>CM040125.1:219608764-220208764 GCA_022559845.1 Amorphophallus konjac | reverse complement strand
GCCCGTTGAGGAACCTTCTCGCCTTCATCTTTTCGGTACACACCAAGTGGGGTGCATACTTGGATAATCTTGAGAATTGGGCCTCATACTCGGCCACTTTCAAGGCCCGTAGTTTTAATGCAGCAAATTTCACGGCCTTCTTTTCTTGAATGCGGTCAGAGAAATATTTAGTGTTGAAATGTTCAACAAACTCCGCCCATGTGACATGGTCATCGGGCAATGTTGCTTCTACAGACTCCCACCGGCATAGAGCGTCCCGCTCCAGTTGGAATGTAGCCAGTAGAACCTTTTCCTCGTTCGTGCATTGCATTACACGAAAGATTCTTTTGATTTCCTTTAACCAATTTTCAGCATCCTCGGGGTCAGACGAACCCGTGAACCTTGGTGGGTTCATGTTGCGGAAATCTCTATGAAGGTCACCAGCTCCACGGTGAGCTCCGCCTTACGCCACTTGCTGTAGTGCCTGCGTAAGACCTAGCACTGTGCGATGCATATCACGCCATTGTGCTCTTTCCGCGGCCATGATCTTACAAAAGAGTCAAGTATAATAAATATCATGTTTTAATTATAGATTACGGTGTCATTATAGAACTTAACCCATGGCTCTACCCATCTCACCGGGTACAAGGTATAAACCTATCCTTAGACTTGGGTTTCTCCTAGATTTCAATCATGACTTCTAATTTCCTAGGAAATTAAAATCCTAGTCTCTGATACCACGAAGACTGTCACGTTTCGAGCGCGGAAGATACCCGGTGGCGTGACACGTCTATATCGATCGTGTCATTAGAGCAGTATATTTTTTTTTGATGTAACGACAGAGTGCGCATAAGACTATATAACTTATCACTAACTTGAATTTTTAACATAATACCTATGGTCCAAGATGACAATTATACAATTAATCAAAATGGTAATGTCCTGAATTGATCCATAAGGCTACAGATTTCGACAAGTTCCAACCAGCTAAATCATAACTAACCCAAATTAAACCATAAGATTACAAGTCTCAACAATAACAGGAAAATACAAGGTAGGACACAAGACTAGCTGACGGTACACAAATCGGTGACTCTAGCAATCATCACTCGGTATCATTCCCATCCGGGTGGTGGTCGCTATCTAAATTTCCTGAAAAATGTTAGATTGCAACTTGATGAGCGAATCGCTCAGTAGGAATTACATCTCAAGTTCTAACAGACTTTAAGTCAATTACATGTTCAATGCAGGTATAATGATGCATGTTGGAAAGAGCAAGATATCAAGAATTGTATAACAAGAATATTGCATGAATTCAAGGAAGCAATAAGATGTATCATTGAGTTACTACCAGTAATTTGCACAAGTTCCTTCCAAGAAGGTAAGCAAATATTTGCACAAGTTTTCCAAGAAGTAAGCAAGTAATAACAAGCACATGTAATATCAAGTACGTGTAATGGAATTGGCTATTTCATTCATTTCATTCAAGCAAGTAATTGCCCTTTTTCGAGCCACGCAAGTCAAGTCAAGCAAGTCATGTCACGAGAGAATAAGTGTGGAATGTCTCAAATCAAGCAAGCAAGTACTTCGATGTAATGCTTAAACACCGTTGTCAATAAACTCCCATGGGCACAAGTACCTTCAGGTGCTCCTCCTAGGACCAGACTGGGCCCTATATGCACAGCATTTCATGTATTTCTTTCGACATCCACTCTCATTTATAGCCAATATAGAATTTCAAGAAGTTTATACACTGTAGGAACAATAAGGTAGATTTTCAGGAATGGAGTTCAAGGATATATCACATGTAAATGATGGATTATGACTAAGCTACTTAAAATGCGTGACACATAGGCAAAGTCTTGTGAATTTTAACTCCCGTATTTGAGGGGTTTAAAACTGTAAGGACCAATCTGTGGTCATAGCAGAAGTTTTCAAAATCAGAGCTTTAGGGAGATGACATGGCATTCAAGGGGGATTTAATGGTTAAGGCTATTTATTTTAACAGATAAAAAGGCCAAGGACCACCTGATAAGGGCTGGACAGAAGTCCAGAAAAATTTGGACTACAGGGAATTGGCGCCCTAGTCCAGGGTGCCCAATTGAAATGGCGCCCTGATCAGGGGCGCTATATCCCTCTTTTCCCCTTTTCAAAAACTTATCTCAGTAACGATCTTTCCAAGGTTTCAGAAATGTAGTTGGACTGAGTTTTCACAGTTGAGTTTCTGGGGTTTCAATTTCGGATAGGGAATGGCATTCCCTTATAGTTGAAATAGAGCCCTCTCAGAGGGTCACTGTTCAAAAAGGTTACATTAATATGGAACACTCTTAGAGGGTCTTTGTTTCAGAAAGGCTAGCTAGCAAAAAATAGGTTTAACATGTTGTGTATTTAACAGGATAACAGGCTAACATGTTATGTGATTTAACAGGTTTAACAGGCTACGTGATTAACAGGCTATAGAATTAACAACGCTTAATGATGGCTATGTAATTAACAAGGTTTAACAGGATATGTGATTACTAGGCTATGTAATCAACAAGTTTAACAGGCTACATGATTTATTTAGCATGGTATGTTAATATTAACAGGTTTAAGATGCCAGATGACACAGTGGAAATGGCGCCCTGGTCAGGGGCGCCCCATTGTGAAATGGCGGCCTCGCCAGGGGCGCCCTTTCCCCTGGGTGCTCCTCGAGGCACAAAACACTGTTCATGAGGCTAAATTTCACGAAATCTGGAAATGAGGGCATGGTTAGATAGAGAAAAAGCTCAGGATTTCAAAGTCATGCTCATATAGGGTTTGATGATTTAGTTTCATAGATATAAATTTCTAAACCAGGTGACTATTAATTACAGAACATGTCTTTCACGTCACTATTCATGATTTGTAAAGTGTTCACAGAATCAAGAAGTAGAGGCATAGATAGATAGGGAAAAATAGCAGGATTATAAGGTCATGCTCATGCAAAATTTTTCTTGGGTTTAATTTCATAGATATGAATTTTCTTAATCATGGAGTAATTTTACAGGAATTAGAATGGCTGAACACATGCATGACGTCCAGGTAATACGTAAGCTAATCCTACTCATGCATGTTACCCTATATTAACTATTAGTTAGGCCAGATTTTGAGAACACCTACCTTTTGATATGAATACTGAGATACGTAGGGGAAAGAATAATAAAACCAGCCTTCACTTTCCCTTCTGCAACATTTCAGCAGCAGAGATTCTCTTCTGCTGAGTAGCAGAATGACGGCATTCTCTATCTCACATTAGATGGGAAATAGTTATAGGAAAAGAAAGAAAACATAAGGGTCCATTGCCAGGGAACAAGAGGCAATTAGTGCTTCAATCAGTTGTCAGGCAAAAGGGTACGTTGCCAGCGAAAACTTCATGTTATTGTGTCAACCCCCTTCTAGAAGAATACCAGGATCTGGACGGCAGCCCTCAAGGAAATGGCGCCCTCCCATGCAGTCTCTGTTTAAGTGAATAGCGCCCATGCATATGGGCGCTATATCTTGAGGCCTTTTTATTACTTTTTTTTTTTGAAAAGTCAGTGTGAATGGCGCCCTGGTCAGGGGTGCCCTTCAGTGAATAGCACCCAGGTCAGGGGCGCTATTCATCTTTGGGTTTTAAACGCCTCACACGTTGGGTTGAGAGTTTAAGTCTTTACGATATATATATATATGATTGATTGGTGGGGTCTTTAAATGAGATATTTATGTGTATACGTATATACAGTTGGTTGGTTGGTTGGCTGGCTGGCTCTAGGCCATTGTGAAGGGAATTAGCACCCTTGCACAAAGGCTTCATTCACCTAAATGGCGCCCTAGAAAGGGGTGCCCTATTCTCTTCTGTTGGAAAATGAGAACTCCCCTACGTGTGTTTATATGATGAACCTTAGTGATGTATTTTTATATGGTAGCCCTCATTGGGTGTTCTAACCTTGTATTTGGCCTTCTTATAGAGTTATTCAGGGTTTCATTTACTTGGGGGAAAAGGTCCATTTCTTTATCATTTTTATCTGGGGTGCTACAGGTGGTATTGTATTATTAACCACTAGTCATATTTTGTTTTATTAGGCCAAATAGTCATAAGATATGGGTGTCCTTAGTTGAAATGTCTAGGGGTATTCTTGTCCTTGTGTAATATGGCATTTCCTATATAAAGGAGGCCAGTGTACCATTTTATGTATTGAATGCTTATGAAAGAAAACTCACGTGCCCGATGAGAGACCGTCCGGTGTGAGGCCGAGCTGCGCGAGGCAGTGGTTATCCCGTCCCGTTCGTGTTTTCAGAGTGCCAATGATCTCTTCCACGTCACCGCCGCGTCAAGACACATAGAGCACATGCCTGACTCCCCGATTACTCAGAACATTTAACTATTTCACTTCAATCAGATCAAAGATACCTTAGTGTATCACTTTTTAAAATGAACCATATCACGTCTCAGATGACATGCATCCAATCTACTTAGTGAGACTGAGCATTGCTCTGCCTTTAAAATTCTTTTCACTTCAAACTTCATTTCAGATTTTTTCTTCTACATGTGGCAGGCAACTTTTTCCTCAACTTGCATCTTCAAATTCAGTGCAGCAGGTTTAGATTCTCTAGAGTGTTAAAAAGAAATTCTTATATCCTTATGTTAACACTCTTTATCACATTTAGGTGCAATGCAGTGTGCGGATTTGATTTAACATGAATACCAAAAATTTGGTTAGTACCGTAACTGTGCACTTTCCCTTAAATAAGAACACTTATGAAAGAATTGCTCCCCCTGAATGTATGACATGAAATACACCTATTGTTACTCAAAATGTAACATTATTTATCAAGGGAGTATAAGGCCATAGAAGACATTCAAGGAAGGGGTTTGAATAGCATATAGTGTTATGCATGCAAAACAATAGGAAAAATGCAGCATACAGTGCAGGCTCATGAGACTTTTTGTAGTTAAGTGAGTGCCAATGTAGTCTTAATCATGCATGCCTACTATGCAATTTATATTGAAACCAATTGATACAGATGAGTCAATGAGTGCATGTTTGGATCATAATTATCAGAGTTTTCTTCCAAGAAAGATTTACTAGAAGTTCATCAACAAAATGATGGAGATTATGCACAAGAGGAAGGAATGATCACAGTTCATTTTTTTTTGAAGAAATATGTTTTAAGAAATGCGCACAACGAATCCAAAATGAACTGGCGTGTCGACATCACTCCTTTAGTGTGTCGACACACTGACAACAAAACCAATTTCTTACCAACAGTTTAATGCAATCATTATGATACCAAATGTTTGACAAAGGAAATTCCTGATATCAATTATTTGATTTAGAGAATTCTGATATCCAATTGTTTTGATAAAGAAAAATTCTGATACCAATTGATTGATAAGGACAATTCTTATACCAATTGATTTTATCAAGTGAAGTCCTGACAGAGCAGTCAGCAAATGAACACATGTATTTTCATAACAATCATATACCGCAACTGCAGCTTTATTAGCTTGACTCAGCTCCCCCTTAATTTAACACTTCATGTAGTATGAGATATAAAGTGCCGTACAAAAAATATTTCAAGCATGTTGGCCCATACAGTCACACATCAAATTTCTCATATAATCAATCAATTTTAATTGTTTTTCCAGAAGAGAAGTTCAGATGCTTTTGTTTTCAACATGGAATTCATTCTACAGACGATAGGAAGGATTGCACTTGTGTTCATTATGTAGATATTTTTGTCTTTTCTTGAAGAATGCCATATCATTCAATTTGTCCAATGAACCTTGTCTTCATGACTGCTTCATGCTCCTTATCATTCAAGGCACTCCTTCAAGGCATCATTCTTATTACTGTTTATCACACAAATTCTCACAATGACAGAAATGCTCATCTCTGAGCATGAGATTCATTCAGAGTTAAAATATCCACTCATATTACACTAGAAAGCCATTTGAAAATCAATTGGAAATCACTCAAATTTTTTACAGCAATCTGCAGTCTCTCCCGTGATAAAAAAAATGGGAGGAGAATGCATGTGACATGAAAACTGTGATATAGAATAAAGAATTTTAGATAAAGCATAAATCAGTTTAGATTCAACATGTTTTGTCACATCCAATAAACTTCTGATACTAGGAAGAGTGTAGACTCACGCATGGTGAGAGTTCCACGCAGACTTAGTCTGCCTTTCTGCAGATCACCACTTGATATATCAGATAATCAAATACTTTCCAAGTCATAGTTCATTGAATCCATTTTTCAATCACAACAAAATGTAGATATAGTTTGGTCAGAACTAACAGAACAAAAGAGTTTTTAAATGTAGACAAAAATTATTGTAGAACATGTTAAAATCAAATCATAAGGGAGACGTATATCATAACTCATCAATTTGCAGATTTAACACATAGTTGTGCCTCTAACAGTCCATCAAGTTTGCACGTCTTACAAAAACACAGACGGCATACTAAAAAAATATTCAGCGATGGAATCCAAAATGGGTTGCACTAGGATCACCTCTGAAGATCGTTGGATCTGGGTAGTCAGAGACTGCTTTGATACCAATTGTTGGGTCCCTTGCCAGGTGCAACCGTGATCAAGAGGGGGGGTGAATTGATTATGGTCCCTTTAGAAATTGAAACCAATCATCTAAAACAGATGGACGATAAAAAATGAATGATGAATCATTAAAGATGTACATTGTGGCATGGAGACCATAAAAGAAATAATGTAGAAATGCATACATATTGAGTCTACAGCGGAGTTCGTTTATGCACCTAAGATCTGTAATCATGTATTCAGATTAAACTTGGAAATTACTCTTAGGTGAGTGTGCGTGGTCATTTGAACAAACAACATTGAAGCTTATCTACCGTGATCAGCTCACAGTGGGTGCGGTGTTCAATCATGGGAATAGAAAGAAATCTGAACTGTAGAACAATGGAGCTTTGATATTCCTAGCAGTATGCTTTGGTCCCATGATGAAATGATGCTTATGTATAAGGAAAGGCACACACAGAATCCGGATCGAACAACTAATGGGTGAGTGTGTGATGACAGTATAAATAAATCTGAAGCATGAAAGTAATTTGTGTTAAAGACAGCAAACATGCCTTTGGTTGCATATATGCTGCCAGCACTTCAACGTGTGTGAATCTAGTGATCCATAAGACCCTGTGAATGGTCCAAGAGGAAGTGAAAACAATTACATGAAGAACAAACCATTGCACAGTATTTTAAGGTGATTCGGTCTGCAACCCGCAGACCTACATCCACCCCCCACTCCATTGAGTGAGGATTCCGCTGACTAACAGCTTGGAAAACCACTGATTTACAGCTTCCGGGGATCAACCCCTACAACCGCTTATTCACAGCTTCAGGGAACCAACCCCATAACCCGATGATTCACAGCTTCAAGGAACAAATCCCACAACCCGCTGATTCACAGCTTCTGCTGACTAACAGCTTGACGAGGAACAAATCCTCACGAGGAACCAATCCTCACGCTGACACCCAGCTTGCCCCAAACCCAAAACAGGGTATCAGAATTACACTCTATAAATGAAAAGAACAAACTGAAAACAAAATGAAAGCAAAGTAAAAAATATAGCTCCGAGGAGCAAAGGCTTTGGATCTGATCCAGAAGCCAACTCTTCAAGCAGATCTTCAATGAAACTCCACGGTTGCTCTCAAATCTTCTCTCACAAACTGAATCTGCTCATCTCTGGAACTGGGCTCTCGATCTCTCTTTCTTTCTTCTTCCACTTCTCTCAGACTCTCTCTAATCTCCTTCAAACTCTCTGCTCAGATATATCTCTATTTTCTTTTCTCACAGCCCTTTGCCACCTCCTATTGCAACAACCTTCTTCGAAGGAAGAAGGTCCAGATTTATAGTGCAGTAATAACCCATTTTTTGAAATAATGTTGTCTTCAAATTAAAGTACCATTGGTCCATCTGTCCCAACATAATATTCTCTTCAGAAGCCTTCTAGAAGAGTCCCATGTGACCTCGGGATGTGTGCTAATCACTGGTAGGGATGTCAAAAATACCCGCAAACCCGATTACCCGCATTACCCGACCCGTGATGGGTCGGGTAATACCCGAATAAACGGATATGGATTCGGGTTTGGATACATTTAAAATACCCGCTTCATATTCGGATAGGGTATGGATTTAGTGCACCCAAACCCGTACCCGATCCGAACTCGCTCTTAATAACTTATTGTGCATGTTAGGCCTATGATTTTGACATGAACCCAATCCGTTGCCCGTCTTGTTGAGTTTGTGAGTTCAGACTTCTTGCTAAAATTATAAGGATGTTTTTATAAAACATAAAAATTACTTTAGAAAGGAAAGAATTGACCGGATTTCTTTTTTTCTTATTCTCATAAATTTCACATTTCTTTGGATCTGAATGTGGACTCATGCTTTATGGACGGATACGGATATCCACGGATATATCCATACCCGTGACGGATATACCCGTATCCATACCCGCAAAAATAATAGGGTACTATCCGGGTATGGTATTAATAAAATTTTCACGGATAGGGTATGGTATTAGTCTACCCGAGCCGAACCCGATCCATTGACATCCCTAATCACTGGAGGTCGAAGGCACATGATCCACTTAGGGTTCACTGGACCCGCTACCGGTTTAAGTCGAGTTGAGGGAGCCTGGAACTCGACTTAGCCTTGGATCCTTTTGAATAGGGCTTCTGGGAGAATCGTCAAGTCGACTTAGCATGTCTTCAAGTTGACTTGGGCTTGAAGTCTTCACAAATGCTTCCAAGTCGAGTTGGTTTGTCTTCAAGTCGACTTAGGCAAGTGTCTTCATAATGCAGTTTCTGGATGGAACTTTCAAGTCGACTTGGTTTGTCTTCAAGTCGACTTGGGCTTGAGATTTTCACGCATCTATTGCTGGAATGAACTTTCACGTCGACTTGGTTTGTCTTCAAGTAGACTTGGGCAGATGTCTTGATACTGTAGCTGATATACTTCTGTTCTGACAGACTAAATATAATTTTGAGCTTGAGTTTTACTGACCTTTGTTGTGCTCAAGATTCTTTAATATTTCCGTTGCTTCTGTCAGTTCTTGCATCCTCTTAGTGTGCTGTCACTCAGTTGATCTCAGGTTATTGGTTCCCAGGTAGGCTTCTTGCTTGCTCCTACTGCTCAACCAATCGTAGCCAGATTCTTTCTTAAACTGTTAGTCAAATTCTTCTCTAACTGTCTTCACTTTTTCTGCTACTTTTCCAGTTGTTCATACTCTGTTAAAAGTATCTTCATCAAGAGCCTGTGAAGATAGCATGAAGAAGATCATTAACATAATTAATGACCCTGAAGTCAATAACACAATTATGTAGGGTTCATTCATTGATGATTTATAGTTTAGCATGAACTTGCTTATAATGACTCTTATAGTTTAGCAACATAATGACTCTTATGGCATCATCAAAACCAACTTATAGTTTAGCTTAGCCATCATCAAATTAGCTTAGCCATCATCAAAACAAATCAAGGCAATGCATGAGCTATACATGTATGCATGAACCACTCATGCACAATAATGGTCTTAATGGTCACGAGTACACCCGTAGGCCATCGGCTACTCCACAATTGTGTCTTTCTGGGTACTTCCTAGAGGGTGGCACCCGAGCATCCCTCTTCCTCAAGAGAGACCCAGATATGCCCCTCAAAAATTGGAGCTCGGCCTGGTCGAGGACTAATCCTCACAGCTACGACCGCCATGCCGGTGATGTCACCCTACACTTGCAGGGGGGCTACCTTGCACACCAAGAAAGGTAGCAAGCGACAAGAAGGTTCATGAAGGCTTCACCAAAATTTCTCCCTCATGGGCCTCATATGATTCCTCTCGAGTGCCGAGCACACTCGATGCTCGGGAGTGGGGGGCTAGTGAGAAGGTTATAATTTGCCAGGCTTAGCACGGCCCGATATCACCAGGCGAAGTGTGGCCCGGTTTGGTTGAGCCTATAACGGCCCAATCAAAATGGCCTAACCTAGGCTCGAAGAAGGACCGCCAGCCCACATGTGAAATTACTGCAAGCGTAGGATCTGGACGCTGTAGAACTAGCTGACGGATGAGCGTCGCCACCGTCATCACAGGGCTTTCCCCAGCGTGAACTGGGTCACGCCTATGCCGCCGAGATTCCCGTCATGGAGTCTCCCTTCTAAGAACGGACAAGCGGACAACGGGTAACCCCCACGATCAAGGAAATGTTACTTCATAATCTACGATGTTTCCCATCCGGAGAATGATCGGTGCCATGACAGCCCCTATAAATAGGTCCCCACCAGACCAAGAAGGAGGAGAGGGAGAACGACACAGACAGAGGCACCCCTATAGGCATATTCTTGCAGAGACACACACAGAAAGAAAGAGGCATCTTAGTGCTAGTTGAGCTTTACACCAAGTAAGAAGGAGGAGGGACTGCGACACAACTATACAGATAGAGACATAGAGAGAGTGAGGAGCCTGCTCATGCCAATAAAGCCCCACTCCCAGGAGAATAGAGGAGCTCTCCATATACCGGCAGGAGGAATCTCCACCGGGGGAGTAGGGTCTGGGAGGTCCCTTTATGATTTTTCTTTCCCTACCTCTCTGAACACTCCCAAGAAGTGCTCTCCAGACCTACCGAGCACTCCCCAGAAATACTTTTCAGGTCTATCGAGCACTCTCCAAGTTTGTCGAGCACTCGTCGGGCATTCATTAATTTCTCCATTCAAGCTCTTCCTTCTCTCTTTCTGACTCTTCTCCTCCAACTCTCTTTCTCCTTTGCTTATACATGTCTCTGACTTAAGTATCGGAGGGTTGTCCCCTGAGGTCACACACAGGGCTCTTTCTGACATCATTTCTCTAATGTTTGCAGTAAATCCTATGTTGTTCCACAAAAATTAATAGACGTATGTCTCTAAAATCTAGCATTTAAGAGTATAAGAACTTTGGTTAGTAAATTTCAAAGTGTGTATATAGGTAAATTAGGTAAAGATAGAGGCACAGGGCTTATTTATAAAGATTTCATGGTCAAGGGATAACTAACCCAAATCTTTTTGTTGAAAGCTCCGATTCGTTACGAACAGGGTTTGCCGACCCGGTGCGTCTCGCACCGACTCGCACGACCCGACCCGACCCAGGCCGGGACCGGGTCGGCCGGGCCGTGGGTCGTCACCGGGTCGGCCCATTATTTTAATATTATATTATATTATATTTTATATATAATGTGTCCTTTTTTTATTTTATTATATTATTTTATATATATTATATATATATAAAGTGGTGTTTTGGAGCGGGACGGATCGAGTCGGACCGAGACGGGACCGACCCGACCCGACCCAAGCCGAGACCGGGTCGGGCGGGTCGACCGGGCCGGCAAACCCTGGTTACGAAGCTAAAAATAAAAGGAATTTTCACATATGTAGCCCTATAATCTAAGATATTTATCTATATGTTCTTAACTTTTTTGAATTGTCAAAAATATCTCTAAATACCTCAAGATGATTGCAGTTTAATACTACAATTTTCATGCGGTCCAACTTTAAAGAAATACACGAAAAAGATACTATGAAAAATATTAAAGATTTTTACATGAAAACCATTATTAGAGGTGATTTTGTAAAAAAATCATTCTTAGAAATGTATTAACATACATATCACTCGGTTAATTCAAATAGTACATAAATGTCATTTAAACGTGATTTTTTTACAAGTTATCGATAAAAAGAAGTAATATGCATGTAAATAAATATGATATTTTTGTACAATTCAGATTTACACAGTAATATATCTGCTAATATATTTCTAAGAATAATTTTTTTACAAATTAACCTCTAACAATAATTTTCATAAAAAACTCAAAATATTAATACATGTGAAAAAAACTGAAAATTTGCCTTATCTCTCATGTAATCTCATGATCTCATCAAACTTTTACAAAATCTGATCTGAGGATACTTTTATCATTTTAGCTTGTAAGCATTGCTTAAGTAACAGTGAGAGCATAAGTGTACAAGTACAACGAAGAAATATTCAGGGGTAATTTTGACAATCCATAAAAGTCAGGTTTTAATAACAGATAATTAGATTATAGAAACAAAGATTCCAAATTCCAAAATATAAAATGCACATATCCCCTTTTCAAAGCATGTTTTGTCCACCTTTAAAGTATTCTTAATAAGATAGTGTTTGGAAATAACCGGAGGAAGGGAGTTTTTTTTCAAAATCTATAGAGAGAGAAGTAACCCTTGCGTAAGTTTTGGGGATTTTAAAAGTTTCTTTTTTTTCCTATATCTCTCTCTAACCCTCAATTTTTTTCCACGAAAAAAAATGATAGGACATATGCATCTTTGAATAGATTGTGAGGGATGAAAAATCTAATGATTATAATCGTCAAACTCCCTCACACGCAATTATTTATATCTAAAGTGGTCATGAGTCTTTGGCACGTGTCTCAGGCAGGGTTTGCCGACCCGCCCGACCCGGCCGACCCGGTCTCGGTGCGGGACGGGTCGGGTCGGGCGGGTCGCAAAGCGACCCGGTCCGCCCTTTGGCTCTCCACGCGATTTTTTTAGAATTTTTTTTAAAATTTTTAAGAAATTTATTTTGAAAGATTAAATGGTATATATATATTTAAAAATATTAGAATGTATAATTTATTTATGATAATAGATCCATACTACATTATACATATTAAATTATATAAAAATTACATATTACACTGCTTAATTAAACATCCTATTATATATAATACATAAAAATTTATTTTAATTACTAAATATGTAAAAGTAAACAGTGACATAATAATGACATTCATTCATGAAGTATAAAATACAAAAACTCACTAATCCGTGTCCATATGTGAAGTCCGAATCCCAAAACTCACTCATCCTCCTCATGTGTGTAATCCGAAACCCAAAACTCACTAATCCTCATCATCAGTGAAGCCCGAATCCCAAAACTCATCATCAGATACATGAGACTGATCACCCGTATAATCTAACTCTATCCTAGTGGGTGGAGGTACATATGGGTGAGACTGAAAATATGTAACCATCTGCACAAATGATGGGTCGTGTGCTGCGGTGGAGGGTACATGAAAATCTGTAAAAAAAGTCCTCACTACATCTATAGCTTCAATTCTATCATGTGCGACTGGTGCTGGTGCTGGTGCTGCTCGAACTCTGGACGTGGAGGAAGATCCTGCTCCGCCATGTGCTCGTGGTGGAGGTACCCGGGACGTAGAAGAAGATGTCCTCGGTGTGCTACGAGAACCGTATCTATCATGTAACTGTGTCCGAAAGGAATGTCGAACATCTCCCGGAACTCGGTCGCATGCACGAACATCGCGTCCCACTCCCGCAAGGTGCTCCGCAAACCTGTGTATGCCGGTGACGCGATGTTCGCAGTATCTACAGTGCACATGTCCATCACCCTCAACAGAATATCCATGCTCCCACGCAGGGTGACGCCGTCCGTCCATGATGACCTGCAAATGATGTAAAAGTTTACATTAGTGATTTCGATGACAAGTACAAAACTCTATATATGAAGAAATGTACAATTAATTATTAGTTAGTTCTAAATGTAACCAAATGATACATACTAATAAAGCCTATGGACCCAAACTGGGCCAGTGTCCATCTCCAAACAATCTGACATTAAATGTGGTCCGCAGATAGGACAGATAGTCTTCATAGCGCATTGAACCTGAATAGTTCTCCCAGTACATGCGTACGTAGTATTCATACTCATGCGAACCTTGTGCGTACACGACCTCTACTGACGTAGCTGCGGCATAAGGATATGGATACGATGGGAAAAATGAACTACTGTTATCTGAGTCGCCATGATACATCGGCTGCTGCGGCCATGACCGTCCATACGAGCTTCCAGATCCCTGGGAGTCATGTGTGCTCATCCTCTCAAAATCAGACAACATGCCTTGATAGCTGGTACTGTCTGCAACCGAACTTCCATAGTAGGGATCCCAATGATCAGCTGCCCGTCTCGTCCCTGGCAGTGGAACACCGTGGTCCTCATCTTGCGTGGCATGTGTGAAGTGCTGCTCCTCTGTCCATGCGCCATGTTGACGGCCCCCACGACCTCTACTATGACCACTACTGTACTCTCTGCCACCAGCACTCGTATTCTCACGAGGACTCCGTTGGTCACCTTGAGAACCACCACCTCCATGGGATGAAGACCCTGTCGGTGTACTCTCAGCATCGGAGTCATGACTCCCACTAATGCGGGGCTCAACAGAAGGCTCGGTAGTGTCGTCATCTGCATTGGGATCTAATGTCTCCATGTCTGCAAAATCTATCGGATTTAATGGTGGTCCCTTGTCCTTCTTGCTGGTGAATAATGTGGTCCATGATGATTTTTTCTTCTGTGGAGCAGGGGGCGGCTTACATGCTGCATGTTGTGTCCCTATAGATGCCTGAGAAGCAGAAGCCTGTTTAGATAATTTTTCAATTTACTTTCTATTGTGTAAGTCTGTACGTATACCTGAGAAGACTGATTGGGTGCCTTAGTCTTAGATGTTGAGCGTCGGGGCGCAGCAGACTGAGATGGTTGTTTCGATGCTCCCGAAGACTACACAATTGAAAGAAGAATATATTCAATTACCAATGAATTATATATTAACAAATGTAGAAATGACAATATAATTTCACCTCTCTAAATGAGGAACTCCCCCTAGCCTCTCTTGAAGTGGATAACCTTCTTGGTTCCGCAGATATTGAATGCCGCGGTACAGCAACTCGAGACCACTGTTCTCCCGCAATGTTGTCATTTGTCGGACCGACCTGCAATATATTGCTATCATACATAAATATATGACTATGCTATCTAATGAAATTTACGATTCGATTTTCATGTATTAATTCACCTGAGGTGGCTCTTGACGCTCAATTAATGGGGGTTGGATCAATCGCTCCCATGCTGTATCATCATACGCATACGATGTGTCTCCACCCCCAATGACGAGGTCTTCATCTAAATTAATTTCATCATCACGTCCCGTTGCAGAGTCGTCACCACCCAAATGCACATGGGTGTCATCTCCCTCCCCGACTGCCGCTTGTACAGCTGATACGAGAAAAGTATTAGGCCGTGGTGTCTCGCCAGGTTCTTCAGCCTCCTCGTCTAATTCTGCCTCACCACGCTCGGTTGTGGCTCTTGCAACCCATGCTACCATAGGGTCGTCATCGTCTCGCAAGTACACAGCATCCGTTGGGTCGTAATCTCCCTCTCCTCTCCTTGTATCCATTTGTACATGCCGGACCTTTAGCCTCATGTTGTAATGAACATACACCATTTTGTCTAGCCTGCGGTGTGTTAGCCTATTCCTCAGCTTAGTATGCAAGAAGGAGAACGTCGACCAATTCCGCTCACACCCACTCGACGAGGATGTTTGCGATAGAACTCTCATTGCGATCTTCCTTAATACGGGTGCACTTGTGCCGTAATTTAGCCACCACTCAGCTGTGTTTAAGACAGATCATGTACAATATAATAATTAGATATAAAAATTCTTTCTCGAGATATAGAAGGTACATTGTGAAGACACATTACCTGGGTCGAGTCTATCACGACTGGCCACGGCATTAGGTGTCGCAAATGAACCAATTCCCTCTCTAAATATTTTCATCTGCATTATCAAAAAATATGAAGTGTATATTTCTCTTAATATTGTCAATGTTAAAATATCCAAGTATACCTCATTCAACGCATCAGCGACATCTGTTGGGGTGAAAGACAATCGGTCTACCACAATGTTGACCGATTCTATCAACGTATCGTCATAAGCAAGGGCCCGAGCATATTGGAAGGCCGGATGTAGATAGTACGCTGCAATCGTAAGATAATGAATTACATATTAGTATCAACTGAAAATCACAGCTCATTGATTGGACGAGAATGTAAGTGTTTACCTGCCATGTGAAGATCACGGCTCATTTGTCTGTCCCATCTGTCCCCCACAATCTCCAGAATAGTGGGTCCATATTTTTTGGACGTTGTAAGGATCTTCCGCTTGGCTGCTTCTATTTTGCTGTACACCAACCCCATGGTTGGTACTCTATCCCCATCCACGCATCGTAGAACCTCATACAGTGGCTCTATCAATGACACTAATATCTTCACTCTATCCCAAAAATTCGAGGTGTTGACAATCCCCTCGACCTCCGCCCCTTCACGTGAAGCAGCAAAAGAGGAACTCAGCCAGGTCTCACCTCTAAACATTTGCTTCAATCCATCCTTGTGCTTCAATAGGCTCTGCAATGCGATGTAGTTGGTGGCAAATCGTGTGATGCCAGGCCTCAACAGTTCGCCGCCACAGTGCTCCCTCATCCATGCCAATACAAGTGTGTGGTTGTAGATATATTTCGTGATTTTTTGTGCCACCTCGACCACAGATTTTACCATACGAAGCTGCCCAATCTCCTTCAGCATCAGATCTACACAATGTGCTGCACAAGGGGTCCAGAAAATGTGCCGTTTTTTCTTCATTAGCTCCTCCCCAGCCTTCTTATAGTTCGACCCATTATCAGTCACCACTTGTACAATGTACTCCTCCCCAATCTCAGTCACCACTTGCTCCATCAATGATAAAATATATTGGTGACTGTGAATTTGACCAGACGCATCCACTGATTTGTGAAAGAATACATGTCTGTCACAATAAACAAGGAAGTTAATCAGGCTAGATTTTGTGGTACCTGACCATCCATCACACATCAGTGTGACTCCGTACTTTGTCCATTTCTGCTTGAATGAGTCAATGTAACTCTTGATCTCAGCAACTTGTTCATCAAGGTATACGCCAGCCAATTCTCTCGCTGTAGGTGGCTGCACGTGTAGCCCAAGGATCTGTGCTTCCTGAAACATTGGCTTGTAGTAAGGGCTATTGGCTGCATTGAAAGGCAGACCCGCGTGGTGCCACCATTTTGCAACAGCTTGACCAAGTTTCCATTTAGGTCCCTTCTGGCCATACGCATAGTCCATCCTCGTTTGCTTACCATGCTCTCGGGATAGTGCACCGGGCTCCACATCTTCGATGTTGATCGATTGTGTCCTTTTCCTTTGTGTCCCCGAGTCACCAGTCAATAAACTCCTTATGCCTCGTGATTGTCGAGTCGTAGATGAACCACCACTCCCTGATGCTCCGGTCCTCGCGGCCTCGCGACTACGGACTATAGTCTCCTCGGGATGTCTTGACTCTTCCCTGCTCTGACGTACTGCCTCACGAAGCTCTGCTTCGTATGGATCGTTCACAGTGACATACACATTAGCCTGCTCAGTACATGCTTGTTCGTCTTCGTCACTGGGTGTCCATGCACATTCCTCCTCGTTGCTGCCACTTGGGCGCCCGCTCACTGCCGCTTGATCCCTTTTCTTCTTTTTTTCCTTTTCTTTTATCTCAGCTCTCTTCTCACGCAGGTGTCTAGCCATTGCAAGTTTCACATCTCTAGGCACATGGGTACACCCAGCAACCTCAGAGTATCCTGCCCCGGCTCCTCCGGCCAAATGCTTCTTCAACCGAGACACCCCTCCTCCCCGGTGTTCTATTTTACAATAGTTACAACGCCAGCACCTACGGTTGCCATCCAACAAAACTCCGTGTGACCACCCAATATCATTTGTTCGTTCCTTAGGAGCCATATTAAGTACTTAACTGTATCTCCTAAATGTAAAAATTACAAATCATATTAAGTACATTATTTTAAACAGAGACTAACAATGAAAATAATATCATTATTTCTACAATATGCAAGACTAAATTCAATATTTACTACATGTCAATATAATTTAGTTCAAAATAATATCATTATTTCTAAAACATGCATATAATGCTAATTTTTTATTTAATAGACCTACATTTAGTTTAAATTAATTTGTAACATATTTATCACTAATTATATATTTATAATTATAAACATGTCTAATTAAATTATATTATATTAAATTATTTATCAGTAATTATTTATATTATATTAAATTATTTTACGTCTACAACTAATAATGAAAATAATATCATTAATTCTATAAAATTAAATTTAAATTTTAATACATCTCAATTAAATCTAATATTTAAACATTAATTAAATAATATATCAAACATAAATATATTTCTACAACATGAATTAAACGATCTTTATATTATTTCTACAACCAGAATTAAATAATATATCAATATATTAAATTCTACAAGATGAATTAAATAAAAATTATATTTTTCTTACAACATAAATTCAACCTGACATCAAAAATAATATTAAACAATGACAATCTAACAAATTTTATTCATATATTTTTAAATTAAAAAAAGTTATTACATTTTTAAAAAATAAATTTTTTTCCTCCCCCCCCCCCCCACCCCCACGGTCGCACACGCCCCCCCCCCCCCCCCTCATCCCCCCACCGCCTGCCGGTGGCAGACGCCCAGCACGGCAGCACCCCCCCCCCGTCCCCCCACGGCGGCCCCCGTCCCCCCCCTGTCCCCCCCCGTCCCCCCACGGACGCACAGCAACACCCCCCCCCTGAATATCACTAATTAGATATTTAAAATTACATTTCTAATTAAATTACATGACACATATAAATTATAAACATCTCTAAATAATTTACATTATACATATAAATTAACTTTAAAATTATTTAGAAAATATTCAACACTAAATTTATATTTACATTAAAAATATGTCCATATACATTACATATTTACATTATGCAATTAAATTAACTAATATACATTATGCATTTAAAAATATTTTACATCTACAACTAATAATGATATTAATATCATTAATTCTACAACATGCAAGACTAAATTTAAAATTTAATACATCTCAATTAAATCTAATATTTAAACATGAATTAAATAACACATCAAAAAATAAATTTATTTCTACAACATGAATTAAAATATTTTTATATTATTTTTACAACATGAATTATACAAAACATAAAAAAATTTAGAGATACAACATGAATTAAACAAAAATTATATTATTTATACAACATGAAATAAATAATACAACAATAATAAATTTAAATAATCTAACTAATTTTATTATAATAATTCTTAAACTAAAAAATATCAATTGATTTAATTTAATTATTAAACTAATTTTTTTTTATTCTCTCTCCCCACCCCACCGCCACCCCCACCGTCTCCCTCCCCCACCCCCACCGCTGCTCCTGGCCGCCCCATCGCCCAGCGCCACCACCCCCGCCCCCACCGTCCCCCTCCCCCACCCCCACTGCCGCTCTTGGCCACCCCCCCTGGCCGGTCCTGCTCCACCCCCATCGTCCCCCGACGCCCCTGCCCCGCCGTCCACCGCCGTCCCTCCCACCGGATCTGACCGGTGGGAGCACGACGGGGCCGGTGGGGGACGGTCCCCCCCACTGCTGCTCCTGGCCGCCCCAGCGCCACCACCCCCGCCCCCACCGTCCCCCTCCCCCACCCCCACTGCCGCTCTTGGCCGCCCCAGCCCCACCGCCCACCGTCTCCCCTGGCCGGCCCTGCTCCACCCCCACCGTCCCCCACCACCGCCCCTAGCCCAACCCCACCGTCCCCCACCGCCCCACCCCCACCTGCAACGTCCCCCGGCGCCCCTGCCCCGCCGTCCACCGTCGTCCCTCCCACCGGATCTGACCGGTGGGAGCACGACGGGGCCGGTGGGGGACGGTCCCCCCCCATCCACCACCTCCTCTGCCGGCCCTCCCACGGGCAGCCCCACCGCCGCCCGCCCCCCTCCGGCCGCTCTATTATTTAAAAAAAAAAATTCAAAGACGACTTACCTCCGACAGCCGTCCACCGCCGCTCGCCGTTAGCCCTTCGCCGCTCGCCGCCGTCCACCGGTGTTCGCCGCTCGCCGTCCGGGACCTCCACCACCGAGTTAGGCACGCCTTGAAGACGCCCCCCACCGGTCCATTAAATGGACAGACCGGAACGAGCGGGCCGTCCCGCACGTACCAACCCGTCCCGTCCACGGACCGGTCTGGTACGTGGCGGGACGGACGGGTCGGTGCGGGCCAGTCCGACCCGGCCACGACCCACGCCCCGCCCGACCCGTTGGGCGCCTGGGACGGGGCGGGTCGTGCGGGTCGGGCCGACCCGGCCCGATCCGGCAAACCCTGGTCTCAGGGCATCATAGTGAAGGCGATTTTCCAAATATTTTGAAGCTTTCAAAAATTCTGATCCAACTTACCCCATGAAAATTTGAGAAGTAAATGTGACGAGAGTTGACTAACATCGAGTTTATACGAGTCAATTGGTTCCCGTGATAGTGTCGCAACGGTACACCCCTCCTCTATGTTGTGTGCACTAGGTTTTGATGATGTCTAACTATAAATCATTAGCAAGTCAATTTGAAGTCACATGAAATAACTCCTTTTATGATTGACTGAATGTGAAGAAATTGTCTAAATGTTCATCTCAGGTCAACTCACAGACAAAACCCAACTTCAGTCGACTGAGTTCCAAATCGACTAATTTCCCAAAGAGTCAACAGTTTTTCATAAAACAAGAACAGAGAGCAAAGTGTGTCGACACACTTATTAAGTGTGTCGACCTAATTGGTCTTACAAAATGCAAAACAACATCAGCGGATAACTAGTGCATCGACGCAACGCCTTTAGTGCATCGACACATCTTCAAGCAAATGCCAGTTACTGGTACTCTCTTCAGGCTGCGTCGACGCCATCCACTTCATTATCGCAAGTGCGTCGACACAGGATCCATTCCAGAAGCAGCATTAGGAGGACATTACATAGCTACGTTGACTCCATCCTTTCAATGCGTCGACACAGCTTCATATCCAGCAACTGTTATACGGGCGATGCTCTTCAGCTGCGTTGACACAATAGTCTCAGTGCGTTGACACAATAGTCTCAGTTCGTCGACACAATAGTCTCAGTGCGTCGACACAAGGCTGATTCACAGAAGCTGCTTCAGGTGCATTTTTACAAGGGTGCGTCGACACACCCTTTCAGCTGCGTCGATGCATACTGGTTTAGCTTCCAGCAACTCGAGCGAACGGTAGAGTGCGTCGACACACACATCAAGGTGCGTCGACACAATACTCATCCGGCCCACAATCCAGCTCACGCGGAAGGTGAGCTGCGTCGACACACACCTCTAGGTGTGTCGACACACCTGAAGAAAATCCACTCATAACGGTACTTCCGCAGACTTCGAGCAAGGCCAGCTAATCTGATGTTTATTTAATTCAAGTCAATGGCTCATACCTCTAGGACACGCGCCTCAAGGTATGAAAAAGGTCCTAGGATAAAGATCCTTCCTTTTCATCATGGGACAATCAGAATACTTTTTGTGAAAAGGACCTGTCAGAAAACAAATCTGAAAAAAGGGGTTTTTCCATGTTGTCCTCTCGATAAACATGGACCAATCAAAAATGACTATGGAAAAGGACCAGTCAGAAGAATAGATCTGTAAAAAGATACTCTCCAGGCTTCCATTCTAAAAAATGCAGACCAATCAGATGGCTGGTTCTAAACGAACCAATCACAAGAAGAGATCTGGAAGAAGGAGACTCTCCACGTTTCTCCTCTATATATACGAACCTATCGCAACGAAGAAGAAGTGTGGGAAGAGTGCGGGAAGAACCCAGCTTCCTTGAGCTTGTTTGAAAAACATCTAAAGAGATTTGGCCTGTGTGAGTCAAAAGACCAGAGGGAAGCCCTGAGAGCATCGTAAAAAATCTTCCTCCCCACCACTGCCTGTCCTCTGAAGAAGAAAGATTTAGCAGCATACCTGAGTTCGAACCTTTATTTTTCCAACTTCATGATTTCTATCAGAAGTTACATTTCGTTTCCTTATTTTGAGTTCGTTTGTTTTTGATTCTTCTCTTGACCTTTTTACGTGTGCGTTTGCTGAGTTTTTAGCATTTTTTCGGTACCCTATTTTAAGGACCGGAGTGTGTCTTGACTGATGTGCAGCCGTGTGTGGATGACATGCTTGCTCCTCGTGCAAGCTGTTTGTTAGCGGTTGTAGTGGACCAGTTCTGCGTGTGTGCGTGTGTGTTCTTCTTTGGCCAAGTGTGGAAGCCTTACCAGGTTGGTGAGGGGTGGATGTAGGTCTACTAGATAGTAGCCGAACCACCTTAAAAATTCCTGAGCAGTGGTTTGTTGTGGCGTATTCCATTTCTTCTACCTCCTTCACAAGGCTATCACTCAGTTAAGTGCATCTCATATCGTTACACTCTCATACAACACGTTTATTAGCCTGCAACCGCTATTAAGTCTGCTCCTTCTGCTCCGCAATTTCTTTTGATTTTATAAATGGTTAGAAATCACTTGTGAGGATCTATTCACCCTCCCCCCCTCTAGATCCACTCATACCACTCATCAATCATCACCCTCTTGGTGGGGGAGGGCGCAGGTTAGACCCACACCTCCATCGTAATGCAGGTGATTCTCTGATCAAAATCCCCCACCCTCGAAAAAAAAACTTGTCAACCTAGCAAATGATATGAGGGTCAACTTAAATGGACAAAAGGAAAATTCAAACAACTCGGTGCAAATAAACACGAGTTGTCATCCCACTCGCCGAGTCCACCAACCCTAATACGACCACCAACAGCGATGCTACCATCTTTCTTCCCCACACGTCGGACGCGTTGACAAATCGAAGGTGAAGGGCGTGTGAAACCTTCTTGCGGCGCCGCACGTGCGTGAGCGTGGGAGGAGGAAAATGGCGACCCGCGTTGCACCTTCCTTCCTCTCACGGTCAAACGCCGGATCTTCTCCTTCTCCTCCTCCTCTGACCCCCTTACATCAAGGGTGCTGCAGGGGAACGCCGCCCGCGGGTGAGAGCCGAGGAAACTCCGAGTTTCGAGCTCTGTCTGCGAGACTGCAGCTGGCGACGGTGAAGGAGATGGCGACGACACTGTCCTCCTTGGTCACCACCTTCCTCGACAAGCTGAGCTCGGTGATCCAGGAGGAAGTGAGCATGTTGTCGGGAGTGAGGCCCGAGCTCGAGGGCCTCGAGACGAAGATCAAGGAGATCCAGTGCCTCCTCGCACATGCAGAGAGCCGGGCCTTCTACAGCGAATCCATCCGCCTCTGGCTCAAAGAGCTGAAGGAGGTCATGTACGACGCAGACGACATCATCGACGATCGCAAGGTCGCCGGGGAGATCACCGCGTCGGGACAGCCGGAAGTACCGTCCTCTTCCGTCAGTGTGGTACGCTCTCCTCTGTCTTCATCTCTGTCCTTGTTGAACAACATTATTTTTAAACACAAGATCGGGAATAGTTTGGGGAACATTAACTCTAGGCTGGAGGAGATCTCCAGGGAGAGGTCTCAGTTCCAGTTGACACCCAATCTTGAGGAGAACAACACGAGGAGATTCATCGGTCATCATACGTCATCTCTGGCCGTCCATACTGACATTACTGGAGAAGCTATATATTCAAACGGATTCAAAGAAGTTAATTAAAACTTTGGTTGAGGATGGAAGCAGGCTGGATGTAGTGGCCATCACAGGAATGGGAGGGATAGGAAAGACGACCCTTGCTCAGATACTATACAATGACCAACTGATCAAAGCCAGTTTTCATATAAAAATTTGGGTTTGTGTTTCCAAGGTCTTCGCAGAGAACAAGCTTCTGAGGGAGATCATAGCGTGCACAGCTGGGGATCCTGGGGATGCTTACACTAAAGAACAACTGGAGCTAATGCTTCGGATTCTCACCCAAGGGAAGAAACTCTTGTTCTGAACGATATTTGGAGCGCGGATGTGTGGGAGGATCTATTAAGAGAACCTCTACAGGGTGCCGCAGCCGGCAGCAAGATCTTGATAACATCGAGGTTCGAAACCGTGGCAAGACAGGTGGGGGCGGTGCACCTGCATCGTGTGGAGCAAATGTCCATTGCTGACGGCTGGTCCTTGCTGCGTAAGGTGGTCTCCATACACGGGGAAGGAGGAGACATGGAATCTCTAAGGGACGTTGGTGTGAAAATTTTTGAGCAATGTGGAGGTCTCCCTTTAGCAATTAAAGTGGTTGGAGGGGGTTCTAAGATGTAGAGGTAAGAACAGAGAGGCGTGGGAGCAGGTACTTCACAGCCGAACATTGTCTTCATCCATTTTTCCAGAGGATATGAGAGACATGGTTATGGAAGCTTTGCATAATATAGTTGGTTAAGTGACGTGCCATTTAACCTAGTGACCAGGGTTCAATTCTTGATCCTTCCGCAGCCCCCCGCCAGTGGCGGGGTGGACACCCCCCTCCCCCCTCCTGCGCAGGTGGCACGGGTTCAAGCCGTGCCTCCCACCGGGAGGTGCTTGTCCCCGCTTTCCCCTCCCCTAAAAAAAAAAAATATGAGGATCTGCTCTCACGTCTCAAGCAGTGCTTTCTGTACCTGTCATTGTTTCCGGAGGATTGCAGAGGGTTTTGTGAAGACACGGGGTGATGCATCAGCGTTGGAAGACATAGGAAAAGAATACTTCAAGGAGCTGGTCGACAGGAGTCTTCTGCAACCAGAATTTGCAGTGATAGAGGGTGCTCAATGCAAACTGCACGATCTCTTACACTCACTGGCTAAATTCCTAGCTGAAGATGAGAACTTCTTTGGTGACACATCGGAGCTGAAAGATGTGTCGCGAAAACTCCGTCGACTGTCGACAGCAGATGGTGATGCTATGATAGAACTTGATGTCCTGAAAACAAAAGAATGCATAAGGACCCTGTTTATTTTTAAAAACCCACATGGAGGATGGATTCTGAGACAAGATGCTATTGAAACACTCGGGCACCTGAGAGTATTAGATCTCAGAGAGGCACACATCGAGGAATTGCCACATTCTATAAGTAAACTCGCACACCAGAGGTATCAGGATGTTTCAGGCACTGCTATTAGAGAGCTGCCAGAATTCATAGCCAATCTGAGGAGCCTACAGTTCTTGTTACTTAACAATTGCAGAAATATTCATGCTCTTCCTAATGGCATAACAGAGTTGAAAAATCTAAGGTCTCTTGAAATGTACAATGGAACAGAAGTGGATCAGATGCCGAAGGGGACAGGAGGGCTGTGTCAGCTTCGAAATCTGAAGGATTTTGTGGTGGACAGGCACGAGGGGGCATTGGAAGAACTGAGTCCCCTTGTGAATTTGAGCATGCTCGTCATAAGCAAGCTGGAGAGAGTATTTGACAAGGTGCAAGCAAGACGTGCGGCCCTTGCAAAAAAGACCTCTCTGTCCTACATCTACCTAGAGTGCATGATGGGAATCAACTCCGAGTATGTACATTTTATTTGTGTATTTGTATCTTTTTAGTTTGCATTTATATCATTCCATTATTGGGTTTGTAATTGTAAGGCTTTATAAGTCAAAATATGAGTCATCGAGTTTTAGTGGGTTTATTTGTAAAAGTCCAGTAGGTCCAGTTGGGCCCCCCACCTCCTACCCCATTGGTCCACCTAAGCCTTAGGGCCTATGTGGGACTTGTCAAATGTCCAAGGTGGACTTCTAGATGGCTTGACCATTAAGGGGACAAAGGAGAGAAAAATTCAAAAATGAAGGCTACATAGTCAAGGGGGTGCCCCCCTATTTAATATATATTAATAGGTTTTGTATTTTTCTTTTCTTTGAGTCAAAATACATGGGAGAATTAAATGTGATCTCCCCCATTTACCCCTCCCCAATCCTAGATATAGGGGTAAGTTTGATCTTTTGTCAATTTCTATATATACTTTTATTTTTCCATTTGGTAGAAGTTAATGAAGAAAAATTATTAAAATTTGCCAGGAGAGCCTTGTGCGACCCCCCTCTCTCTCCTACTGTTCTTCTTCCTTCCGAGGTGTGAAGCCCTCTATCTGAGCTCTATCTCTGCCGCCACCGCCGCCGTTCGTGCCGCCGACGATCCACCGCGACCTTTCTTCCGAAGTGCTATCCAGGGTGCTATTCTACTGGACAGAGGCCAACTTCGAGATTTTTAGCTCCCAACTCCCAGATCTTCTGGAGCTGAATATTTCAAGGTAGGTTCCCCACATGATTCCCAACCTCCAGTAAATTTCCCTCGAATTTAGAACATCATCCAATTTTCCTTTCCATTTAAGTTCCCCAGCCTTCCAGATCTGTCTGTGTTCTGTCCTCTGTTACAGTAAGTGTGTTCTTCCTCTGTTCGACCGTTTTTTCCTTTTCTGACTAAGTCCAAATTTGGACTGGGTATTCTTCCCACCAAAACCCCTCTCCACAAATTTTCTCTCGATTTTAGAAGTTCTTTTTCCCCACCAAAAAATTAAAACTCAGTCAAAAATCTGTTCTGTCCTGTGCAGTCCAAATCCGACCACCCAACGTTAGAAAATCCTTTTCCCCAACCAAACCTCCTCTAGAAAATCCACAAAAAAATCCACGTTTTACTTTTTCCCTCTCCAACTTTCATAAAGAGGTCAACTTTCAGATCCGACATCTTCCCTTGGGTCAAATCTCACTATCAGGAAAGTCCAAATCTGGCCTGCCAGATCTGGTTCTGTGAACCAGCAACTTGTAAATTTGACCAAGGCCATCAAAGGGAGAGTCAAAATTCTTACTCTGGCCATAGATCGAAGTATTTTGAATCATCTTTCCAACGGCACCAATTTCCCGTCGATCCGACGTCGGGATTGATCGCAGCAGTAGATTTCGTCGGGTCGCGCGGGTCTGAAATAAAAGTTCAGATCCGTGGACACCAAGTTCGCACTTCACGGTCGGAGCCACCTCGCCTTCCACGGGGCGAACCAGCGCGCCGCCTTATCAGGGAGCGTCCCTCCAGGCGTCCCCGCCACAACGGTGCCACTCCGGGCTCACTCAACCCCACCGACCAGCACATGGGCCCCACGTTCGTGAGTACGCGTGCCGCCAAAGCTACACAAAACGCTGCCCGCCAACCCGAACCCACTACTCTCGGGTCCCACCGTGTAGCCCTTTACCTCCCTGCGTGGAGTGGACAGTAATATTCATTGTTGTAATTTAATTATTGATTGTTCCGGGAGTACAAGTTCAGCCGGGAACGTCTTCCCCACGCCCGGTGAGTGGAGGTATCGTGTGCGCTCCTTTACTCGGAAAATTACTTTATTTCGTATATATTTCATATGTCGCTGCTAGAGAGCATGATAGGATAATTAGCTCTCCAAATTTTGTTATTCACCGCTACGAGTGAGAGAGCGAAACCCGTCCCGTGACCCGATCCGGGCACGGGAGAGAGCCGACCATCCTAACTCACTGCCGATTTCTCAACCGCGCACATCCGTACGCTTCCCTCACTTAGGGACGATTGCGAGCTTGTCTAGAGTCCAAGGATCGCATATCAACTTGGAGTCGAGTCCGCTGTCCGTGCCGCATCAGTTTGTATCAGAGCGAGTTAGAGTCTAGGGTGTTGTCCTAGGTGTGCATTTCGTCCCAATAACCCGGTATATCAAAAGGTGTTGTCCGAACGGTAGGTTACGCCTATCGGGAAGGCCGCACACTTGTGAGAGAGGATCTTCGGATCCCGTGACTCCGCCAAGTACCGGATCTTGGTTAAGTCTAGGTGTGTAGTCGAGTCGGTATTCCAACTTGTATTGTTATTTTCGGGTTGTGTCTAGTCCAAAAGAGTTCGGTCTTGTCACCGTGTGTCTGCATGTCCACTACCCGCCACCCCCATGGCCGTCCCCCAAGACCATGTGTCGGATTGGTCATCCCTGGTGGCCGAATTCAATGCCTTCATGGCCCGATACCCAACCCCTAAGCCGACGACTGAGTCATCCCAACACCCTGTCATTTCGACTACCACTCTACCCAATGGGTCCACATCGGAACTCGATTTCATTTATATGGAGTCGGATAATTGGGTTTCCCTGGATATCGTTGAGTCCCTCTCTCGGACTGGCGAGATTATCCGCACGGGTGATTTAGCCTTTGTCGAGTTCTAAAAGAAGATTGGCTCTGATCTTTACTTTGATGGTGCATGGTGTAAAATCGGTATGCTAGCAGGACCATGCATTATATTAGGGCGACCTTGGTTGGAAGAAAGGAGAGCGACCTTTGATCGGGATAGGAGGACATGCACCTTATACCCACCTCACCTTCCCGGCGAGTTCGTCTTCCACGACGGCATTCAGCCGCCCACCTCCGTGACACCAACCACCCATGTGGCCCCCTGTAGTGGGATTAGCCACCTCCCCGACCAGTGTCCTTCACCTTTCCCTACCATAGAGGACACACAAACCGAGGATGTCCCACCCGTGCCTACTCTAGTGAGTTATGAGGCTGACCAAGAGTTGGCCGAGGAATACCTCACTGATGTTTTGGGATTAGAGAGTGATCCAATTGAGGGCCAGGGACTGTTAGTCACCCCAATTCTACCGATCATCTCGGACCTGTCTGTCCCTCCCACTTTGTCCTCGGAGGATCCCACCATCCCACTCCTACCCGTCTCTTCTACTGTAGCGCAGCCGCTAGTGACTACCATACCATTGTCACATTATGTTGACACAGTATGGTTTGACTTTTGCCACTTCCAGGAGAGAAGGCATCCTGATTTCACCTTCCTCGTGACCCATGCCAAGCCTGACTCCCCCGTCTTTCACTTTCTTGTCCTCAAACACTTCAAAACCCGAGGACATGTCTTTGTAAACCATTGGAGATTGGCATGGGCCGAGGCCCGAAACATTGGGTTTTGGGTCAAGTTGCTTATGTTCATGGGCGAAGTTTGGACTTTTGTTTGTTATTCAAGGTCAGTCCCTAGTCGTAGGTCTAGGAAGTCAAGTCCCATCCCCCATGCATGCATGAGTGTTTGAGTCTATACATACACGTGCCGATTGCATAGTGAGAGTCTGCATGTGTCTTGTGCAAGCTCGTAGATGTCAGTCCCTTGCGAGAGTGAGGCACGTTGGCTCTATTGCGTGCGTTGTAGCCTTACCGGAGTATGGGATCAACTCTACAACCATGTCCCGGATCTAGTCACCTACAGGGACCCTGCGGTGATTCCTAGTGAGTTTTCCAGCCGCCTCCTCCCCTTTGAAAGTGACCCCACCCCGGAGTGTCCACCATTAGCCTCGTTCCCACAGCAGCTGTGCATATCAAGTGTATACGGAATGAGCAGGTGACGATTACTTGGAGTGGAGCGTACCCACGCTACTTGGTACGGTGACGAATCCGCCGGAGCTACTCGAGCAGTCGCACCCCTTACTCGACGGGGTCGAGTTCTTCCCACTCGGGGAGAATTGATGGGAATCAACTCCGAGCATGTACATCTTATTTTTGTATTTGTATCTTTTTAGTTTGCATTTATACCCTTCCATTATTGGGTTTACAATTGTAAGGCTTTATAAGCCAAAATGTGAGTCTTCGAGTTTTAGTGGGTTTATTTGTAAAAGTCCAGTAGGTCTAGCTGGGGCCCCCACCTCCTTTCCCATTGGTCCACCTAAGTCTTAGGGCCTATGTGGACCTGGTCAAATATCCAAGGTGGGCTTCTAGATGGCTTGACCATTCAAGGGGACAAAGGGGAGAAAAATTCAAAAATGAAGGCTACATAGTCAAGGGGGTGCCCCCCTATTTAATATATATTAATGGGTTTTGTATTTTTCTTTTATTTGAGTCAAAACACATGGGAGAATTAAATGTGATCTCCCCCATTTACCCCTCCCCAATCCTAGATCTAGGGATAAGTTTGGTATTTTATCAATTTCTATATATACTTTTATTTTTCCATTTGGTAGAAGTTAATGAAGAAAATATATTGAAATTTGCCAGGAGAGCCTTGTGCGACCCCCCTCTCTCTCCTACTGTTCTTCTTCCTTCCAGGGTGTGAAGCCCTCCATCTGAGCTCTATCTCTACCACCGTCGCCGCCGTTCGTGCCGCCGATGAGCCACCGCGACCTTTCTTCCGAAGTGTTGTCCAGTGTGCTATTCTGCTGGATAGAGGCCTACTTTGAGATTTTTAGCTCCCAACTCCCAGATCTTCTGGAGCTAAAATTTCAGGGTAGGTTCCCCACGTGATTCCCAACCTCCAGTAAATTTCCCTCGAATTTAGAACATCATCCAATTTTTCTTTCCATTTAAGTTCCCTAGCCTTCCAGATCTGTCTATGTTCTATCCTGTGTTACACAGCAAGTGTGTTCTTCCTTTGTTCGACCATTTTCCCCTTTTCTGATTAAGTCCAAATTTGAACTGGGTATTCTTCCCACCAAAGCCCCTCTCCATAAATTTTTCTCTCGATTTTAGAAGTTCTTTTTCCCCACCAAAAAATTAAAACTCAGTCAAAAATCTGTTCTATCCTGTGCAGTCCAGATCCGACTACCCAACGTTAGAAAATCATTTTCCCCAACCAAACCTCCTCTAGAAAATCCACAAAAAATATCCATGTTTTCCTCACTTTCTCATCTCCAACTTTCATAAAGATGTCAACTTTCAGATCTGACGTCCTCCCTTGGGTCAAATCTCGCTATCAGGAAAGTCCAAATCTGGCCTGCCATATCTGGTTCTGTGAACCAGCAACTTGTAAATTCGACCAAGGCCATCAAAGGGAGAGTCAAAATTCTTACTCTGGCAATAGATCGAAGTATTTTGAATCAGCTTTCCAACGGCACCAATTTCGCGTCGATCGACGTCGGGATTGATCGTAGCAGCAGATTTCGTCAGGTCGCGCGGGTCTGAAATAGAAGTTCAGATCCGTGGACAGCAAGTTCACACTTCACGGTCGGAGCCGCCTCACCTTCCACGGGGCGAACCAGTGCACCGCCTTCTCAGGGAGCGTCCCTCCAGGCGTCCCCGCCACAGCGGTGCCACTCCAGGCCCATTCGGCCCCACCGACCAGCACGTGGACCCCACGTTCGTGAGTACGCGTGCCGTCGAAGCTACACAAAACGCTGCCCGTCAACCCGAACCCGCTACTCCCGGGTCCCACCATGTAGCCATTTACCTCCCTGCGTGGAGTGGGCAGTAATATTCATTGCTATAATTTAATTATTTATTGTTCCGGGAGTACAAGTTCGGCCGGGAACGTCTTCCCCACGCCCGGCGCATGGAGGTATCGTGTTCGCTCCTTTACTCGGCAAATTACTTTATTTCGTATATATTTCATATGTCGCTGCTAGAGAGCATGATAAGATAATTAGCTCGCCAAATTTTATTATTCACCGCTGCGAGTGAGAGAGCGAAACCCGTCCCGTGACCCGATCCGGGCACAAGAGAGAGCCGACCATCCTATCTCACTGCCGGTTTCTTAACCGCGTACGTCCATACACTTCCCTCGCTTAGGACGATCGCGAGCTTGTCTAGAGTCCAAGGATCGCATATCAACTTGGAGTCGAATCCACTGTCCATGCCGCATCAGTGCACCTTGCCCACGATGGAGATAGCTGCTGGTCATGTTCCCCTACCATGGAGTGGCAAGGAAGAAGAGATGAAGATGAGGATGGTGGGTGTGTTTGATGAACTATGCCCCCCACCATCGCTACAACTTCTCAGCATCACTGGCTACGTGGGGCTCAGGCTCCCTTGCTGGATATGGCCATCCACATCGGCATGTATTGTTTCTCCCATTCATAACCTGACAATTTTAGAGTTGGATAGCTGCATAAACTTCTATCAGGTTCTGTGGACAGCAAAAAAAATCATTGGCAAGAGCTCCAAGTCTCGTCGAGCCGAACAAACTCTACATCTCGTCTGCTCAGGATAAAAAAACTGCTGGCGGTCCACCACCTAATGAGGAAGCTTCCAGTATGAAGAAATATCCCTGGTCCCTCAAAACGGGATGCCAAAGGCGATATCAGCATAAAACCCGAGTGACCCGATCGGGGCACACATTATGCCGGAAAGGTCCGTAGGAGACCGAAGAATCACTCAATGAGGGTGAAAACACTTTCAGTGATTGTCCACTCGATGAAGACACTCTCCACATTCATGGAGCGGGCTTAAGGACGTAATTTACAGTGCTGAAGGTCAAATCAGGATGAAACCCGAGTAATCTGACACGGGTTCGGCACGAGACAGAAATCACTCGAAACTGCAAACTGAAGCCCGGAAGTTTCGAAATAGACACTCCAGAAGTGGCTCATTAAAACTAAGACAGTACTGGACATTTGTTGGCAATAAAAAGAGAGAGAGATGTTGGATTGTGTGTCTTCCCTAAGTATTTTGATGATGAGCAACACTATGTTAATTGTTCTTGTTATTTTTGATCAGATATCTTGCACTTGAGTTATCCATGGTTTTATATGAAATAACTGCTAAGAGGTAACACTTCGTGTGTTCGTTCATGTTCTGTCTTCGTGCTGTTTTTCCTCAAACATCATGTAGTTCTTGCTTCGCGTTTTCACCTCGTGTCGAGTTAGCCATGTTGTCGTCTGTTTGAGTGTTGTCTTTCACCTCGTGCAGTCTTTGATTACTGTGTTGTTTTCATGTCATCCTTTGTATTCCTGTCTTCGAGTCCTTTCGCTGAGTCTCTAAGTCAGTCTAAGTTCAAGTGTTCGTTTCACTTCGTGATTGTTTTTCTCTTCTCATGACTTCGTGTCGTGTTCCTGAAGCTGCTCTAAAAAGTTCTGATGAACTTCGAGTAGTTTTTCTGTAGACCTCGTGTCGATTCCTGCTTAGTAACCACACTTCGTGACGGTTACTATAGTCCACGTCTTCGTGTTGGTTTTATGCACTCCGTGTCGTCTTCTTTGTTTCATTCTGTTCTCATCTCACTTCGAGTCGTTTCTTTGTATACTGTCTTCGTGATTGATTGGCACTTCGTCTTGGTTACAACACCTCGTGTTGTACTGTTTGACTTCGTGTCGGTTTCGGTTGCAGTCCATGTTGTTTTCATGTCGTTCTCCTTTATTGCCACCTCGTGTCGTTTTTATTATTGAGTCTTCGTGTCGTTTTACCTCGTGCAGTGTTATCCCGTGTCATTTACTGTTTTCGACTTTGTGTCGTTATCAGCCTGTGTTGTTTTCATCTCGTGCTGTTCTCACTATCCTCGTGTTGTTCTCACCGCGTGTCGATTACTATTTTCACTTAGCATTATTTTTATTTCGTGTCGTTTTTCTGTGTAGTGTGTGTTTGTCACCACTATACTTCGTGTCTAACTTCACTTCGTGTTGTTTTCACCTCGAGTCGTTTCCTTATATTGTCCTCGTGTTGTTTTTGCATTCGTAACCTCGTGTCTCTCTTGCTTATAACCTCACCTCGTGTCATTATCTTCTGTATATCTGATCTGTTACAGAGTATCTCGTGTCGTTCTTATGTCATCTCGAGAAATAGTCACGTCGTGTTGTTGTTACTATACCTCATGCAGTTTTGGTTTTAATGGCCATGCAGCGTATTAATGGACTTAATCTCATTACAGGTCCGAGGAAGAACATTCCACACTCCAGGGCTGCACGTGATCCGAGACAAGAGGAACCAATTTGATAAAGGCACGTGACAGGAAACTTGTGGATCGAGCGTGGGAGGCACACGCGTTTCATGCCCTATCCATCTGCTGTTGATGCTATAAATAGAATCCTTCGTCCTCAGATGAAGGTGATCGAAGTAGAGAGGCATAGAAGAAAACAGGGAAACAGAGAGCCCTTCGATCCAGGAAAAAGAAAAGAAAGAAGAAAGAATAGCAGAGAGAAATAGAAAGAGAGCAGAAGAGTGATCAGAAGAATTGTTCTGACTTGCGGATCAAATCCGAAGTCTATTGCTCTATATTGAGCTACATTGTTTCCATTGTCTGGCATTTGATTTCCTTCGTTCGTATTTTTCATTTCTTGTTCTTATCTTTCTTCAACCGTTATTGTTTGTGTTTCCGATCCTCTGGACTGAGGTCGGGGTCCTCCTGTGAGATCAGGAGTAGGGAGAGTCAATCTCCGGTTTGCAAGCAGCAGGTGAGCTGCTTGTAGGTACCCTCCGGGTTGGGAGGAAGAGGGGTCTTCGACCTCTGGTTCACTAGTAGCAGGGCTGCTACTAGTGGGGTTTCCCTCTTGGTAAAGAGGAAGAGAGACGTGAGTCTCTGGGTTCTAGTGGCTGCTGATCGCTAGAGGTTCCCTCCGGGTAGGAGGAAGAGGAGAGGTTGTTCTCCTGGGAAGCTGTGTATCAGCAGTTGTTTGGCAAGCTGTGTTGCCCAGCCTTTAGTGAAGCCACACTCAGGTTGAGTGTGGGGTGGATGTAGGTCTGAAGGACCGAACCACCTTAAAATCCTCTGAGCCCTTGTGTGATTGATCGTGATAATATTGTGGTATGCCTTCTATTTGCTTGAGCTATTAACTGCACTGCATCTTTTACGATAGTCAGAGCTCTAGGTTAGTTCTGTTTAGCAATATACTCTGCAATAATTTTTTTTTAAATCTACGAAAACAGTGATCTATTCATCCCCTCCCCTTCTAGATCACTTCATATTGTACTTATCAGTTGGTATCAGAGCAGGTCTTTCCCAGAATGTGGTCCAACGGCCAGGGAAACGGATCCAATGGTCCTCGCAGTTTCATAGCTGATGGGCAGTCTATCACCCGCCCCCCTTTCTTTGATGGTAATAATTACTTCTTCTGGAAGAACAGGATGGAAGTCTTTATCAGGGCCCAAAGCCACAAGCTATGGAAAGTCATTACAGATGGTCCATACACCCTTCCACCGAATGAAGATATGTGGACAGAAGATCAGGTCAAACTCTCCGCACTGAATTGGACAGCTCTTAACATCATACAGTGCGCCGTCCATCCGGAAGAATATTCAAGGATCTCAGCGTGCAAGACTGCAAAGAACATGTGGGATGATTTGCAGTTAATTCATGAGGGCACATCTCAGGTGAAGGCTACCAAGATCAACATACTTACAACTCAATATGAGTTATTTAAGATGAAGCCAGAGGAGCCGATCACAGAAATGTATGCCAGATTATCTGTGATCATCAACAGTCTGAAAGGCCTTGGAAAGGATATTCAACAAGAAGACATAGTCAGGAAGATCCTTAGGTCTCTAACTCCCGTCTGGGATACCAAGGTGACTGTAATAGAGGAATCAAGAGATTTATCCATCATGACAGTAACCCAGCTGATTGGTTCTCTCATGACCCATGAAATGAATTTCAAACGAGGAAACGATGGGCATGACAGAAAGGGAAAGAATGTTGCTCTGAAGGTTTCACGACATACTAAGAAGAGCAACAACAGCAGCAGCAGCAGCAGTGATGATAGCAGCGAAGGGTCTGATGGACTCTCAGACCTGGACAAGGACGAGCGAGCTATGCTCACCAGGCAGTTCAGAAAGTTCCTAAGAACAAAAGGAAAATTCTACAGGAGGAAGAAATTTAATGCTACAATGAAGTCTCATGAACGAAGATTTGAGAAGAACCGGTCTGCTAAGAAGATCACTTGCTATCATTATCAGAAATCCGGTCACATGAAAAGTGAATGTCCAGAGTTACAAGCTAAGGCTCCAGGACACCAGAAGAATGTGGTGCACAAGAAGAAGAAGGCCATGCTGTGCACATGGAGCGATGAGGAGGAGGACCCAGAAGCCACTTCGTCCAGTGAAAATGAAGAGAAGACCTGCCTCATGGCCGACCATGAGAAAGAGGTAACAAATTTATTTGAGAATTTTACTTTGGATGATTGGGAGGACGCCTATGGCGACCTGTTAAGTAAATATAATTGTTTAAACAAGGAGCACAGAATGCTTAGACGTAAGTTTCATTCTCTATCTGAAGAACACTCTTCTATTGTCACTGATAGCATGAAAACCAAGGAGATGGCCATTGAGCTAGACCAGGTTAAAGGTGAGATTGAGAGGTTGAGAATGGAAAGAGAGGAGAGTCTAGCTAGAATAGATGAGCTGAAGTGTAAAGCTGAAGAGTCTAAAGGAGAGATTAGACTGATGGCTGAAAAATATGAGGCAGTTAGAACAGTTAATCAGGAACTCCAGGACCAATGCAATGAATTTCAGAAGGAGATTGAGGACAAAGAAAAAGTGCTTGAAAAGTTTACAGAGGGGAGAAACAACCTGAATGTCCTTCTGGGGTCGAGGGTAAACTTCAATAGGGAGGGATTAGGATACAATCCTACTAGTAAAAAACCCTTTGAATTTAAGACTATCACGTTCTGCCCCGCCAAAGGCAAAGAGAAACTGGAAACACCATCCAGTTCCAAATCTGTCTCTACAATGAAGTCTTCGACCAGTAAATTCATTCACTCCACTGGTCAGCAGTCTAAGTCAAGAAATCCTGAGACAAGCACTGCTCATGTACAGCAGGCGTGGAACAAAGGTCCTCACAGGACCAGTCCTATAGAGGCCACAAAAAGAGCGAAAAGTTTTGTTAAGAAAACTCATCATGCTAATTATCAAGTAGAGCATGGCAACGATCACCAGTTTCAGCACAAATTTTATTGGAGTAAAAATGCTTACATGAATTATGCTCAACACACACGCACATCTTCTAAGAGGCCAACCAACAATGTCTTTGTTCAGAAACAGCATAGTTCAAATAGGAATAAGCTTATTCAACACCCACCAAGAAATAACAAAAGGGAAGAATCAACCCACATAAATCCACTGAAGAGAACTATAAAACAAATGTGGATTCCCAAGTGCTTTCTGCATAATCAGAAAACTGGTTTTGGACCCAATTTGAATTGGGTCCCACATTACTCTGTCTGAATTTTTGCAGGTCAGCCTGGCAGCTGAGCATAACAAGTGGTATCTTGACAGCGGCTGTAGCAGGCACATGACAGGAGACCGGTCCAAATTCAGCAAACTAAAAATGAAGTCTGGGGGCTTGGTCAAATTCGGAGGAAATAACAGAGGAAGAATAATTGGAATTGGCACGGTTGGTAAGTCCTCCACTAACTCCATTGAAGATGTGTATCTTGTAGAAGGACTTCAGCACAACTTGATAAGTATAAGTCAACTTTGTGACAAAGGACACAAGGTACTCTTTGACCACAACTCGTGCACTGTTTTTGAGCTGAATTCTGATAACATCATGTTCAAAGGTCATAGAGTAAATAATGTGTACATCGTTGATCTAGATGATAATTCTGAAACAAACTTGTGTCTGTCTGCTAATTCTGAACAGGTTGCTTTTGACTGGCATAGGCGTCTAGGCCACGCTAGTGTGTCTACTTTGAATAAACTGTCTAATTATAACCTAGTCAGAGGTTTGCCCAAAATAAAATTCCAGTTAGGGTCCAAGCTCTGTGATGCTTGTGCTCAAGGTAAACAGACTCGTGCAGTTTTTAAGTTGAGAACTGAGGGTCTCTCATCTAAACCACTACAGCACTTGCACATGGATCTCTTTGGTCCTACTCGAATACAAAGCCTGTCAGGTAAGAGATATGGTCTAGTCATAGTTGATGACTTCACTAGATTTTCTTGGTTGTTCTGTTTAGCAAATAAAAATGATGCTTTTGCTCACTTTGAAGAACTTTTTAATAAAATCAAACTGCAAGGTGAACATAATATCATTACAATTCAGTCTGACCATGGAGGAGAGTTTGAAAACTCTTCATTCTCTGAATTTTGCTCAAGAGAGGGAGTGACTCACAGATTTTCTTCTCCCAGGACACCGGAGCAGAATGGAATTGTTGAGAGAAGAAACAGGTCAATAATTGAAATGGCCAGGACTATGCTAATTGAGAGTGGACTTCCAAGGAGATTTTGGGCAGAAGCTGCAAATACAGCATGCTACATTTTAAATCGAGCCTTGGTAAGACCTACTAATAAGAAAACTCCTTATGAACTCCTCAAGGGTAAGCTGCCAAACATTTCTTACTTTAAAATCTTTGGTTCCAAATGCTTCATCCACAATAATGGTAAGAATGGTTTGGATAAGTTTGAAGCAAGAAGCTCTCCTGGAATTTTTCTCGGATATTCAGAAACCTCTAGGGCTTACAGAGTCTTCAATAAAGATGAGCAAACTGTTGAAGAAACACCTCATGTGGTGTTTGATGAGAATGTTCTATCTGACAAAAGGACAAATGATGACAGGGAGTCACCTGATGAGGGAGATTTCTTGGAGAAATTTGAAGAAGGAGAGATGCAGCAAACTGCTCAACCAGAAAACTTACAACAAGAAGGAGCAACTGAGGTAGGTGAACCCTCAGGTGAGGTAATATTTCACAAAGATCATCCTAGTGAAAATGTCATAGGTAATTTGCATGATCCCACTAGGACAAGGTCTCACTTTAGAACTGTCCAAGAACAGGACTTAGCTGCTTTGACATCTCAGGTAGAACCCAAGACTGTGGAAGAGGCTTTAAAGCATGATTCTTGGGTATCCTCCATGGGTGAGGAATTAAATCAATTTGAGAAAAATAATGTATGGAAACTAGTTCCTAGACCTGAAAACACTCATGTCATTGGCACTAAATGGGTTTTCAAAAATAAGATTGATGAAAATGGTGCTATCTCTAGAAACAAAGCAAGACTTGTAGCTCAAGGCTACAGTCAGGAATTTGGTGTGGATTTTGATGAATCCTATGCACCAGTAGCTAGGATGGAAGCTATAAGAATTCTGTTTGCATTTGCATGCTCTAGAAACATTCGGCTACAGCAAATGGATGTCAAAAGCGCATTCTTAAATGGGTTATTGAAGGAAGAGGTATATGTTGAACAACCTCCTGGGTTTAATTTCTCTGTTCAGCCTAACATGGTTTTTAGGTTGAATAAAGCCCTCTATGGATTGAAGCAGGCTCCCGAGCCTGGTATGAGAGACTTTCTGAGTTCCTTGTGAGCAAGGGCTACACTCGAGGTAAGGTTGACCAAACCCTCTTCACCAAAAGTCTCGGAAAGGAGTTAATTGTGGTCCAGGTATATGTTGATGATATCATTTTCGGATCTAACAACTCAAAATTATGTAAAGACTTTTCTGAGTCTATGTCCCAAGAATTTGAAATGAGTCTAGTTGGCGAACTAAAATATTTTCTTGGGCTGCAGGTCAAACAAATGGAGGATGGTTGTTTCATAAATCAAACCAAGTATACTCTGGAGATGCTGAAAAGGTTTGGAATGACCAACCTCAAGACAATCTCAACACCCATGGGTACCAGCTCCTCACTGGATTCAGACGAAAAAGGTAAAGAGGTGGATGCTAAACTATATAGAGGTATGATCGGTTCACTCCTCTACTTAACTGCATCCAGGCCCGACATTCAATTTAGTGTAGGGATGTGTGCCAGATACCAGGCTAGACCTACTGAATTGCATCTGGCAGCTGTAAAGAGAATCTTTAGATACTTATCTGCCACTCATGATCTAGGTCTCTGGTATCCTGCATCATGTAACTTAGATCTCATTGCATACACTGATGCAGATTATGCAGGATGTAAATTGGACAGGAAGAGCACTAGTGGTCACTGCGAATTTCTAGGAAGGTGTTTAGTCTCTTGGGGATCCAAGAAGCAACACTCTGTGGCTCTCTCTACTGCTGAAGCTGAATATGTGGCAGCAGGGAGCTGTGGCACACAGGTTATATGGATAAAACACCAGCTTCTGGATTACTCGGTTGAGCTAGGTTGTACTTCTATCTTTTGTGACAATACTAGTGCAATAAACATTGCAAAGAATCCTGTACTTCATTCTCGAACTAAACACATTGAAATCAGGCATCATTTTATTCGAGATGAAGTAGCAAGGAAGACTTTTGAGTTGATCCATGTTGGCACTAACTCACAAATTGCAGATATCTTTACTAAGCCACTGGATACTGAAAAATTTAGCACTATGCGCAGAGAACTAGGTATTTACAGAATTTCATGATTGAAAATTTGATTTCTGAATACCATGTCATGTGTTATTATGCTTATTATATTCATCATGGTGTTCTTTTTGAAGTGCGTTGAGGGTTGTCTTGGCTAAGTCTGTGTTGGGGTCAAGGTCTCAGGGGGAGATGATTTATAATAGGTGTCTTGATCTTTGACCTAATTTGAACATACTCCGAACGACATTTTGCTGACATCATAAGAGAATCAGGTTGATTAGGTGTATAAAAGAAAATGTTGGATGCTTTACTCTTTAAGGCTGTTCATCTAATTTCTTGTTGGAATTTCAGCTGTTAGTCCCACTGAGATCAAAATCTGAATTCAAGATTAATCTTCATACACTGTAACTGTCTTCTGATCTAGTCAGTACAGCATACCTACTTAGTCAATGGTGAGTCCAAAATGAGGTATTTTGTGCTTTAGTCTGAATCACCTTGGATCTGGTGTATTGTTCTCAAACGGACTCAAGCTTCATTAACAAGGTTTTAAGAGCTGGTAAATAAAAACAAAATTCATAAAAGGGTTATCAACTTTGTTAACTGCTCATTGAGAAACTGGGATTTTCATCAATGAAGTGAAAGCTTCCCATGTCATGAGATGGCAGTAATCATCTGGTCTTAATAGTTGTCTTGATCATACAGAGCTATGGTACATATCTGGTTAGTAACTGGGGTGTCTGGCCTCAGATAAAGGTGTCACCTTAATGTCAACACCAGCTAGAATACTATCTCTGTCCTCTTATCAGAAGGGGTAATGTGGTCCTGCCACCGAGTAACTGGGGATTCTTGCCTCTAAACAAGGTGTCTCCCTAATGTCAAAGGTGTACTTGACAGACTTACCTCTGATCTTGACCATCTTTAAAGATCCTGCTCACTTGAAGTATAGCTTTTGATTTGTTTGTTCTCAATACCACAGGTCTTTGTCTTCTGGCTGTCTTACATAATACTCTCTCAGTAAAGACTTATTTTGATCAAACTGGTATCTTGTACCTCACTTGCTTAGAATCTGGTTCTGTGTATGGAGCAAATCCTTATTCACAGTTTTTGCACAGTCTGACTAACTGTTCCTCAAAAATCCTCACATAAAATTAATGGCTTTCTTAATTGACTAAACATCTCAATAGTCTCCATTTATCTGCCTTACTCTGTCCTGTTTTCTCTCTATAGTCAGCAATTTTCCCTTCTCTGTATCTTCAGATTTGACCCTAGTTTTGATGATGTCAAAGGGGGAGAGAATTGAGTTGAGGGGGAGTTAGTTATCAAGTCTGAGGTAAACTGTTGCTGTGTTCAGGGGGAGTGAGGGGGAGTGTTCAGGTTTCATCAAGGGAAGTAAGGAAGCAAGTATGCTTTAAGTTGTCTGCATTAAATATCCTGAATTGATCTCTTTTGAACTTATCTCTCATACTTAATATAGTGTTGCCATCATCAAAAAGGGGGAGATTGTTGGATTGTGTGTCTTCCCTAAGTATTTTGATGATGAGCAACACTATGTTAATTGTTCTTGTTATTTTTGATCAGATATCTTGCACTTGAGTTATCCATGGTTTTATATGAAATAACTGCTAAGAGGTAACACTTCGTGTGTTCGTTCATGTTCTGTCTTCGTGCTGTTTTTCCTCAAACATCATGTAGTTCTTGCTTCGCGTTTTCACCTCGTGTCGAGTTAGCCATGTTGTCGTCTGTTTGAGTGTTGTCTTTCACCTCGTGCAGTCTTTGATTACTGTGTTGTTTTCATGTCATCCTTTGTATTCCTGTCTTCGAGTCCTTTCGCTGAGTCTCTAAGTCAGTCTAAGTTCAAGTGTTCGTTTCACTTCGTGATTATTTTTCTCTTCTCATGACTTCGTGTCGTGTTCCTGAAGCTGCTCTAAAAAGTTCTGATGAACTTCGAGTAGTTTTTCTGTAGACCTCGTGTCGATTCCTGCTTAGTAACCACACTTCGTGACGGTTACTATAGTCCACGTCTTCGTGTTGGTTTTATGCACTCCGTGTCATCTTCTTTGTTTCATTCTGTTCTCATCTCACTTCGAGTCGTTTCTTTGCATACTGTCTTCGTGATTGATTGGCACTTCGTCTTGGTTACAACACCTCGTGTTGTACTGTTTGACTTCGTGTCGGTTTCGGTTGCAGTCCATGTTGTTTTCATGTCGTTCTCCTTTATTGCCACCTCGTGTCGTTTTTATTATTGAGTCTTCGTGTCGTTTTACCTCGTGCAGTGTTATCCCGTGTCATTTACTGTTTTCGACTTTGTGTCGTTATCAGCCTGTGTTGTTTTCATCTCGTGCTGTTCTCACTATCCTCGTGTTGTTCTCACCGCGTGTCGATTACTGTTTTCACTTAGCATTATTTTTATTTCGTGTCGTTTTTCTGTGTAGTGTGTGTTTGTCACCACTATACTTCGTGTCTAACTTCACTTCGTGTTGTTTTCACCTCGAGTCGTTTCCTTATATTGTCCTCGTGTTGTTTTTGCATTCGTAACCTCGTGTCTCTCTTGCTTATAACCTCACCTCGTGTCATTATCTTCTGTATATCTGATCTGTTACAGAGTATCTCGTGTCGTTCTTATGTCATCTCGAGAAATAGTCACGTCGTGTTGTTGTTACTATACCTCATGCAGTTTTGGTTTTAATGGCCATGCAGCGTATTAATGGACTTAATCTCATTACAGGTCCGAGGAAGAACATTCCACACTCCAGGGCTGCACGTGATCCGAGACAAGAGGAACCAATTTGATAAAGGCACGTGACAGGAAACTTGTGGATCGAGCGTGGGAGGCACACGCGTTTCATGCCCTATCCATCTGCTGTTGATGCTATAAATAGAATCCTTCGTCCTCAGATGAAGGTGATCGAAGTAGAGAGGCATAGAAGAAAATAGGGAAACAGAGAGCCCTTCGATCCAGGAAAAAGAAAAGAAAGAAGAAAGAATAGCAGAGAGAAATAGAAAGAGAGCAGAAGAGTGATCAGAAGAATTGTTCTGACTTGCGGATCAAATCCGAAGTCTATTGCTCTATATTGAGCTACATTGTTTCCATTGTCTGGCATTTGATTTCCTTCGTTCGTATTTTTCATTTCTTGTTCTTATCTTTCTTCAACCGTTATTGTTTGTGTTTCCGATCCTCTGGACTGAGGTCGGGGTCCTCCTGTGAGATCAGGAGTAGGGAGAGTCAATCTCCGGTTTGCAAGCAGCAGGTGAGCTGCTTGTAGGTACCCTCCGGGTTGGGAGGAAGAGGGGTCTTCGACCTCTGGTTCACTAGTAGCAGGGCTGCTACTAGTGGGGTTTCCCTCTTGGTAAAGAGGAAGAGAGACGTGAGTCTCTGGGTTCTAGTGGCTGCTGATCGCTAGAGGTTCCCTCCGGGTAGGAGGAAGAGGAGAGGTTGTTCTCCTGGGAAGCTGTGTATCAGCAGTTGTTTGGCAAGCTGTGTTGCCCAGCCTTTAGTGAAGCCACACTCAGGTTGAGTGTGGGGTGGATGTAGGTCTGAAGGACCGAACCACCTTAAAATCCTCTGAGCCCTTGTGTGATTGATCGTGATAATATTGTGGTATGCCTTCTATTTGCTTGAGCTATTAACTGCACTGCATCTTTTACGATAGTCAGAGCTCTAGGTTAGTTCCGTTTAGCAATATACTCTGCAATAATTTTTTTTTAAATCTACGAAAACAGTGATCTATTCATCCCCTCCCCTTCTAGATCACTTCATATTGTACTTATCAAGAGAGAGAGAGAAGAGGAAGAAAGAGAAAAGAAAAAGAAGAAGGAGAAGAAAAGATGAAATGAGAAGGGCAGATGCCCAATATGAGAAATGGAGGGACAAAAGGAAAAAAAAGAGTAAAAAGCAAGAGAAAAAGCAAGGGGTTGAATCGACAAACTCACTCTCTTCTCATCCCCGTTATATACATGAATCGGCACACCTCAAGCCCCAATTTTTGGCCAAGTGAATCAGCACACTTCAACACCCTCCTTTCCACATGAATCGGCGCACAAAGCAACCTTCTCCCTTGGCCACATGATGAACCGGCGCAAGCCTTCTTGGCCCTCTAAATCGACGCGCAAAGAAGGCTCCTGCCCTTGAACCGGCTCGCAAGTGGCCATTGGCCCACTGAATTGGCGCGTAGAAGCCCATTCGAACCACCTGAACCGGCACCGAGGAGGACGTCCCATCCACGTTGCGGTACTCTATTTTTCTGCTAAACTATCAAGCACGTCGCACGAAGCATTGAATGCTCATGCATCTGGCTCGCGCTCTAGTCGACAACGCAGCGGTTGCAGGTCGTCATCGTCGCCCTCGGCCACTCGCGTGAAGACACGGCAGCTACCTTCTGCGCTCCTACCTGTAGGATCTGAAGCCTCCTCGAGCTAGAAGAGAAGACAAAGAAGAAGGAGGGGTCGAGCTCCGAAGCTTTTCACATTCCCCCTACTATAAAAGGAGGTGAACTCTGTCGAACAAGAGGTTGGAAACCAAAAAAGAGGCCAGCCGAAGAGAAAAAAAATCCATCTGCCTACACTCCTGCGGAGTGAAGAGAAAGGGTGAGGGAGAGAAGAGAGTAAGAGAGGTGAGGGAGAGAAGGGCAGAGGAGTTTGTGCTCCGTTCTTCCCCCCCCCCCCCCCCTCCATTTTATTTCTGTATAACTTCTGTTCTCCCCTCTTTCATCCTTCCTGTTCTGCTTTGAACATGATGTATCTCCCTCCAATACTCTGTGACTTTTGAAAAGAATGAAAAGAATCCCAATGCTTGATGTTATGGGCTTGTCCTCTATCTCTCCTTCCTATGCTTAGATAGCCTTCCCCGCTCTTACGAGCATATGTTGTTGTGCTTGATGAATATAAGATATGTGTTCTGTTTGAGAACGACGGTTGCCCTCTCACCCACTCTCATGAGTTGTCAGGGCTCTGTCACCTCTCCCACACTGGTCAGAGTTTAGATTTCCCTTTTGCATGATTGTCTTTTTGTTTCCTTTCCTCTCATGATCGCCCTGGGACCTCCAAGACCTACCTTCTCGTGGTATGACCTCTGGAGAAACTCCGTTCGGAGGGTGAATAGAAAAGGTTGCCTGAGGGCCAACATAATAGGTCTATGTCTAAAACTGCGAATGCAACTACCCATGGGCCGCATGAGCCCATTGTAGGCTAGTCCTCAGGGTTCCGAGCCCAACCTGGGTTTGAGGGTAGCCGCTCCCGATTTACCCATGATCTCTGAGGCCGTCTCGGATCCCTCCTGTAAGGTTTTGACCAGAATACGCAGCGAAAAATATTGAAACCTTAGATTGCATATCGTTGTCGATTTTTCAAAATCGAACAAGAACGGTATACCCCGCAATGTGAAGAACGATTCTTTACCTTTGCGGGGTTGAGAATCTCCCAAAAACTTGAAGATGAACGAGAGGAAGATCCCGAGGTCGCGAGCCCTCCAAGCGTCCGGCCTCTAGACGTATCCACACGAGCAGTGAAAGCAGACGAGATCTCCTCCACGATCTCCACACGTCGACCCGATCTCAGCACCACCATCCACCGTGGAGGAAGGAGAGAGAAGGAGGGGGGCGCCCCTTGGAGAGAGAGAGGAGAGAGGGCGGCCGGGGTTTCAACCTTGTAGCTTGGCAAGGGTTTCTCCCTTCAGCGTATATTCATAGACCTTTGGCGTTTTTCACAAAAACCCAATAATAGTCTATAATGTCCACCCATCCCGGTCCGTCCAATACTCTCTATTGTGTGTGACCCTCTAGGCCCAATAGTCTGTTTGATTTTCCAGCCCATTAAGTAAAGAACTCCTTCTTAACTTAATTATTTTTATCCATTAACTCTTAATGGAATTAGTGGGCTTTCCGATCACGAAAAGCACCAAGCAACGCCTCGTGATCCCAAATGACATTGGGGATAAGCAACCCACTCTGGAACCTTTCTGTCTTCAGATTCCATATAGTTATAGATCCTAATTCATCCAATGTCCCACCAGGACTAGGGTATGGTCAAACTGTCAAACTATGTTGTATCTCGGCTCAACTGAATCCTGTACTACAAACTGGTTCATTAGAAAAACTCCTTTTTCATAATGAACTCCCGTACCTTGGCCAGGGGTTTTTTCGAGTACAGATCCGTAGGGCATTCTCTCTCATATATCATACAGATCCGTAGGCCCTTTCATAATGATCCTATGTTGCCAACTAATTACCTCCGCATTAGTTCTACTGAGTCCGAATAACTAACTATACAGGACCACTTTACATCAGTCCATAAGATAGCAATCAAATACTCATCATCTCTCATACAAGACATCTTTAGTGACTCAGGTCTAAGATCCAACTACGCTACTGAGACATTGAATACCCTGATTGACAGTTAGTGTGATTACCATTCAGGGATTCTAGATCAGGTCAGTTCAGTGTACTCATTCCACTAATGAGAACCCATACACGTACTTCAGTGTCTCTACACCGATGACTATGAGAACCACCACACCCATCATATGAGTAAGTATCATGTGTGCCAGTCTATCCGGATCTTCAATGTCCCTTCTTTAAGATCCTATGACTGGGAACATCTAGAACATGGGCATCTGGATGACTGATCTCATTATCATAATCTCATTATGATCCAGCCATCATCGCACAAGTTTAGGGACTTCATCACATTCGAATCATTAACATAAATTAAATGCAATGAATAAATACCATTAATATAAATATAAATAAGATATTATAAGAAATGTCACCATCACATCGCATGTGATTTACTTGTAGGGCATACATTTCTATCAATCTCCCACTTGCACTAAAGCCAATCACCCACATGCTTGATCCCCATCAACCCTAGGTGACGCTCAAAAACACTTTGAGTCAACAGCTTAGTTAGTGGATCTGCAATGTTATCACCGGAAGACACTCTATCAATTACAATATCTCCTCTAGCTATAATCTCTCTGATCAGGTGGTAACGCCGCAGAATATGCTTCGATTTCTGATGAGACCTCGGCTCCTTTGCTTGTGCAATCGTCTCATTAGTATCACATAATAAGGGGACCAGATCAGAGATGCTCGGGACAACTCCAAGCTCTTCGATGAACTTCTTCATCCAAACCACTTCTTTGGCCACCTCAGCAGCAGCAATGTACTCAGCTTCGGTCGTAGAATCAGCATTGATTTCTTGTTTAGAACTTTTCCAACTCACTGTCCCACCATTCAAGGTAAACACATACCCTAAAGTTGACTTGATGTCATCTTTATCGGACTGAAAACTTGAGTTAGTATAGCCTCAAAGTTTCAAGTCCTCTCCTCTATAAACTAGAAACATATCCTTAACCTTTCGCAAGTACTTAAGGATACACTTCACAGCTATCCAGTGTTGCTCACATGGATCTGCCTGAAACCTGATCGTAACACTTAGAGCATATGCAACATCAGGCCTTGTACATAACATGGCATACATGATGGACCCTATGGTAGAAGCATAAGGTACCCTACTCATGTGCAGGGTCTTCAGAAGTTTTAGGGGACATTTCCTTAAAGAGGTAAACTCCATGTCTCATCGGTATGAGACCTCTCTTGGAGTTTTCCATGCCAAACCTTTTGACAATGGAATTTATGTACATTTATTGGGACAAGCCTAGCATCCTATTTGATCTATCTCTATAGATCCAGATCCCCAATACATAGGATGCTTCACCCAAATCCTTCATGAAGAAGTGCTTCGACAGCGAGACTTTAACTGATGACAACATACCTACATCATGTCCAATGAGTAGTATATCATCGACATATAGTACCAAGAAGGTGATTGCACTCCTACATATTTTCTTGTACACACACGGCTCATCTTCGTTCTTAACGAAGCTATAAGACTTGATGGCTTCATCAAATCTTAAATTTCAACTGCGGGATACTTGCTTCAATCCATAAATGGATCTCAGCAGCCTGCATACCTTATATGGGTGCTCCTTGGATATGAATCCCTCAGGCTGTATCATATACACCTCTTCCTTAAGGCATCTATTGAGGAAAGTAGTCTTCACATCCATATGCCAGATCTCATAATCATGGTACACAGCGATGGCAAGTAAAATCCTGATGGACTTAGTCATGGCAACTGGTGAGAAGGTCTCATCATAGTCAACTCCTTGTCTTTAACGATATCCCTTCGCTATCAACCTAGCCTTGTAGGTATCAACCATTCCATCTGCTCCAATTTTTTTTTAAAGATCCACTTGCATCCGATGGGTACTATACTCTCGGGTGGATCTACCAAGTTCCAAATTTGATTGGAGTACATGGAGTCCATCTCTGATTTCATGGCCTCTTGCCATCTCCAGAAGTCAATACCACTTATTGCCCCCTCATAGGTCTTAGGATCATCATCCTCATTATAATCTGTCGTGTCCCCACCATCAGAGATATGTCCTACATATCTATCTGGTTGGACAGGTGCACGGTCAGACCTACGCACAGTTTGTGTGCCAACCTGAACTGGTTCCTGAGACGATGCAGCTACAGTTTGTGGTTCTAGAACCTCTTCTAGTTCTACCATGTTGGGTTAGATGGACGCAGTCTATCTCCACTAAGTGTGGATCTAGAGGGGGGTGAATAGATCAATTTGCCTAATTTAAAACTATTGTAAGTTCTAGAGCGGAATTTAGGCAAGCATCAATAAAGCTAAATGAAAAGTGCTAAGCAAAAGGTAGAAAGCTAGACATGAGCATAAGCGATGCAATCAAACAAGCTAAGCAAGAGATTCCCATCGCACACAGATCACACAAAAACATAAACACACTGCACACACAATTTTTAGGTGGTTCGGTCAACGACCTACGTCCACCCCACACTCAACCGAGTATGGCTTCCTGCTGCGCAGCACAGCTTGCGTCCGCTGGGCTTTACAGCTTGACCAAACAACCCGCTGATACACAGCTTCGCTGGACACTACAGCTTGCCGACCAGAGGATCTGATCCTCTGCAACCGCTGGGGAAATACAGCTTAATCCGTCCAGTGGAGACCACCACTGCAAGACCGCTGACACACAGCTTGAAGAAACAGCATTCGGAAATGAAAGACAGAATCAAAACGAAAAATAAAAACCCAAAAGCAATGTAGCTCTTAAAGAGCAAAGCTCAGCTCTGGTTTTGAACCACGAGACTGAGATACCAACACTCTCACTCTCACTCTCGATCAGCTCTCTCTCACCTCACTCTCTCTCTTTTCTACTTCTTCTCTATTTCTTCTTCTTCTTCTCTGTATCTTCTTCTTCTCTCTTTTCACTCTGTGGATCGAAGGCTCACTGCTGCTGAGTGTATAGACTTTTTCTTCTTCTGCTTCGATCAGCTTTCTTCTGTGGAAGAAGGCTTATATATATAGCAGCAACAGCAGCAGACATGTGCTCTCCACGTTTCCCGCCCAGCAATTTGGACCACGTGGCAGCATGCAATGGAGTGTCAGTACACGTGTCCTCATCTGGATACCTTGTCCTTTTCGGATCACGAGCCAGGTACCTGGGATCACGTGCCCCTCATTAGCTTCTTCAGTCCGATGTATAGAGTTCTCCGTTCTCGTGCTCAAAGTCATCAATCTGACTTGCTGCGTCGACGCTTTCACTAAATGGCGTTAACGCAGTGAGGCATTCCAGTAGCCATTAGCCTCGTTTCTTTAGCTACTGCGTCGACGCTGCTTGCTTGTGGCGTTGACGCAGTGGAATGGCCTGTGAAGACGAATGCTTCTTCAACTGCTGCGTCGACACTGCTTTCATGTGGCGTTGACGCAATAGAAGACATCGTGAAAGCTTCGTCTACTGATGCGTGGACGCTTTAAGCTCCAGGCGTCGACCCTGTCCCTTCAGCAACAAGAATAAAGATATAAGATTTAAGTATGTACATTGCATTGTATAGACTTGTAAAGGCAGAATGCAACGTACAGACTTGCCCAAAGTGTTGACTTCAACAAGGGAGGCAACGGCTGTATAGACTTTAAATCCTAGCGGCATTGTATAGACATAATGCACTTAAAGGCTTCATGCGAAGGAAAGCATTGTATATGCTTGAGGAGTTGACGCTGCATGAAGGATGAGTTGACGCTGCATGAAGCATGGACAGTGTACAGACTTTGCCCACTTATGGACTTCATGTTATGCAAGCGAATGTGAAGACTTCAGTGTATAGACTTTAGAAGACGAGTGCAATGTATAGACTCCTTGAGTCTCTAGTGCAGACAGACGATGTATAGAGTTCTTAGTTCAGCCGTCAGTGTGTAGACTTGAAAGGCTGAGGCCAGTGTACAGACTTGTCACCGACCATAGCGTAGACTTGATCAGCAAGGACACAGTATAGACATCAACTCTGCACATCGAATGTATGGACTTCAAGTGTGAAGACCATTGTATAGACTTTGGATTAGAAGATTAATGTATAGACTTTGAGTAACACTGTGGATGTACAGACTTTGCTCAAGTGCATGAGACGCTAACTGAGACGTTGGACTCTGTACAGACTTTGAGCGATGTGTGGACTTGAAGCTCCTGAAGCAGTGTACAGACTTCAAAGATCACTGTTGATGTGCAAACTTTGGGGACATGAAGCGATGTACAGACTTCATGAAGCGAAGCCAATGTATAGAGTTGAGTGTAGCTAAAGCCTTGATCGTAGGACTAGGCTGGACTGTATAGACTTCAGGCTTCAGAATCGAATGTTCAAACTTCGCCTAAGACACGTAGAGAAAAGACCCCAGTGTATAGACTTTGCCTTGAGTGAAAAGTAATTGATGAATGTATGGACTTTAATGTGTGAAGGCAACAGTGAATGAGTGTATACATTTCACCAGATCAAGGGCAATTCGGATGTACAGACTCTGAGGTTCAAAGCCAACGGTGCGTTGACGCTGTAACATGATGCGTTGACGTTGTGCACACATAATCAATTTAATTGAGATGCAGTGTGTGGACTTATGCGTTGACGTTGTAACATGATGCGTTGACGCTATGCACACATAATCAATTTAATTGAGATGCAGTGTGTGGACTTATGCGTTGACGCTATAACATGATGCGTTGACGCTGTGCACACTTAATCAATTTAATTGAGATGCAGTGTGTGGACTTATGACAGTAAGAATTGCAGACAGCCGTGTATTAAAAGCAAAGAACATATAGTCAATCTGATGGAGCAATTTCATCAAATCAAACTCAGTTGCCAATCAATCAAAACAATGGTGTTGCCAAAGAATAGAGCAAGTGTCAACATCATCAACATAGAGGGGTCACAACATACCATACTCCCAATGTTTCCTTCAAGGGTATACTCCTCCTCTAGGAACACAGCTCGCTTAGGTACAAACACTCTTTGATCGCTAGGATGGTAGAAATAATATACATAAGTTTCCTTAGGATATCCCATAAACCTGCATCTTTCAGTCTTAGATGCCAGTTTATCAAGATTGTGTTTCTTAACATGGGCAGGGCAACCCCAGACCTTAACATTCTTAAGGTTTGGTTTCTTTCCCTTCCATATCTCATATGGAGTGGAAGACACTAACTTAGAAGGAACTTTGTTTAATAAGTGAGCAGCAGTGTCTAAGGCATAGCCCCAGAGCGACAAAGGTAATCCAGCAAAGCACATCATAGATCGTACCATATCTAATAAGGTACGATTTCTCCTTTCAGCCATACCATTCATCTGAGATGTGTAAGGAGGAGTCCACTGGGATAATATACCATTATCCTTTAAGTATTGTATGAATTCCGTACTCAAGTATTCTTCTCCTCGATCAGATCGAAGAGTTTTAATACTCTTTCCTGTTTGTTTCTCTACTTCATTCTTAAACTCTACAAATTTCTCAAAGGCTTCGGATTTGTACTTCATCAAGTACACATATCCGTACCTAGAGAAATCATCAGTGAAAGTAATGAGGTATGAGTAACCCCCTTTGGCTTGGGTGGTCATAGGTCCACATACATCAGAATGTATGAGTTCTAACAACTCACCAGCTCTCTCTCCATGTCCAGTAAATGGAGAGTTGATCATTTTTCCCATGAGGCAAGATTCACAGGTTGCAAATGATTCATAATCAAATGGATCAACATATCCATCTTTGCACAACCTTTCCAATCTTTCCTCACTAATATGACCAAGCTTACAATGCCAAAGGTATGCTTGATTCACATCATTCCTCTTCCTTTTAAGAGGTCGATCCACACACATAACAGGAGTATCTACATAGTAAAAATAAACCATTAATTAAGCTCCCACTGGCAAACAATTCACCATTTAATAATAAAGAACATGTTTTATTTCCAAAGCTCACAATAAATCCACATTTATTTAAGTATGAAATGGAAATAATGTTCTTAATTATAGAAGGGACATAATAACAGTCTGTTAACTCTAATGTAGCTCTTAAAGAAAGCTTGAGGTTTACGCTCCCGACAGCAAGTGCAGCAACTCTTGCTCCATTTCCCAGTCGTAGATCAACCTCTCCTTTGTTCAGCCGCCTACTGCTTGTCAGAACCTGCAAATCATTACAGATGTGAGATGCACATCCAGTATCTAATACCCATGATGTGGATCTATATGACAAGTTAAGGTCAATCATGAACATACCTGAAGCTTCTCCAAAAATCTACTTTACTTTCTCTATAAGGTACAACTTGCAGTTCCTCTTCCAATGGTCATCCTTATGGCAATGGAAGCACTGGCCCTTGTCCTTGATAGCCTCTTCTTTCTTTGTAGCCTTTACCTGTTTGCCCTTCTTCTTTGCCTTGCCTTTCTTAAAGGCCTGCTGAAATTTCCTCTTCTTGTTGGTCTTACCAACAAGAATCACAGGAGCTTTCCCATTGTTCATAGTGCTCTCAGCATTCTTCAACATGTTTAGAAGGCCAGAGAGCATTCTATTTTATTCAGGTTGAAATTGACAATGAACTGGGAAAAAGAACTAGGGAGAGATTGTATAATCAAATCGACATAAAGATCTTTATTCATGTCAAAACCTAATTCTGCCAACCTTTCGATCCACTCAATCATCTTGAGAACATGTGTCTGCACAGATGTTCCCTCAGACATTCTTGTCCCGAACAGACTTTTATGTTGGGATGGTGCGATGGATACAGAGGGGGGGTGAATGTATCCCTTTCAAAAATATTACCCAAATTAAAACACTAAGCCTTAAGCTAGACACAGTTGTGGAATAAAAACTATAGAGCTCAAATAAATATTCGATCAATCAATTGAGCTGCTAACTATACTGGTGGAACCTGATCAAGTCTAATGCCGAAGACAGAACTATGCAAACCAGACTCACTTAGCAAAATATGTAATGCTCAATGTCATTGCAGATCGAAACAAGAATGTTCATACAACCTGTGAAAGAGGTAGAAGACAAGGGGCAAACGCACAAGGCAAACCACGGCACAGTAGATTTTTTAGGTGGTTCGGTCCACAGACCTACGTCCACCCCTCACTCCAAACCGGAGTGAGGCTTCCACTAGCACAAGCTAGAACCGCAGACTCAGTCTGCAACAAGTGCTGCCTAATAGCTTGACCAGGGGAACAACCTCCCCTCTTCCTCCAACCCGGAGGGCAACCCTAGTGACACACAGTCACTAGAAACCAGAGACTAGCGTCTCTCTTCCTCCACCCAGGAGGGAACCCACAAGCGACACCCAGCCGCTTGCAAACCAGATGTCACAGACCTCTCTTCCTCCAGACTAGGAGGGAACCCACAGGTAGCAACCACTACCTGTAAACCCGGAGTCCAAGACTCCCTTCCTCTTAGACCAGAGGGAACCCCGATCTCAAACCAGAGAATCGGAAAGAAACACAAGCCAAGTGTAAAGGAAAAGAAAACAAGAAACGAAAATTACAGCAATCAGAAAGCTGGAAATGAAACTCGAAACTGTAGCTCTCTCTTGGAGCAATGTAGCTTGGATTTGATCCAGAGGTTACTGATCTTCTTCTGCTGATCTCTCACTCTCTTTTTCTTTCTCTTCTTCTTCTTTCACTCTCGATCTCACTCTCGATCACAATCTCTTTTTCTTTTTCTTCTTCTTCTGCTTTCAGCCTCTCTGCTGCTGCTGTCTCCTTTTTCTTCTTCTGCTTTTTTGCTCTCTGCCTCTGCTTCGATCACTCTTCCTTGATCTATCTTCTTCTGATGGAAGAAGCTCCATATTTATACCAACAGCGGCTAGGGCGTGTGTAGGGCTTGTGCCCTCTTTGTCCAGAGTACACCTCGGATCACGTGCCAGGTGCCAACCTCGGATCACGTGCTCAGACATCTGCAAGTTAAAGACAGAGTTACTTCAGTCGATCAAGAGAACACAGGTTGTATATACTTCATATCAAGCAGCAATGTTTAGACTTAACAGATGCAGTATGCATGTAGTGTACAGACTTTGCGTGTAGGCTACTAGACGTTGTATAGACCTGTTGTGCTTGCTGAGGAGGAATGTGAAGACTCTGCGTGCATGCAATGCAACAGAATGTATGGACTTTGTTTGTGCTGTGCAAACAATGTGCAGGCTTGCTATGGAGGGATGTGTAGACTTTGTATGCATGCTACCATACGTTGTATGGACTTTGAAGATGATGCATGAACAAGCCGTAGCAAATGTATAGACTTAACTGATGCGAACACAGGCTGTACACACTTTGATTGCGTGCATGAGAAAGCAGTGTACAGACTTGCTGTGAAGAACAATGCCCAAATGCAGTGTATGGACTTAGCGTGAATACTAGAAGATGCTAAGTGAGACGGATGTATAGACTTTGATGTATGCATAGACTTGTATGAAGAACAGACTGCACAGACTTCAGGCTCAGCTGCGAACTGAGCTAAAGAGTGTATAGACTTGATGAATGCTATGCAGACACACAGAGTGTATAGACTTGAAGTAAATGCGAAGCTAAAGCATGCAGAATGATGTACAGACTTTGCATATGTGAGACACTGTACAGACTTTCAGTAATGTGTAGACTTTGTAATATGCCTTGGACAGACGCACGATGTACAGACTTGCTAAACGATGCATGCACAAGATGCTAAGGAATGTACAGACTTTGCGAGCTCTGTATAGACTTAGTGTCTTGAGTATAGTGATGCACAGATCAATGTATAGACTTGACTGATGTTGTCTGCACAGGTCAATGTATGGACTTGACTGATGTGCAGGCATGCAACAAATGTACAGACTTGATGAAATGTCCATGCGATGAAACAGGACTCTGTACAGACTTAGCCTGAGCATGGGCTGTACAGACTTTACCTGCATGCAATGTATAGACTTGGTCTTACAATGCATAGACTTGAAAGACGATGCATGAGACGATGCACTGTAGGCTAATCATGTATAGACTTTGATAGCGGGAGACGCTGAATGAGACGGTCGGATGTACAGACCTTGAACGTGTGTGTGCTAGATAATGTCTAGACTTGATGAATGATGTGTGCACAAAGAGAGACGATGCATGCTGTTCAGACTTGAGAGATGCTAAGTGAGACGATGCAAGCTGTACAGACTTGAGAAATGATGCATGCTATACAGACTATGAAAGACGCTACGTGAGATGATGGAGTGTATAGACTTTATGTGCAAAAATGAGTGTATAGACTTGCTAAGTGCAGACAGCCAACTCTGTACAGACTTCACTCGATGTATAGACTTAGTGTTCTTAACGTAGGTAAAGATAAGGAATGTATAGACTTGTAAGATGATGCACACATGCACAATGTATAGACTTAGAAGAGATGCACGAGCAGGCGACGATGTGTAGACTTGGCCAATGTATAGACTTGAATGCTCCATGCACAAAGACACTGAGTGAGACGATGTATAGACTTGACAATGCATGGACTATGCACATAGATGCTAAGAGAGACGATGTATAGACTTGACAATGATGCACACACATAATCAGAAAGGAATGTGCAGACTTTGTGTAATGCCCTGGATCCTTGGTAGGTCTTGCTGGATCTTCATTGGATCTTTTGGATTGGTTTCGTTGAGGTTTCGGTTCGCTTTTGTGGCTTCCGAGTTGAGTTTGACGAGCTGTGTGGGTTTTTCTCTCGTACTAGTTACGGAACCCTACGGTGAATTTGTTTGTAAATTCTCGAACTCGTGGATGCTACAGTGACGATGTACTCTTCGAGCCGGTCATTTCGACTATTTTTACGTATTTTTCTGAATTTGTGCATTTTCAGCGCATTTTCGGAATTTTCAGAAATTAGGAAAATTTCCTAATTTCTTTTCTTTTTCTTTCCTTTTCCTCTCTCCCCCTTCTCATTCGCCGCCGCCATCTCTCTCTCTTCCGTTCTCTCTCGTTTCGCCTCCTCGGCTCCGGCTGCAGATGGGGTGCCTAGAGGCGTGTGCTGGGGACGTGATGGAGCTGGCTGGGTGCGCGATGGGGTGAGGATCGGATCGATTCTGGCGCGATCCCGTTCGGTGGATTCAAAGCCGGTGAAATCGGTTCGCGAGTGGTTTTCGGCGTGGTTTAGTCCCTTCGGGGCACGGTTTCTTCGGTGGAGGTAGGGTGACGGTTCCCCACTTCTTCCTCTCCGTTTTCCCTGCCATTGCACGTCGTTCGGCAAGGAAACGGCCGAGTTTGGGCTTGTTTTGCCGAAACGTTGATTTTCGTGGTTTGTAGGGTTTGCCAGAAAATGGCGACCGTTTGCGGTGTAGTTAGTTTTAAACTGACCGCTGGGATGTTAGGATCCCATCCACGTTGATTTCATGTTGATTGGTGTTCATTCGAGGCCGGTAGAAGCCCGGGAACCTCGGTGACCCATTTAGGGTCGATTTGATGAAATCGCCCGGATCTTGTGTTTTTGAGCGTGCATGTGGGCTTTTTAGCCTTCTAATGTTGTTATTTGTCATTTGGGTTTGTTTCCCCTGCGCTTCGGCGTGTATGGGGCGTGGAACGGGCCGATTTGGCCGTTCCTCTGTTTTCCCGCCGTGACCGATGTAGCGGTCGTTTCAGAGGCCGTTATTTGGCTCTGACGACCCTACGATAGACCGCCACTTCATTTGGCGTTCTTGAGTTTTTGGCTTCTGGGTATGTGACGGCCCTGGAGTGGCGCGTCACACCCATGTAACCCGCCTAAGCCTGTGCGTTACATTCGCTTTGTCGTTTTATTTTGGGGTTGAGTCGGTTACTCTAACGCGCTTAACCCAGCGCGTTAGATGGATGTAACGCGCCCTGCCCTGGCCGTTACATTTCATTTGACCGACGTTTGACCTGTTGAGGCGGTGCCTCTGGCGGTCGTGCCCCTGTGCGTTGGGTGAGTGTAACGCGCCTGCCACTGGCCGTTACACTTTGTTTTGGCCAAGTTGGGTGGCTGTGGGCCGTGCTGTTTGTAACGGCCCAGCCCCTATGCGTTAGGCCTGTGTGACGCGTCCTCTTTGGACCGTTACATGTTGTCTTGGCTGACTTGGGTTGCTGCGCCGTTGGGTGTAACAGTCGGACCCCTGTGCGTCGGGCTTTTGTAACGCGCCTTGAGCTGGCCGTTACATGCCTCTCAGCCTCCGTTTTCTGTTTCGAGCTTGTGTGTAACGCGCTTTGTCCTACGCGTTAGGTGATTGTAACGCGCCTGTCATAGCGCGTTACATTTGCTGCGTTTGTGTTTTGATCGATGTTGGCTCTGACGGCCCCGGTATGGCGCGTTAGGTCTGTGTGACGCGGCTGGTGCTGCGCGTTACATGTCTTTACGTTTTTCAAGGTTGGTTAGGGCGGTGTGTCTGACGGCCGTTCTCCCGACCGTCGCTTGGAGTGTAACGGCCTAGGTCTAGACCGTCACACGCTTGTAGTGGTCTAGGTGTGGTGCGTTACATGCCTTGTGCTCCGATTTCCGTTCCTTCGGTTTCTGTTGTCTTGGCTTGGCCTTGTGGTCTGCCCGCTGTCCCCTGGATGTCTCCCGACGTCCTTTGAGGGCTAGGACTACGTTGTAAGGTAGCCAGGAGTCTTCTTGCTTGAGGTAGGATTCTCTATCCTACCTTTGCTTGTGTTTTGGTCTGGTTCTGGTCAACCCGGGGTGACCCAGTGGTTGATAGGTGACCTTGTGTGTGGGTGTCTTGGCGGTTCTGTCCAGTCCGAGACACTGGTTCTGGATGCCTCGAGGTGTCGCTTTACCTCGGTTTGTGTGTCCAGTTGTGTCTGAGGGTTTTTGGGTTTCCCTCAGGTCTCCGTGGGTTGTTTTCTGCGGAGCGTGATTTTTCTGGCTTAGGATTAGACCGATTGGCAGCTTGTTCCGCTATCTGTGACGATCTTGCCTTTGAGTCGTTCGACTCAGGATCGTTACGTGGTAGGTCTAGTTGCCTGGTCCTGAGTCTGTTGGCAGTGGTGGTACTGCCAGTGGTGCTTGGTGGTACGTGCGACAGGGCTTTCCTTAGACTATATGTACTCTAGCACTTGTGTTTTGGAGTCTGTGTCTTGTGAACCTCCACTAGTCGTAGCCTGTGACGTAGGCTTTTCTTAGTACGTCACCCACCGGGAGTGGTGGACGGGCTGTTCCCGTTACACGGTTTTTAAGCTAGTTCCGTGGGCCCCGGCCAGCTGTAGCGTCCTACCGAGGGGAATACTAGCTAGAGGCATGGCCTAGGTACGGGTCAGTGTGTGCACACGTGGTCAGGGACTGGGGACTTGCGTCGACGGGCGTAGCCCTGACTAGTTACTTGCAGTTGTGGTGCTGCGGTCTTGTGTCCGTGAGGTGCCATTTTTCCTTGGAACGTCATTGTTCCTTGGACCTGGTTCTTGGTGTGTCTCGTCTCCCCGGTGCTGTACACGGTCGGGTAGACATGACACTTGTGGCGCAGTGTAAGACGTCAGTGGACGCATCTAGCTGTTCTTCTAGTGTGAGGGTACTCCTATCACTTGACCAGCGACTCTTGCGTTTCTCGGAGCCGGTGTTCTCCTTTTCATGTCGGCTAGTCTTGGCCTTGTCCAAGATTTGCTACCCTGGCTGTGTGGTCTGTTCTTGGCTGTGTTCAAGATGAGCCCGGGGTTGCGTGCACGATGTTCCAATCGTGTAGGCCGTCGTGATTGTTTTAGCCGTCTTTGCAGGTCTCCGTCTTAGACCTGGTGTCAGGTTGGCAGATCGGTAACTTTTGACTTTGTTGGATCAGAGTCACCCTTCTATTGTTGTTTGGAGTAGTTTGGGGTGCCGAGGTTAGTTCGGCCACCACTTGTCTGGCACGGGTTCTTCCCCTTTCTTGCTTGTTTCCTACTCCTACCTCCCGTCTGTTTACTACTACATGTAGCATAGTTTTACAGCTTTTTAGTGTAGTCTTTCCTGCTTTGCTGCACTAGCTATTTTTGTTGTTGTTTCCGTTGCACTGTGCGTTTTCCAATGGAGATCCGCGTGACCCCTATTGAGTTTCTGTTTAGAGACTCACCCCAGCTTTTCAGGTGGGTTTCGCCGTCTGCCTCTGCTGTTCCTGGTGGAGCGCGTTGTTGTAGCTGCCAGCTGTACCTGTGTCGGGCTTCCCCCGACTTCTGTGTACGTTCTTTTCTATCAGACTGTACTTGTTGTCTTTCCTTTGGACTAGACTCTGGTGTATAATTGTAAAATTTGAATTATTAATGAAAATGTAATTTTATTTTTGCTACTTTAGCAAACCGTTCTAATGAAATTTAATTGCTTGCTGTTATATCTGTCAGTTCAATGTACTACACGACAGTCCTTTTTCCCTTCGGCGCTTTCCCGCGCTTGGGAGGCCTCGCGGGTCCCATGCGGTACCACGTGTATCCGGTAGTCCTACCGGGTATACCGGGTATCCGGAATCCGGGTCGTCACAGCTTGGTATCAGAGCGTTGTTGTGTGAAGTACATGGGAATCTCATATATACAGTTTCCAGAGTCGTTAAGGTCCAGTACAGTCTCTTGCTGGCCTAGGTGTTGCGGTGGTTTATCACGTTATTTTCTATGTGTGGTCTTGTGCGTGCTTGGTTGGCACTATACGAGATGGTTTTGCTCTCGTCTGGATGTGACGAGGTGCTTCGTTCGGTTTTAGTGTTGATCTCGATCGTGTTGCACTTGGCAGTGTTTGTTGGTTGGCATGAACGTGCAATGCATTGTTCGAGATCTTTTCTGTGTTTTGCTCAGGTGGCTTATGACTTTTAGCGTTGGTGTGATGGCCATGCATGTTTTCATATTGTCTTGGTCGTCCCGACTTGAGTTTGTTCAGCTCCTGATGCGTTTCACTTCGGTTGAAGTGCTCGATTTGATTCCGTGTTGGAGAAGTTACTCAGGCGAGCTAGGATTTTCCCTTCCTGGTGAGCTTTCGTGGTTGAGCATCTTGCTTCTCGTCCTTCCTGGTGGAATCTTTTCGAGGTTTGCCTTGGAATTGCTGTCTTAGTGATGCCTTTGTCCTGTGTCTGCTTAAGTGTGGACAGCTTTGTTTTGAGCCTGATCCGCTCTTTACTTTACGATTGCTTGGCTTTGGACTCCATGATGGTGTTAAGAGCTGTTGTGTACCGTATTGTCGTGCCGTGTCCAGCGGCCGATGTATCGTGAAGGCTCATTTATCGTTTTCAGGACGTGAAGGTAAGCTGAGATTGATGCTTTCCTTGTGCTTTGTGCTGAAGCTGGTGCTCTTCTCCTGTTGCACTTAGGCTCCTTGTGATCGGTCGTCCGCTGGATCGGTGCTCGTGGCGTGCTGTGTTGCGATCTTCGTTGATTGCGTTGGCGCCAGTGTGTGCTGAGGTGCGACTACCGAGGTTATTCTGTTGCCGTGTGCATTGTGTGTTGTAAGAGTACGCAGCGGAAGCGTGTGGGTTGGCTACCCATGGGTTCAGAATCGTGTTTTTGAGTTTCTGGCCGGTCGAGAGAATTGTTCTTTCTCGTGGTGACTTTGTCTTGGCTTCCTGTGCCTTGACATTGTTGTGGCCGTGCCGTGTTGTGTCGGTTGCCCGTTTGCTGTTGGCATTGGCATCTGCGAGTATTGGGGAATTTGTCAGCATTCCTGCTATTTGAGTACCCTCTACTCTGCATTTCTTTTCTTGGGTGTTGTGCTCTCGAGGTGTGTTGGTGGTCCTGGAGTTGCGTTCCCCGAGATTGTTGTTGTTTCTCGTTGTTGTGGGTCTTTTTCTTGGTGGGCAATCTGATGCGTGACCCGTTTCTTGTGGTCGTGTGTTCAGCTGTTCGTGTACCTTGGTGTGACCCTGCTTGTAGTTGTGTTCCTTGGTTCTATGTTCAGAACGTAACCGGAATCCTGCAGGTGCTGCTGTTGTTGTTTTGGCGCTGTTTCTTTATGATTTTGTGTCTTTGTTTGGACCTGGACGTGTCGGTTAGCTTGCAGTACTCTTCTTCCCTGGAGTTAGCTTGCGACTCGATCAGATGTAATATCTGAGTGAGGACTGACTTGTTTGTGCTTATGGTCCAGTGGTGTTTTTGTCGTTGGTGTCCTGTGTGCCAGGTGTTCCCTGTTACCTTTGGCACTGGAGCCGATGATGTGGTTGAGTTGTCAGCTGTGAGGACTGTGTCTCCTTGTGTAAGCTGCCGCTTGCCGTGTTGTTGTTGTGTTTCTCGATTTGGGTTGTCTGTTGATGTGGTAGTCGTGTCTCCGTTCCTGGTGAGACGTAAACGACGTTGCCCTTGCTTCGGAGGTGTCAGACGTGTTCACTTTCGTGCCATGCTCGTGCTGCGGACTTGTGTCTTGGAAGCTGAGTGTGTACCTGTAATAGTGGTCTGACGGTGTTCCTCTGAGCTGTGTTTCTCGAGATTTGCATTGTTTTCGTGGTTGTGATGTCGGTTTGTTCTTCCCTGCTTCTCCTTTGCTAGTCCTTAATTTCGAGGGTGAAATTTCTTAAAGGAGGGGAGGATGTAATGCCCTGGATCCTTGGTAGGTCTTGCTGGATCTTCATTGGATCTTTTGGATTAGTTTCGTTGAGTTTTCGGTTCGCTTTTGTGGCTTCCGAGTTGAGTTTGACGAGCCGTGTGGGTTTTTCTCTCGTACTAGTTACGGAACCCTACGGTGAGTTTGTTTGTAAATTCTCGAACTCGTGGATGCTACAGCGACGATGTACTCTTCGAGCCGGTCGTTTCGACTATTTTTACGTATTTTTCTGAATTTGTGCATTTTCGGCGCATTTTTAGAATTTTCGGAAATTAGGAAGATTTCCTAATTTCTTTTCTTTTTCTTTCCTTTTCCTCTCTCCTCCTTCTCATTCGTCGCCGCCATCTCTCTCTCGTTTCGCCTCCTCGGCTCCGGCTGCAGACGGGGTGCCTAGAGGCGTGTGCTGGGGACATGATGGAGCTGACTGGGTGCGCGATGGGGTGAGGATCGGATCGATTCTAGCGCGATCCCGTTCGGTGGATTCAAAGCCGGTGAAATCGGTTCGCCAGTGGTTTTTGGCGTGGTTTAGTCCCTTCGGGGCACGGTTTCTTCGGTGGAGGTAGGGTGATGGTTCCCCACTTCTTCCTCTCCGTTTTCCCTGCCATTACACGTCGTTCGGCAAGGAAACGGTCGAGTTTGGGCTTGTTTTGCCTAAACGTTGATTTTCGTGGTTTGTAGGGTTTGCCGGAAAATAGCAACCATTTGCGGTGTAGTTAGTTTTAAACTGACCGCTGGGATGTTAGGATCCCATCCACGTTGATTTCGTGTTGATTGGTGTTCATTCGAGGCCGGTAGAAGCCCGGGAACCTCGATGACCCATTTAGGGTCGATTTGATGAAATCGCCCGGATCTTGTGTTTTTGATCGTGCATGTGGGCTTTTTAGCCTTCTAATGTTGTTATTTGTCATTTGGGTTTGTTTCCCCTGCGCTTCGGCGTGTAAGGGGCGTGGAACGGGCCGATTTGGCCGTTCCTCTGTTTTCCCGCCGTGACCGATGTAGCGGTCGTTTCAGAGGCCGTTATTTGACTCTGACGGCCCTACGATAGACCGCCACTTCGTTTGGCGTTCTTGAGTTTTTGGCTTCTGGGTATGTGACGGCCCTGGAGTGGCGCGTCACACCCATGTAACGCGCCTGAGCCTGTGCGTTACATTCGCTTTGTCATTTTGTTTTGGGGTTTAGTCGGTTAGTCTAACGCGCTTAACCCAGCACGTTAGATGGATGTAACGCGCCCTGCCCTGGCCGTTACATTTCGTTTGACCGACGTTTGACCTGTTGAGGCGGTGCCTCTGGCGGTCGTGCTCCTGTGGTTGGGTGAGTGTAACGCGCCTGCCCCTAGCCGTTACACTTTGTTTTGGCCGAGTTGGGAGGCTGTGGGCCGTGCTGTTTGTAACGGCCCAGCCCCTATGCGTTAGGCCTGTGTGATGCGTCCTCTTTGGACCGTTACATGTTGTCTTGGCTGACTTGGGTTGCTGCACCGTTGGGTGTAACGGTCGGACCCCTGTGCGTCGGGCTTTTGTAACGCGCCTTGAGCTGGCCGTTACATGCCTCTCAGCCTCCGTTTTCTGTTTCGAGCTTGTGTGTAACGCGCTTTGTCCTACGCGTTAGGTGATTGTAACGCGCCTGTCATAGCGCGTTACATTTGCTGTGTTTGTGTTTTGATCGATCTTGGCTCTGACGGCCCCGGTATGGCGCGTCAGGTCTGTGTGACGCGGCTGGTGCTACGCGTTACATGTCTTTACATTTTTCGAGGTTGGTTAGGGCGGTGTGTGTGACGACCGTTCTCCTGACCGTCACTTAGAGTGTAACGGCCTAGGTCTAGACCGTCACATGCTTGTAGCGGTCTAGGTGTGGTGCGTTACATGCCTTGTGCTCCGATTTCCGTTCCTTCGGTTTCTGCTTGTCTTGGCTTGGCCTTGTGGTCTGCCCGCTGTCCCGTGAATGTCTCCCGACGTCCTTTCAGAAGCTCTGTGGCCAAGTTTTCCACATTCAAAGCATGCAAGAATCTTTTCTTTAAAAATAGATTTATTCCTACCAAAATCATTTCTATTTGCAGGGAATTTAACATGTTTGAAATTCACATTCCTACCCTGGATATGCCAACAGTCCTTGACTGTATGGCCATGCTTTCCACAATGAGAGCAGATAGAGAAGGTTTTTCTATGAGAACCTAACTAGCATTGTGCAACAACATGTCCTATTTTTTCACAATTATAACAATGAATTTTCTTTTCCCTAAAGACATGCTTTCTACCCTGATTGTTTTGTACAGCAGCTAGTCATCCTTTTCCATCAAATTACACTCATGCATCAGATGTCCAAACTTGTGACAGTAATGACAAATCATTTTCTTTTTAGATGCATGTGAGTGTGTGGGTGAAACATGCAAAGTGGGGACAGGAACATGTTGGTTCTTTTCTTTTTGTTTTTCTGTTGTTTTCTTTTGAGCAGATAACTGAGAACCAGGAAGGTTCTGAGGGCTGTGAGAAGTTGAGCTAGAAACAAAGGAAGTTTGAACTTTATTTTTAAAACTCTTCTTGTTTGAAGGGTTATAGCCCAACCCTTCCTTCTGAAAATTAACCTTTGTTCCTAGAATCTTATCCAGATTATCTTTTCCGTCCACAAATTTTGACAAAGAATTATTCAAATCCTCAATTTCATTTTCTAGAGAAACGATGTGTATTTCATAACTGGCAATCTCTTGTTCATTGCAATTTACACATTCGCTTAGTACCTTGTTTGTAATTTTATATTCCTCAACTTCTTGTTCCAGATTTCTCAATTTTTTAGATTCTTCAATGTAAACATATTTTCCTTTTTCTAAGAGAAGAAGTTTCTCTGACATAGCAGTGTTCAACTGCTTCAATCCTTCAACCTCTTTGGTTAATTTGTCATTTTTTGATTTCAGATTTTCAATTTCTTCAACAGAGCCTTTATCAATTTTCATTGAGCTCATTTTACTATTCAGCTCTTCCTCTATCTGTTCAAACTCCAAAATCTTGTTTAACAGTTCTCTATTTTCTTCCTTTAGGGAAACAATTAACTCCTTCTGCCATTCTAAATTTGAGTGAAGATTTTCATTTATTTCCTTAAGAAGTGGACAATCATTGCAAGCAGATTTACTAGAACATATTGTTTGAGCCTGGAGTTTTTCACATTATTTCCTAAGGCATTTATTTTTAGATTTTAGAACATCCAATTCAGAGCTAACACATTCAAATTCTTTCAATTCTTTTTGCCGTTTTTCAAGATCTTTCTGTAATTCCATATTTACAGATTTTATGGCATTAAATTTTTCAGCAAACAGATTCTTCTCTTGCTCAAGTTTCCCAAATTTTTCTTCATTTTCTTTAACAGATTTTCTAAGAGAGTCATTTTCAGATTTTAGCCTACTTAGTTCAGAACAAGCACATTCAAGTTCCTTCGTCAATTTTTCATTCTGATTTTTATGCATATGGATATCAGACAAACAGGCATCATGAGATTGCTTCATATTTGAACAATTTTCACATGGAGAACTTGAACTACCCCGATCACTTTTCTTTTTCAAGTTCTTGTATTGTTTTCTTAAATGTTCCTGAGATTCAAGCAACTCAGCATATGCATTCTCCCAATCATCTAAAGAGAAATTCTCGAAGAGGTTTACCTCATCATCATCCTCTTCTTCATTTTGGCTACTGCCTTGATCGCTGCCACTTTGATTACTTCTGTTAGCCATCATGCAGCTGTCCTCATTAAACCTGTGAGCTAGCTTCAGCTTATCCAGGATGTCTTTAGCAGACCTACAGTCATGGAAGCAAGAGTGTAAGGCCCTGTCAGTAGCTGCTTTCATTAGATTCAGAGCTCTTTGATTCTCTTCATACCTTGATCTGTGACTGTCAGTCCATTTGGACTCTTTCTTTGGTAATCTGTGAGGACCGTGTGAAATTAACTTCCACAGATCAGGATTAACTGGATCAACATATTTGCGCAGACTGACAAACCACATATTAATATTAGAGCCGTTGAAAATCGGTGGATCACCCATGGAAACAGATCAGATTAATGCAATAGGAATAATGATGCACCAAGAGCGAGATAGCACCAAGACAGCAGGATCGGATCTGCAGGTCGTTGGACATTCTATGCAGACACCCGCTCTGATACCAATTGTTGGGACGGTGTGATGGATACAGAGGGGGGGTGAATGTATCCCTTTCAAAAATATTGCCCAAATTAAAACACTAAGCCTGAAGCTAGACACAATTGCGGAATAAAAACTATAGAGCTCAAATAAACATTTGATCAATCAGTTGAGCTGCTAACTATACTGGTGGAACCTGATCAAGTCTAATGCCGAAGAAAGAACTATGCAAACCAGACTCACTTAGCAAAATATGTAATGCTCAAGGTCACTACAGATCGAAACAAGAATGTTCATACAACCTGTGAAAGAGGTAGAAGACAAGGGGCAAACGCACAAGGCAAACCACGGCACAGTAGATTTTTTAGGTGGTTCGGTCCACAGACCTACTTCCACCCCTCACTCCAAACCGGAGTGAGGCTTCCACTAGCACAAGCTACAACCGTAGACTCAGTCTGCAACAAGTGATGTCTAACAGCTTGACTAGGGGAACAACCTCCCCTCTTCCTCCAACCCGGAGGGCAACCCTAGTGACACCCAGTCACTAGAAACCAGAGACTAGCGCCTCTCTTCCTCCACCCAGGAGGGAACCCACAAGCGACACCCAGCCGCTTGCAAACCAGAGGTCACGGACCTCTCTTTCTCTAGACCAGGAGGGAACCCACAGGTAGCAACCACTACCTGCAAACCCGGAGTCCAAGACTCCCTTCCTCTGAGACCAGAGGGAACCCCGATCTCAAACCAGAGAATCGAAAAGAAACACAAGTCAAGTGTAAAGGAAAAGAAAACAAGAAACAAAATTTACAGCAATCAGAAAGCTGGAAATGAAACTCGAAACTGTAGCTCTCTCTTGGAGCAATGTAGCTTGGATTTGATCCAGAGGCTACTGATCTTCTTCTGCTGATCTCTCACTCTCTTTTTCTTTCTCTTCTTCTTCTTTCACTCTCGATCTCACTCTCGATCACAATCTCTTTTTCTTTTTCTTCTTCTTCTGCTTTCAGCCTCTCTGCTGCTGCTGTCTCCTTTTTCTTCTTCTGCTTTTTTGCTCTCTGCCTCTGCTTCGATCACTCTTCCTTGATCTATCTTCTTCTGATGGAAGAAGCTCCATATTTATACCAACAGCGGCTAGGGCGTGTGTAGGGCTTGTGCCCTCTTTGTCCAGAGTACACCTCGGATCACGTGCCAGGTGCCAACCTCGGATCACGTGCTCAGACATCTGCAAGTTAAAGACAGAGTTACTTCAGTCGATCAAGAGAACACATGCTGTATATACTTCATATCAAGCAGCAATGTTTAGACTTAACAGATGCAGTATGCATGCAGTGTACAGACTTTGCGTGCAGGCTACCAGACGTTGTATAGACTAGCTGTGCTTGCTGAGGAGGAATGTGAAGACTCTGCGTGCATGCAATGCAACAGAATGTATGGACTTTGTTTGTGCTGTGCAAACGATGTGCAGGCTTGCTATGGGGGGATGTGTAGACTTTGTATGCATGCTACCAGACGTTGTATGGACTTTGAAGATGATGCATGAACAAGCCGTAGCAAATGTATAGACTTAACTGATGCGAACACAGGCTGTACACACTTTGATTGCGTGCATGAGAAAGCAGTGTACAGACTTGCTGTGAAGAACAATGCCCAAATGCAGTGTATGGACTTAGCGTGAATACTAGAAGATGCTAAGTGAGACAGATGTATAGACTTTGATGTATGTATAGACTTGTATGAAGAACAGACTATACAGACTTCAGGCTCAGCTGCGAACTGAGCTAAAGAGTGTATAGACTTGATGAATGCTATGCAGACACACAGAGTGTATAGACTTGAAGTGAATGCGAAGCTAAAGCATGCAGAATGATGTACAGACTTTGCATATGTGAGACACTGTACAGACTTTTAGCAATGTGTAGACTTTGTAATATGCCTTGGACAGACGCACGATGTACAGACTTGCTAAACGATGCATGCACAAGACGCTAAGGAATGTACAGACTTTGCGAGCTCTGTACAGACTTAGTGTCTTGAGTATAGTGATGCACAGATCAATGTATAGACTTGACTGATGTTGTCTGCACAGATCAATCTATGGACTTGACTGATGTGCAGGCATGCAACAAATGTACAGACTTGATGAAATGTCCATGCGATGAAACAGGACTCTGTACAGACTTAGCCTGAGCATGGGCTGTACAGACTTTACTTGCATGCAATGTATAGACTTGGTCTTACAATGCATAGACTTGAAAGACGATGCATGAGACGATGCACTGTAGGCTAACGCTGTACAGACTTTGATAGCGTGAGACGCTGAATGAGACGGTCGGATGTACAGACCTTGAACGTGTGTGTGCTAGACAATGTATAGACTTGATGAATGATGTGTGCACAAAGAGAGACGATGCATGCTGTTCAGACTTGAGAGACGCTAAGTGAGACGATGGAGTGTATAGACTTTATGTGCAAAAACGAGTGTATAGACTTGCTAAGTGCAGACAGCCAACTCTGTACAGACTTCACTCGATGTATAGACTTAGTGTTCTTAACGTAGGTAAAGATAAGGAATGTATAGACTTGTAAGATGATGCACACATGCACAATGTATAGACTTAGAAGAGATGCACGAGCAGGCGACGATGTGTAGACTTGGCCAATGTATAGACTTGAATGCTCCATGCACAAAGACACTGAGTGAGACGATGTATAGACTTGACAATGCATGGACTATGCACATAGACGCTAAGAGAGACGATGTATAGACTTGATAATGATGCACACACATAATCAGAAAGGAATGTGCAGACTTTGTGTGCGTGCATGCCAATGTATAGACTTGTATATGCATGGAGAGGCAAGGCAATGTATAGACTATGGCATGTATGAAGAGTGCAGACTGTATAACTGATGCAATGAAACACCGGAGGATGTACAGACTTACAGGCACAAGAACATGGACCGATGCAGTGAATGCATATAGCAGATATGAACTGAGTGTATGCAGGAGAACTAACAAAGCAGTCTACAACAGGAAAGTATGTACATTGAACATGCAATACATGAGAGACAATGTACAGACTTGTTAAATGATGCACAAAACAATTTATGCATATCAGCTAAAACATCATCAAGGCATAAGGCATACAGATCTGAGAGTAGACAGAGCATTACCTGATCTGAGCATGCACTGATCTTACCTGTCACTGGTTGACTTTTGACTTGGGTGACTTCATGACCTGTGAGTCATCCTTAAAAGCTGTTCTGTCAGTTTATCATAAACATCAAGATTATATCATCAAGGATGTAAACATAATGAGGCATAATATTTGTCATCATCAAAACTCCAGAACCACAGGGGACACTACATTTTAGATATCTCATATCCTTCTGTTCGACTTTGAGCTCCAAAGAGCTCCTCAAGGTGAAACAGAATGGATCTAGCATCCATCCTTTCATGCTACCTCTGTAACTCATTTGTCATAGAGGCAAGCATATAGCATTGGGCAAGCCTGGCATCATCCTTATGCTTCTCATAAGCAATGATCTCTCCCTCTTCAACATCATCGGCAAGAAGAAGAGATACAGGCTGATCAAGAACATAGGCTATCTTCTTAGCAGTGAGAATAATTCTCAAGTTCTTGAGCCAGTCACTATAGTTTGGACCAGTAAGCCTGTTGGCATCAAGTATGTCACGTAACGGGGGGTTTGCCATTGAAGTCTACAAGAGAAGATTTGTAATAATTAGATAATATGCAGATATTTATTAATTAAAATTAAGATATGGTCTTTAATCTTAACTTTACAACTCCCACTAATTTTCGACGAATTTGCACAACCCTCATTGTGCAAAGACGGGATACTCCAGTTGTATCCTAGTGGGACCAGAATCCCATTAACATTATGGTAGTGGTCTTATGACAGCACAACAAACCACCCCATACTTAATGGGTAGGCAACTCTTACTAATTGCAACTCCTTGCAACTCCTGGTATATTCAGTCTCCAGACTACTTGTGACCTTGTGGCAGCACAACAAATCACAAAATCTGGTTAGGCTAGACCCATTATTACGTTATGAGAGTGGATTCAAGACATGACTCTTGTGGCAGCACAACAAAACCATGCCAGCACCCATCCCAAAGTTCGGCCCAAGCCTTAGTCTAAGTCTCTGCCCCCTTGCTGTGAGGGTCTTGTGGCAGCACAACAAACCCACACAATCCAAGAGCAGCTCACTTAGACTATAACAACGGAAGGCTACGTAGGTCATTCTCAATGCCTCAGATTTACAACCTAATATTAGATCGAGGGGTTTTGAATTAACATTTTGGTCTCATCAATATAGGTGCTACATACATATAAGAATTTGGAGTATCGTATATATACCCTAAATATATATATATATGTGTGTAATAAGTAGCACATCCACATATATCATATATATGTAATAATACCAATGGATGATCATAGACCTTAAGCTCCTAAAACACATTACCAGGATCAGTTGGTAATGCACACAATTATAGTAAACAGAAGAACTTGGAGCATCCAATGCTCCCACTAGATGTGAAGAATCTCCTGAGGTCCAAGCAGCCGGTCTCCTTCTTAGTCTCCATCTGTTTCTCATTGTTACAAGTAGTATTTGTAATTAGGCACGCAGGCCCATAAATGTACATCAGATAATAATAAGAAACCTTGAACTAGTCAAGGGGAGTACAACACATAGGGAAGATAGAATGTACAACCCAGATTTAATAAGAGAGAGAGAAGAAGGTACGTAGGCCCCAATAATCACATCACATAAAACCATTCACCATAAGGAGCATCATCACATGATTTCTAAGTCCATGATCATCCATCCACATACAAGACACATCACATGCATCAAACAGTAATTATCATATAATCACAGCGAAATATAGCGATAATTTTAAAATAATAGTAATTAATTTTAAAATCACGCATATTAACATTCAACTAAACAATTTAGTTAAAATAAATAAGTCTAAACAACTTTAGACCATCGTCATTCACATTCACTGCATGGGCTCAACGATAAATTCCAGTTAATTAACCTCGTAAGAATCTCATTCTTAGCAATTAACTTTAATTAATTAGATAATAAGAAATACTTAAAATAATTTTAAAATTTCTATTAACTAATTAACTAGGGGCCAAATAATTAAAAATAAATTAATAAGTTACCAAAACAATTTTAGAACTAATTAAAATATTTTTCAAAATTTTTCTAGAATTTTTCTGAGATTTATATGCATTTTAAACATTTAAAATGCAAAAATCAAAAAAAATAAGGGGGCGGCCTTAACGGGTTCGGATCAGGCGCGGGCCGGATCCGACCCACTAGTGACCCGTGGGGGGTCTCCCCTACCGCCCGAACGTGGGGCAGCTAGGGTTTCACCCCAGCCGCCGCTGCCGCGCGAGCTATCCTGGGGAGGCTCAACCGCCGGCCACCGCGCGAGCCCCCTTCACCTCCATGCCCCGTCGGTCGCCACCGGCCGCTCCGCCGCCGTCGCCGTCGCCTGTGCAGGCCGGACGCAAAGAGGAGAAGCCCATTCACCCCTTTTCACCGGAGAACACCGTCGCGATGCCTTTACCGGCCACCACGCGCCTCCTGACGCCGCCGCACGCCATGGAGGACCATCCAGGGCCCCTTACCAGCCCCATGGGCATCGGTAATCAAGGATCCAAGGCCTGAAACGGCCATCCTCCCTGCGCTCGAACGGTGACCACGGCCGTGGAGATGAGATCGATTCGGGCCCGCCAATGGGTCAAACACCGCACAAAACTATGTGTTTTGATCCTCTTGATCTCGGGAATAATTCCCTAGCATCAATCGGCCGTTGCTCATCCCATGAGCGACCCAATCGAGCAATGAACTAAGAGCCCCATGCATGAACGAGAACGATAAAAATATAACAATAACACGCCAATTTTGATCAAACCAGCAACCTGGCTTTGATACCACTATAAGGTTTCGACCAGAATACGCAGCGGAAAACATCGAAACCTTAGATCGAATATCATTGTCGATTTTTCAAAATCGAACAATAATGGTATACCCCGCGGTGTGAAGAACCATTCTTTACCTTTGCGGGGTTGAGAATCTTCCAAAAACTTGAAGATGAACGAGAGGAAGATCCCGAGGTCGCGAGCCATCCAAGCGTCCGGCCTCTAGACGTATCCACACGAGTAGTGGAAGCAAACGGGATCTCCTCCACGATCTCCACGCGCCGACCCGATCTCAGCACCACCATCCACCGTGGAGGAAGGAGAGAGAAGGAGGGGGCGCCCCTTGGAGAGAGAGAGGAGAGAGGGAGGCCAAGGTTTCAACTTTGTAACTTGGCAATGGCTTCTCCCTTCAGCGTATATTTATAGACCTTTAGCATTTTTCACAAAAACCTGATAATAGTCTATGAAGTCCACCCATCTCGGTCTGTCTAATACTCTATTGTGTGTGACCTTCTAGGCCTAATAGTCTGTTTGGTTTTTCAGCCCATTAAGTAAAGAACTCCTTCTTAACTTAATTAATTTTATCCATTAACTCTTAATGGAATTAGCGGGCTTTCCGATCACGAAAAGCACCAAGCAACATCTCGTGATCCCAAATGACATCGGAGATAAGCAACCTACTCTGGAACCTTTCCAACTTCAGATTCCACACAGCTATAGATCCTCATTCATCCAATGCCCCACCAGGAGTAGGGTGTGGTCAAACTCTCAAACCCTGTTGTATCTCGGCTCAACTGAATCCTATAGTCCAAACTGGTTCATTAGAAAAACTCCTTTTTCATAATGAACTCCCGTACCATGGCCAGAGATTTTCCCGAGTACAGATCCGTAGGGCATTCTCTCTCATATATCATACTGAGAGTGAATGATCCCATGTTGTCAACTAATTACCTTCATATTAGTTCTACTGAGTCCGAATAACTAACTGTACAGGACCACTTTACATCAGTCCATAAGTTAGTAATCAAATACTCAGCATCTCTCATACAAGACATCTTTAGTGACTCAGGTCTAAGATTCAACTACGCTAGTGAGACATAGAATATCCTAATTGACAGTCAGTATGATTACCATTCAGGGATTCTAGATCAGGTCAATTCAGTGTACTCATTCCACTAATGAGCACCCACACACGTACTTCAGTGTCTCCACACCGATGACTATGAGAACAACCACACCCATCATGTGAGTAAGTATCATGTGTGCCAGTCTATTCGGATCTTCAATGTCCCTTCTTGAAGATCCTATGATTGGGAACATCTAGAACATGTACATCCGGATGACTGATCTCATTATCATAATCTCATTATGATCCAGCCATCATCGCACAGGTTCAATGACTTCCTCACATTCGAATCATTAACATAAAATAAATTCAATGAATAAATACCATTAATATAAATATGAATAAGATATTATAAGAAATGTCACCATCACATCGCATGTGATTGATTTGTAGGGCATACATTTCTATCACCTCCGTAGGCGAGTCTCGATTTTACACCCCACAAAGCTCGATTCCGGGGGAGGTGCTGCCGAAATTCCGCTAGGAATGCTGCTACAAAAATACATATCTTAACAATACTAATCACAAGAACAAAAAATGAAATAAATAAAAAGGCCCTTCCATGAAAAAAAAAATGGTTGAACCCTCATAAATAGACAGAAAAGAAAAAAAACTCTGCATTTATGGACCCCCTACAATTTGCTCTATCAAATAAACAAAAAAAATATGTCTGAAGCATGGGGTCAACCCATAGATCGACTCTCTTAAAAACGGGCTCTGTCTAGTCTTGATTTGGGTCGCTGCGTCTACTCCCTTGCACCCCTAGGTCTACTCCTTTTGCCACTACGCCGATCCACCACCTCACCTCCTTTTCACTGCGTCGATCCACTCCATCCTCCCGCACACTCTCGTAAAACCCACTGCGTCAATTCACTGCATTACGTTAAAAAAAATGAAACCAAAGCTGAGGGGCGGCGGGTGATTTGGCGTGCAAAAGCACGCCGGATTCCTCTCCCGCACCGTTTCATCCAACCCCATCCCCCCTTACCATAAAAACAAAAAAAACACACACCATGCGCCGATTCAGTCATCTGCTAACACACCCGTTACACACTCACCCTCATATAATGCTCACATGCACTCACTCACAGAACACACCCGTCCTCACATATTTTCTCACGTGATACCTATATAACCAATACAAAACACCAATAATGCCCAAGATGTGAATCGGCGGGACATTTTTTTCATATATATATATATTTATATTGCTCACCATTTGTATATTTTATCCACCATAAAAAAATCAAAACAATAAAGATGGTACAACAAGATAAATAAATATATAGATAGATAAACAATAACAAAACAACATTAAAAATCAAAATAAAAAGGGAGAATGATGAAATAAAAAAATAAAAAATACAATGACAATCTTGATAAATAAAAACAATATATATATATATATTCACGCTTTTAAATAAATAAAAGGAAACCAAACCAAAAAAAAGTGCAAAAACGAGAACAATAACAAATAAGCAAAAAAATGCATGCATGCATGCCTCTAAACAACACTAAATAATTCAACGATAAAAAAATGATAATGCCCGTTTCGGACCCTCGCTTTCTCGGGCTCGGTATGAATGGAACATCAATGACGCCCCGGCAAGCCGTGTCCAGACCTTGGGGATCACCCCAATATGGCCGTAACTCGACAGTGTCCTGGGCCAATAGTTCATCGAACCGGACTGGTTTCCACTGGGATCTAATCCCGCTCTCTTATCAAACTTACCGTACACTCGGTAGACATTTGTACGGGTTTACTTCCGTTTTTGTCACGCTTTCAAGACGGACTTCCGTCCGGATATGGGATGCTCCATGAGTGACCGATATGAACTGAATGTTTTAACCCCCGCCTGGGGGCATTCCAACGCGATTCGTGAATTTCATTACCCCATTTCATTAATATTAATCTTAGGCCATAAGATCCCTTTTTCTGGCAATCAATCAAGGGTTTTCCCCTCTCCGAGGGGATGTAATTAACGTCGTGGCCTTTACGGCACGGCAGGTTTCTGTCCCGACATGATATCCACAATCGTCTGATTAGTCAGACGGTACACACCAAGGGCTTCTTTGAAGCCCGAATAAATCGTCACTTATGTGACTGGCACGCCCACGCATTCAATAAACCAAATAACTGAATAAACAAACGAATAAACGAATGAATTTTAGTGCGTCCACAAGTCTGGCACAACCGGTAGGACTGAGCTTCCCTTCATCTCCTCGCCAGGAGCAGGGGCCCTATGGCCTTTTCGATAAACGATGTTTGCCTATTTTGATGATCTGCCGGTATTGTTCCGGCAATCCTCGTGACTGAAGTCTACCTTGGGCCCGGTCTCACCTCGGGCTTCTCATCTTCGATGCCTGATCGTCCCAGCAAAATTTGGAGACTCTTCTCCTAATGGCTGACCTCCCTAGCCTCTTGGGGACAACCTTCAAAATATGCCACATATTGTGGCGGCGAAGCCCGCAAATGAGAATAGCTCGTCTAGAGCGCTCGACTCATATGCCTCTACAGAGAAAGGGGGTTGTTCCCACCCTCTCTCCTCTACACAGGCGAAAGAAAAGAAAAGCTCGACTGAGCAACACCCTTTCTGTGGCCTCAAAGATGTTACCCCGAGGCACCCCAAGCTTCTGGGAGTCATGAAGACTGCTAACAAAAAAGAAGAAGAAGAAAGAAAAGAGGGAAGTCAATTCTCCCCAAAAGAAAAAAAGAGAATAAAAGAAAAGAAAAAGAAAGAAAGAAAATAAGAAAAAGTGGCAGAGGAAGTCTTGATGGTTACATCTACCGGGGGAGCAATCACTCCCATCGCGTCCGGATCCGTGCTAAATAAAGACCATCATTGTGGGATTGATGCGGTGGAGCAAACCACTCGTCCCCTCCTTGAGGGGGTGAGCGCTCTCCTTACACCCACCTTGGTCGATTTATAACCAAAAAAAGAAGGAAAAGATGAAAGAAAAAAAAGAAGAATGAAATGAGATCAGGGGTATACACACCTCACCTCTACTCGATCTTCATGCCGTGAAGGGAAGCAACAAAAGCGTCTGCTCATCCACTGAATTTCTACAAGCAAAGAGTCAGCAGAGCAGACATAACAATCCCGAATAAGCACAAGAGAAGCAGAAGATTAAACCGCCTTGCGAATTGACGCCACCAGCTGGTGCAAAGTAATGTCAGGCAGGCCACTGCCAAAGAAACAAATACGGCCGATGCCATGGCCGGCAGCATCATGATGAAACTATTAAAGAAAATCCCTAGGAGCGGCTCTCTCCGAACAAAAAGACCCAACTAGATGCAACTGCAGCTCGGTGAATTCCGAATACACTCACATGGGACGCTTGCATGACAACCCCCCTTGAGGCACGCCTTTCTATGAAAAGGAGCAAAGAGTCGCCTGCCGAGGTGGCCGAAGATGAAGAAGAAGATGTTGGTGTCTTGCGACCCGCTACCCCTACCGCCACTCGACCGATATGATGCACCATGAAGAGATAAAAGTGCCCGAAGAAAAAGATGCTCCATGAGCAGTTTCTCAAGAAATACACCCCCGGCTTGGGGGCATACGAAGAAGGAGACACACCCCGCATTGGGGGCACATGAAGCCAACATAAACCCCTCCTGGGGGCATATGAGGCAAAAAAGAATGATATACTCCAGCCTGGGGGCATCTAAAGCAAGGAATACACCCTGCATGGGGGCACATGAAGCCAACATAAACCCCGCCTGGGGCATATGAGGCAAAGAAGAATGATATACCCCAGCCTGGGGGCATCTAAAGCAAGGAATACACCCCGCATGGGGGCACATGAAGCCAACATAAACCCCGCCTGGGGGCATATGAACCAAAGAAAAATGATATACCCCAGCCCGGGGGCATCTAAAGCAAGGAATACGGCCATGGGGGCACAAGAAGCAAAAAAAGAATAATACCCCCGGCCCGGGGGCATCAAAAAAGGAGGGATACACCCCAACCTGGGGGCACACAAAACAAAATAATACACCCCGTCCTGAGGGCATATGAAGCAAAGAAGAATGATATACCCCAGCCTGGGGGCATTTGAAGTCAGAAGAAATACACCCCATCTTGGGGGCATAAGGAGCAAAGGATACACCTCGACCAGGGGGTATATGAAGCTATAGTACACCCCGGTCCGGGGACATATGAAGTCAAACAATACACCCCAACCCGGGGGCATCTGAAGCAAATAATATACCCCGTCCTGGGGGCATTTGAAGAGAAGTAATACACCCCGGCCTGGGGGCAATTGAACCAAGAAATATACCCCGTCCCGGGGGCATTTGAAGAAAAGTAATACACCCCGTTCTCAGGGTAGATGTGTGAAATGTCAAGAAGCCTATGTACGGCTGTCGCCCGATGTGTCCCCCTCTTAGGGGCGATGATCACTTGAAATAGTGATGAATGAAATGATAATGTAGGCCTTTCGAGGGTCGTTCTGTCGTAGATCTCTGCACTGCATATTGGCTGATGATTACAGGGGCAATCCAAATGAGGAGGGCCCAGATAGCAATATAAAAAACAAAGAAAAAAAAGAAGGAAAAAGAAAAAGAAAAAAAATGAAATGATGAAGAGACGATGGAAATGATGATCATCAGGATCGTGATGGATGACAAAAAAAAGAAGAAGAAATGACGATGAGATGAGCCTATAAATCGGGATGAATGATGATGATGAAATGATTGTGGAGATCATGATGACTGAAAAAAATGAAATGATGATGATGAAGAAGAAATGATCGTGAAGATCCCAATTAATGATGAAAAGCAAAAAATGATGAAAATAAAAATGATGAGAAAGATGACATGATGATCAAAATGATGATCGAGATCATGCTGAAGAGATTAAAGATGATGACGATGATGAAAATGATGAAGATGATGAAGGTGATAGCCCAATTAACAATAAAGAAGATGATGGAAATGATGATGAAAAGAATAAAAGGATGTTAGAGATGTCTATCCATCGCCATTCAGGTCGATGGATATTCGGAGATGATCAAGAATATTCAAGATATCTAATTGTCGGTATTTGGGACCGATAAATATTCAAGATGCTCAACCGTCGTCGTCCAGGCCAACAAATATTCAAAAATATTCAAGATATCCAACCGTCGACGTCCAGGCCGACAAATATTCAAAAATATCCAAGATGTTCAATAGTCGGCGTCCAAGCTGACAAATATTCAAAGATATTAAAGATGTTCAACTGTCGGCGTTCAGCCCGACAGATGTCTAAAGATGTTCCTGGATACTTAAGATGTTCGATGGCCAGACCGATAGATATCCCAAGCTATTCAAATATTCAACTATCGGCATTCAGGCCGACAGGCATTCACGAATATTCAAAGATATTCCAAAATGTTCAAGATATCCAACGATGTTCAGAGATGTGCAAGATATCTGACGATACCCGAAGATGTGCAAGATGATTCAGCCGTCGGCATTTAGCCCGACAAATGCTCAAAAAAATATTCAAAAATATCTAAGATGATTCAAACTGTCGGCACTCAGCCTGACAGATGTTTCGTGATGTCCAAGATGTTCAACCATCGGCATTCAAGCCGACAGGTGATCCCACGATGGCAAAGTTGCTCAAAGATATCCTACCATCGGCATCTGAGCCGATAGATATTTGCAAATATTCATAGATACTCAAGAAATTCAGTTGCCAACATCCCACTACACAAATGGCCAAGGATGTTCAAGATGTTCGACCGTCGACATTCAGCCCGGCAGATGTTCGAAAATATGCAAAGATGATTAAAGATGTTCAAACCATCGTCGTTCAGCCCGACAGATGATTAGAAAGATTCAAAGATATTCAAGGATGCTAACAAATATTCAATCGTCGGCATTCAGCCCGACAGATGTTCAAGAATAGTCAAGGATATTCAAGATATTCAATCGTCGGCATTTAGCCCGACAGATGTTTGAAAATATTCAAAAATATTGATGATGTTCAACCGTCGATGTTCAGCCCGACAGATGTTTGGAGATATGCCAAGATGTGAAAGATGATCAACCGTCGGCACTCAGCCCGACAGATGTTTGAAGATATGCCAAGATGTGAAAGATGATCAACCGTCGGCACTCAGCCCGACAGATGTTTGAAGAGATTCAAAAGATGTTAAAAATGATCAACTATCGGCACTCCGCCCGACAGATGTTCAAGATGTTCAAAAGGTATCCAAGATGATTCAACCGTCGGCGTTTCGCCTGACATATATTCTAAGATGTCCAACGATGCTAACAATGTTCAACTGTCAGTGTTCATCCCGACAGATGTTCAAGATGCTAAAGATGTTAAACCATTGGCGCTCGCACCGACAGATGTTTGATGAAGATGAAGATGTAAAGATGTTTAAGATGTTAAACCATTGGCGCTCGCGTCGACAAATGTTCTGATGATGATGAAGATGTTCTGATGATGATGTTCGATGATGTTCGATGTTCGATGATGTTCGAGGTTCGATGATGTTCGATGGTTCAATGATGTTCGAAAATGTTCGATGATGTTCAAGATGTTCAAGATATTCAACCTTTGGCGTCCGCGCCGACAGATGCTCAATGATGATGAAGATATTCAACCATTGGCATCCATGCCGACAGATGTCGGTGACGATGAAGATGTTCAACCATCGGCGTCCACACCGATAGATGTTCAATCATCGGCATGTTGCCCGACGGATGGTCGACGATGGTCAATGATGATGGAGATGTTAACCCATTGGCGTCCGCACCGAAAGATACTCAATGATGATGAAGATATTCAACCATCGGCGTCCGCGCTGACAGATGTCGATGATGATGAAGATGTTCAACCATCGGCGTCCGCACCGACAGATGTTCGAGGATGCTTGAGATGTTAAAGATGCTCAATCGTCGGCATGCAGCCTGACGGATGGTCAACAATGGTCAATGACGATGAAGATGTTCAACCGTTGGCATCGGCGTCCGCGCCGGTAGATGTTCAAGGATGCTTGAGATGTTAAAGATGCTCAATCGTCGGCATGCAACCCGACGGATAGTCGACAATGGTCGATGATGATTGAGATGTTAACCCATTGTTGGCGTCCGTGCCAACAGATGTTCGAGAATGATCAAGATATTCAACCGTCGGCGATCAAGCCGACAGATGTTCAATGCTCAACCCATTGGCGTCCATGCCAACAGATGTTTGAGAATGATCAAGATATTCAACCGTTGATGCTCAAGCCGACAGATGTTCAATCTTTAACCCATTGGCGTTCGTGCCAATAGATGTTCGAGAATGATCAAGATATTCAACCGTCGGCAATCAAGCCGGCAGATGTTCAATGCTCAACCCATTGGCGTCTGTGCCAATAGATGTTCGAGAATGATCAAGATATTCAACCGTCGGCGCTCAAGTTGACAGATGTTCAATCTTTAACCCATTGGCGTCCGTGCCAAGAGATGTTCGAGGAAGATCAAGATATTCTGCCGTCGGCGGTCAAGCTAACAAATGTTCAATATTCAACCATTGGCGATCAAGCCAATACAAAAAGGAGAGAAAAGAAAAAAAGAGGAGAGAAAAAAAGAAAAAAAGAAAAAAAGAGAAGAAAAGAAAATCATCATCAAAGCCTCCAAGGGATGTCGATTCGTCAAGTCCCACCGGAGATCAAAATATCTTTTGTCCCACTGATAAATAAACTTGTGGCCCATACCTTCCATTTGAAGTCAAGAATAAAAAGACCCTTGCTTTGACTGGGACCCTCCGTCTAAGTCAACGAATAAAAAGACTTCCTTCCTTCGGCCTTGACCTTACGTCTGGACCCGATGAATAAAAAGACCCTTGCTTCAACACTCACCCCGTGTCGAGGAATAAAGCACGTCAGCTTCCGGCACCCTGTTGACATTGACGAATAAACCTTTGACCTAGACCTTCCGTCTAAGTCAATAAATAAACAGCCCCTTTGTAACTTGACACTATCCATCCGCCCCGCCGCGATGTTCAATACGACCTAATGGCTTAGACCTTCCGTCTAAAGCCAGATGAACCCGATGTCCTTGCAATAACCTATACCCGATGTTGACGATATCATCATGATTGGTACCTGGCTCTCAATCAAAGCCAATCGATACAACCCAATGCCTTAGACCTTACTTCTAAGGCCAGAAGAACCTAATTCCATGCGTTAGCATAGGCCCAATGTTGACGATGTTATCTGGATTGGCGTCTGGCTCTTTGCTAGATCCAATCGATACAGTGCGTGGCCAAGGCCGTTCATGTGAAGCCAATGATATTCTACTCCGATGTCGACCGCTTGTCGGACAAGAAGATACACTCGCGGGTCCCGCTCTCGTTCCTCGCTCGTGATACCTACGAGTGGGGGGCATTTGTGGACACCAAAACAATTCACTGGCAAGAGCTCCGGGTCTCGTCGAGCCGAACAAACTCTATATCTCGTCCGCTCATGATGAAAATACACCTTGTGGTCCGCCACCTGATGAGGAAGCTTCCCGGTATGAAGAAATATCCCTGGTCCCTCAAAACGGGGTGTCGAAGGCGATATCCGCATATAACCCGAGTGACCCGATTGGGGCACACACTATGCCGGAAAGGTCCGTAGGAGACCGAAGAACCACTCAATGAGGGTGAAAACACTTTGAGTGATTGTCCACTCGATGAAGACACTCTCCACATTCATGGAGCGTGCTTAAGGACATAATTTATAGTGCCGAAGGCCGAATCAGGATGAAACTTGAGTAATCTAACACGGGTTCGGCACGAGTCAGAAATCACTCAGAACTACAAACCGAAGCCCAGAAGCTTCGAAATAGACACTCCAGAAGTGGTTCATTAAAACTAAGACAATACTGGACATTTGTTGGCAATAAAAAAAAGAAGAAGAGGAAGAAAGAGAAAAAAAAGAAGAAGGAGAAGAAAAGATGAAATGAGAAGGGCGGATGCCCAATATGAGAAATGGAGGGACAAAAGGAAAAAAAAGAGAGCAAAAAGCAAGATAAAAAGCAAGGGGGTTGAATCGGCACACTCACTCTCTTTTCATCCCCTTTATATACATGAATCGGCACACCTCAAGCCCCACTTTTTGGCCAAGTGAATCGGCACACTTCAACACCCTCCTTGCCACCTGAACCGACGCACAAAGCAACCTTCTCCCTTGGCCACATGATGAACCGGCACAGGCCTTCTTGGCCCTCTGAATCGGCACGCAAAGAAGTCTCCTGCCCTTGAACTGGCGCACAAGTGGCCGTTGGCCCTCTGAGTCGGCGCACAGAAGCCCATTCAAACCACCTGAATCAACGCCGAGGAGGATGTCGCATCCACGCCGTGGTACTCTATTTTTCTGCTAAATTATTAAGCCCGTCGCACGAAGCTTTGAATGCTTGTGCGTCTGGCTCGCGCTCCAGTCAACAATGCAGCGGTAGCAGGTCGTCGACGTCGCCCTCGGCCACTCGCGTGAAGACACGGCAGCTACCTTCTGTGCTTCTACTTGCAGGATCTGAAGCCTCCTCGAGCGAGAAGAGAATACAAAGAAGAAGGAGGGGTCGAGATCCAAAGCTTTTCACATTCCCCCTCTTATAAAAGGAGGTGAACTCCGTCGAACAAGTGGTGAGGACACACGAGCTATTGATCGACATTACATGACACGTAGTGCGGCTCAAGCTATGCAGGCATCATTGTGGCTTGTAGACGGCTTGGAGTCCTAGTTATGAGGTAGGATTTCATCATTATTTTTATTCCGGATTCCTTTTTGTAGGCCATTTGAGGGCCATTTGGTTAATGGGCCGTTAAGAGTCTAGGTTGAGGGAATTGGGTCATTTTGAGTGCATAAGGCCCAAGCCCCCTCCTTCTCCTTGTATTGGGATAGGGGCACCCTAGGCCCATCTATGACTAGGGGGTGCCATGGCCTAAAACCCACCCCAACCCACGGAGGGAAAATGGAGTCCATATATTTTAAATTTCAAATGAGTTCAAATTCAAACTCCAAGGAGGGAAAATGGAGCCCATAGATTTTAAATTTCAAATGTGTTCAAATTCAAACTCCAAGGAGGGAAGATGGAGCCCATAGATTTCAAATTTTAAATGGGTTCAAATTCAAACTCCAAGAACGAAAGATGGATCCCATACTTTATATATTGTCATGTATTCCCCCCCTAGAGGGATTTTTTTAAGGAATTAATGAATTGAAGAAGAAAATTGTGAAAGCTTTGAGAGTGGTTGTGCCCTTCCCTCTCCCTCCCTCTTCCTCTCCCTCTTGGGTGCGATGTCCTAGCCCCCTTCTTGCAGGTTCTTGCTGCTCCAACTGCTGGGAGGTGACCTCCCCTACCTCTCCTCAAGTCTGGAGTTCAGGGACCATGAATGTGCTGCGAGCTTGGAGGAGAAGACCCTTGTTGTCCAGCGCCCCATCCCTGGCTGTCTGTCTGCAGATTTGAGCCCAGAAGATCAGGTTGGCATGCCCTTCTCTCATCCTCAAATCCCATCCACTTATTCATAGCTTCTCTCCCTCTCCCTGCCCCCCATGTCCCCTGAAAAGCCCATACCCTAATTCGTCTTGTGGAGAAAGTTGTCTTCAGAAGCCTTTTTCCTGCGCAGGCTATCTCTGTGCAGATCTGCAAAAACCTGAACCATGAAGACCAGGTTAGTACGCCATTGTCCCAACCTCAGATCTCGTCCACCCCTTCAAAGTTTTTCTTTCTCTATATGTCCCCCATACCTAATTAAAATTTCACGTCAAAACTCTACCTGTGGCCAAAGTTGCCTTCATAGCCCCTTTTCTCGCGTAGACTGCACCTTTACAGTCTGCCGAGATAGTGCCCAAACCCCTCCAAAGGGACAACCCCAAAATCATCTCCAACTGGCCTGAAATTTTTAGCACTTCACATCCACGTCCAAAACCTTCCCCCAGAATTTTCTTGCATTTTTTTAGCCCTTTTCCCCTGCTTACCATGTCCATCCTTATGGTCCTCAATTCTGACTGCACTGAACTGCAGAACTAACCACCATCTGCCTTCACCTCCCACGCCCAAAACCCCCACTACACGTCACCCCGCCACTACTACCCAACCATCCCACAACCCCCACCTATCCACCATAGAAAACACTGCCCCAATAGCCACCCGGAAACCCCGGTTCCAGCCCTTTCTTCCATCCCCTGTCCAGTTGCCAGCAAATAGTCCAGAACGCAGAGGGACTGCTACAAAATTCGCCCCGACCTCCACGGTGCTCGGTTGCTGCTGATACTCCACGGGAGTCCTTGGGACGTCCCTACCAGTGTCCTCACCTAATTTCATGACCAACAGATGAGCAGAAGATCACGTTCTAGGCTCGTCTTCTTGCTGTTCGCCTGAGCCAGTGCAGATTGGCCAACAGTCTGCCCACATTTTGGCGACTCCGACGAGGTGATTAGCTGGCTTCCCCGGCTGCCATCTTCCTCCTGAGCAGTCGCCATCTAGAACAGCCCGTCACGTTGGACCATGGCCTCTTCCACGGTGTCCGGGTCACACCGTCCTCCTACTGGTTGCTGACCGGTCGAGGTGATTGTCCTGCGCGCGCCGGTTCGCAGTCGTACGTGGACGTCGAGCTTCACCGACCCGGTACCTGTCACCCCACTTCGCACGACCCTCGGATTCCGCTGTGTAGCCTTTTACCTCCCTGTGAGGAGTGGACATTGTTTGGGTTGTACACTCTTTAGCCTTTGTACCGAGGATCGTGTGACTTGGCCGGGCTTCTTCCCCACGCCCCGAGCATGGAGGTATGCGTCTGCTCCTCCTTTGCGTTACTTGCTTATATAGTATAGTTTCTTGACGCCACTGCTTGTGAGATCATAGGCGCCTAGCTCTTATATTTGATACTTCACTGCCACGGTGAGAGAGCGAGACCGTCCCGTGACTCATCCGAGTCGCGAGTGTGGGGTCGATCACCCTAGGCCCTGCCGATTTCTCAACCGTGCGGATCGGCGCGCTCCCCTCTCTTGGGACGCCTGTGAGCTATAGTTTCTTGTTTCTTTGGCATAGCTCCCCTGTTGGGAGCATTAGGTGTCGAGTCTACGCCCTTCGAACTGTTGTGTTGTTGCTGGTCATAGTGTCCCCTTAGTCTCATACTCACATAGAGTCTTAGCTTGCATAGCGTCCCGCATCAATTTTGGTATCAGTGCCAAGTTGGCTTGTCTAGGGTGCATTGAGTCTACATACTACCCCTTTTGTCCCTTAGAGTCTTGCATTCGTTTGCATTAAAATAAATAAATAATTATTATTATTATTATTTCCCTTGCATTTAGCTCCATTGCTTGCCTTTAGTTCCATTGCATGCCCACTCGGCGTGGTACCGATTACCAACGCCCGGTCCCGATGGCTGACCCTAGGAGTGCTACCCCTAGTGACTTTTCCCTTCAGGATATGATGCAAACTCTCATGAATCGGATAGATCAGTCTGATAAGAGTTTTAGAGATCATGATGCATTCATGGAGGGCCGGATGAAGGCCATGGTGGACCGAATGGAGGCTTCCGACCGGACCATTCAAGGTCTAGTTGGGCAGCCCAACTAGAGTAGAGCTCCGCGTGAGGATGTCCCCGGGCAGGCCCACGGCCCACTTGACCCTCCTCCTCGGCCCGCCCACCCTAGGGTCAACGATCGGAGACCGCGTGTCCAGGAGTTAGATGATTTTGGGTCCGATAATGAGGTTGAGGGTTATGGCCGTGCCCGGCGTGGCTATCGGCCCAATAGGGACGACGAGGATGATCATCTCCTTAGGTCCGTGCGTGCGGATCCTCCCACCTTTGATGGGTTCTTGGACCCTAAGGTTTATATTGATTGGGAGGCGGGTATGGACCGTTACTTCGAGTGGTACGAGATGACGGATCACTGGAGAGTCCGATTTTGATTTGACACAACCTAGGACCTAGGTGGATGAAGGGCCCTATATGGTCGCCCAATTGTGAACCCAAGGCAGCGAGGTGGTACGAGGCGAAGGACCAGCCCGAAGGCTTCCTCGACGCTAGAAAGGCCACCTTCCGGGCCGGCGTAACCGACCTTTCCGATGACGTCTTTTGATATACCACACTAGTGGTCAAGGAGATCAATCAAGGGGAAGTGTGACTCTCTAGGCTCCTTGGACCTAAATTGCAAGCAAACAACCGAGTTGGCAAACTCACTCAAGCGGACTCACCCGTGACGCGCACACCCGAGTCCATAGGTGGACCGGCGAAAGTGGTGAGGGTCCGAGGTTGGACCTAGGTGTTCCAGGGGTTTGGCCAGCCTAGGGAGGACCCCACTGGGCCAAGGATGCTCAAATCACGGGCAGACAACACGCCGAGGGTGTGGGTTAAGTGGTTGCTCTCACAACTCACCCGCGGTGGTCACTCGTGTGGATGGCAATGTGGGTCGAGCTCTCACTCTCCGTCCGACGGCACTTAGAAGCAATACTAAACATGCAAAGATAATGTCCAGCAGAGGAATGAGACCAGGAGCTCACCTGATCGGCGTGAAGACGCTGATCCTGGCCGGAGATGAAGGCGAGCGGGGAAGCGTGGGCTACCCGCACGCCGCGCCGATGACGCTTCGGCCGAAGACTTGCTAGTACATGCACTACTCCCTCGCAGAGGGGTTGGACTAGGGGTGGGAAAGTCTAATTACAACCAAACACTACCTCCACGTAGGGAGGGGCTGTAAGCCAGCCGGGCGGGGTGGGGGAGCTAAGTTAGAAACCGAATTGCCTAGCTCCGCCGGTTCTGCCAGCTTCAGAATAGATTGATAGCCAATCGATGATGGCGCCGCCACGGGCTCTGTCGAGCTCAGAAGAGGTCGATACAGGTGCCAAAACTTTCTAAGTTGACCCAGGATGATTCTTGAATTTTGAGGGAATTTCCTAACGTCGACGGTGGCTGGGGCAGGGTCTGGAACAGGGTCGAACTGCTCTGACTCTAACTGCTCCCAGAGGGCTGCTGCAGGAAGACGAAGGCGCCACGAGCACTCCCGGGGTCCTATTGATGCGGGACCAGAAACTATGCGTTCATGGTCGAGTCTTCTTCGAACGGAGACCAAGGACCGTCGTTGGAGGTCGGAGCTGACCGCGATGACTGGATCAGTGGAAAGAGGTCAGACCAGGTTCTGGGGAGCTGACCTTGCGCACCTGAGGGAGAAAAACTGGAATTCTTGACTCCGAGCTCCAAAAATTGTTCCGTTTCTTGGAGATGGCAGGGGACTTGCAGGAGAATCCCTCAGCCAAATGGCGCCTCAAGAAGCCCAGGGTGCTGGTCGTGGAACCCTCTGCAAGTCGTTGCTGGTCGTCTGCCTAGGAGGGAATGCGCAGTCTGGGGAGATGGGCTCCTCTGGGCAGCCCCGAAGTCGGTTGATGGTGAAACCACCTCTATTGCGAAGCTGACTTGATGATCTTTCCATCAATATAAGATTTTCCACCAGGTTCCTCGTGGAGACGACGGGACAGCCTTTGCAATCAGTAGCTTATCTGCTACCTATGAGGTGCTACAGGATCTGCAACTTGGTGATGGTAAATGGAGTAGGAGGGGGGCGAAATACAGCAAGGGGTGATGGTTAATGGGTGTGGGGGATGGGGGAGGGTATTAGGGGTTGGTGGAAGTGGCTAGGAGAGGGAGGGGGCGGAGCTAGCAGAGGGTGGAGGGTTGGGGTCGCAGGTCTGCCAAGGGTGGGAGAGAGTAGGGCACAAATGGCCAAGGGAGGGGAAGTTTCACTAATTTTTGGATTTTGGTTTAATGCGGGTAGTCAATTGGGGTCTTGGAGATGTAGAGGGGTGTGTTGGGAGATGGAGAGGTGTATTGGGGAAGGGAAGGGGTGGCTTGGGAAAAGGAATGGTTGTGTTGGGAAGTGAAGGGTTATATGGGGAGTGTCAAGGGTTGTCTTGGGAGGAGAGGGAGTAATGGTGAGATTAAATGGGGTATGGGGAGGGGAGAGGGGTCTTAATGGGAGTTGAATGGGGAGGAGAGAGAGGGAATTTCAAAAATTGGGGGAGGAGAGGATAGAGAGAGAAGGGGTCGCCCCTTCTTGAGAGAGAGAGAGGGAGGGAGGGAGCTTCTCACTCCAAGGAAAAAAATTCTCTGGGAATTCAAATTTTTCTCAATATCTCATTAGCTTCAAATGGAAGAAATGGGGTCCTATTTATAGGGATCCCATAATTTACAATAAGTCCCTGCCTTTTAGACTAATGACAAGAAACCAAGGGGGAAGGGGGTGCCCCTGGGCCTAGCCCACTTAATTGAGCCCATTAACCAACTAACCAACCTAATGATAATTAACTTAGGTAGATGACTCATTAACCTAGGGACTTGACTCAAATAAAAGGAAAATCACATAATTATGACTCAAAGAAAATATGAAAATTACATGCCATGTCTCAGAAAAATGTGGCGAACATCATGGAGCACTGCTGGGGAACAATGGGATCCTCGAAAAAAAATGGGATGGTCGGTGATGTCCCCATCAGATCTGCTAAGATGAAGTTGCTCGGACAGGCACAGACTTATTGGAGGAATGTGGAGAGCCTATTGATGCAGCGACATCAACCCCATGTTGAGACATGGGATACCATGAAGGTAAAGGTCAGGCAAAAGTACCTCCATGACTCCTATCGTCAGAGGCTTATTGACAGGTGGCAAAGTCTCAGCCAAGGGGATCGGACTGTGACGGATTACACCGCTGATTTTGATGAATACTACTTGCGATGTAGGGTCACAGAGGATAATGCCATGACCATCTCTCGTTTCTGTCGGGGTCTGCGCCCGCATTACCAGTATGAGTTATTTCGCCACCATGCGATGACCCTGGAGGAGGCTTATCAGGTCGCTCTCGAGCTAGAGCAATTTGAGTCCGAGTTTACCCTGGTCCAGCGCCCAGGGCCCGCATATCAACGTGGGCCAGATCCTCGTGTTCCGTCTGGACCTTATCCTCGGGGACCCGTGGCTCGCCCACAGGAACCCACCCACCAGGACTTCACTGTCCCTAGGCCCCGCCCTCCCCCTCAGAGGGATTATCCCCCTCGACCCCAGGCTCTAGCCCCTGCCCCTCGACCCCAACAGTCCACCATTCCTGCCCGACCCTAGCTTCCACCTCCCCCGACCCGCCGTGATGACAAGGGAAAGGGGCCGATGACTGGTGGAGCACCTCAGGGCACTGGGTCCCGTCATGAGTGTTATAGGTGCGGAGGAGTTGGTCATTATGTTGTTAGTTGTCCTACCTGATCTTGTTTGGTCATCGGGGATTCTTCGACCGGTGAGCTTGCACATGGGATCGTATCCGTCAGTTATGAGGCAGACCAGGAGCTCACGGAGGAATTCTTTGATGAGCTGATTGAGGGCGAGCAGCTAGATGTCCAGGGCACGCAGTGCCAGGATGATGTTCAGCTGGGTGTTGTCAGGTGTATCTTGACCCAGCCGTTGGTGAGTGATAACTGGCGTCACACCACCAGTTTTTATACCTTTTGCAGGCTGGGCGGGAAATCCTGCAAGGTGATCATAGATAGCGGGAGTTGTATTAATGCTATCTCCAGGGGTACTGTGACACGCTTAGGGTTGACCCCCATGGACCACCCCTCCCCTTATCGCGTGTCATGGGTAGATTCCACTTCTATTCCGGTCAGGCTGCGATGTCTGGTGCCATTGTAGTTCCATGCCTACCAGGACGAGATCTGGTGTGATGTGTTGCCTATGGAGATAGGAAGTATTATCTTGGGAAGGTCTTGGTTATTTGATCGGGATGCTACCCTCCATGGCCAGTCAAACACATGCACATTCGACCATAATGGCCATCGAATTACCCTTCACCCGTCCCAACCGAGGAGTCCATCCATCTGGGGTCCCACTAGGCCTAGTACCCCGACTCTTGCTGTTCCAGGGCCCAATACCCCATCGCCGGCTCAGGCTACAACCTTACCTCCGGGTGTCCCCGCCCCAAGTGTTCCTCCTACTAGGAAGTTGATGCTAGTCAGCTGCCGGGAGTTGGAGCGTGACTTTGTTAGAGGGGACCCTATTTTTGCCATTATAGTCCAAGAGGTGGTTAGAGAGTCGGAGAGTGATCTCCCATCTGATGCTGCTGATGTCCTTCGGGAGTTTGCTGATGTATTTCTCGATGATTTACCCGAGGGTCTTCCACCCATGCGGGACATTCAGCATGCTATTGACCTTATTCCGGGGTCCTCATTGCCCAACTTGCCACATTATAGGATGAGCCCTGCTGATCACGCTGAGCTTCAGCGTCAGGTCGAGGAGTTGATGACGAGGGGATCTCTCCGTGAGAGCATGAGTCCATGTGCCGTCCCTGCATTGCTTGCTCCTAAGAAGGATGGTACTTAGAGAATGTGTGTCGACAGCCGTGCAATCAATAAGATCACGGTGAAGTATAGGTTTCCCATTCCCCGCTTAGATGACATGCTTGATATGATGGCGGGAGCCACTGTGTTTTCTAAGATCGATCTGAAGAGTGGCTATCACCAGATGCGGATCAAGCCCGGTGATGAGTGGAAAACGGCCTTTAAGACCAAAAACGGTCTTTATGAGTGGCTGGTCATGCCCTTTGGGTTGACCAATGCTCCCAACACCTTTATGCGGCTGATGACCCAGGTCCTTCGACCTTTGATTGGGGTCTTTGTGGTGGTCTATTTCGATGATATACTTATCTATAGCTGCACTCGGGAGGCCCATCTAGACCATCTTCGGCAGGTCTGGCTGATTTTGGGGAGCGAGAGTCTTTATGCCAACCCTAAGAAATGCGCTTTCATGACTAGTCATGTCACTTTCTTAGGGTTCATTGTGTCTAGTGAGGGAGTCTCCGCCGACCCAGAGAAGGTCCGGGCCATAGTGGGGTGGCCCGAGCCTTGTACTTTTCATGATGTCCATAGCTTTCATGGACTGACGACCTTCTATCGCCGTTTTATTCGAGGCTTCAGTTCCATCACGACCCCCATCACTGATTGCATCCGAAAGGGGACTTTTGAATGGACGAAGGCCGTCTCAGTTGCATTTGCGCTCCTTAAAGAGCGCATGACTCAGGCGCCTATTCTTACACTTCCTGATTTCACGAAGGTGTTTGAGGTCTCTTGTGATGCCTCCGAGGTTGGTATTGGTGGTGTTCTGAGTCAAGAGACCCACCCTATTGCATATTTCAGTGAGAAATTGAGCGATGCTAAATTACGTTATTCTACGTATGATAAGGAGTTTTACGCAGTTGTGCAGGCCCATAGGCATTGGACACATTACTTGTTGCACCAAGAGTTTGTCCTGTTTTCTGATCATGAGGCACTCAAGTATCTCCATGTCCAAAAGAAGCTCAATTCTTGTCACAGTCGTTGGGTGGAGTTCCTTCAGGATTATACCTTTGTGCTGAAGCACAAGGCCGGTGCGGAGAATCGGGTGGCCGACGCTCTAAGCCGTCGTGCTTATCTTTTGACCACCATGAGTATAGAGGTGGTAGGGATGGATAGGATGAAGGAGGCATATGCTGATTGTCAGGACTCTAGTCCAATTTATACCACCCTTCAGGCGGGGCCGTCCCAAGAGCACACTGATTATATGTTGCATGACGATTATCTCTTTCGGGGGAGTCGCTTGTGTGTTCCATGGACTTTAGTTCATGATTTCCTCACTTGGGAGATGCATGCGGGAGGTCTAGCTGGCCACTTCGGTCGGAATAAGACCATTGAGGTAGTCGAGCATCATTTTTATTGGCCTAGTTTGAAGCATGACGTTGCTCGCATTGTGGCCCAGTGTCGTACCTACACTGTGGCCAAGATGAGGAAGCAGGTTTCAGGTCCTTATACTCCTCTTCCTGTGCCTGATAGGCCGTGGCAGGATATTAGCATGGATTTTGTTTTGGGGCTGCCACGGACCACCGCAAGCATGATTCTATTTTTGTGGTGGTTGATAGATTTTCGAAAATGGCCCTCTTCATTCCTTGTTCGAAGACTTCAGATGCCTCTAGGGTTGCTCGATTATTCTTCTCTAGTGTAGTGAGCCGATTTGGGCTTCCCAAGTCCATTGTGACTGATCAAGATGTCCGGTTTACTAACTACTTTTGGAAGACCCTTTGGCATTTGATGGGCACTCAGCTCAAATTCTCCACAGCCTACCATCCCCAGACTGACGGGCAGACTGAGGTAGTCAATAGAAGTTTGGGGAACCTCTTGAGATGTTTGGTTAGGGAACGCGAGAGGGACTAGGATCTGGTTTTACCACTTTCCGAGTTTGCATATAATGACTCAGTCAATAGGTCCACAGGCATGAGTCCTTTTAAGGTTGTCACAGGATATGGACCTAGGAAGCCAGTGGATCTAGTTCCCTTGCTCAAGCATGCAAGAGTGTCGCAGTCTGCATAGTCGTTTGCCGAGCATGTTAGGGGTTTGCATGATGATATGCGTCGCCATATAAAGATCAGTAATGCGCGATATAAAGAGTTGGCTGACGCTTAAAGACACCCCCGCGAGTTCCAGGAGGGAGATTATGTCATGGTCCGGGTCAGACCGGATCGGTTTCCTTCTGGAGCCGTGAAGAAGCTATAGGCTCGTGGTGCTGGCCCCTTTAGAGTTTTGAGGTGAGTTGGATCCAATGCATATGTTGTAGACTTGTCGGACGACTATGGTATCAGTTCCACATTCAATGTCTCGGACTTAGTTGCATATAGGGACCCGACAATGATCCCTAGTGAGTTGTTCGGGCCTTCTCCACCCCTTGTGAGCGAGCCCTCCCCTGAGAGTCCACTTCCAGCCTTGTCACCTCAGCAGCATGAGCGGATAGAGTCTATACTGGATGAGCAGGTGACTACCACTAGGAGTGGTGCGTATCACCGCTACTTGGTGCGTTGGAGGGGACGGCCCGCGTCCGATGATGCATGGATCACCCGGGCAGAGTTGGAGAGGTTAGATCCAGACTTGCTGGAGCCGTACCAGAGTGACAGAGACTCTTACTCGGTAGGGTCGAGTTCTTCCCACCCGAGGAGAATTGGTGAGGACACACGAGCTATTGATCGACATTACAGGACACGTAGTGCGGCTCAAGCTATGCAGGCATCACTGGGACTTGGAGACGGCTTGGAGTCCCAGTTATGAGGCAGGATTTCATCATTATTATTATTCCGGATTCCTTTTTGTAGGCCATTTGAGGGCCATCTGGTTAATGGGTCGTTAAGAGTCTAGGTTGAGGGAATTGGGTCATTTTGAGTGCATAAGGCCCAAGCCCCCTCCTTCTCCTTGTATTGGGATAGGGGCACCCTAGCCCCATCTATGACTAGGGGGTGTCATGGCCCAAAACCCACCCCAACCCATGGAGGGAAAATGGAGCCCATATATTTCAAATTTCAAATGGGTTCAAATTCAAACTCTAAGGAGGAAAAATTGAGCCCATATATTTCAAATTTTAAATGGGTTCAAATTCAAACTCCAAGCAGAGAAGATGGAGCCCATAGATTTTAAATTTCAAATGGGTTCAAATTCAAACTCCAAGAAGGGAAGATGGATCTCATACTTTATATATTGTCATGTATTCCCCCCTAGAGGGATTTTTTTAAGGAATGAATGAATTGAAGAAGAAAATTGTGAAAACTTTGAGAGTGGTTGCGCCCTCCCCTCTCCCTCCCTCTTCCTCTCCCTCTTGGGTGCGATGCCCTAGCCCCCCTTCTTGCAGGTTCTTGCTGCTCCAACTGCTGGGAGGCGACCTCCGCTACCTCTCCTCAAGTCTGGAGTTCAGGGACCATGGATGTGCTGCGAGCTTGGAGGAGAAGACCCCTACTGTCTAGCGCCCCATCCCTGGCTGTCTGTCTGTAGATTTGAGCCCGTAAGATCAGGTTGGCATGCCCTTCTCCCGTCCTCAAATCCCATCCACTTCTTCATAGCTTCTCTCCCTCTCTCTGCCCCCCACGTCCCCTGAAAATTCCATACCTTAATTCATCTTGTGGAGAAAGTTGTCTTCAGAGGCCTTTTTCTTGCGTAGGCTACCTCTGTACAGATCTGTAGAAACTTGAACCTTGAAGACCAGGTTAGTACGCCACTATCCCAGCCTCAGATCACATCCACCCCTTAAAAATTTTTCTTCCTCTATTTGTCCCCCATACCTAGTTAAAATTTCACGCCAAAACTCTACCTGTGGCCGAAGTTGCCTTCATAGCCCCTTTTCTCTCGCAGACTGCACCTATGCAGTCCTGCCGAGACAGTGCCCAAACCCCTCCAAAGGGACGACCCCCAAAATCATCTCCAACTGACCTGAAATTTTTAGCACTTCACATTCACGTCCAAAACCTTCCCCCAGAATTTTCTTGCATTTTTTGAGCCATTTTCCCCTGCTTACCCTGTCCATCCTTATGGTCCTGGGTTTTGACTGCACTAAACTGCTGAACTGAGCACCATCTGTCTTCACCTCCCATGTCCCAAACCCCCACTACATGCCACCTCGCCACTACTACCCAACCATCCCACGACCCCCACCTATCTACCAGAGAAAACCCCGCCCCAATAGCCACCCGAAAACCCCGGTTCTAGCCCTTTCTTCCACCCCCTGTCCAGTTGCCAGCAGACAGTCCAGAACGCACAGGGACTGCTACAAAATTAGCCCCGACCTCCACGGTGCTCAGTTGCAGCTGATACTCCACGGGCGTCCTTGGGACGTCCCCACCAGTGTCCTCGCCTAATTTTGTGGCCAGCGGACGAGCAGAACATCACGTTCTAGGCTCGTCTTCCTACTGTTCGCCTGAGCCAATGCAGATTGGCTAGCAGTCTGCCCACATTTTGGCGACTCCGACGAGGTGATTAGTCAGCTTCCCTGGCTGCCATCTTCCTCCTGAGCAGTCGCCATCCACAGCAGCCCGTCACGTTGGACCATGGCCTCATCCACGGCATCCGGGTCGCACCGTCCTCCTGTTGGTTGCTGACCGGTCAAGGTGATTGTCCTGCGTGCGCTGGTTCGCAGTCGTACGTGGACGTCGAGCTTCACTGACCCGGTACCCGTCACCCCACTTCGCACGACCCTCGGATTCCGCTGTGTAGCCTTTTACCTCCCTGTGAGGAGTGGGTATTGTTTGGGTGTGCACTCTTTAGCCTTTGTACCGAGGATCGTGTGACTTGGCCGGGCTTCTTCCCCACGCCCCGAGCATGGAGGTATGCGTCTGCTCCTCCTTTGCGTTACTTGCTTATATAGTATAGTTTCTTGACGCCACTGCTTGTGAGATCATAGGCGCCTAGCTCTTATATTTGATACTTCACTGCCACGGTGAGAGAGCGAGACCGTCCCGTGACTCATCCGAGTCGCGAGTGTGGGGTCGATCACCCTAGGCCCTGTCGATTTCTCAACCGTGCGGATCGGCGCGCTCCCCTCTCTTGGGATGCCTGTGAGCTATAGTTTCTTGTTTCTTTGGCATAGCTCCCCTGTTGGGAGCATTAGGTGTCGAGTCTACGCCCTCCGAACTGTTGTGTTGTTGCTGGTCGTAGTGTCCCCTTAGTCTCATACTCACATAGAGTCTTAGCTTGCATAGCGTCCCGCATCAACAAGGGGTTGGTAGCCAGAAAAGAGGCCAGTCAAAGAGAAAAAGGATTCATCTGCCTGCGCTCCTGCGGAGTGAAGAGAAAGGGTGAGGGAGAGAAGAGAGTGAGAGAGGTGAGGGTTCGAAGGGCAGAGGAGTTTGTGCTCTGTTCTCTCCCCCCCCCCCCCCCCCCCCCAATTTTCTTTCTGTATAACTTCTGTTCTCCCCTCTTTCATCCTTCCTATTTTACTTTGAACATGATGTATCTCCCTCTAGTACTCTATGACTTTTGCAAAGAATGAAAAGAATCCCAATACTTGATGTTATGGGCTTGTCCTCTATCTTTCCTTCCTATGCTTAGATAGCCTTCCCCGCTCTTATGAGCATATGCTGCTGTGCTTGATGAATATAAGATATGTGTTCTGTTTGAGAACGATGGTTGCCCTCTCACCCACTCCCATGAGTTGTGAGGGCTCCATCACCTCTCCCACACTGGTCAGAGTTTAGCTTTCCCTTTCGCATGATTGTCTTTTTGTTTCCTTTCCTCTCATGATCACCCCGAGATCTCCAGGACCTACCTTCTCGTGGTATGACCTCTGGAGAAACTCCGTTCGGAGGGTGAATAGAAAAGGCCGCCCGAGGGCCAACACAATAAGTCTACGTCCCAAACTAGGAATGCAACTGTCCATGGGCCGCTGGAGTCCCTCGTAGGCTAGTACTCGGGGTTTCGTGCCTAACATGAGTTTGAGGGTAGCCACTCTCGATTTACCCATGATCTCTGAGGCCGTCTCGAATCCCTCCGTGGGCGAGTCTCGATTTTACACTCCACAAAGTCTGATTCAGGGGGAGATGCTGTCGAAATTCCGCTAGGAACGCGGCTACGAAAATACATATCTTAACAATGCTAATCACAAGAACAAAAAATGAAATGAATGAAAAGGCCCTTCCATGAAAAAAAATGGCTCAACCCTCGTAAACAAAAAGAAAAGAAAAAAACTCTGCATTTCTGGACCCCCTACAATCTACTCTGCCAAATAAATAAATAAATAAATCTGTCTGAAGCATGGGGTCGACTCATAGGGTTGCCTCTCTTGCAAACGGGCTCTATCTAGCCTTGATTTGGGCCGCTGCATCGACTCCCTGGCGCCCCCGGGTCGACTCCTCCAATGTCAGGTGAATCGGTGCTCTCCATTCTCCCTTTCCACTGCGCCACTACGTTGACCCACCACCTCACCTCCTTTTCACTGCGTCGATCCACTCCATCTTCCCGCACACTCCCACAAAATCCACCGCGCCGATTCACTGCATTACGTTAAAAAAAAATGAAACCAAAGCTGAGGGGCGGAGGGGATCCTCTCCCGCGCCGTTTCATCCAACTCCATCCCCCTTTGTCACACCCCGACGCGGAATATCGAGGGCGCGAACTAATCGTAAACAATCGTGTCGATCAGAGCATGTACAATTTTATTTCTAAAGTCAGAAATGAATGGGAAAATGATACTTTTATTCCATCAAAATGAAGTTTACATCACTAATTCATAAGCCATAAAGGTAATTACAAACTTCTAATCCTAAAGTACATCATTCTTGTAAAAACACTAATGATCTACATAAACCTAGGTAAAAAGGAAAATCACTCTCTCACTCTTGTCCATTCCCTTGTTCATTTTTATTTCCTGCAATAATTAACCAAAACGTAGGGTGAGCTAAAAGCTCAGTAGGATTTTATATCTCTGAGAACCAGGCAATCTTTAAGTATTAACAATTTAAGTAATTTTCTAACTTGTATCGGGAAGTGTATAAACATGAATGGAATTTTAAAGTAATTGAGATAATATGATACCAACATGAATTTCCAAGTAATGACTTTGAACAAGTAAAGAATTTCATGCAATTGGCCATTTCACGCAAGTCAAGTAATTCATGTAATTTCAGTTTCAAGTACAAGTAGCAAGTAAACAAGTAATGTGGAATGCCGTAAATAATCTAGCAAGTCATGCACTTCGGTGCAATGTCACACCGTGGTCAATCAACTCCCATGGGCACAAGTACTTTCGGGCGCTCCTCCCAAGATAAGACCGGGCCCCATTAATGCCAGGCATTGGGTCAGTGGATCATAAGTTCCCAAGTACGTTTAGACATCGACTTAACATTATGGCCAATGAATTTTAAGAATAAGCTCATTCGTAAACAGTACAGATCTGGCAAAAATCTCAGAAGTAGGAAGAGGAGTGAATAATAATTTTAAGGCATCATGTTTAACGACATTAAGTCGTGAAATTCAAGAAAGAACGATAACTAGGAAGAAAATTCAAGTAATTAGAGTTTAATAAAATTAATTTAATTCCATGGTTTAATCTTGTGTGCATTTGGTTTACAAGTGTTTAGACATGTTTACAGAAGTTTTTGTACATTAGCGACGTATTAGTTTAGCCAAAACGGTGATTTATTATTATAAAAATCAGAATTTATAAAAATAGATTTTTATGCCGAAAATAATTCTATCTTTCTGAAAATAATCTTAACATGCTAAAAATGATTTTCATATGTTACTTTACAGGTAAGATGATAAAAATAAATTTTTCATGTTGGATTTAATTTTTAACATGCTGGAAATTAATACTTTACATGTTAAAATTAATACTTATCATGCTAAAGTAATTAACTTACTGATAGGATGATAAGATAAGTTTATCATGCTGATTACAGAAATTCTCTGATAACAACATAAATTTTATCATGCTGAAAATCATTTTTCTATATTTATTTACTAATTATTTGATAGAAAAATAGAATTATCATGATGAAAAATAGTTTTAATCTATTGAAAATACTTCTATCATGCTAAAAATGATCCTAACATGTTAGAAATAATTTTATCATGCTGGAGGAAATTTTATCATGCTGGAAGTAATTTTCATGCATCAATTTACTAATTATTTAATAGGAAATTAGGTTTAGCATGCACAAAAAAATAGTTTTAAATAGATTTTAACATGCTGAAATTAGTCTTTATATCTCAGTATGGATAAAATAATTTTATCATGTTGGAAGTTGTTTTTATGATTTTTTGCATGAAAATCATTGTTAAAAGTGAATTTGTAAAAAAATCATTCCTAAAAATGCATTAGCAGGTATATCACTGAGTTAATTCAAATAGTGCATAAATGCCAATTAAGCGTGATTTTCTTACAAGTTGTTGGTAAAAAAAAGTGATATGCATGAAAATAAATATGGGATTTTTGCACAATTCAGATTACACAGTGATATACCTGCTAATGTATTTTTAGGAATGATTTTTTTGTAAATTCACTTTTAACAATGGTTTCCATTCAAAAAATCCTTATTTTTAACATGCTGGAAATATTTTTCATGCATTAATTTACTAATATGGCTATGATTTACAAATATGGTTAAAAATAGATTCTTGCAAAAATAATTTTATTCTACAAAAATAATTTTTAATATGCTATAAGAATTAAAACATACTAATATTACCTTTTTATACTTTTGGTGACTAAATGCATATAATTAACGTGGATTTTCAAATGATATAGTTCCTATTGTATAGTGACTTAAGTTTAGTCTCACATTGGAAGTTACAAAAACTTCCTTGACTTTATATGTTGGAGAGCTCACCCTTGGGTAAGGACCCAAGGGGCATAGGATGTGAGCTCGAGTTGTGAGTTGAATTAAATGGATACGAAAATCTTAGTATATTTATTTATTTATTTATTTGTGTCGTGCCGTGCCTGTATATATTTATTTATTTATTTTTCTCTTAACGCGCTAGCCTGGACTAGCGCGATCTGAAGAACGCGCTAATCAGTGCTAGCGCGATTGGACATTATATACATTTTTTTTCAAAATAATTATTTTGACCTCCGGTAAATTGTTTGAACGTGCTAGCTTATGATTATGAAGATCGCGCATGTTTGCCCTTTGGGTGGCGGGAAACACTCTATATGAACGCGCTATGTCGGGCCAGCGCATTCAGAACGCGCTACTAACGTATAGCACGTTTTGAACCTGATGAAAAAACGGGAATATCCCTCCAATAAAATGACCATAACTTGCTCATTTCATAACAAAATTTAATAAATGAGCTATCAATGGAAAGAGAACAGAAAAATGAACAAGATGGGATGATTTAATTAGAGTTTAGCCTGAGAGACACCTACCTTTAGATGGATCTAAAGAAATATCTCCAAATATAAGAAAAGCCTTTGATCTTCCAAATCTTCTTTCAAATCTCCACCAATCTTCGCAGCAGCGTAACCTTAACCTCCAGGGATGATTTGAGGGTCGAATGGGGTTCTATTTATAGCTAAAATTTGGCCAAATTTGTCAAGATTCATTGTCTAACAATGCCAAACTTTCCAACTCCGAATTAGAAGAAAATTATAATTTTTCTTCTTAACCTAGCCTCCATTTGGTGTGAAACCAATATAAAAACGGTTGGTCCAAGGTGGGCTGTTAGGTAAGGGTCGATTTTTGTGCCAAACGTCTAGAAATGAGATTATTTTAATCCCTTAAATTACATATTAAACACATGTTACGAATTTAGGTCAAATTAACCTTTAATAAATCCTTTAATCTATTAATCCAGCCCATTATAGATTATCCAATGGGCCAATTGTGATCCTAGTCCATTACATGGACTTTTACTGGGCTTTCTATGATTTATCTAAGGTTTAAAGCAGTTAATCTCTATTTACTTCTAGTTAATTCAAGTAAATTCAATAAACTAATTTATTTCATATGGTAAAAATGTAATTTAATTATTTCATGAAAATTTTAATTGCAAAATGAAATTAAAAATTTATTTCTCATTTTTAATTATCGAGTTTCTACATCCTCCCCCACTTAAACAAATTTGGTCCTCCAAATTCACACTATATAACTAAAAGTCAAAGATTCGAGTAGAAAGGTCGAATTTCTAACCTGAGATTAAATCCGAGTATTTCTTCTTGATGGATTCTTCCAATTCCCAGGTTGCTTCCTCGAATCCACGCTTGCTCCATTGGATTTTCACCATCGGTATGGCCCGATTTCTCAATTTGTGTAATTTCCGATCCAGTATCTTGATCGGTCTTTCTTCATATGATAAGTCCTTTTGGAGTTTCAATTCTTCAAATTGAATCACATGTGAAGGATCATAGACGTATTTCCTTAGCATGGATACATGGAATACGTCGTGTACAACGGCCAATTGAGGAGGTAAAGCCAGCTTGTATGCTACCTCGCCGATTCTCTCCAGAATCTCGAAAGGGCAGATAAATCTCGGACTTAGCTTTCCTTTGATGCCGAATCTTCTAATTCCTCGTGTGGGTGAGATCTTTAAGAAGACATGCTCCCCCACTTGGAATTCAAGGTCTCTCCTACGGTTGTTGGCGTAGCTTTTTTGCCGTGATTGAGCGACCTTTAGCCTTTCTTGTATTAACTGGATTTTGTCAGTTGTGTCTTGTACAATGTCGGGACCAAGCAATCCCTTCTCTCCAACCTCGCTCCAGCATAGAGGCGATCTGTAACTTCGGCCATATAATGCTTCGAATGGTGCCATTTGAATACTCGACTGATAACTATTTTTGTAAGCGAACTCAGTCAGTGGTAAGTGTTCATGCCAACTACCACCGAAGTCTATCATACAGGCTCTCAACATATCTTCAATAATTTGATTCGTCCTCTCGGTTTGTCCATCCGTCTGAGGGTGAAAAGTCGTACTAAACCTTAGTCTAGTACCCATAGATGATTGTAAACTCTTCCAGAAATGAGAGGTAAATCTCGGATCTCGATCCGAAATAATAGAACTTGGAATACCGTGCAGCCTTACGATCTCCTTGATATATAAAGCGGCTAGAACATCCACGGTCCATTTAGTCTTGATAGGTAAAAAGTGAGCGGACTTTGTTAACCGGTCCACAATTACCCATATAGCATGAAAACCACTTCGGGTCTTCGGTAATCCAACTATGAAATCCATACCGATACTATCCCATTTCCATTCCCGTATTTCGAGAGGCTTGAGCTTGCCAGCCGGTTTGAGGTGTTCGGCCTTGACTTGTTGACAAACCAAACATCGACTTACGAACTCGGCTACCTCTCTCTTCATATTCGGCCACCAGAATGTTCTCTTGAGGTCTTGGTACATTTTTGTAGCACCAGGGTGAATAGTCTACCTAGACCGATATGCTTCCTCCAAGATTTTACCCTTGATGGTAGAACAATCGGGTATGCAAGTTCTTCCTTTGAATAATAACCTTCCATCATCAGCCAGAAGGAAATCCGGTCGTTGATCTAGTTTCTCTTTAATTTCAACGATCATCGGATCATCATCTTGTCGTTCCTTGATTTCCGAGAGTAACTCGGGTTAGAGTCGAATATTTGCAATAAACACTCCGTCTTTCTTCTCCTCCACATTAAGGTTTAAACTTGCTATTTGTTCAAGTAGATGTCATTCTTTAACCATCATGCTTGATAATAAGGTCATTGGTTTTCGGCTCAGTGCATCAGCTACGGCATTGCCTTTTCCTGGGTGATATTATATAGAGAAGTCGAAACCCTTTAAATATTCCAACCACCGTCTTTGTCTCATATTGAGCTCCTTTTGAGAGAATAAATATTTGAGACTCTTGTGATCAGAATACACCGTAAAGGCTTTGCCATAGAGGTAATGTCGCCAGATCTTCAAAGCAAAGACCACAGCTACCAGTTCTAGGTCATGTACGGGATAATTTTCCTCGTGCTTCTTTAATTGCCGTGAGGAATAAGCTATGACCTTGCCATGTTGCATTAATACGCAACCTAGGCCAATCCCGGATGCATCAGCATAAACTTCGAATCCACCTCCTTCCGTAGGTAATGTGAGAATAGGAGCAGTCGTCAGACAATCCTTTAAAGTTTGAAAGCTTTTCTCGCATTCCTCGGACCATATAAAAGGATTCTCCTTCCTTGTCAATCTTGTTAAAGATACCGCAATCTTGGAGAAGTCCTTGATAAATCTTCGATAATAGCCAGCCAATCCCAAGAAGCTTCGGATTTCAGTCACACTAGTTGGTCTTTCCCAGTTCTTTACGGCCTCGACCTTTGAAGGATCGACGGTGATACCGTTCCGAGAAATTATGTGACCGAGAAAAGAAACTTCTTCCAACCAGAAATCACATTTGCTTAATTTGACATAAAGCTTGTGATCTCTTAATAATTGAAGGGCCTTCTTGAGATGTTCTTTATGTTCTTCCTTTGACTTGGAGTAGATCAAAATGTCGTCGATAAATACAACCACAAATTGATCGAGGTAAGGCCTTAATATACTGTTCATTAATTGCATGAATGTGGCAGGCACATTTGTTAAGCCAAAAGGTATAACGGTGAACTCGTAATGCCCATACCTACTCTGAAATGCAGTCTTGTGAATATCCCCTTCCTTAATCTTTTATTGATGATAACCTGATCGAAGATCGATCTTTGAGAAATATTGAGCTCCAGAAATCTGGTCGAATAATTCATCAATCCTCGGTAATGGATATTTATTCTTGGTGGTGAGTTGATTCAATTGCCGATAATCAACACATAACCTCATCGAACCATCCTTCTTTTTAACAAAGAGGATCGGGGCTCCCCAAGGTGAAGTACTTGGTCGGATAAACCCCTTTTCCAATAACTCCAATAGTTGTTCCTTTAACTCCTTCATTTCAACAGCAGACATCCAATACGGAGCTTTAGAAATTGGTGCAGCTCCCGGAATTAAATCAATAGTGAAAACCACTTCTCTCTTGGGAGGAATACCAGGCAACTCGTCTGGAAATACATCAGAATAAATTTGGATATCCATCGGGGTGAGTTAAGTAATATATTGAGGCTTAAGGTCGTTAAGAAATCTCTGTGCCTTCATTTTGTCGATACCCACGAGATGTGGAGCGTACCGAGATAATCTCGAAAATGTGCTTCATATTCGGCTACCGATAAACCCCTTTGCTTCAAAGCGGCAAACTCGGCGGCCTTCCTTTCTTGTACTCGGTCGGAGAAGAATTTACTATTGAAGTGTTCCACGAACTCTTCCCATAGAATTTGGTTGTGCGGTAAAGTAGCTTCGACCAATTCCCACCAGGCACGTGCATCCCTTTCCAGTTGGAAAGTAGCGAGTGGGACCTTTTCCTCGTCGGCACATTGTATGACTCAGAAAATCCTCTCGATTTCCTTAATCCAGTGTTCGACTTCATCCGGATCTGTAGATCGAACTTGGGAGGGTTCATGCTCCGAAAATTCCTATGCAAGTCTCCGGCTCCTCGGTTTGCTCCCTGAGCAACCGGTTGGAGGGCTTGCGTTAAGCCTTGAACGGTGCACTGCATCTCGCGTCATTGAGCTCTCTCGGCGGCCATTTGCGAGAATTAGCCTGAAACCATAATTCCAAGGTCTATTGTTTTTGTTTTGGTATTTATTTCTTGATAATTATCTTTTTTCTTTAAAACTTAACTCGTGTTTCTACCCAATCTTACCGGGAATGTTTAAGTCCTTATCCAAGTTTCTAGATATTGATCTAAACCTAACCTAAGTTTAAGAATGAACCTATAGTTGTGAAACCTATGATTTTATGTAACCTAGGCTCTGATACCACAAAGACTGTCACGCCCCGACGCGGAATATCGAGGGCGCGAACTAGTCGTAAACAATTGTGTCGATCAGAACATGTACAATTTTATTTTTAAAGTCAGAAATGAATGGGAAAATGATACTTTTATTCCATCAAAATGAAGTTTACATCACTAATTCATAAGCCATAAAGGTAATTACAAACTTCCAATCCCAAAGTACATCATTCTTGTAAAAATACTAATGATCTACATAAACCTAGGTAAAAAGGAAAATCACTCTCTCACTCTTGTTCATTTTTATTTCCTGTAACAATTAACTAAAACGTAGGGCGAGCTAAAAGCTCAGTAGGATTTTATATCTCTAAGAACCAGGCAATCTTTAAGTATTAACAATTTAAGTAATTTTCTAACTTGTATCGGGAAGTGTATAAATATGAATAGAATTTCCAAGTAATTGAGATAATGTGATATCAAGATGAATTTCCAAGTAATGACTTTGAACAAGTAAAGAATTTCATGGAATTGACCATTTCACATAAGTCAAGTAATTCATGTAATTTCAGTTTCAAGTACAAGTAGCAAGTAAACAAGTAATGTGGAATGCCATAAATAATCTAGCAAGTCATGCACTTCGGTGCAATGCCACACCGTGGTCAATCAACTCCCATGGGCACAAGTACTTTTGGGCACTCCTCCCAGGACCAGACCGGGCCCCATTAATGCCAGGCATTGGGTCAGTGGATCATAAGATCCCAAGTACGTTTAGACATTCACTTAACATTATGGCCAATGAATTTCAAGAATAAGCTCATTCGTAAATAGTACATATCTGGCAAAAATCTCAGAAGTAGCAAGAGGAGTGAATAATAATTTTAAGGCATCATGTTTAACGACATTAAGTCGTGGAATTCAAGAAAGAACGGTAACTAGGAAGAAAATTCAAGTAATTAGAGTTTAATAGAATTAATTTAATTCCATGGTTTAATCTTGTGTGCATTTGGTTTACAAGTGTTTAGACATGTTTACATGAAGTTTTTGTACATTAGCGACGCATTAGTTTAGCCAAAACGGTGATTTATTATTATAAAAATCAGAATTTATAAAAATAGATTTTTATGTCGAAAATAATTCTATCTTGCTGAAAATAATCTTAACATGCTAAAAATGATTTTCATATGTTACTTTACTGGTAAGATGATAAAAATAAATTTTCCATGCTGGATTTAATTTTTAACATGTTGGAAATTAATATTTTACATGCTAAAATTAATACTTATCATGCTAAAGTAATTAACTTACTGATATGATGATAAGATAAGTTTATCATACTGATTACAGAAATTCTCTGATAACAACATAAATTTTAGGGTTTTTTGCATGAAAATCATTATTAAAAGTGAATTTGTAAAAAAACCATTCCTAAAAATGCATTAGCAGGTATATCACTGAGTTAATTCAAATAGTGCATAAATGTCATTTAAACGTGGTTTTCTTGCAAGTTGTTGGTAAAAAGAAGTGATATACATATAAATAAATATGGTATTTTTGCACAGTTCAGATTACACAGTGATATACCTGCTAATGTATTTTTAGGAATAGTTTTTTTATAAATTCACTTTTAACAATGGTTTTATTACAAAAAACCTTAAATTTTATCATGCTGAAAATCATTTTTCTATATTTATTTACTAATTATTTGATAGAAAAATAGAATTATCATGATGAAAAATAGTTTTAATCTATTGAAAATACTTCTATCATGCTAAAAATAATCCTAACATGCTAGAAATAATTTTATCATGCTAGAGGAAATTTTATCATGCTGGAAGTAATTTTCATGTATCAATTTACTAATTATTTAATAAGAAATTAGGTTTAGCATGCACAAAAAAATAGTTTTAAATAGATTTTAACATGTTGAAATTAGTCTTTATATCTCAGTATGTATAAAATAATTTTATCATGTTGGAAGTTATTTTTAACATGCTGGAAATATTTTTCATGCATTAATTTACTAATATGGCTATAATTTACAAATATGGTTAAAAATAGATTCATGCAAAAATAATTTTATTCTACAAAAATAATTTTTAACATGCCGTAAGAATTAAAACATACTAATATTACCTTTCTATACTTTTGGTGACTAAATGCATATAATTAACGTGGATTTTCAAATGATATAGTTCCTATTGTATAGTGACTTAGGTTTAGTCCCATATTGAAAGTTACAAAAACTTCCTTAGCTTTATATATTGGAGAGCTCACCCTTGGGTCAGGACCCAAGGACATAGGATATGAGCTCGAGTTGTGAGTTGAATTAAATGGATACGAAAATCTTAGTATATTTATTTATCTGTGCCGTGCCGCGTGCCGTGCCGTGGTTTTGAAATTATTTTGTTTGACCCATGTATATATATATTTATTTATTTTTCTCTTAACGTGCTAGCCTGGACTAGCGCGATCTGAAGAACGCGCTAACCGGTGCTAGCGCGATCTGGACATTATATACATTTTTTTTCAAAATAATTATTTTGACCTCCGATAAATTGTTCGAACGCGCTAGCATAAGCTAGCGCGATTATGAAGATCGCACCTGTTTGCCCTTTGGGGGGCGGGAAACACTCTATATGAACGCGCTATGTCGGGCTAGCGCGTTCAGAACGCGCTACTGACGTATGGCACGTTCTGGACCTGATGAAAAAATGGGAATACCCCTCCAATAAAATGACCATAACTTGCTCATTTCATAACGGAATTTAATAAATGAGCTATCAATGGAAAGAGGACAGAAAAATGAACAAGATGGGATGATTTAATTAGAGTTTAGCCTGAGAGACACCTACCTTTAGACGGATATAAAGAAATATCCCTGTTGTGTATGTGATTTTGATGATTACAAAATGCCTTTGTTGCTTAGCCTTGTGCGTGAATGCTTCACTTGAATTGGTTGTGGAAATGATCATAAACTATTTCTATTGGGATATCATCATGTGGATGCATTGTAATTCTACAAGGGTTATCATCATGTCAATGCATCTATGAGTCTTTGAGGTTCATACGTGCTTTGAGGTTAGCACATTACATATACAATCCATCTACACTTGGTGCGGTTGGTCTAACTTCAATGTGAAAGGCCTTTGTGAAAAGCACACTCGAGCATCATGTCCTATTGAGCCTCATGTCATGCATGTATACTTTGGTAATGCTAAATTAATGATTGAGATGCAAATATCATTGCTTGCCCCCAAGGTAATGATGTGTGGTTTGAAAGTTTGGATGATGATCAAATTGAATGTGATTCAATATTGTTCTATGTGGCTTGGCTCCTTACTCTTTGAATTCCACATGCATACCATCAGTCAATGGAGAATGAGATTTTGAATTTCATGACTATGTGTATGAATGATTCAACCAATCAACAAGAAATGTGAATTCAGGTAAAACAATGAGGTAAGTGTTGTTATGTGGATTTAAATGGATATATCGTTCATCATTCACTCTTGGAATAGGTTCAACGAAGCAATTTATTGTGAACATGGTCATAGTGTTAATGCTTGATGTAAAGATCTTAATTGTCAACTAACACCTTGCATTATCATGTTTTTCAGGATGAAAAATCATGGTTGATCTTCATGGGATTATGGTAACATTTAATCAATTGTTTCCCTTTGGTTTGATGGAGGTTTTAGTTGTTTTTCAAACTCAAACTGTATTACAGTCTTCACCATTTTCAATCCCACCGTTGGATCTCCCCATAAAAATTATATGTTGTAGCTCTGCGAGTCCTCTTTCCAACGCCTCCAGTCTCGCTTCGATCAGAGTTCGGAGCTAGGAGAAATAATTCCTGCCGCCGGAGCGCGCAGTGCTATTTTTTATGTAACCTGCCTGAAAGGGTCGACCCCCCAAGGGCCGACCCCTGTAACACAAGGTGCTGTTTTGTGTTTTTCAGCAACCTGTTGCCCGAGGGTCGACCCCAAGGGTCGACCCCTTCCGGACGGGACTTCCGAAAGTGTTTAAAATCCATTGAAAACCCTTTCAAACATTACCATACTACCCCCTAATAGTTTCTATTGTTATTAAGGTGTTTTTAACATGTATTAGGAGGGTTTTATGAGTCTTTTCCCCACCCCTTCAGTTGCTTATATAAGAGTTACGAATTTGGGTGTTCATCAACCCTAATGCTCATTTTGTTCATTCGTATAGGTGAAGAAAAGGGGGAAACGTGGTGGAGCTCTTCCAAGGAGGATATCATCTACATCCGTGAAGATCTGGAGCTCGTGGAAGAAGAAGAAAAGGAGCGGATCGAAGAGAGGATCAAGAGGACGTAAGAATCGTCGTCATCCGGCTACCCTCCAACTCGTGGTTCAAGGAACATCATCAACCGGCCTTGGAAAACAAAGGGGGATCACTTCTATGTCTTCTATCAGTTCTTTGTGATATGTTCTATGATCTATATTTTTGTTTGAGATTAGCTTAAAGATTGAACTCATTATGTCTATCTACTCTTTCAGGTGAAGAGAGGAGATTGGAATAAGGAAAAGAGAAGCGGCTAGAGGAGAGGAAGAAGATGATGTCAAGATTATGATCATCCCTCAATGAGCAAGGAGAATCAGATTTTGATGAAGAAGGGGGAGCCTTATACTTGATGCATTCTTCTAGTTTACATCTATAGAATTTGTGTGGAAGGTCATAGCATATATTTGTGATTGTTACATATACATTTGACAGAATATTTTGTGTGGGTGTTCGGAGAAAGGGGTCTCCGAGTGTGTGTGTGGTCTCTTGTGTGTCGATCTGTGCGGAGTATATCCGCGTGTGTTGTTGGGAGTTTTCTCCCGTGTGGTTGTGTAGGCCTTGTCCTACGTGTGTGTGGACAGAGTTGTGTCTCCGTGTGAAGTATACAGTTCGGGGTGTGTTCCCCAACGTGTGTGTGTGTGTGTGTGCTGCTGTGGCAGTAGTTTGAGGCGAGGCCTCGTGTGTGGTTTGCTGCGAAAGCAGCGTGTGTGTGTTGGGGTTCTTCCCCGTGTTGCTACACTTTGTAGCGTGTAGTGAAGCCTCACCGGTTTGGTGAGGGGTGGACGTAGGGAGCCCGTCGTGGTCCCGAACCACCTTAAAAATCCCCGTGTTTTGTGGTTTGATTTGTGTGATTGTGTGTTCTCTACTATCTAGTTATGTAATCGTGTGAGCTCGGTGAGATTGAGTGAATTAAGTTTAAAGTTGTTTAGATTAATTTCCTCAATCCTATCAATCTTGTAAATTCCGCTGTGTGGTAGTTTGTGTTTTTAATTGGACATAGTTGTTAGCAGAAGGATCTATTCACCCCCCCTCTAGATCCGTGTTCCTGCACTACGGGACCCAACAATCCCCAAATATAAGAAAATCATTTGATCTTCCAAATCTTCCTTCAAATCTCCACCAATCTTCGCAGCAGCGTAACCTTAACCTCCAGGGATGATTTGAAGGAAGATTTGGAAGATCAAAGGGTTTTCTTATATTTGGGGATATTTCTTTTGATCCGTCTAAAGGTAGGTGTCTCTCAGGCTAAACTCTAATTAAATCATCCCATCTTGTTCATTTTTTTGTCCTCTTTCCATTGATAGCTCATTTATTAAATTACGTTATGATATGAGCAAGTTATGGTCATTTTATTGTAGGGGTATTCCCATTTTTTCATCAGGTCAGAACGTGCTATACGTCAATAGCGCGTTCTGAACGCGCTGGCCCGACATAGCGCGTTCATATAGAGTGTTTCCCGCCCCCCAAAGGGCAAACAGGCGCGATCTTCATAATCGCGCTAGCTTATGCTAGCGTGTTCAAATAATTTACCGTAGGTCAAAATAATTTGTTTTGAAAAAAAAATGTATATAATTAATGTCCAGATCGCGCTAGCGCTGGTTAGCGCGTTCTTCAGATCGCGCTAGTCTAGGCTAGCACGTTAAGAGAAAAATAAATAAATAAATATATACAGGGGTCAAACAAAATAATTTCAAAACCACGGCACGGCACGGCACCACAAGGATGATTTGAGGGTCGAATGGGGTTCTATTTATAATCAAAACTTGGCCAAATTTGTCAAGATTCCTTGCCTAACAATGCCAAACTTTCCAACTCCGAATTAGAAGAAAATTCGAATTTTTCTTCTTAACATAGCCTCCATTTAGTGTGGAACCAATGTAAAAATGGCTGATCCAAGGTGGGCCGTTAGATAAGGGCCGATTTTTGTGCTAAACGTCTAGAAATGGGGTTATTTTAATCCCTTAAATTACATATTAAACACATGTTACGAATTTAGCTCAAATTAACCTTTAATAAATCTTTTAATCTATTAATCCAGCCTATTATGGATTATCCAATAGGCCAATTGTGATCCTAGTCCATTACATGGACTTTTATTAGACTTTCTATGATTTATCTAATGTTTAAAGTATTTAATCTCTATTTACTTCTAGTTAAATCAAGTAAATTCAATAAACTAGTTTATTTCATATAGTAAAAATATAATTTAATTATTTCATGAAAATTTTAATTACAAAATAAAATTAAAAAATTTATTTCTCATTTTTAATTATCGAATTTCTACACCCTTTACCATAAAAACAAAAAAAGCACACACCATGCGTCGATTCAGTCATCTGCTAACACACTTGTTAACACACCCATTACACACTCACCCACGTATAATGCTCACATGCACTCACTCACAACACACACCCGTCCTCACATATTTTCTCACGTGATACCTATATAACCGATACAAAACACCAATAATGCCCAAGATGTGAATCGGCGGGACCTTTTTTTCATATATATATATATATATATATATATATATATATATATATATATATATCTCACCATTTGTACATTTTGTCCGCCATAAAAAAATCAAAACAATAAAGATGGTACAACAAGATAAATAAGGGTTTTTTACATATTAGTCCTTACAAATATGACGAATTACTTTTTAGTCCCTAAAATCTCTCTATTGTTTAAAAGGTCCTTGTAAATGTTACCGTTAAACTAAATAGTCCCTGTCATTTTTTACCGTCGATGATATTAAACGCAAGTTTAGTTAACTTTACCCTAGTTGTTGAAAAGACAAATCCACCCTCGCTTAATCGAGGGTAACGGCCGTAGTAACCCTCCAACTGAGTCCTTAGGGCACACCACAGAACCGGACCCTCCTCTTTCCCTTCCCCCCGTACACAGTCGCCATTGCCGTTGATTTCACTCTCTGGGTCGTCGGGACAGCAACGACCACCGGCTACCGTCAGGGTCGATTAGGCACCATCGCCATTGCCCAAACCTGCACGTAACAACCGTGGCGCTTCACGGCACCCCATCTGCCGCCGCAGACGTACGACCGCCCTCGTTCAGACGCCGCATCACCGGAGTCACCACCCCACGTCCAGGTCCGGGCCACACACCTCCGGCTCCACTCCGGTACGCGTCAGGCGCTGCTGCCACCTCACACTCCACCGACCCTGTCCTCTCAACCAATTGGGATTTTGCATATCAAAAAAAGTCGTGGTTTAATTACCTAGTCTGACTTAGTAGTAGAGACAAAGGGCAAGACTACATTGCAAAATATAAGCACATTAAGGTAGATTTTGACGTAGCATCCCGGCCTTATGATCAGAGCCCTCATACACACACAGATGAATAACTTAGTAAAAATGCGTATACTAGTATGATCTGCAACTATAAATGTTTACTCATGCATTTTATATGTTTACAGAGTCGAAATATTAAGGACATCAATTTTTGTTTTCTTTCTATATGGTTTAGGGATAAGATTGTTGTTATGTCGTTTTTTGCTATAATGTTATTAGATTATTTAATGCTCTAAAAAATTTTGTTATTAATTATAGATGTCTGAATTCACGGGTGCAGTTTCTTTATGATTCTGTCGAAAATTTTTACTTTAATGTTTTTCAATCACTCAATTCATATTAGTTAAGAATTTTATTATTGTATTCAGATTATTGTGTATGCGTGCTGATTTTGTAATGTGGATAACTGTTCTAAAGAGTTTATTTTTATCTTCAGATTGTTAGATTATGAAAATGGGGGAACGAGAGCCATCATTAAAGTTGACATATAAGTTTGGTGGTTATTGGAAAACTCTTAAGTCTGGGAGGAGGGCATATGCACTAGGTCAGAGCAAGACAATCGTGGCATATCCTGATTACTACAGTAGATGCATATTAATTGAGGATATGGGACATATATCTAAGTGGGCAAGTACACATTGTTTAGAATTTCATTATGAATTGTCTAATAGCAGACCTGTTCAGTATGAGGAAATAGTTTCAGATGCTCAATTATATGAGGTGATGAAAGCCCATTTGCCCGTAGGGAAGATGACCATATATGTTAACACATTGGACAGTCGGCCATTAGACTTACAGCCAACCAATATTCCATAGAAAGATATGGCCAGCCAGTCTACTCAGGCCCATTCCCAGACATTTATTGACATTGATGAGATGGATGATGATGCTGAGGTTGGTCAACATCCTGAGTTTGTTCATGATGCTGCAGTTGTTCATCGTGATGAGGTTATTCACGATGTCCCTACCCCTGCCCCTGCCCCTACCCCTGCCCCTGCCCCTACCCCTGTAGTTGATGAGTATTATCTTATTTTAAAGAAGAGGATATGTTCTGAAACTGAGGACAGTGACTCAGAATTTGTTGCATATGAAGATGAGTACAACGACCATAAAAATACTTGCAAAGAACCCCTCCCAGGACCAGAATCTGCAGTTACAGACATTGGCGTAGGTTCCACAACTATGGCACAGAAGAAAGAAACAACCGCCACCGGAGGAAAACAAGCCGGAGGTCCAGATTCTATCACAAAGGAACCACAGACGAAGTGGCTCCATGACTGGCCGGCTGCACAGGGAGGACCACAAGACTCGCCTTCCGTCCGTGCACCCTCGCCACAGCCGGATGCCCCTGCTCGGAAGAAAAGGTCAGCTGCCCGCAAGACCTCTACAGCGCAGGAACATCCTATTACAAGGAGCAAACCAGCAGTCCGTAAATCTTCCAGAGAAAAGGAACAAGCAGCTACAAAGAAAAGGTTGTCCACCAAAGAGAAAGGCAAGGAGGTCGAGGACCAATCTGATTCCGATACATCAGATTCATTTCAACCCCAGGACAATGATCCCTCACGGATACTATTTCCTCGGTATGTAGATTTTTCTGACCAAGAGATGCTACATGATTTTCCTGAACTGTTACCTATATTTGAATTTCAAGGCTGGGTTGAGTTTATGAGTACACATATAGTGTACTATCCTAAACTAGTCCGGGAATGGTATCAACATGCATGGACTGAAAAAGATGGTCAGGTGTGGACTGTGGTTCAGGGTGTGACCATTCCTGTGTAACTCCGTTTATTTTACAAGGTATGGCACATTCCTAAACAAGGATTGATAGAACAAGAATTCCCCTATGATTTGGAAGAAGTATACACTACTATAGCTGGGAAACCTATCAAGTCTGACATTCATATAACATCCATAAACACCAATCAGTTCCCTCCTTTGCAACGTCTACTACATCACATGCTCACTACAATCATCACACCACAAGGTGGAGGGAGAAGCAGACTTACTGAGACTCAACGGTTTTTGCTTTATTGTATGTTAAAACATGTGAAAGTATGCCTCCCCAAAATAGTTATGCATGTGATGTCTGGCTGCTTTGCGAAAAAGAGAAATCTACCCTATACTGGTGCCTTGACTGCTGTGTTCATCAAGGTTGGAATTCCATTGGAAGATAAACCTGTTCAGATAATTACAAGGACCAATGTCTATTGTCAGAAATTCATTGGCACGTTTATGCATTACAAGAAGAAAGGAAACATGATAGTAAGAGATCTTCCAGGCTATGCGACATTACAAGGTCCAACAGTTCCCTCAACCGAACCTCAGGCTACTCCAGACACACACATTGGACCTATAGTTCCTTTTGGAACTTCTCCACCCTCTTTACCTCCTCAGATATTCAGAGAGTCAGATACACCTCCAGAGTTCCATACACAAACATCTGCACCAGATCAAGCCGGCACAAGCTCCGATCATTCTCTTCATTCCCATATGATGAAATATATGCAGGAGCAATTTACTGTCATGAAAAGTGAAATTTTTAAGCTGAACTGCAATCAAGAGCTTATTCATACCCAACTAGTATATGTCAGTACATAGCTGCTTCCTATTATGCATGAACTTAAGGAATTCCGTGCAGACACTCAGATGAAAAACACTGAACTTCAACAGCAAATTCAAGAGCTTTCTGTTCAACATTCACAGTTCCAGGATGCAGTAGTTCACATCTCCTCGCAGCTTAGTTCCCAGCATCCAGCCGACTCCAGCTCTGATATTCCCTCTACAGTCACAGCCCACTTCGATCATTTATTCAACACTATGCAGCACTGGGCTACGGACATAAATACACAGATTGCACATGTTCAAACATCTGTCAAGCAGACAAACCAACTCATGAATAGCAAATTTGCCTCACTGGGGGTTAAGGTATCAAAGCTTATTGGAGATGTTCCAACGGCAATTCCTTTGAATAAATCAAGAGGATCCGGTTCAGGATCTAGGTCAGCACCGCCTCCTGCTCCGCGTTCGTGAATGGTACCCTTTTGCTTGATGACAAAGGGAGAGACATACATAGTTCTACATGCATATAATGCATTAAGAATCTTTTTGAATCATGTCGTTTCTGTTTTTACACTTATTGTAACAATCCTTTGTGATTGAACGAGATACCTCTTTGTCAATGCATGAATTGTTTTGTTTTGTCCATATTTGGAATCACCTATTGAGAATGAATGGAATGGGTTTTTAATGAATACACCGTTTTGACTATATGTCTTGATTATTAAGAGCATAAAAGGTCGACCTCTCCATTAGGAGGTGTCGACACCTCTCCACCCTCTTCTGTGTGGATCATGGGCTGCAAACTAACAAAAGGTATATCTGTCTGCATCCAACCACCACAGTCACTTTGAACATCTTTTAATGACGATGTTCATTCCCACAAGCCTTTATTTAGTTTTGGAACATTAAAATTTCCATCACTAATTGATTTCCATGATTTGAGAAACTGGCCCACCTTTGATCTAATTTGAACCCCTAGTAGATTAGCCCTTTGAATTATTTCATCATCACTCCATGATCAATAAAATCTGATAAAATCCAATTTCCATAAGTATGATGCTTCCTCTGTTAACCTGCACCACAAAGTCCAGCTATGTAAAAGTCCAGCATAATTTCTTCTGCAGAACTCTGCTAAATGTCCATTGGCGAGAGATGATGATGATGATGACACCTCACTCTTCACACATGTCTGTGAAACATGGGCATGAGCAGGTGAAGCATGCACTGACATGCATTTGGTCTGGAAATGAGCTGGTGAAGCATACACATGGGGCATATAAGACTAACGATAATAAGTGGTATTACATTCTAGTAAAGACGATTACATGTCCAATATAGGACTTACATTGCATACGTCTCTCTTAAACACGTTCACTTGAATAGGCAAATGACAAATAGTACAAATATGACAAAATACATCAGTAATTTTAAAATTTTCAATTGCAACTCTATCCTTTCTAATTTCTTTGTCATGCATTCTTCCATCACCTTCAGTTGATATTTGACATCCACAACATTATTGGTAGTATCATCAACCCACTCAAAGAAACCGCAATCCCTGTCAGTATTTGTATACGGACAACAATAGAAACGCTTGCCTTTCGACCTCTCACGATTTGAGACGTAAACCCGACAATTACCCCTTCTACAGTTGCATTCCATCGGCGGCACACGAGATGAGACGACAGCTCCTCGAGACAACTGCATTCCACTAACATTTGATGACTGCATACGACACGAACAAGTTATCAATTACATGTCGTGCATGAATAATCTAGCAATCAAAATAGCATACCATTTCAGACATTGGGAGAATAACAAGGGTCGATTTGTCGTGTTGGGCGTGATGGCAAGGGCCGACGGTGGCCGGTGGGGCGTCGGCGGTGGGACGTCAACGTCGACCGGTGGGGCTTCTGCGGCTGGGGCCTTGCGGTGGGGCGTCTGCGGCGGCCGGTGGGGGCAGTCCGCAGATTGCAACGGCGGTGGGGCGTCTGCGACTGCGTATGGGGGCGGTGGGGTGTGCGGTGGCAGGCGGTGGGGTGAAGGGTTTCACTGGGAAAGGGTCATGAGTAAGGGTAGTTTAGGATTTTCAACTTTATTTAACGGAAGGATGGAATATTCCATCGAATATCCAATTGTTTTAACGTCGATGAACTACACGGGCCTTTCTGTGAGAGTTACATGATTTTAAGGACTTTTTAAACAATAGAGAGATTTTAGGGATTAAAAAGTAATTCATCATATTTGTAGGGACTAATATGTAAAAAACTCGATAAATAAATATATAGATAGATAAACAATAACAAAACAACATTAAAAATTTGAAATAAAAAGGGAGAATGATGTAATAAAAAGGAAGAATGATTTAATAAAAAAATAAAAAATGCAATGACAATCTTGATAAATAAAAATAATATATATATATATATATATATATATTCACGCTTTTAAATAAATAAAAGGAAACCAAACAACCAAATCAAAAAAAGGTGCAAGAATGAGAACAATAACAAATAAGCAAAAAAATGCATGCATGCCTCTAAACAACACTAAATAATTCAACGATAAAAAATGAGAATGCCCGTTTCGGACCCTCGCTTCCCCGGGCTCGGTATGAATGGAATATCAATGACACCCCGATAAGCCGTGTCCGGATCTTGGGGATCACCCCAATATGGCCGTAACTCGACAGTGCATTGGGCCAATAGTTCATCGAACCAGACTCGTTTCCACTGGGATCTAATCCCGCTCTCTTATCAAATTTGACGTACACTCGACAGACATTCGTATGGGTTTACTTCCGTCTTTGTCACGCTTTCAACACGGACTTCCATCCGGATATGGGATGGATGGTCCATGAGTGACCGATATGAACTGAATGTTTTCACCCCCGCCTGGGGGCATTCCAACGCGATTCACAAATTTCATTACCCCATTTCATTAATATTAATCTTAGGCCATAAGTCCCCTTTTCCTGGCAATCAATCAAGGGTTTTCTCCTCTATGAGGGGATTTAATTAACATCGTGGCCTTTACGGCACGGAGGGTTTCTGTCTTGATACGATATCCATAATCGTCTGATTAGTCAGACGGCACACATCAAGGGCTTCTTTGAAGTCTGAATAAATTGTCAATTATATGACTGACACGTCCACGCACTCAATAAACTAAATAACCGAATAAACCAACGAATAAACTAATGAATTTTAATGCGTCCACATGTTCCTCCACTGGGCTGCTCTCTCATCTAGAGCACCTTTGGATCATGCGTGCTGTTGCAATGATAAGCATCATTCCAGAGCTTCCGAACCCTGCTCTTCCCCCACACTCATCCCCATACTCTGCTGCTTCATCTACCGCTTCCTCTTCTGACGATGCTACTACCACCATTGTTCTATTTCCCAAGTTGAAAAGGCTCTCTCTTATAGATCTGCCAAACCTAGAAAAGATATGGGACTGGAGAAGAGAAGGTAGTGCAGGAGGCATAACCGCTTTTCCTTGTCTCCAAGATCTTTTCATTAAGGACTGCCCTAAGCTGACCTGTCCCCCCGACGGCCCCTTGCCAGTCCTGAAAAGCCTGCGAATTTTAGACTGCCCTGCTTTAATGGGGTCAGGGAATCTCAGAGCTCCAGATGGCTTTGTTATACAGGATGGCAGACTGGAGGGGATTCCGCCATGGTTAGGACAGGTCTCTATCGACCCCAAGGATGATACTTCATTCCTTATCCTGAAGGTCAGATCCTGTCTTCTCGAGAGAAAGTTGCTCCAGAGGGAGGAAGACCACAACAACCCAGAAGGGGACTGGGGCATCATCAAGAACTTTCCTAGAGTTTATGCGAAGGCAACAGATGATGAACTCAACAAGAATCCGCCGTCCTTCTATACCACCAACCTGCAGGTCAATCGCAGGAGCAACAGCGAGAGCAGGGAGGAGGGCAAGAGAAGACGGGTGGAGTAATGATGATGCTCCATGACAACTCGTTGGTGTTCATTTAGACGGCGATCCAGCAGCAACCACAACTGGTGGGGATGAACCGAGGCACCAAGCAGCGCCAGGGGGAGTCCATTTACATGTAGTAGTTGTACAATTTGTAGCTCCCAATCTTTTTGTCATTTCCACACTAATTACCTGCTTTCATCTTTTGTTCTACTTCTCTCTCTCTCTCTCTCTCTCTCTCTCTCTCTCTCTCTATTTTGCTATCTTTCATCTTTGAAACTCTGATCTTTGATTTCCCAAGATACGCAGCAAATCCTAAAGAATCCCATAGTTTGTCTTGTACTGTTTGGTTGCACTACTAACTAATGTCTTCTAAGTTAAAATATTGTATTGATGCAAAAGATCCAAGAATTTGGATGACCTTGCAACAACACTAAAGGTAATACAAGAGGTAAGGTTTGGATGTATCTTTCCCGTGCATGGTCTGCTCTGCCATCTACCAGACACGGGGGCTAGAGGGTTGGACGTTTTGTTTGATCGATTTGCCATCTACTATTATTGGTAGTAATTTCAAATTTTACTTTTTTCAAAAAAAAAGAAACTCAAAAATTACCACACATGTAAATATGCAATACTACAACTAATTAAACACGTTCGAAAGTGTTAGTTGGTTCAGTTCATTCTCACAATTTTATTTTGGGCTGTCTTGTTAACAATACGATGTGAATAAACATAGAGAAGGGTGGCCGAGGAATTAAAAGTATCTCAGAAATGTATTAGTTCATCCAACAACAACAACAAAAATAAATGAATGACTTCTGAAGAATGTGGTATATCATATTTTTTTAATTTGAAGTTGTACGAGCATTCCTTAGTCAAATTTTGAATTGGGCAGAAGGTTGGTAGCTTGAAAATTACCTCCTCGGATGCACCTGTGATTCCGTATTCACATATAATGCCAAAAGTTTGCCAAATTTACCAAACAAAGTCTAATAAGTAATATCAAATATATGTAAATAGTTTATTATATTTTATATGACTTATTTATTAAGATAGAAGCTGTCGTTCCATGGGGCTGGAATAGTGGGCTAGAGCCCGATTCAGAGCAAGTCGGGTTTCAATTTTGGGACCCAAACTTGGCCCAGGCTGAAAAAGTGTAGAGTAATACTTGCTCCGGGCATTTATATGTTGTTGTTGACCCGATCAAACGGGCAACAGTTGGAACCCAGCATAGCTGGATTTGTCGTAGCAGAGGAAGTCTTTCCCCGCGTGGGAAAGACAGCGCCGCACAAGTGCCGTGTACGGCAAGTCTGTTCCCACATGAAAACCACCTCCCAACTTTAACATTAATTATCTTTGATTGCTACCGTGTTTTCTCCTTATTTAAGGGGAGCTGCTGGTTGGAGCACGGGGTATGAGCAGACAGTAAATCAGAGAGAGGAAAGGCATGCTACATGCTCCATTCGGATTCATCTCGTTGTGCTCGTCAGTTTTCTGAGCACATACAAAGAAGAAGTGTTGGAACGTCTGTATCTAGGAGGAGATGATCGGTGCCGGTGTAAGATCGCTCTTCTTGATTTTTCCTTCTAGTGAAACTCTCTCTCAGCTCTTTTCCCGTGGAGGTAGGAAGGCATCTTGCCTCTCCGAACTACGTATATATGTGTTCTTTCTTGTGTGTTGTTGTTGTCTTGTGTGTTTGTGCTAGGTGAGATTATCCAATTCCGCTATGAGAGGATTACGCCCTCTGTCTGTGATCCTATCCAACTGTTCAACATTTGGTATCAGAGCCAGATCTATAATCTCCCTACTATCCACTCAAGATGTCAGCAAGATTTGAGGTGGAGAAGTATGCCAGCAAGATCGACTTCGGCCTATGGCAGAAGAGGATAAAAGCTATTCTCGTACAGAACAATCTCCATAAAGCGCTTCTCGGCAAGGAGCAGTCTAGCAAGAAAGATGATGACTGGGCTGAACTTGATCTGAAGGCGATAAGTACAATCCATTTGTGTCTCGCGGATGAGGTGATGTACAACGTTGCCGATACAGATACTACTCAAGACTTGTGGAAGAAACTCGATAAACTCTACATGTCGAAGTCTCTCACAAATAAGCTTTATGTCAAGAAACAACTCTACAGCCTACGCATGACAGACGGGGGCGATTTGTTGGAACACATGAATATGTTCAATAAATTAATCTCTCAACTTCGCAGCATGGACGTCAAGGTGGATGAAGAGGATCAAGCTCTTCTCCTTCTATCTTCTTTGCCCAAGTCCTATGATCACCTGGTGACCACTATCCTCTATGGCATAGACACTAAAGATGGAGGAGGTCAAGACTATTCTATTGTCAAATGAACATAGAAGCAAGTCAAGCACTAGTGAAGATTTGATGGTGAAGAGTCCCGGTCAAGACAGAGGACGCCAGAAAGAAAGAGGCAAAAAGAACAACAAATCCCGCTCCAAATCAAAGGGGTGAGACAATCGGTGCCACTACTGCAAAGAAGAGGGTCACTGGAAAAATAATTGCCCGAAGAAACTAAAGAAGAAGTCCAAAGAAAAGCAAGAACCAGAAGAGGCGAGTATTGCATCTGGATCAGAAATAGATGGAGATGCGTTAACCATCTCCTCAGGTATGGACTCTTCCGATATTTGGATTCTTGATTCTGGATGTTCTTATCACATGTGTCCATATAGGGAGTGGTTTGATACCTACTCTTCTTATGATGGAGGTCGGGTTCTTATGGGGAACAATACTGAATGCAAAACAATTGGGATAGGAACTATAAAAATCAAGATGTTTGATGGGGCTGTGAGGACATTGACAGAAGTTAGGCATGTGCTTGAACTCAGAAAAAGTCTAGTCTCTCTAGGCACACTTGATGCCATCGGGTGCACTTTTGTAGGTGCTAACAACACCCTTAAAGTAAAAAAGGGTGTATTGGTAGTAATGAAGGGAGAGAAGATTGGGTCACTGTACAGGTTAATTGGAAAAACTGTCACTGGTGATGCTGCTATATCATCCTCCTCGGATGAAGATGCCACATTGTTGTGACATGCCAGACTCGGTCATATGAGTGAGAGAGGGTTGCTGGAGTTACATAGCAGGAAATTATTCAAAGGAATTAAATCATGTAAACTTATTTTCTGCGAATCTTGTGTTCTTGGCAAACAATGCAGGGTGAAGTTCATCACTTCTAAGAACAGGAGCAAGAACATTCTTGAGTATGTGCACTCAGATGTCTGGGGACTAGCCCCAGTGGAGTCTCTTAGAGGAGCCAAATATTTTGTAACATTCATTGATAACTTTTCTAGAAAAGTTTGGGTCTATTTCTTGAAACACAAGTCAGAAGTGTTCGAGAAGTTTAAGCACTGGAAAGTCAAGGTCGAGAAGAAGACAAGTAAACAGATCAAGTGTCTGCGTATTGATAATGGTGGTGAGTTCACTTCAAAAGAGTTTGAAGATTTCTGCTCTATGGAGGGTATTACTCGACATTACACTATCCCACGGAAGGCTCAACAAAATGGGGTAGCAGAAAGGATGAATCGAACACTTCTAGAAAGAGCATGCTGCATGAGGTTATTCACCAACTTGTCAAAGAAGTTCTGGGCTGAGGCCGTAAATACTGCATGTTATTTGGTGAATCGGTCTCCTTCTACAGCATTGGAACTCAAAACACCACAGGAGGTATGGATTGGCAAGCCGGTTAATTATTCTGACATTCATATTTTTGGCTGTCCTGTCTTTGTATTGGTACAGGATGAAGAAAGGACAAAGTTGGATGCTAAGTCCAAGAAATGTATTTATCTGGGTCGACAAGTCGGCGTGAAAGGTTACAAGCTTTGGAATCCTGTCACCCGCAAGGTGGAGCTCAGCAGAGATGTTGTGTTTGATGAAGCTTCCATGTTGAAGAATATTCAACAGCAAGTCCAAGATGTGAAGAATCCTAGAACCTCGGTTCAGGTGGAGTCGAGCAGTGAGGATGTCGATGATGACTTTGATCAGGAGGAGTCTTCACATCCGGATGAGATAACTGAACAACCACAATAGGAGGAGCCATACTCTATTGCTAAGGGGAGGGCCATAAGAAACACTCAATTGCCATTGAAATTAAGAGATACTGTGGCGTATGCTTTTTCTATTATATCTTCTGACCCATGCTCTTTTCAGGAAGCAATTAAGAGCAAGGACAACAACATGTGACTAAGTGCTATGCAAGAGGAGATGAAATCTCTTCAAAAAAAATCAAACATGGGAGTTGATGAGACTTCCTAAAGGCAAGAAAGCAATTGACTGCAAGTGGGTGTACAGAAAAAAGGAAGCTTTGTATGAAGGTGAACTAGTCAAGTACAAGGCAAGACTGGTTGTCAAAGGTTATGCATAGAGAAAGGGAGTGGATTTTGATGAAATATTCTCGCCAGTGGTAAAACATTGTTTGATCAGGGTCTTAATTGCTATAGTAGCTATGCAAGACTTGGAGTTAGAGCAACTAGATGTGAAGACTGCTTTCCTGCATGGTAGTCTTGATGAGGAGATCTACATGCTACAACCTGAAGGCTTTGAAGAGGCAGGTAAAGAAACGTTGGTGTGCAAGCTAAGAAGGTCTGATGCGGGACTGGACGCAAACATGGGACTCTAGCTCGCGGACGTCCCTAAGCGAGGGAAACGCGTGGATCTGCGCGGTTGAGGAACCGGCAATGAGTCACGGGTATCGACTTTTTCACGTGCTCGGATCGAGTCACGGGACGGGTTCCACTCACTCGCTCGTAGCGGCGATGAAATTTGAACGAGCTAATATCCTAACAATCGCTCATGCAGCGGCATTCAAAATATACGAGATAAGCAAATGCATCAACGAAGGAGCGAAAACGTACCTCCATGCTCAAGACGTGGAAAAGATGACCCCGGCCAAACTTCGTACTCCCGGTATAGTAAATAATTAAATTACAGCAATGAATATTACTACCCACTCCACGCAGGGAGGTAAAGGGCTACACGTGGACCCGGGAGTAACGGGTTCGGGTTGACGGGCAGCGATTTTGGCAGCTCCGGTGGTGGAGCGTGCCGGCAATTGTGGGGTCCACGTCCTGGTCGGAGGGTCGATCAGGTCGGGAGTAGTACCGCTGCGAAGGGGACCCCTGGCGGGAACAATCCCTAGGAGGGGGACGCGCCGGCTCACCTTGTGGAAGGCGAGATGGTCAGCCTGTGGGACGTTGTTGCTTGCTGTCCCCGGAACTGTGGTGCAGTTTCAGCACTGCGCGACTCGGCGAAAACACTTGTTGCGACCAACTCCGACGTCAGATCAACGCGAAACTAGTGCCGTTGCGAAGCTAGCTTAGAGATCTTCAACCACATGTTATTACAAAAATTTTCCTGTCTCTGTATTTGCCGAGGCTGAATTTAGAACAGGCGGACTTCTCTGGCTCAGAACAGACCGGGCAGATTGGGATCTGCCTGAGAACTTGGTTTGACCGAGGCTCAAACTACGGATCTGAGAGTTAGGATTTTTATGGGAGATGGAGGGGGAAGTAAGGAACACGAGAATAATTGTTATGTATTTCTCTGAGGAGGTTTGACAGGGGAAATGGATTTTATAGTGGAGAGGGGTCGGATCTGGACTGCACAGGACATAATAGAAACCGATTTTCACAGAGATTTTTATGAGGGGTAAATGAACTCCTAAAATCGTGAAAAATTTTGGGGAAAGGGGTTTTGGTGGACAGAAAACACAGTCCAAATTTTAAAGCGATCTAAAATTGGAAAGGGGGTCAAAAGGGCAAAGAAGTGGGTTACTGGAATACAGATCTGCACAGAGACAGAATCTGTAGATCGGGGGGAATAAATGGTAAAGGAAGGTAAACACGGGAGGAAAATGTGAATTTTTTTGTGGAGGCTGGGGGAGACGTGAGGAACTCACCCTCCAATTTTCAGCACGATCTGATCTTCTGATGGGGAGCTAAAAATCGGGCTTTAGACCTCTGTCCAGCAATGGACAGATCTGCGACGGTGAGGCGGTGGTGGTGCGATGGCGGCTCGATGGCGGGGGCGGCGGAGCTTCACACTCAGAGGGGAGATACAACTTGGAATCCACCAAGTTTTCTAGGGAATCAACCCTAAGAATATAGCAATCCAGCTGCAAGGGGAGAGGAGAGAGAGGGGGCGCCCTTGGGCAATTCTTGGAGCAAATGCTTAATTCTTCATTAATTCCCACAAAATGGATAATACAAGGGTTATATAACTCCACCCTAAAGACCTAAATACCCTCAGATCTAGGGTTAGGGAGGGGCAAATAAGGTATGGGATAATTAATCCCCCATGTGGTCAAATGACCAAAATAAAAACAATATAACAATGAATAAACTATATTAAAGGGGGGCGCCCCTTTGAAAATGGGAGGAGAATTTTGAATTTTCTCCCTTCTTGTCTCTTTGGTCCAATCCAACCTTGGACTTTGAACCAGCCCCACATGGTCCATGATCCTAGGTGGACCAATGGGAAAGAGGGTGGAGGACCCTACTGGACCTACTGGCATTTTATATAGAAGCCCAAAGATTCCTAAAGACTAACAAATTAGCTTATAATGTCTTACAATTGTAAATCCAATTAGCCAAGGATATAAATGTAAACAAAAGGACACAAATGTAAAAATAAAATGTTAGTGCCCAGTGTTGATTCCCATCAATTCTCCCCGGGTGGGAAGAACTCGACGCCGTCGAGTAAGGGGTGCGGCTGCTCGGGTGGCTCCTACGGATCTGTCACCGTCTAGGTAGCGCGGAGTACGCTCCACTCCAAGTAATCGTCACCTGCTCATCCCGTATATATTCGATATGCACGTGCTGCTGTGGGAATGAGGCTAGTGATGGACACTCCGGGGTGGTGTCACTCTCAAAGGAAAGAGACGGCTCAATGACTCACTAGGAATCACCGCGGAGTCCCTATATGTGACTAGATCTGAGATATTGAGATAGAGCCGATCCCAAATTCCGGCAAGTCTACAACGTACGCATTAGATCCGACTTGCCTCACACTCAAAAGGGACTGACATCGCGAGCTGACATTAGACCGACTATGCGATTTCTAATATGCTCGACACATGCATGTATAGACTCTTGACAAACTGGACAAATACGGACTCACACATGACCCTAGACAAACCTACTATTAGTCCGATCCATACATATGCAATGGTGGACCATGACATCTGAATGTGTGCCATGCATACACAAGATGCAAACAAATGTCGGTAGAATCATGGACTCCTAGATATCCCAAAGTGCACCACTCATGCACTAACGGCCTATTGGATTTGGGAGGTTTGGGTGGGCCAGGAGGGTTGAATGCACCTTCTTTCGTACCCCAATGAACGGGCTCCTTGCAGAGTATAGGCGGACTGGCCGGTGGGGTAGTGGTGTGATAGTGAACTTCCCCGAAGAAGTGGAGTAAATGTGGTGGGTCAAGAGATTCACTAGGGAAGGGGTCGAAGGGATCAAAGAATGTGTGACCCCTCGAGCTGGGTTCCCATAGGTCACGGTCCCACGTTTGGAATTCTTGAAGGTGTAGGTGGTCACCTTCATGCACTGGGGCAGATGGGATGGTGGTCTCATATAGTAGATATGGTTTCTCCCTCAGGATAAGTGGAATGAAATACGGCTCATCCGGCATAGGGAGGAATAAAAGAACCTCCGTGGTGACATGACCCATAGTGCACACGGAGGTAATGGACCCCAAAGCGGGATGGATGAAGTTACGACTTGTGGGTTGGTCAAAGCCTGGGGCCAACATGTACGTCAACTTCACCGGCCAGTCTAATCCCTTAAAAAGGTCATCCAATGTTTCAACATGGTGACAAGACCGGAATGTGGTATGGAATGAGTTGACTGGCACTAATGGTAGTGTAGGGTCCATGGATGGGTAGTAAGGCGTTCTAGGGACCAAGCCAACCTTGAGCCAACTAAGTAGTGGCTAGGCGATGAATAACTTTCCCAATAGAAACACGGGTGGCTCCAAATGAGGTGGCTACGAATAAAGATCGGAAGGTGAGGGTGGGGGCATAGGATGTGACGACCCAGATCCCGGATACTAGATATATCCGATAGGACTATCGAATACACCTGATACCACTTGGAACCCGTGAAGCCTCCCAAGAGCGGTAAAGCTCCGAAGGGATGAAAGGATTGTCGTGTAGTACATTGAAGCCACAGAGATATAACAGTAAGCAATTAAATTTCATTAGATCAGTTTGCTAAAGTAGCAGAAATAAAATTACTTTTTAATTAACAGTTTAAGATTTGTAATTATACTAGAGTCCAGTCCAAAGGAAAGACAAGCAGTCTAATAGTACAGTCAACAGAAAGGAAAGACGTACCAAGAAAGTCGGGGGAAGCCCGACCAAGGTACCAGCTGGCAGCTACGGACACGCCACACCAGGAACCGCGGAAGCAGAAGGAACACTACCCACCTGAAAAATAGGGGTGAGCCTCGTGTCACTGGCTCAGTAGGGGTCACGCGGATCCCCACTGAAAAACACGTAGTAACACGGAACGGCAAAATAACAGGGGAAACAGCAGGTGTAGTAAAGCGGGAAAACTACGCTACAAAGCTGTAAAGCTATGTTAGAAAGCCGTAAAAGAAAAGACGGGGAGCAGGAGTAGGGAACAAGCTAGAGAGGATGGGGAAGGAAACCGTACCAGACAAACGGCTACCGAACTAACCTCGTCACCCCAAACTACTCCAAGCAGCAACAGGAAGGTGACTCTGAGTTGACGAAGTCAGGAATTGCCCATCTGTCGACGCTGGAAAAGACCTGTAAGACAACAAAGAAACCTAGGAAAAACCTAGACAGACGCAGACATAGACGACACGACTAGAACGTCGTGCACACTACCCCATACACGACTAGAATGTCATGCATACGACAGGACACTGACCTCGAGTACGGCCACGAGAGGGTCAACCAGGAAGGTCACGATGCACAAGAAATGCAGAGAGTCACGTACCACGTGACTGGCGTGCCCCACACTAGAAGAACGGCCAGATGCGTCCACTGACGTCTTATACTGCGCCACAAGTGTCTCGCCTGCGGTACCGCTAAAGTCTTGGCAGAGTCGCAGACATGCGCTGAACAACACAGGAACTACAGTAACGAGTGACTAGTCAGGGTTACGCCCGTCGACGTAAGTCCAAAGCCCCTGACCACGTGTGCACACACTGGCCCACTACCTAAGCCAGGCATATAGCTAGTATTCCCCTATCGAAGGACGCTACGGTTGGACCGGGAGCCCACGGAACTAGCTTAAGAGCCGTAAACCAGAAAAGTGCCCCGCTACAAGAGCCGTCACAGAGAAACGTGACGTAAGGCTACGACTAGTGAAGGCTCACAAGACACGGAGACTCAAAACACGAGTGCTGAAGTACAAGCAGGCAAGAATGCCCTATGACATGTACTTCGGAGTACCAATGGCAGCACAGCCACTGCCGACCGACTCAGGACCAGGCAACTAGACCTACTCACGTAACGATCCTTGAGTCTCACGACTCTTAGGCAAGAATCATCACAAACAGCGGAACAAGCCGCTAATCGGTCTAATCCTAAGCCAGAGAAAATGACACGATCGGAGGAAACGACACGCAGAGACCTGAGGGAACACCGTGGATCCTCAGCAGACCTGGACACGTAGACCGAGGTAGGATGATACCTCGAGGCATCCAGAACCACGTCTCGAACTGGACAGAACCCGCGAGATACACAAGGCTTCATGTCAACCACTAGGTGACCCCGGGTTGACCGGAACCAGACAATGACAAGTAAGAAGACTCTTGGCTGCCTTATAGCGTAGTCTTAGCCCTCATAGGATGTCAGAAGACACCCACGGGAAAGCGAACAGACCACAAGGACAAGCCAAGACGAATGGAAAACCGAAACGATGGATGACGACACTGTAAGTCCTAGATCGAGTCGTTAGGGAAACCGTGGCAGTCAGGGAGTAGACCGCACACAGTCCACCTGAAACCGACCAATCCATAGAACCACCGACAGACAGACACCACCCTAAGCACATACCTAAGACAAACGGACTCGAGAGGATGGGCGGTCACAAGAAGGCCACACAAGCCCCTGAAACCAGCGAGGATAAACGGTCCTGGCCTGGCCGTTCATAGGATGAACGGGCCCTGGTTCGACCGTCCAACCGTGACAGCGAGCAAACCAAGGGGTTGGCCCAACCTTGGCCTTCCCACGCCCCATTCGTGCCGAAACGAAGGGGACACAGCCATGGACACGCATACAATCACAAGGACTCCAACCGGAGTCAAAACGGTGCACGGATCGCAAGAAATGGGCGATTCTAAAGAAATCACCCAAATAGGGTCACCGGACTTCTCGGGCTCCCCACGGTCAAACGGGACCGCCAAACGAGATGGAATTAACGACTATGGAACGCTGACGTTCCAGGGAGTCCATTGACAATAACTGATTTAGAAACCGTCAACATTTTTCGGTGAAGCCTATGAAACCCCAACGAGCCTGATCTCGCTCGTTCGAGCATCAAACGGCGTGCAGGGACAGGGAAAACGTAGAGGACGAGTGGGTGATCCATCTCCCTACCTCCACTGAAGAAATCGCACGCCGAAGCGACTAAACCATGCCGAAAATCGCCAGGAACACGAACGGCACCTTTCTTGGAATCCACCGAGGGAACGCGCCCGCCACGCTCAAACCGTCGCCCCATCCCGCGTCCCGATCACTCCATTGCGTCCTCGCCTCGGCCAGCTCCGTAACGGTGTGCACCTCGCGCCGAGAGACCCTGAAACGAGAGAGAACGAAGAGAGATGGTGAACGGTTGAAAATGAGGCATCCGAAAGACCTAATAAAGATCCAATAGAGATCCAGGGCATTACATCCTCCCCTCCTTTAAGAAATTTTATCCTCGAAATTTAAGGACTAACAAAGGAAAAGCATGGAAGAACAACCCGACAACACAACTACAAAATGACGCGAACCACGAGAAACAACGGTAAGACGACAGCACCGAACCACGAGACATCTGATCGAGTCACAAGCTAACTCTACCAGGGAAGAGAGTATAGCAAAGCGATCCGACATGAGTTGGTCCACAAAGTGCTAATGATAGACAGACAAAATCATAGAGAAACGGCACTTACAAAAATAACAACGGCAGCACTCGCAGGATTCCGGCTCCGTACAGGACACAGAACCACGGAACACAACTGCAAGCTGGGTCACATCAAGGCACAACAGCAGCTGATCACACGACGACAGGGGACGAGTCATGCATTGAGCAGCTCACCGAGAAAAGACCCACGACAGCAATAAACGAGAATCATGAAACCTAACGCCAGCTGAAGACTGTACTGGACTTAAGGACTCGGGAGACTGTATATGTCGGATTCCCATGTACTTTACACAACAACGCTCTGATACCAACTGTGATGACCCGGATCCCAGATAGAAGATATACCCGATAGGACTATCGAATACACCTGATACCACTTGGAACCGGTGAAGCCTCCTAAGAGCGGTAAAGCTCCGAAGGGATGAAAGGATTGTCGTGTAGTACATTGAAGCCACAGAGATATAACAATAAGCAATTAAATTTCATTAGATCGGTTTGCTAAAGTAGCAGAAATAAAATTACTTTTTAATTAACAGTTTAAGATTTACAATTATACCAGAGTCCAGTCTAAAGGAAAGACAAGCAGTCTAACAGTACAGTCAACAGAAAGGAAAGACGTACCAAGAAAGTCGGGGGAAGCCCAACTAAGGTACTAGCTGGCAGCTACGGACACGCCACACCAGGAACCGCGGAAGCAGAAGGAACACTACCCACCTAAAAAATAGGGGTGAGCCTCGTGTCACTGGCTCAGTAGGGGTCACGCGGATCCCCACTGAAAAACACGTAGTAACACGGAACGGCAAAATAACAAGAGAAATAGTAGGTGTAGTAAAGTAGTAAAACTACGCTACAAAACTGTAAAGCTATGCTAGAAAGCCGTAAAAGAAAAGACGGGGAGCAGGAGTAGGGAACAAGCTAGAGAGGAGGGGGAAGGAAACCGTACCAGACAAACGGCTACCGAACTAACCTCGGCACCCCAAACTACTCCAAGCAGCAACAGGAAGGCGACTCTGAGTTGACGAAGTCAGGAATTGCCCATCTGTCGACGCTGGAAAAGACCTGTTAGACAACAAATATGTAACGACCCGAGAATCTGGTTACCGGGAAGGCCAGATAACCCGAGACTCGCACCGCCGCCCACGAGCCGGGAGGGCTCGGAAGGGCTAAAAGGAGTGTGGAGGCACAAAGAAATAGGAAATAAGGCAGGACAACCAACAACAACAAGCTGAAAGAAAGAACAACTATAGCTACGACAGAGTCCAGTCCAACAGAAAGTACAGTCTAAAGCAGTAAAACGTACCACATGCCAAGTGAACACTCGGCCCGGCAAGCTGGTAACTGAGAACCTCCGCTCCGCACCCTCGAACCTCGAGGAAGGACCGCCACACCTGAAAAGCAGGGAATGAGTCTCCAAAACAGAGACTCAGCAGGGATCCCGCGGAACCCCAATCGGAAACAACGGCGGTAGCAGAAAGGAAAGCTACAACTATAGTAGGAACAGCAAACCGGTGGCCGGTCAAAAACTCGGCACTACAGCTACTCCTACTACCAGAAGGCACACCTCGATCACGCAGTCGAGGCTACCGAACCATGCTAGTACCACCTACCGAAGTAAAAACACACGGCAACCACGCCGTAGAGGCCTGTCCCCGGACAGCCAACCTGGACACGCTGTCCAAGGTGCAACCCCGACCATCCGATCGCGGGTACCGCACCACAAGACGCCACCTCGGTAAGGCCACTAGCACTAGTCTCACGGTGCGAGAACCGACACACGCGCCACGGTAAAACAACCGAACTCAACGGTCGACACGACCGAAAACCCGAAGGTCAAAGCCACAGAGACTTACAGTCTGTCACTCCGTACTCGACAGGAGTACCACCCACTAGAAGTACAGCCAGTAGCGTCCCCTGACGTCTTACACCGCACCGCAGGTGAACCGCCTGACGTGGTAGGTCCTACCCGAGGTGCGAACACCGAACAAGTAACCACAAACAAGTGACTAGCTGGGGTCACGCCCATCGACGTGCGTCCACTGTCCCCAACCACGTGTGCACACACAGACCACACGTCCTAGGTCTGGCCCTCTGACCGGTTTTCCCCTGGCACTGGACTCTGATATGACGAGGGGCCCGACGGAAACCAGTCTAAAATCGTCCTCAGGATAAGCCCGTACACCACTCCCTGGTGCGACCAGCACACGCGTACTGATAGGCTACGACTAGTGGAAGGTCACTGAAGGAGTAGACTCTCAAGTCGACGGAAAACAATGTCCGTGATGGAGGCATCACCCACGACTCCCATTGGCTCGGGTCCACTTCTTCACACTCGAGAGCTGGTTGAGTTTGGGCCTCACTCTATAAAGGCCCCTTATCCATTTTGTAGCTTTCCTTTGAGTCATTTTGATATATTTCCATTTTATTTGAGTCATTTCCCTTGGTCTAGCACTTACTTTCCTATGTTTTTGTATCATCATGCTGTCTAATGTGGCTATTGGGCCCCATTCGTTTAGCACTCCCAACCCCCCCCCCTTGGTTATTTGTAGTAGTTTATTTTGTCAGGGACTTATTGTAAAGAGTGGGTTGCCTATATATAGGACCCCACTCCCCTCATTTGAAGTTAATGAATAATCAAAATCCTTTTGAGTTAAGTCTACTCTTGTGTTCAATTTGGAGAGATTCCACTTAGTTAAGGGTGAGATGCCCTAGGCAGTGATTCCCATACCCCCTCCACTCTCTCTTCTCTCTCCTCCCCTAAGGGGTTCGCCCCCCTCTCTCTCTCCTCCCTTCCCCTTCAACTCCCAACCACCACCCACCTCCTTTAATGCCCTCCACTTCCCCATGGCCTCCTTTACTCCACCCCCCTAGTTCCTAGGTAGAAGTCTCCCCATTCCAACACCTTTCCCCACCTTCCAACCAAATCTTCCCCATTCCAATACAAGCATCCCACTTCCCCACATAATTCCCCACCTCCCAAGGCCTTTTCAAAATTTGAAATCCCTTCCCTCCACTTGCCTTGGCCGCCCCCATCCTTTACCCTTCCCCTTGCCAAGTTCGCCCCCCTCCACTCCCCATTCCCTCTCTCACACCCTCATCTTCCTCCTCCACCTGCTAACCCCTGCTCTCAGCCATTCTCCCCTCAATCTCCAACACCTATAGCTCTCCACTCCACCCCACAAGAGCCCCCATTCATCCTTAGGTCGCCCCTTTCACCTCCCTCCACCAAAGAAGCCCCCTCTCCCTCTCCTTTCAATTTCAGATTGTTGCAGTGCAGACCTGCAGATCAGCACCGAGTTGCAGCGTCGTCCACGTCTTCTTCTGAGAGCTTCTGGGGGTGTGGCCTATATTTCTGGAAAGGCCCCTCTGTCTTCTTCGCAGGTGAGGTGGAATCAACTCGTTCCGAGGTCGGGGCCAACCGTAGAAGCCGTTCTCCCACGACTGAGCAGAGAGGTCTTCATCCTGGACCAGAGCCTGAAAGAACGTTCTGCCACGACGAACCCCAACGGATTCAGACTGAAGTCCCTTCATCAAAGTTCTCCTTCTGCCAGTCCTCTTCCAAGATAAAGAAACAGAACCTCGTTCGGCTACCGAGGAAGGAGTTACGAATTTTCTCCCCCGAGCTCTCCAGTCCTGTCTCCTGCTGTCTACTCCGACCAGTGCCCACTCTTCAGGGTACACCGGCCGCCCTCGACCTCTGATTGCAACCCCGTTGCCTCCTTCTGAAAGCTACTTCAACCACGAAGACGTCACCACCAGTTTCGTGCTGTTCGGAGTTCGGGAGGGCACTCGGTGATATCTGCAACCTGCTGTTCCAGTCCGGACAGAACCTGCAGCCAGACAGAGAGATCTCCTTCCAGTTGCTGGTGCGGCCACCTCCAACCCCCCGAGCATCCTCAAAAATTCTGGAATCATCCCCTTCAAGTCAGGAAGCTTTAGAAAGTGGTTTCACTCAATTTGGAGTCCGTACGAGCCCGAGACAGCCGGCACAGCGACTTCCTATCCAGAATTCAGATTGCAGCTGCAAGTTCGCTAGTTTCCCATTTCTCTTCATTTCGGTCCTATATCCCTACCCCGCTTGGCCGGCTGAAGACCCCACCCTGCGTGGTGGTAGTTTTTGAATGTAAGACCTTAACCCCTACCCCAAGATCCCCCCTCCTGCGTGAGGTGTAGTTTTGTAATTGGTTTGGGCAGGTCAAGCGACACCGCCGCGGCGTGTGGGGAGCCACCGCCTCCCCGCTCGCCCTCGTCTCCGATCGGGATCGATTTCTTCAAACCGGTCGAGTAAGTGCCTCTTCCTTGCTCAATTAGTGTTGCTCTTTCAATACTTGATTCATGCGCCGCTGCATTTGTGAGGAGCGCCCGATCCTCAAGTCCATGACTTAAGAGTGATCGCCGTGGGATAGTGTGAACCGGTGCCCTTGTGCACTTTGTCGGCCCCAATTGAATTGGGCATCCACCCTTGGGGAGTCGATCCTTGGCCTTGCTGGCCCTCTACCAGCAAGGGCCCATTCCCATAATTCACTCTTGGCATCGCCAAGTCACTCCGGGTATAGAGTGCGACGGGAGAGCGGTGGCCCATTAAGGCCCATTTGAATGCTTAATTGTGCTTGTTTGCCTAAGTCCAAGGTCGTGTCACATCAAGTGGTATCAGAGCAAGTCCTTGACTTGTCTCTATCAAGTCTAAGTCCTAGGACCTTTGCTTTGTGTGTCCAACCATTTTGGCCGTTTGTCTTGCGTGTCCACCCGTAGTGGTGCTAGCTATCAACCCGGTTATTTTGACGGACTCGTGAATCAAAGATGGTTCCACCAATGGCCATCATCGTCGGTTCCACCAATGGATCCCAATCCTCACCAACTCAACCAAGATGCTCCTAGGGAGGAACCCCAAGATAGGGTAGAGGCTGCCCTCACAACCATCCTTGCTCAACTAGAGTCCCTTACCAACCGAATTGCTCGGTTAGAAGAACAAGGGTTCCACCCAAGGAACAATGAACCTAGAATTCCCCCTCCACATGATGAACCTCATAGGGAAGATCCTCACCCAAGAATCAATGAGCCAAGAGTCCCTCCACCACATGGTGAGTTTCATAGGAATGGTTTTCCCCAAAGGAACCAAGGCCCAAGAGTCCACCCTCCACATGTAGAGCCTCATAGGGATGAGTTCCCCCCAAGAAACAACGGCCCAAGAGCCCATTACCCACATGCTGAACTTTATAGGGAGGAAATGGACTATGACCATTACTACGAGTATGAGAGGCCTCGCCCCCATCAAAACCATGACCGGCGTCCACGGGATGATCCGGATGACCCCCTTTTAAAGATGATCAAGGTAGAGGCCCCAAACTTTGATGGTTCACATGAACCTAGTGTTTACCTAGAATGGGAGACCGCCATGGACCAATACTTTGAATGGTACCCCATGTCCGACCAAAGGAGAGTTAGATTGGCTAAGATGCATCTCACTAAGTTGGCCAAAACCTATTGGCTAAATCAAGAGGGTCTAAGACGGGTTAGGCGGGAAGAGCCTATTGACACTTGGGCGGACATGAAGAACCAACTTAGGAACAAATACCTCCCCCGAACCTACCACCAAATGCTCCTAGATGAATGGCAAAGCCTCACCCAAGAAGGGAAGACCGTGATAGAGTACATTAAAAAATTTGACTCCTATCTTCTAAAGTGTGGAGTCCATGAGGATCCGGATGTCACCTTATCCCGTTTTAGGAATGGACTTCAAAGCCACATCAAGAGGGAACTATTCATGAGGGACGTTGATAACCTTGAGCTAGCTTACCAAATAGCTAGAGATGTGGAAAGGTTTTCTAGGAATTCTCGATTTATCCCTCCCCGACCCACCGACCCCAAAAACTTGGGAACACGTCCCCTTCCACCCACTCCCATGAGAGCTCCTAGCCCAAGTGGGAATGCCCCTTTAAGGTCCTACAATCCTCCCCCACCCATCACTCCAAACAAGTTCGCTCCTAGTCACCCTCTCCCAGGGAAGGATGACAACCCCAAAGGCCCAAGTGTAGGAACCACCTCGGGAAGTGGGCGCCAACAATGCTACAAGTGTCATGGGTTTGGTCATTCTGCGGGACAATGTCCATCTAAGGGGTTATCTAGTTTGCTTATTGAGGAAGAAGCCCAACCCCAAAAGGAACAAGAAAATGTCATTGAAGAACATGAAGCCTTAATAGATTGGGAAGAGGAGTATGAAGCCCAATGCCTAGAGTCGGGTCTAGATCACTCCACTCCATCAAACAACTCCCAACTAGGAGTCATTAGGTGCACCCTCACCCAACCTCAAGAAAAGGATTGGCGACGGACCTCAATTTTCCACACCTTTATTAAGATAGAGAACCATGTGAGAAAGGTGATCTTGGATAGTGGTAGTTGTGTTAATGCCATGTCTCCCGACACCGTCAAGCTCCTTGGGCTTACTCTCACTCCCCACCCAAAACCCTACCGGGTCTCATGGATCAACAACAACTCCATCCTGGTCAACACCCAATGCTTAGTGCCTCTCACTTTCTCTTCCTACCATGGCCAAATATGGTGTGACGTCATACCCATGGAAGTGGGTAGCATCCTTTTAGGAAGACCTTGGCTCTATGATGTGGATGCCACCATTCAAGGAAGAAGCAACATATGCACCTTTGAGTATGAGGGTAAGACTATCCGTCTTAACCCCTCCCCACCTCGACCCCTGCCCAAGAGGGACACTCTCCCTCAAGGATCACACCTCACCACTCCACAAGTCTCGGGGAACTCCACCCCCCCCAACCCAAGCCCTTATCCAAACCCCAAAACAAAGTAAAAACACAGGGTTGACCAAAGGTATTCATCTCGTCACTAGGAAAGAGCTTGAAGAGGAAATTGCTCAAGGGGTGCCTTTGTGTGCGGTTGTCATATGCTTAGGGGAACCTACCCCTTCTAACCCCCATCCCATAGAGATCCAACAACTTTTGAAAGAATTCCATGATGTATTCCCGGAAGAGCTCCCGGACCAACTCCCTCCCATGCGTGATGTGCAACACGCAATCGATCTAGTACCGGGAGCCACCCTTCCAAACCTTCCTCATTATCGCCTCAATCCCACGGAACATGCCGAACTTAGGAGGCAAATAGAGGAACTCATTAGGAAGGGCTTCATCCGCATTAGTAAAAGTCCATGTGCCGTCCCGGCCCTCCTTACCCCCAAGAAAGATGGATCATGGCGGATGTGTGTGGATAGCCGGGCCATTAACAAGATTACCGTCAAGTATAGGTTCCCCATCCCTAGGCTTGATGACATGTTGGATATGCTAGTCGGAGCCACCATCTTCTCTAAGATAGATCTCAAGAGTGGTTACCACCAAGTTAGGATAAGGCCCGGGGATGAGTGGAAAACGGCCTTCAAAACCAAGGATGGTCTCTTTGAGTGGTTAGTCATGCCATTTGGGCTTTCTAATGCCCCAAGTACTTTCATGCGTCTTATGACGGAAGCCCTTAGGCCTTTCATTGGGAACTTTCTAGTGGTATACTTTGATGATATTCTCATCTATAGCCAAACCCATGAGGCCCACCTTGACCACCTTAGGGAAGTTTGCACCGTCCTCCGGCAAGAAAGCCTATTTGCCAACCTAGGAAAGTGCCATTTCATGACCACTTCCATCACCTTCCTAGGATTTGTGGTATCAACCAAAGGAGTCTCCATGGACCCCGACAAGGTCCAAGCTATTCTTGATTGGCCGGAACCCCACACCCTTCATGAGGTTAGAAGTTTCCATGGGTTGGCTACATTCTATAGGAGATTCATTCGAGGGTTTAGCACTATCACCGGCCCGATAACTGATTGTCTCAAGAAGGGAACCTTTGTTTGGACCAAAGCCGCCTCTAAAGCCTTCCTTGAGCTTAAGGAAAAGTTGACCCAAGCCCCGGTCTTATGCCTTCCCGATTTCTCCAAAGTTTTTGAGGTCACTTGTGATGCATCCGGGATTGGGATAGGAGGGATTCTTAGCCAAGAGGGACATCCGGTCGCCTACTTTAGTGAGAAGCTATGTGATGCTAGGACTAGATACTCCACCTATGACAAAGAGTTCTATGCCGTGGTCCAATCCCTCCGACATTGGAGACATTACTTGCTTCCCAAAGAGTTTGTCATCTTTTCCGACCATGAGGCCCTCAAATACCTCAACTCCCAACATAAGTTGAATGCCCGACATGCCCGATGGGTTGAGTTTATCCAATCCTACACCTTTGTCATCAAACACAAGGCCGGGAGTGAGAATAAGGCCGTGGATGCTCTTAGTAGGAAGATGTCCTTGCTATCCACTATCCAAGTGGAAGTGATTGGCTTTGACAAGGTCAAGGATGAGTACCCTAGTTGCCCCGACTTTGGGCAAATCTATGCCAACTTGACCACTCATTCTAGCAAGGAGCATGAGGGATTCATGTTAGAGGATGGGTTCCTCTTCAAGGGGCCAAGGCTTTGCATTCCCCGGACCACTCTTCGAGACTTCTTAGTTTGGGAATTACATGCCGGAGGGTTAGCCGGTCATTTTGGAGTCCACAAGACCATTACCTTAGTTGAGGGTCAATTTTATTGGCCAAGTCTCAAAAGAGATGTAGGCAAAATAGTAGGTCAATGTCGCACATGTGCTTCGGCCAAGCAAGTGAAACAAAACACCGGCCTATACACCCCACTTCCCATTCCCGACCGACCATGGCAAGATTTGAGCATGGACTTTGTCCTAGGCTTACCCAAGACCTCTAGGAAGCATGACTCCATCTATGTGGTGGTTGATAGATTTTCCAAAATGGCCCACTTCATCCCATGCTACAAAACATCCGATGCCTCCCATATAGCCCGGTTATTTGATGAGGTAGTCCGCCTCCATGGGCTACCCAAGACCATAGTCTCCGATAGGGATGTCAAATTCACTAGCTATTTTTGGAAGACTCTTTGGCACATGATGGGTACCCTCCTCAAATTCTCCACTGCCTACCACCCCCAAACGGATGGTCAAACTGAAGTGGTCAACCGGAGTCTAGGGAACCTCCTTAGGTGTCTTGTTGAGGATCGGCCAGGAAATTGGGATCTCATCTTACCACAGGCTGAGTTTGCATACAACAATTCCGTCAATAAATCAATAGGGATGAGTCCATTTGAAGCCGTGCATGGGTACAAATCAAGAAAGCCATCCGACCTCATTCCCCTTCCCCAGCATGCTAGAGTGTCCATGTCTGCCGAGTCTTTTGCACAACATATTAGGGAATTGCATGAGGAAATTCGCAAGCACATTGGCATGAAAAATGAGGCATATAAAAGGTTGGCCGATTCTCACCAGCGTCACTTAGAGTTCCAAGTGGGTGACTTTGTGATGGTAAGGACGGAGAGGCTCTCCCCAGGAGCCCACTCCAAGTTGAGACCACGTGGGACTGGGCCCTTCCAGGTCTTGAGGCGCGTTGGTGCAAATGCTTATGAGTTAGATCTCCCCGAGGATTATGGGATAAGTCCTACGTTCAATGTCGCCGACTTAGTGTCTTACAAGGGCCCCACGGTGAGACATAGTGAGGAGATTGAGCCTACTTCTTCCTTTGAGAGAGCACCCACCTGTGAGAAGAGTCCACTAGCCAAGAGAGCTCAGCGCGATCGCATTGAACGAATATTGGATGAGCAGATCACTACCACCCGGAGCAAGGTATATGGGCGCTATCTCGTCAGGTGGAAGGATCGGCCTCCGTCGGACGACTCATGGGTGAGTCGGGAGGACCTCCAGCGATTGGATCCGGACCTCCTCGAGCGGTACCTTAGCCGGATGGACCTTTACTCGACGGAGTCGAGCTCTTCGCGGCCCAGGGGATTTGATGGAGGCATCACCCACGACTCCCTTTGGCTCGGGTCCACTTCTTCACACTCGAGAGCTGGTTGAGTTTGGGCCTCACTCTATAAAGGCCCCTTATCCATTTTGTAGCTTTCCTTTGAGTCATTTTGATATATTTCCATTTTATTTGAGTCATTTCCCTTGGTCTAGCACTTACTTTCCTATGTTTTTGTATCATCATGCTGTCTAATGTGGCTATTGGGCCCCATTCGTTGGGCTAGGCCCATTAGCACTCCCAACCCCCCCCCCTTGGTTATTTGTAGTAGTTTATTTTGTCAGGGACTTATTGTAAAGAGTGGGTTGCCTATATATAGGACCCCACTCCCCTCATTTGAAGTTAATGAATAATCAAAATCCTTTTGAGTTAAGTCTACTCTTGTGTTCAATTTGGAGAGATTCCACTTAGTTAAGGGTGAGATGCCCTAGGGAGTGATTCCCATACCCCCTCCACTCTCTCTTCTCTCTCCTCCCCTAAGGGGTTCGCCCCCCTCTCTCTCTCCTCCCTTCCCCTTCAACTCCCAACCACCACCCACCTCCTTTAATGCCCTCCACTTCCCCATGGCCTCCTTTACTCCACCCCCCTAGTTCCTAGGTAGAAGTCTCCCCATTCCAACACCTTTCCCCACCTTCCAACCAAATCTTCCCCATTCCAATACAAGCATCCCACTTCCCCACATAATTCCCCACCTCCCAAGGCCTTTTCAAAATTTGAAATCCCTTCCCTCCACTTGCCTTGGCCGCCCCCATCCTTTACCCTTCCCCTTGCCAAGTTCGCCCCCCTCCACTCCCCATTCCCTCTCTCACACCCTCATCTTCCTCCTCCACCTGCTAACCCCTGCTCTCAGCCATTCTCCCCTCATTCTCCAACACCTATAGCTCTCCACTCCACCCCACAAGAGCCCCCATTCATCCTTAGGTCGCCCCTTTCACCTCCCTCCACCAAAGAAGCCCCCTCTCCCTCTCCTTTCAATTTCAGATTGTTGCAGTGCAGACCTGCAGATCAGCACCGAGTTGCAGCATCGTCCAAGTCTTCTTCTGAGAGCTTCTGGGCGCGTGGCCTACATTTCTGGAAAGGCCCCTCTGTCTTCTTCGCAGGCGAGATGGAATCAACTCGTTCCGAGGTCGGGGCCAACCGTAGAAGCTGTTCTCCCACGACTGCGCAGAGAGGTCTTCATCCTGGACCAGAGCCTGAAAGAACGTTCTGCCACGACGAACCCCAACGGATTCAGACTGAAGTCCCTTCATCAAAGTTCTCCTTCTGCCAGTCCTCTTCCAAGATCAAGAAACAGAACCTCGTTCGGCGACCGGAGGAAGGCGTTACGAATTTTCTCCCCCGAGCTCTCCAGTCCTGTCTCCTGCTGTCTACTCCGACCAGTGCCCACTCTTCAGGGTACACCGGCCTCCCTCGACCTCTGATTGCAACCCCGTTGCCTCCTTCTGAAAGCTACTTCAACCACGAAGACGTCACCACCAGTTTCGTGCTGTTCGGAGTTCGGGAGGGCACTCGGTGATATCTGCAACCTGCTGTTCCAGTCCGGACAGAACCTGCAGCCAGACAGAGAGATCTCCTTCCAGTTGCTGGTGCGGCCACCTCCAACCCCCCGAGCATCCTCAAAAATTCTGGAATCATCCCCTTCAAGTCAGGAAGCTTTAGAAAGTGGTTTCACTCAATTTGGAGTCCGTACGAGCCCGAGACAGCCGGCACAGCGACTTCCTATCCAGAATTCAGATTGCAGCTGCAAGTTCGCTAGTTTCCCATTTCTCTTCATTTCGGTCCTATATCCCTACCCCGCTTGGCCGGCTGAAGGCCCCACCCTGCGTGGTGGTAGTTTTTGAATGTAAGACCTTAACCCCTACCCCAAGATCCCCCCTCCTGCGTGAGGTGTAGTTTTGTAATTGGTTTGGGCAGGTCAAGCGACACCGCCGCGGCGTGTGGGGAGCCACCGCCTCCCCGCTCGCCCTCGTCTCCGATCGGGACCGGTTTCTTCAAACCGGTCGAGTAAGCGCCCCTTCCTTGCTCAATTAGTGTTGCTCTTTCAATACTTGATTCATGCGCCGCTGCATTTGTGAGGAGCGCCCGATCCTCAAGTCCATGACTTAAGAGTGATCGCCATGGGATAGTGTGAACCGGTGCCCTTGTGCACTTTGTCGGCCCCAATTGAATTGGGCATCCACCCTTGGGGAGTCGATCCTTGGCCTTGCTTGCCCTCTACTAGCAAGGGCCCATTCCCATAATTCACTCTTGGCATCGCCAAGTCACTCCGGGTATAGAGTGCGACGGGAGAGCGGTGGCCCATTAAGGCCCATTTGAATGCTTAATTGTGCTTGTTTGCCTAAGTCCAAGGTCGTGTCACATCAGTCCGCATCCGACAAAGTACGGGGACCATCCCACGTACTAGCACCGTCGCACGGTGACCACAGTCGGAGAAGAAACGGCACTCACAGTCCACGGCCGCGCACACACCCTGCGCGAGAGTCGAGAAAACTCAAGTGGCGCTAAGCCACTGGACACTGGACAGTCCTCCAGACGCACTACACCCAACGGTCCTTGAGTCACAAGACTCGGGGTCAAGACTATTGTACGCAACAGCACAAGGCCGTCAATCTAGTCCAATCTCTAGGTCTAAAACCACGGTAGTACAAGTACCGAGACAACTCACGAGTCGTCAAGACCACTCCCTCGGGAAGGGAACGCAAGGGACCAAGGCCACCTACACGGGCCACACGGAAAACACATAAGCACGATTCCCAGGGCAGCACACAAGCCACCACGACGATTTCCCATCTTGTAGCAAGCGGGAAACCTCTAACCCCAGGCCGGATAACTGGACTCGCAGTCCAAGGCCAAGCACATGGCCCACATGGGAATCGCCTTCCAAAGGAAACCCACGACATGCGGGGGAGACCCCAACACACGCACACCGATGCACGGTGACTCGATCGAGCGTAACACGAAAGCCCGAAACATGTGGGGTCACCCGGACCCACCACACCTATGGGCACGCTAATCGAGGAAACACGGTCCCTCCCGACACCCCAAAAACACAGACACAGAACCCATGGGGTGTCCGGGATACTCACAAGGCCGGAGGTCGACCACTGGGTCACAACCGGGTCGACCGGAGATAAACACAACACAATCGGAACGCTAAAAGGTCACCCGGACCCTTAAGCTCATGGGCACGCTAATCGAGGTAACCCAAACCTCTGGACACCCAAAGACACGGTCACGGAACTCCACGGGGTGTCCAGGACACACACGGCTCAAGGGGGGCATGATCAGCCGTAGACCGCCCGCCCCGGGCAGCCCGGATGGTCACTTCACTAACGCGCTATAGGTCCATAGCGCGTTCAAGCAGAACGCGCTAGGAGCCTATAGCGCGACAAGGCAGGTCGCACTATGTTTCCATAGCGCGATAGTCCAGAACGTGCCATAGCCCTATAGCGCGATAGGAACTGCCATACTGTTCATCTTCCCCGATGAACGCGCTCTATCGGGGCAGCGCGACCATCAAGAACGCGCTACTGGAGCATAGCGCGTTCTCAGTCCGCGCCCGAAAACGGTGGAAACCACGGGAAAAACCATTCCATGCCCCGTTCACCCCCAGGTGAAGAGGAAACAAAAGGGGAAACCTTCCCCAAGCCCCTAAGCATGCATCTAAACCCTTGGATCGCCCGAAAATAAGGTAAAACGGAAGATCCGGCTCACACCTCAAAAACATGCATTTTTCCCCAAATCGCCCCGTTTAGCCCGCTCGGCTCACCACGGCCTACCAAACTCGCGGGAAAAGAAGTGCATGAGCTGGGGGTCCATCTCCCTACCTCCACCGAAGAAACGACGTGATGTGGACGCCGATCCAAGAAGAAATCGTCGCGAAACCCTCGCCGGCTCGTGATCGCGCCACCGAGCTTCCACGCGCCTCCTCGCCTCGATCCTTGCCTATCCTCACCCGCATCCTTGCCCGCGCCACCTCCACCTCACCCCCGCCTCGCTCCGTCGGCCGCCGGAGAAGAGAGGGGAGAAAGAGAGCGTGAGAGAAGAGAGAGGGAGGGAAGAGAGAAATGAGAGGGGGAGAGAGAAAAGGGTTAGTATATATAGGAAAACCCGAATTTTACATAAATTCAAAAAATTATGAAAAATTACCTCCGCGATCCTCGGGAAGAGCGCAATGCTGTGGTAACGTCCCGGAGTCGGAGAACGCCACGGTTTGCCCTACAAAGAGTTCCGAAGGCACATCAGGGAAAAATACGTGTAAAGCACAAAATACACTCCGAGACCCACTAAAATGATCCGAAAAATATCCGAAAAAATCCGGGGCATTACAGCCCTCCCCCCTTAAAGGAATTTCGTCCTCGAAATTCACGACCAATCACGAAGTCCCAGGGGAAGAACACTGAATCAACTGACACGCTGTCAGAGCCCCAACACAGAAAACCTCGATTCTCACGAAAACACAGATCCTGAGGAACACAGCCAGACTCACAATCACACACAACACCTCGCTCCTCGCGCCGAGCACACTAGCCAGCAGAGCAGGCATATACCAAAGGACACAGTCCGGCATCACCTCAGTCAACGCGAGAATCCACCATGGCGCCGCAGCCACAATCTCGCCCACCGAGGAATCACAACCCTCGACACGAGTAACAGCTACTGATTCATCCAATGGTCAGCAGACAAATGGCACATCAGCTTTACAACCAGCTGACAGGTCGCACACCCTTCTCAAGGGGACAACCAATACAGAGCCTCCACCAGCTCAAGCAGTCCTCTCAGCAGACCGCAACCAGAACATCGGCTCAGCACCAAGAAAACACCTCACACATGGCAAGCCGAAAGCCGGACACAACACTGTGCCAACTCTTGTCAGAAGATAAACTTCGACAAAGCCCAGATCCCGTCCGGGAAGGCACATTACCGAAACGACCACCAAAGGTCTCACTGGCACACGGCTCTCGCCACGCTCAAGCCCCAACAACCAGCATCTTCTGTCTCTGAAAAGACCATCCACTGGTCACCAACTGCTCGTCAACGGGAAACCTTCGCTTGCTCAGCTTCTTCCTTCTTTCCTGGTCCTCGACCGGGTCCAAAGGAAACATTCCAAACCTCAGCAAGCCATCCGTCGACTCCCACACAGACTGATGCCACATCTCGAGCTGCACTCCTCTCGGACACCGCATCCGAGCTCGAACATCGCTCCAACTCGACCCTCTCGGGGAGCACGACGAAACCAAATGACGGATCCTGGTGTCTTCAATCATCACCTCACTGGACTCAGACTCACAGGGGAATCATCCCATGCTGGTCACCAAACCAGGGATAACCATTGCGACACCAACGTCCTATCAAGGACCACCAATCCGACGCCCATCTCACAAAAGGCCTCCGCCCACAGGCGTCACTCATCCATCTGGTCTCATCAAATCCTTCAATCAATGCAAGTGGACACCTGCCAATCCCGATTCCGCCCTTACCATAGAGCCACGGGACACCACCTGAACAGTGCTCACGGGTCCCTAAGCAATAAACATCTCACCGTCATAATCCGACAAGACCGTAGAACCAACAGGAACCCACAGCCTGGCAGAGATCACTTCTCCAAAAATGATCTCATCCGAGGACACGACTGGGAACACAAGTCAGGCGCCAAGCCACCGACTCTGACCAACACGTCCTCGACCTCCGTCAGGCGACATCCTCAACAACCTCATCCAGGTCCAACACCGACGCCTGACACGGCTTCCAACACTGGAACAGGGTACTCATGCGACGCACTAGCCAGCACATTCCCCAGCACTCCATCCTGCCAGTGCCAACAACCATAATACCTCGAGCAACGGCACGGCAACAACACGTTTCACACCAAGGAACCCATCCTCCGATGCTCAACGCAAACTCAAGAATCCGCCCGTAGCAACCAACGCTACGATCCTGAACCAGTGGGTTATGGGCCCACCACGCTTCCGCTGCGCACTCAAATCCGCGCGTACAGCCGAGAAAGCAAACACCGCCCAACCAGCACTCGTCCTTCCGGAACAGCGCCAGCACACCCTCACACGACAAGGGAATGGGCACAGCTTCTCACAGGCAACCACCTTGCCAAGACAAGGAGCACCTCTCGCACGGACTTCATGGCACACAAGGCCAACCAATCCGAACACACAATGCAAGATGACGATCCTTAGCCGAACGCAATCTCTCCAACCAAAGGAGAAACCAGCGCACTTTCGACCAACGGGAGGACTCCACGCTCGACCTGACCTCAAACCTCACGCACGCTGGAAACAGCACCATCTAGCACCAAGGAAAACCATCGCTTCCATCAGGTCAGCACCTCCGACACACTCGACGAGTGTCACGTCGGATCACAATCACAGCATCTCTCGATGCATCACTGCTGCAATTCCTCGAACTGCAACACGGCATGCCAAGAGCCGCAACACGAGCCATAACCGACAACCGCCAACGCTCATCCTCGAGTCCCGAACTCGCCGCGGAGCCTTCACATCTCAAACCAACTCCAAGGCGAACACAACTCAATCGCACACAAGAGCGCAGGAGCAAGACTTACTGGGACACCACAGCCCAATCCTGCATCAAAATCCGTAAAACAATCGGAACCGACACGTCATTTCTGACGCCACAGAGCACGACAGGATATCAGGCTCGACGAAACGGCAGCTCACCAAGAAGGTCCTCCGCTCACCCGAGCACACTTCTCGATCAGAACACCCACTCTGCCATCTTAACCCACAACCTGAACACCTCAGGGGCTGGACAAACCTCAAGCTGGAGTGGTCAAAACCGACAGCAGCTCCCTCAGAGCACGCTCACGGCCACTTAACTACGAAAAATCCTCTCCAGTCACCTGACTACGCCGCAGATTCCTCGAACGCAGCACCGCGAGCTCACACCTGCCAGCAACCTCTGCCCAACGCAGCACAACCAGGGCCATCACCGATGAGGGAGAAGGCTCTCAACCTCAATCCTTAGACCCCACGCTGGCACGAAAGCCGCGGACAGCAACCACCTTCACAGCGCCGCACAGCGCACCCAAGCTCTCAAGCGAGAAACTAGGCGGAAAGCGAACACGAAACCCTAAGCCAGCTACCGACTGTACTAGACCTTATGGACTCTGATCACTGCAACATTTCGAATTCCTATGTATGTCCACAACCACCGCTCTGATACCAGCTGTAACGACCCGAGAATCTGGTCACCGGGAAGGCCAGATAACCCGAGACTCGCACCGCCGCCCACGAGCCGGGAGGGCTCAGAAGGGCTAAAAGGAGTGTGGAGGCACAAAGAAATAGGAAATAAGGCAGGACAACCAACAACAACAAGCTGAAAGAAAGAACAACTACAGTTACGACAGATTCCAGTCCAACAGAAAGTACATTCTAAAGCAGTAAAACGTACCACATGCCAAGTGAACACTCGGCCCGGCAAGCTGGCAACTGAGAACCTCCGCTCCGCACCCTCGAACCTCGAGGAAGGACCGCCACACCTGAAAAGCAGGGAGTCTCCAAAACAGAGACTCAGCAGGGATCCCGCGGAACCCCAACCGGAAACAACGGCGGTAGCGGAAAGGAAAGCTACAACTACAGTAGGAACAACAACCGGTGGCCGGTCAAAAACTCGGCACTACAGCTACTCCTACTGCCAGAAGGCACACCTCGATCACGCAGTCGAGGCTACCGAACCATGCTAGTACCACCTACCGAAGTAAAAACACACGGCAACCACGCCGTAGAGGCCTGTCCCCCGGACAGCCAACCTGGACACGCTGTCCAAGGTGCAACCCCGACCATCCGATCGCGGGTACCGCACCACAAGACGCCACCTCGGTAAGGCCACTAGCACTAGTCTCACGGCGCGAGAACCGACACACGCGTCACGGTAAAACAACCGAACTCAACGGTCGACACGACCGAAAACCCGAAGGTCAAAGCCACAGAGACTTACAGTCTGTCACTCCGTACTCGACAGGAGTACCACCCACTAGAAGTATAGCCGGTAGCGTCCCCTGACGTCTTACACCGCACCGCAGGTGAACCGCCTGACGTGGTAGGTCCTACCCGAGGCGCGAACACCGAACAAGTAACCACAAACAAGTGACTAGCTGGGGTCACGTCCGTCGACGTGCGTCCACTGTCCCCAACCACGTGTGCACACACAGACCACACGTCCTAGGTCTGGCCCTTTGACCGGTTTTCCCCTGGCACTGGACTCTGATATGACGAGAGGCCCGACGGAAATCAGTCTAAAACCTTCCTCAGGGTAAGCCTGTACATCACTCCCTGGTGCGACCAGCACACACGTACTGATAGGCTACGACTAGTGGAGGGTCACTGAAGGAGTAGACTCTCAAATCGACGGAAAACAACGTCCGCATCCGACAAAGTACGGGGACCATCCCACGTACTAGCACCGTCGCACGGTGACCACAGTCGGAGAAGAAACGGGACTCACAGTCCACGGCCGCGCACACACCCTGCGCGAGAGTCAAGAAAACTCAAGTGGCGCTAAGCCACTGGACTCTGGACAGTCCTCCAGACGCACTACACCCAATGGTCCTTGAGTCACAAGACTCGGGGTCAAGACCGTTGTACGCAACAGCACAAGGCCGTCAATCTAGTCCAATCTCTAGGTCTAAAATCACGGTAGCACAAGTACCGAGACAACTCACGAGTCGCCAAGACCACTCCCTCGGGAAGGGAACGCAAGGGACCAAGGCCACCCACACGGAAAACACAGAAGCACGATCCCAGGGCAGCACACAAGCCACCACGACGATTTCCCATCTTGTAGCAAGCGGGAAACCTCTGGCCCCAGGCCGGATAACTGGACTCGCAGTCCAAGGCCAAGCACAAGGCCCACATGGGAATCGCCTTCCAAAGGAAACCCACGACATGCGGGGGAGACCCCACCGCACGCACACCGATGCACGGTGACTCGATCGAGCGTAACACGAAAGCCCGGAACACGTGGGGTCACCCGGACCCACCACACCTACGGGCACGCTAATCGAGGAAACATGGTCCCTCCCGACACCCCAAAAACACAGACACAGAACCCATGGGGTGTCTGGGATACTCACAAGGCCGGAGGTCGACCACTGGGTCACAACCGGGTTGACCGGAGACCAACACAACACAATCGGAACGCTAAAAGGTCACCCGGACCCTTAAGCTCACGGGCACGCTAATCGAGGTAACCCAAACCTCTGGACACCCAAAGACACGGTCACGGAACTCCACGGGGTGTCCAGGACACACACGGCTCAAGGGGGGCATGATCAGCCGTAGACCGCCCGCCCCGGGCAGCCCGAATGGTCACTTCACTAACGCGCTATAGGTCCATAGCGCGTTCAAGCAGAACACGCTAGGAGCCTATAGCGCGACAAGGCAGGTCGCGCTATGTTTCCATAGCGCGATAGTCCAGAACGCGCCATAGCCCTATAGGGCGATAGAAACCGCCATACTGTTCATCTTCCCCGATGAACGCGCTCTATCGGGGCAGCGCAACCATCAAGAACGCGCTACTGGAGCATAGCGCGTTCTCAGTCCGCGCCCGAAAATGGTGGAAACCACAAGAAAAACCATTCCATGCCCCGTTCACCCCCAGGTGAAGGGGAAACAACAGAGGAAACCTTCCCCAAGCCCCTAGGCATGCATCTAAACCCCTGGATCGCCCGAAAACACGGTAAAACGGAAGATCCGGCTCACACCTCAAAAACATGCATTTTTCCCCAAATCGCCCCGTTTAGCCCGCTCGGCTCACCACGGCCTACCAAACTCGCGGGAAAAAAAGTGCACGAGCTGGGGGTCCATCTCCCTACCTCCACCGAAGAAACGACGCGATGTGGACGCCGATCCAAGAAGAAATCGTCGTGAAACCCTCGCCGGCTCACGATTGCGCCACCGAGCTTCCACGCACCTCCTCCGCCTCGATCCTCGCCTGTCCTCGCCCGCATCCTCGCCCGCGCCACCTCCACCTCGCCCCCGCCTTGCTCCGTCGGCCGTCGGAGAAGAGAGGGGAGAACGAGAGCGTGAGAGAAGAGAGAGGGAGGGAGGAGAGAAATGAGAGGGGGAGAGAGAAAAGGGTTAGTATATATAGGAAAACCGGAATTTTACAGAAATTCAGAAAATTATGAAAAATTACCTCCGCGATCCTCGGGAAGAGCGCAACGCAATGGTAACGTCCCGGAGTGGGAGAACGCCACGGTTTGCCCTATAAAGAGTTCCGAAGGCACATCAGGGAAAAACACGTGTAAAGCACAAAATACACTCCGAGACCCACTAAAATGATCCGAAAAATATCTGAAAAAATCCGGGGCATTACAAAAGAAACCTAGGAAAACCCTAGACAGACGCAGACATAGATGTCACGACTAAAATGTCGTGCACACCCCACACATGACTAGAACGTCATGCATACGACAGGACACTGACCTCGAGTACGGCCACGAGAGGCCCAACCCAGAAGGTCACGACGCACAAGAAATGCAAAGAGTCACGTGCCACGTGACTGGCATGCCCCACACTAGAAGAACGGCCAGATGCGTCCACTGACGTCTTATACTGTGCCACAAGTGTCTCGCCTACGGTACCGCTAAAGTCTCGGCAAAGTCGCAGACACGCGCTGAACAACACAGGAACTACAGTAACGAGTGACTAGTCAGGGTTACGCCCGTCGACGTAAGTCCAAAGCCCGTGACCACATGTGCACACACTGGCCCACTGTCTAAGCCAGGCCTCTAGCTAGTATTCCCCCACCGAAGGACGCTACGGTTGGACCGGGAGCCCACGGAACTAGCTTAAGAACCGTAAACCAAGAAAGTGCCCCGCTACAAGCGTCGTCACAGAGAAACGTGACGTAAGGCTACGACTAGTAAAGGCTCACAAGACATGGAGACTCAAAACACGAGTGCTGAAGTACAGGCAGGCAAGAACGCCCTACGACACGTACTTCGGAGCACCAATGGTAGCACAACCATTATCGACCGACTCAGGACCAGGCAACTAGACCTACTCACGTAATGATCCTTGAGTCTCATGACTCGGAGGCAAGAATCATCACAAACAGAGGAACAAGCCGCCAATCAGTCTAATCCTAAGCCAGAGAAAACGACACGATCGGAGGAAACGACATGCAGAGACCTGAGGGAACACTGGGGATCCTCAGCAGACCTGGACACGTAGACCGAGGTAGGATGATACCTCGAGGCATCCAGAACCACGTCTCGAACTGGACAGAACCCGCGAGATACACAAGGCTTCATGTCAACCACTAGGTGACCCCGGGTTGACCGGAACCAGACAATGACAAGTAAGAAGACTCTTGGCTGCCTTATAGCGTAGTCTTAGCCCTCATAGGATGTCAGAAGACACCCACGGGAAAGCGAGCAGACCACAAGGACAAGCCAAGACGAATGGAAAACCGAAACGATGGATGACGACACTGTAAGTCCTAGATCGAGTCGTTAGGGAAACCGTGGCAGTCAGGGAGTAGACCGCACACAGTCCACCTGAAACCGACCAATCCATAGAACCACCGACAGACAGACACCACCCTAAGCACATACCTAAGACAAACGGACTCGAGAGGATGGGCGGTCACAAGAAGGCCACACAAGCCCCTGAAACCAGCGAGGATAAACGGTCCTGGCCTGGCCGTTCATAGGATGAACGGGCCCTGGTTCGACCGTCCAACCGTGACGGCGAGCAAACCAAGGGGTTGGCCCAACCTTGGCCTTCCCACGCCCCATTCGTGCCGAAACGAAGGGGACACAGCCATGGACACGCATACAATCACAAGGACTCCAACCGGAGTCAAAACGGTGCACGGATCGCAAGAAATGGGCGATTCTAAAGAAATCACCCAAATAGGGTCACCGGACTTCTCGGGCTCCCCACGGTCAAACGGGACCGCCAAACGAGATGAAATTAACGACTATGGAACGCTGACGTTCCAGGGAGTCCATTGACAGTAACTGATCCAGAAACCGTCAACATTTTTTGGCGAAGCCTACGAAACCCACGAAACCCCAACAAGCCCGATCTCGCTCGTTCGAGCATCAAACGACGTGCAGGGACATGGAAAACATAGAGGACGCGTGGGTGATCCATCTCTCTACCTCCACCGAAGAAACCGCACGCCGAAGCGACTAAACGATGCCGAAAACCACCAGGAACACGAACGGCGCCTTTCTTGGAATCCACCGAGGGATCGTGCCTGCCACGCTCAAACCGTCTCCCCATCCCGCGTCTCGATCACTCCATCGCGTCCTCACCTCGGCCAGCTCCGCAACGGTGTGCACCTGGTGCGGACACCGGGGCGATCACGTGACACGTCGGCGAACCGACGGTGCCATACGCGGAGCGCCAAGTGGACTACATCGGCTTCCTATCGAATTGGGGATAATTTGGCTTCCATTTGGACACTTTTTGCATTAAATTTGGGCTTGTATTGAAGATTATACATGGGTTTTCATATTGGGCTGGTTGCTAGACCCTTAAAAGGCCAATTGGTTAAAGGCCCTTAAGCATTCCATAAGAAAGGAAAGGCCTTGGACCAATATGAAGAACCCATTAGCCTAGCAAGGCCCAAATGGGCTCCCTTCCTACATGGGCTCTCTAAGTGGGAGAGGCCTCATACTAGAATGGGCTTCTTTTACTCTTGGGTTCTCAAGATGGAAAGGGCCTTAAGCTAGAGTGGATAGGTGGGCTTAAGCCAAGACCACCAAGTGGCCCATTCTAGGCCCAAGAAGGGGGTGCCCCATTTTTTGGCTTATTAGGCTAGATGGTTGATTTATTTTCTTCTCCAATTACCACATGGGGTATTAGAAGGCTGCTGGTCAATTTTCCAATGGCTGCCACCTAACATTTTACAAGAAATTCAAAGTTAGGTGAGCCACCATTGCCCCTTGTCCCCCCCTTTCACTATCACATTGTAATGGGTTCTCCCCCTCTGTCATTGTGTATCCCACGCAGCCCCTCCCCTATATACCTCTTTTAATGCCTATTTAAAGTCTTGTACAATCTGTGTTTAAAGGTTAATGAAAATATTTTGTGAGAAATTGCATTAAGTGAGTGATTCACTTCTTCTTCCTTGGGTGTGACTCCCAACCCTGTCATGTGACTGGACAGAATTCAGGTCGTGAGACTCGACCATCTACCCCCCTCTTCCTCTTATCTTATGGCTTCACCTGATTTATTCTTGATACTACTACGAGTTAGCAAGGATTCAGCTTTGGTTTCGTGTCGATCCGAGTTCGTGAGCAACGGTGGCGATTTTTCTCGTGGAGGCACGCAGATCGGTTCCTGAATGCTGCCCAGAATTGAAGATGTCTATTTTTTAATTCCTAGAGCCCAACCCCAAGCTATCAGAAGTTACTTTCAAAAAAGAAATCGTAGTATTTCAAGTCCTCTTCGCGTTGCCGCTGGTTTCGTCTCGATCCGTGACCGGTGCTGATCGTGACGACAGATCTCGTGGGATCACGCGGGCTGGTCTGAGCAGGTCCGGCTGAGATCTGAGTCGACTTTCAGAGCCTTCCCTACCTTCATCCGGCCAAGATCCGTGTGAGAGGTCTTCAGAGTATTTCTTCCTCGGGGCGTCGCCGACGTTCTCCCACAAAGAGCGCCCTGATCCGACATCGGAAATCATTATTTCATATTTTTACCGTGTCGCTGTGCAGTTCTGTGAGCATAAAACCAGAACCTGAGAAGTGTCGTCGCTGCGCCCAGATCTGAAAGCATCTGATCACGCCCTTCGGAGTGAAGATACTACATCCAGTCACCGACATTCTCCAACAAACGGCGCTCCGATCGGGCATCGGATCTGGTCGTACCAACCTCCGCAAGCTCGCTGCGCAGGGTGACCAGCGCGGGCAGAACCGGGTCAGTTTTCCGTCGGCGTACCCGAGCGGCTCCGGCACGCGTTCCTCGCTTCCAGCGAGTGTGGCCCATCAACCCGGGTTCCAGCAACCCCAAAATTGGCATTTTTAGCTGTAACGACTCGAGAATCCGAATACCGGGAAGGCCCGATAACCCGAGACCCGTACCGCCACCCACGAGCCCGAAGACTCGGAAGGGTTAAAAGGATGGTGTGGAGACTACATAAGTATCACAAATAATTGCAGAAATTAAACGGTTATAATATTAAGCAGGAAATAAATTAACATTTTACATGGCCCACAATATAAAATAACAACGACAGCAACAGTAGTCCACAACTAGTACAGTGACAAGAAAGAAAAGTACATCTACACGAGGCATACCCCGGCTCTGACCTCTGGCACTACCTCTGGGCACCCGCACCACGCTGCACTCCTGGCGCGCTCCCCGAGGGTGGCGTCTCACCTGAAACATGGAGAAAACACGCAAGAAATGAGTCTCGGAACAAGACTCAGTAGGGATCACTCGAACCCTACCTCGTAAAACGAGAAACCACTACACTAGCGGTAGAAAAGTACCTCGGAAAGGAAAGCCCTATACTCTACAAAACGGGATCCCATAGCACGCAAACCAACACCCGTGCCACGGTAAGAAGACCGAAGCTCAACGGCCAACCCGATAAAACCCGAAGGTCGGAAACACACGACTGACAGTCTATCACTCCGTACTCGACAGGAGTACCACCCACTAGAAGCACAGCCGGTAGCATCCCCTGGCGTCTTACACCGCACCGCAGGTGAACCGCCTGACGTTGTAGGTCCTACCCGAGGCGCAGACACCGTACAAGTAACCACGAACAAGTGACTAGCTGGGGTCACGCCCGTCGACGTGGGTCCAACCGCCCCCAACCACGTGTGCACACACAGACCACGCGTCCCTGGTCTGGCCCTCTGACCGGTTTTCCCCTCAGCCGGACTCTGGCTGCAAGATGTGGGGCCCAACGGTAACCGGTCCACAAACCATCTCTAAAGGTCAGCCCGTACACCACTCCCTAGTGCGACCAGCACCTCGCACTGGTGGGCTACGACTAGTGGAGGGTCACTGAAGGAGTAGACTCTCAAGACAACGGAAAATAACGTCCGAACCTGACGAAGTACGGGGGCCGTCCCACGTACCAGCACCATCGCACGGTGACCACGGTCGGAGAAGAAACGGACGCACCGCCCACAGCCGAACGCATGACCAAGGCAAACGGAACCTCCGGACACCCAAAGACACGGTCCCGGAACTCTACGGGGTGCCCAGGACACACACACGGCCCAAGAGGAACACCCGACAACAGGACAGATCGCGCTAGGGACCCCTAGCGCGACAAGGAAGAACGCGCTTGGACCCCCTAGCGCGACAAGGAAGATCGCGCTAGGGCCTCAGAACCTGCCCTATTGTTCATCTTCTCCGATGAACGCGCCCCATCGGGGCTGCGCGACCATCAAGAACGCGCTACTGGAATATAGCGCGTTCTCAGTCCGCGCCCGAAAAATGACGAAAACGCCCAAAAACTCCAACCACGCCCCCATGCCTCCACCGGAGAGGGGGAAAACAAGGGGAATGATCCCTAAGGACCCCTAGCATGCTTCTAAGCCACCAAAACATGAAATAGCAGGCTAAAACCATAGATCGGGTGAGCTCTCCCCAAATCATGGAAAACCCCAAACCCGCTCAAACAAGCCTCTCTCGGCCTCCCCGCAGCCTACAAATCACGGAAACGAATGGCAAGAGGCTAAGGAACATCACCCTACCTCAATGGAGCGAATGCTCCGCCGGATCGCCCGCGAATCGCGAAGAACGCTTGAAGCTTCATGAACTCCCCACACTTCCCATGGTTGCCGCACGCCCACGAGCTCGCCTCGCCGCCACCCACGCGTCCGCGCCGTCGTCCTGCTGCCGTCAACAGCCGGGGAGGGGCTCACCGCGTCCGAATGGGAGAGAGAGGGAGAGAGGAGGGCGGCCACGGTTGGGGAAGGAAGGAGGAAGAAGAAGAAGAAAGAGAAAGAGGAAAAGAAAAAGAAAAGAAAATAGGAATATATAGAAAATCTGATTTTTTGGAAAAATACCGAAAAATAGAAAAATACCTTTCCGGAATCCTCGGAACGCACCGATCGCAGCGGTACCACTCATGCCTGGGGGAACCGCCCAGTTCGCCCGCAGCGAGCTTCCGAAGAAAAAGTCGAAACACACACCGGGAATCGGAAAACACACGCGGAAAAGCCGCGAAACGCCTCCAGGCCTCCGAAACAACTCCGAATCGCGCCGATCCGAACACGAAAGATGTCCGAAACGAAATTTCGGACACAACGGAGCCGGACATTCCGAAAACCAGATCCGGGACCCATGAAGAAGGATCCAAAAGGTCTGGGATATTACAGCCCCCCCCCCTTAAGGAATTTCGTCCTCGAAATTGAGAACAACCAAAGGGGAAAGAAGAGGAAGACTCACTCAAACAGATACGGGAACTGCTGATGCATCTCGTCCTCACGTTCCCACGAAGCCTCACCACCAGAGTGTCGCTGCCACACGACCTTCACCAAGGGAATGACCTTGTTCCGCAGGCGCTGCTCTCGCCTATCCTCCACGCGGATCGAAAACTCTGGGAGAGAAAGATCTGGAGTCACCTCAGGCCAAACGAAAAACTAGAGTACATGAGAGTCATCGGGCATATACTTCCGCAACATCGAGACGTAGAACACGTCATGCACCGACGCCAACTCAGGAGGTAACTGCAATCGGTAAGCAACCTCACCGATGCGCTCCACAATCGCGAAAGGACCAATATAGCGGGGACTCAGCTTCCCACGCCGTCCAAAACGCATCACCCCCTTCATCAGAGAAACTCTCAAGAACACATGATCGCCCACGGTGAACTCGAGGGGCTGCCTCCTACGGTCAGCATAGCTCTTCTGCCGACTCTGGGCCGCCAACATGTTCTGACGAACCAGGTGCACGACATCCACACACTGCTGCACCAATTCCGGTCCTGCCAAAACACGCTCACCCACCTCGAACCAATCGAGTGGAGTCCGACAAGGACGCCCGTACAAAGCCTCATAGGGAGCCATGCCGATGCTCGAATGATAGCTGTTGTTATAGGCAAACTCCACCAACGGTAGGTGATGAATCCAACTCCCCTGCCACTCCAGGCAGCAAGATCTCAGCATGTCTTCCAAAGTCTGAATGGTCCTCTCAGACTGACCATCTGATTGAGGATGATACGCCGAGCTAAAAGTCAACTCCGTGCCAAGAGCTCGCTGGAAACTCCTGCAGAATCCAGAAGTGAAGCGCGGATCCCGATCCGACACGATCGAAAAGGGAACCCCATGCAACGGAACGATCCGCTCCACATAAAGACGAGCCAACTTAGACACGCTCCAGCTGACCTTGACCGGTAACAACCGAGTCACCTTCGTCAGCCGATCCACCAGCAACCAAATACTGTCCTGCCCACTCGGGGTCCTCGGCAACCCAACCACGAAATCCATGGTCACATGGTCCCACTTCCAAGCAGGGACATCCAAAGGCTGGAGAGTACCTCCTGGTCGCTGATGCTCCACCTTCACCTGCTGACAGATCAGGCACCTGGCCACAAATTCGACGACATCTCTCTTCATGCTAGGCCACCAGAACTGTCTCCGCAAGTTCCGATACATCTTCGTCGCACCCGGGTGTACGGTGTACCTGCTCCCATGAGCCTCGCGTAGCACCGCATGACGAACCTGCTCCTCCGCTGGGACGTACAGCCTGCCGTGAAACCTCGCAGCACCGTCCTCACCGAGCTCCACATCAGCCATCACCAGAATCCGGGGCAACTCAGGGTCCGCATGCTGAGCCTCTGTCACCTGACGACGGATAACAGGAGTGACAGTCAGACTCGCAATGATGAGGGCATCACACCACATACCCTCTGGCTTAGCACTTATCTCCCTCCCGGAGGCAGCTAGGGAGCAGCCCTTCTTCAGACGGAACATTGGTGCTTATCATCCTATTACATTTTTCTATTTTCTTGAGTCATTTTGATGTATTTAGCCTAGTTCCACCACTATCTCTTTCCCTTTGCCCAAGTCTGCAGGTGGCAGAGAAGGTCCGACTTGCAGAAGCCACCACGAGTTCATACGGCGACGTCTGAAGGCGAATCATACATTGCTGGAAAGGGCGTCGAGTCAACTTCGCAGGCAAGGTGACCTCATCTCATTCCGAGTTCAGGGCTGCCTGGGAGAGCCGTTCTCCCCCGACTGCACTGGACTTCCCCTGCCAAGTTCCTGAACCTGATTTGAAGCTGTACCACGACAAACGGCGGAGGATTCAGACCGAGAGTTCTTCAATAAAGTTCTTCCACGTCCTATCCTCTTCCAGGATCAGGAAGCGGAATCACGATCGGCATCCGGAGGCCAGAGTTCTCGCTCTTCCTCCTCGACTAGACGGGTCTGCCTCCCACAACCTGCAGCGACCAGCTACCACTCATCGGCGTCCCCCAGTCTGCCCCGACATCAGATGGCTTCCCCACCAGTTTTCATGCAAAGAGGGTTCCTCCACGGTTCCAACAACTTTGACGGTTTGAGATTTGGTGTCCGGGAGCGGCTGGGACAACTTCTGCAAGTCACTGTTCATACCAGGTAGCTGTTGTGGCCAGAAGCTGCCACCTTGTTCGAAGCTCTACCCGGACCAGCCACTGGAAGATTCAAGCCACGAGTTCTTCTACGAATATCTTCCTCCACCTGTCCTCTTTCTGGATCAAGAAGCGGAAGTGCGTTCAACGTCCGGAGGTCAGAGCTTTCATTTTTCTTCCTCGACTGGACGGGTCTGCCTCCCACAACCTGCAGCGACCAGCTGCCACTCATCAGCTTCCCCCAGTCCACCCCGACATCGGACGGCTTCCCCGTCAGTTTTGCTGCAGAGGGGACTCGCTCACGGTTCCAGAAACTCCAGTAGCTCGTGATTTGGAGTTCAGAAGCCATCGGGGCGATCTCTGCATCCTGCTGTCAGAAACAGGGAGCTGCCGCGCCCAGATTCTGCCTCCCCGATCGAGCCCCACCTCGGACCAGCAACTGCAGCCGAAGAATTCAGAAAAAATCAGGAGCATCCCAGTTCCTGTTACGAAGAAACTCCCCCTGGTCTCGATGACAGAAAAATTCTGGAGTGAGAACTGCGGTTGCAACAGTGGCTGCCTATCACCTCTCACAGCCGGCGACCAGCTTCGACCTCGGCTTCCCCGTTAGCAATTTCGGCAGATTCCCCCTTCCCGCCTGGCCGGCTTAGCGCCCCTCCCTGCGTGGAGGTAGTGTTTGATTGTACTTGAATATTTCCCACCCCCGAGATCACCCTCCTGCGCGAGGTGTAGTGATTGTACTTTTAAACAGGATTGAAGCTTCATCGGCGCAGTGTTCGGGGAACCCACACTTCCCCGCTCGCCCTCGTCTCCGAATGGGGTTGGTTTCCTCAAACCAACCAGGTGAGCCTCTGCCCTTGCTCCATTACTCTTGTTCATTTCATATCTGCAAAACTTATCCGCTGGTCAGTGAGAGAGTGCCCGATCCCGGAGCCACCAACCCTTGTGTGGTCACCGTGGGTGATAGTGAGCGAGTGACCTAGTGCCCCCAAGGCACCCGGCCGCCCTTGTTTGTGGGCTTTCTATCCTCGGGAGGGACAACCTTAGCGGTGCTGGTCCTCTAACCAGCCAGGGGCTTTCTCCACTACCTCGACTCGGCATCACCGAGTCACCCCGGGAAACGTGTGCGCGCGGTGTGACGGCGACTCTCAAGTTGCTCCCGATCTTGTGATTGTGATTGCGAATTAAGTCCTAGGGATCAAATCCTATTGCTGCATTTGGTGTCACATCAATTTGGTATCAGAGCAAGTTTTAGACTTGTCTCTTCAAGCCTAGGTCCTAGGGTCTTTGCATTTTCATCATCCGTGTGCATGTCCACCCGTAGTGATACCTTGTACCGAGCCGACCCCTCTACCTCGCCCCCCCCCCATGAATCCCAATTCCCACGGTGACCGGTTCACCATGTCCTTTAGCTTCAAAGTAGTCCTACCCCACAACAAAATCACCACTGTGTTCCTTGATGAGTACCAATCGGGAAATTATGTCTCCCAAACTCTTGTGAACTCCTTGTCACAAGAAGGGAAAATTGTCATCCATGGGGAATGGGTTTTCATAGAGTTCTATGTACCTTGTGTAAGCCGCATTCCCTCCAAATCCATTACGTGGGGTAGTGGAGCATGGTGCAAAATTCGGCCCCTTGGGTCACATATTATTTTGGGAAAAGAATGGATGGAAGAACAACAAGCAATCATAGACCCCGAAGGAAAAGGGTGTCACTGGCAATCCCCGGGAGACAAGAAAAGGTTCCACTTCCCAAATTCTTATAACCAAGCCCTCTCCAAGTTTGAGCAAATCATTCAAAAGCGATCAGTTAAAGTGGAAAATGAGCCTCAAATCTCCATTGCACAAAACCAACCCGAACCCCAACATGAACAACTCATCCCACCCACTAGTGAGCTAACCATAGAGGAGCCCCTAGCTACCTGGCTCAAGAAAGGTCCCATCTTGTACCCTTCAACCCCATGCAACCTCCCCCTAGAGCAAGTTCAACTAGTGCCATGTCATTCTCGTCACACAACATATCAATCCTTTTACTTTGTGGAAACCCTTGAAGACCTACTTAGGAGTTTGAGTTATCAAATGGGGTTGACTAGCATGTTGGCCATGGAACCCATTAAGCCCAAGTACCTTACCTTTGCCTACTCATCCATTGGCTCCATTACATCTATTTGCACTATAGGCCAATGCACTAGTGAGCTTCTAATCTTCCTGCCAACCCCTAGGGAACTTGACCCAATGAGCCCCACAAAAAAATGCTCTCCTCTCCTCAAGGTCACACTTCCTAGTGAGTCCACACTCTTGTTGTTGCCCCTTGTCGATGAAGGTTCAACATGCATCGGGGAACGTCCTACTTGGGCCAACCTATCCAAGGACATAGAGGGATCCCTCCATAAGAGTTTCAATTTCTATGATCCTTTTGACCCCACTCAATGGAAATCCCCTCCTTCCACAAGGAAAGGGATTTCAATTCCCGATGAGTTTTACACCACTCCCCTACCACAAGGAGAGGGCAATCAACCTAAGGAATCCACTTTGGTGCTTACCCCATTAGGAGACGAGTGCCCAGCCCACACTAGGGAGTGTATGCTTTGGAATGCTCAAGGTCCAGGATGGGAAGAAGTCTCATTCCCCTCAACCCAAGTCCTCCTAGATCCACATGTTCCCTTCCCACTAGCCCCTCATTACCAACCCACCTCCTGGCCCTCCTACATCTCTCCCTACCCCTCGCCCCTTTGCAAGGAGCATTACGATAAGTCCCACTGGGTTCATGATTTCCACTTCCCAATGTGTGCTAGGGACCCTAGGGCGACCACTTGGATTGAAACCCACCTCCACATCACCCACCCCTTAACCCATCTTGATATGTTTGGCCACTCCCTATGGGCTTCCAAGTACTCCTCACCCACCACCCACTCCCTCCTACCCTCACCCACCATGTCAGGCCTAACCCACCCATTCCGAAATTTCGCCCACACTATGAGAGTCAATGCCAAGGGTGGCATCAACCTTGGAAATAAGGGAGTGACCCATCCCAAGATGTCCACCCCTTGGAACCGCTTCGATCCCCATGAGTGGAAACCCCCAAATCTCACAGATGGGACCATCTTGATAGGAATCCATGTATCACAACCTTTTGCATCATGTGGTCAGGCTAGTCACATCATTTGTGTCATTCACACACTAGGTCCAGTGCATGATAGGCTTACATTTGGACAAGTTGGTCTTCCCCCACTCTTCATCCGTCTCATGCATGATAGGGCCACTTGTGGCTGCCCCGGTCCACCTAAGTGCATCAAGGTCCACATGGTTTCTAAGCATGATAGGTCAATTCATGGATGCCCTGGTCCTCCTAAGTCTGTCAAAACCAATCTAACACTTGATAGGGCTGAATTTGGCTGTCCAGGCCCTCCCTTCATCCCTATAGGATCATCATTCATGACATTGCATGGTAATATTCGCAAAAACATCAACAAGAGCAAAGAGATTTACAAAAAGTCAGCTAATTCCCACCGCCGCCACCAAGAATTCCAAGTCGGTGATTTTGTGGTGGTGAGAACTGAGAGGCTATTCCCTGGGAATACTTCAAAGTTGAGGTCTCGTGGAGCTGGCCCCTTCCAGGTGCTGAGACAACTTGGCACCAATGCTTATGTGTTGGACCTCCTTGAAGAATACGGAGTAAGTCCCACATTCAATGTGGCTGACCTGGTACCCTACAAGGGCCCCACGGTGACACCCGGTGAGGAAATCCAGCCTACTCCCTCCTTTGAGAGCGCCCCCACACCCCAGAGAGCTCAACCCCATTTGAGAAATCGGCGCGATGAAGTGGAGCAGATATTAGATGAACAGGTTACCATCACAAGGAGCAAGGTGTATGAGCGCTACCTGGTCAGGTGGAAGGGACGACCACCCTCGGACGAAACCTGGGTGAGCCGGGAGGATCTCCAACAGCTGTCCCCCGATCTCCTAGAGCAGTACCGCAGCAAGGAGGGCCTTTACTCGACAGAGTCGAGCTCTTCGCCGCCCGGGAGAATTGATGAGGGCATCACACCACATACCCTCTGGCTTAGCACTTCTCTCCCTCCCGGAGGCAGCTAGGGAGCAGCCCTTCTTCAGACGGAACATTGGTGCTTATCATCCTATTACATTTTTCTATTTTCTTGAGTCATTTTGATGTATTTGCCTATGTTTTGAGTCATGTTACTAGGTTATCATGTTATTTACTTATGTTTGTATGTAGGCTAGTGGGCTAATGGGGCTAGTAGGTCTTATTGGGCCATTTCTTTGGTCTGGCCCATGGGCGCCCCTCTCCCCCACCCCTTGGTCTTCCGTCATTTGTCCATTTCATGAGGACTTTTTGTAAATTGGGTTTTCCTATATATAGGACCCCAAACCCCCTCTTTTGAAGTAATGAAGTATTGAAGAATTTGCCAAAGCATTAGTGCACCTCTCCCTCCCTCTCTAGCTCTCTCTCTCTCTCTTCTTCTCCCTCTCACTAAAGGGGGCGAACCCCTCTCTCTCTCCTCCCCACCCCAAATTTGAAATTTACTCTCTCTCCTCCCTATTCACCTCTAATTAAGACCCCTCCCCCTTCCCCATACCTCCCATTTAAGTCCCCTCCAACCCTTAGGTGGAATCCCTTTCTCCTAGGCACCTCTCCCTCTTCCAAGGCACCCCTTGGCATTCCCCATACACCCCCTCACTTCCCCAAGCACACCCTTCACCCCTCCCAAGCTAAAATTCGAATTTTCCTACCTTTGGGGACTGCACCCCATTCATTCCCAGCCCCTTCACCTCCCTAGGTCGCAGCCCCCCAACCCCCTTCCCCGTTGTTCTTCCATTAGCCTAGTTCCACCACTATCTCTTTCCCTTTGCCCAAGTCTGCAGGTGGCAGAGAAGGTCCGACTTGCAGAAGCCACCACGAGTTCATACGGCGACGTCTGAAGGCGAATCATACATTGCTGGAAAGGGCGTCGAGTCAACTTCGCAGGCAAGGTGACCTCATCTCATTCCGAGTTCAGGGCTGCCTGGGAGAGCCGTTCTCCCCCGACTGCACTGGACTTCCCCTGCCAAGTTCCTGAACCTGATTTGAAGCTGTACCACGACAAACGGCGGAGGATTCAGACCGAGAGTTCTTCAACAAAGTTCTTCCACGTCCTATCCTCTTCCAGGATCAGGAAGCGGAATCACGATCGGCATCCGGAGGCCAGAGTTCTCGCTCTTCCTCCTCGACTAGACGGGTCTGCCTCCCACAACCTGCAGCGACCAGCTACCACTCATCGGCGTCCCCCAGTCCGCCCCGACATCAGACGGCTTCCCCACCAGTTTTCCTGCAAAGAGGGTTCCTCCACAGTTCCAACAACTTCGACGGTTCGAGATTTGGTGTCCGGGAGCGGCCGGGACAACTTCTGCAAGTCACTGTCCATACCAGGTAGCTGTTGCGGCCAGAAGCTGCCACCTTGTTCGAAGCTCTACCCGGACCAGCCACTGGAAGATTCAAGCCACGAGTTCTTCTACGAATATCTTCCTCCACCTGTCCTCTTTCTGGGTCAAGAAGCGGAAGTGCGTTCAACGTCTGGAGGTCAGAGCTTTCATTTTTCTTCCTCGACTGGACGGGTCTGCCTCCCACAACCTGCAGCGACCAGCTGCCACTCATCAGCTTCCCCCAGTCCACCCCGACATCGGACGGCTGCCCCGTCAGTTTTGCTGCAGAGGGGACTCGCTCACGGTTCCAGAAACTCCAGTATCTCGTGATTTGGAGTTCAGAAGCCATCGGGGCGATCTCTACATCCTGCTGTCAGAAACAGGGAGCTGCCGCGCCCAGATTCTGCCTCCCCGATCGAGTCCCACCCCGGACCAGCAACTGCAGCCGAAGAATTCAGAAAAAATCAGGAGCATCCCAGTTCCTGTTACGAAGAAACTCCCCCTGGTCTCGATGACAGCAAAATTCTGGAGTGAGAACTGCGGTTGCAACAGTGGCTGCCTATCACCTCTCACAGCCGGCGACCAGCTTCGACCTCGGCTTCCCCGTTAGCAATTTCGGCAGATTCCCCCTTCCCGCCTGGCCGGCTTAGCGCCCCTCCCTGCGTGGAGGTAGTGTTTGATTGTACTTGAATATTTCCCACCCCCGAGATCACCCTCCTGCGCGAGGTGTAGTGATTGTACTTTTAAACAGGATTGAAGCTTCATCGGCGCAGTGTTCGGGGAACCCACACTTCCCCGCTCGCCCTCGTCTCCGAATGGGGTTGGTTTCCTCAAACCAACCAGGTGAGCCTCTGCCCTTGCTCCATTACTCTTGTTCATTTCATATCTGCAAAACTTATCCGCTGGTCAGTGAGAGAGTGCCCGATCCCGGAGCCACCAACCCTTGTGTGGTCACCGTGGGTGATAGTGAGCGAGTGACCTAGTGCCCCCAAGGCACCAGGCTGCCCTTGTTTGTGGGCTTTCTATCCTCGGGAGGGACAACCTTAGCGGTGCTGGTCCTCTAACCAGCCAGGGGCTTTCTCCACTACCTCGACTCGGCATCACCGAGTCACCCCGGGAAACGTGTGCGCGCGGTGTGACGGTGACTCTCAAGTTGCTCCCGATCTTGTGATTGTGATTGCGAATTAAGTCCTAAGGATCAAATCCTATTGTTGCATTTGGTGTCACATCACGCAAGCACCGCCAACCCTGGCTCCTGGGGAATCTTGAGCCTGAAAGATACCTCGGGCACTTGTTCCCAGAGCCTCCACTTCCTCAACATCAAGGCACTGACCGCAACCTTCCGACTCAAGGCATCAGCAACGACATTCATCCTGTCCGGCTGATAAGACAGGGTGAAGTCATAGTCCTTCATGAACTCCATCCAACGCCTTTGCCTGAGGTTCAGGTCCTTTTGCGAGAACACATACCTCAAACTCTGATGGTCAGTGAATACCTCGAACTTCTCGCCGTACAGATAATGCCTCCAGATCTTCAGCGCGAAGATCACCGCCGCCAACTCAAGGTCATGGGTGGGGTAGTTTTCTTCGTGGGACTTTAGCTGTCGAGATGCATAAGCCACCACTCTACCATGCTGCATCAAAATAGCACCCAATCCAACACCGGAAGCATCCGTACACACCACGAAACCTCCCGATCCAGAAGGCAAAACCAACACCGGAGTCGAGGTGAGCAATCTCTTCAGTTCCCTGAAGCTCTGCTCACACTCCTCAGACCAGACGAAAGGCACATCCTTCCGCGTGAGTCTCGTCATCGGGGTCGCAATGCGAGAAAAATCCTGGATAAACCGGCGATAATAACCCGCAAGCCCCAAGAAACTCCGGATCTCCGTCACTAACCTCGGCCTCGGCCACTGCATTACTGCCTCGACCTTGGCGGGGTCCACGGAAATGCCATCACCAGAAATCACATGCCCCAGAAAGTGCACCTCGCTGAGCCAAAACTCGCACTTGCTGAGCTTCGCATACAACTGGTGATCTCGCAACGTCTGCAGCACCACACCTAAATGGTACGCGTGCTCCTCCGCAGACTGCGAATAAACAAGAATATCATCCACGAAGATGACCACGAACTGGTCCAAATACGGATGAAACACCCTCTGCATCAAGTCCATGAAGGCTGATGGGGCATTGGTGAGTCCGAACGGCATCACCAAAAACTCATAATGCCCGTACCTCGTACTGAACGCAGTCTTCTCCACATCGGACTCGCGAATTCTCAGCTGATAGTAACCTGACCGCAAATCAATCCGCGAGAACACTCGCGCGGACTGGAGCTGGTCGAACAAGTCATCAATCCGCGGCAACGGATACTTGTTCTTAATGGTCACTTCATTCAGCTGCCGATAGTCAATGCACAGCCGCAGACTACCGTCCTTCTTCTTCACAAACAACACGGGCGCACCCCAAGGGGAAAAGCTAGGACGAATATACCCCTTGGCCAACAGTTCCTGCAACTGCGCCCTCAACTCCCTCAACTCAGCGGGGGCCATACGGTAGGGAGCCTTCGCCAAAGGTCCCGTACCAGGCACAACCTCGATCACAAAATCGATCTCCCGCCGGGGAGGTAATCCAGGCAATTCCTCGGGAAAAACGTCGGGGAACTCGCACACCACCGGAATGTCCTCGACACTCGGTTCCATCCGTTCAGACACCACCACAGACGCGAGAAAACCCTGACAACCAGAATCAAGCAATCGACGGGCTCGAATAGCAGAGATAAGGAATCGAGAAGAGGTGGAACGGATACCTTGGAAATAGAAGGTCCGCTTACTCGGATGCTGGAAGTAGACCCTCTTCATCCCACAATCCACCACCGCTCCATGAGTCTCAAGCCAATCCATGCCTAGAATCACATCATAATCCCGAAGTTGCAACGCATACAACCTGCCTGGCATACTCCGCCCATCGATCCAAACCGGAACCTGATCGAAGCAATACGGAGTGATCATAAAGTCACCCGAAGGCAACTCCACTGTCAAATCACAGGACAACTGGGTCACCGGCTCCTCGACGCTCGACGCAAAATCCTCCGAAATAAACGAATGAGACGCGCCAGAGTCGAACAAAACCCGAGCCGCACAACCCAAAATCTGAACGGTACCTTCCACGAGCTGTGACGCCACTGCCTCTGCCCTGGTCATGTGCGTGATCTGGCCTCGAGCCCTCTGCCTGCCTCCCACACTAGCTGACCTGGGTAGCGGCAGATACTGTCTCTACTGCTGCTACTGCCTCTACTGCTGAGGAAACTGCTGCTGTGGCGGCCTCTGAGGACAGTCGCGCGCCATATGCCCTGGCTGGTCACACCGAAAATAGATGATCGGAGCCGTGCACTGCCTGCCTGGGTGGGTCCCACCACACTGTGGACAAAGTCCTCGCGATCCACCCACTGATCCCTGACGCTGCAAAGGAACCGGGTGATGTACACTGCCCGATGAAGCCTGCCCCTGGTCCCTGGACTTCTTCTTGCCGAACCCTTTCTTGAAGAACTTCTTGACCTTCGAGCCGAAGGACGCATATCCTGTCACCGAAGCTGCCGATGCCGGTACTCCGGAACCACCCGACGCAGACTGAAAGAAACCCTGCTGCTGGGTAACCGACTGCTGGCTGCGACATGACAAGGACTGCCCCTGGCTGATCGGTCCTCGAGTCCTCTACATATCCATCTCCAAAGAAACCGCAACACGAGACGATGTCTCTAGATCAGTGGCCCCATTCGCGATCAGATGGTGTTTCAGCTCCAGCCTCAAGCCCTGTACAAACTGCGTGGTCCTCACCCTCTCATGCTCCATGATATGAGGTGCATACCGACCCAGCTCGACAAATCAGGCCCTGTACTGCAACACGGACATGTCACCCTGCACCAGCTCCAGAAACTCCCGCATCCGCTGCGTATCAACAATATCTGGACAGTACGTACGCTCGAAAGCACTAACGAAGTCATCCCACTCGATCTGCTCAAGTGGACGAAGCTGAAAAGACGTCTTCCACTCGGAAGACCACCACCTCCGAGCCGTACCCTGCAACTGGTTGTAGGCCAACACAACTCTGTCCTCGGCAGCACTCTTCGCAGAACTGAACACCCGCTCCATCTCATCAAGCCAATCACGAGCCGCATCAGGGTCTGCCTGGCCGCTGAAATAAGGTGGATGGAACTGCAGAAAGTCCCTCACTGCTCGGCCTAGCCCACCCCTAGCTGACGAGCCCTCACCAGCCTCTCCGCCGAACTGCTGAGATATAAGCTGGTACATGCCACGGAAGAAATCCTCAGCCCCCAGAACTCTCGCAGCATCCGCGGCCTCGATAGCCCCTGGAACTCTGCTATGCTCTTCCTGGTCCCTCTGGACCCCCTGCTGGATCTCCTGACCTCCAGCCGACTGCCCCTGCTGAGAGCGAGAGCTCCGCCTCAGCGCCATCCTCGCTCCTGAAGCACAAGATAGAGAACACGAAAAAAAATGGCAAGGTCAAAACAAACACACGGTGCCCAATGCCAGCGTCACCTGTACATCATCGCTGCGGACTAGTGGACCACTACAATTACCTATGATTCTCATGCAATTCCACAACCGCGCTCTGATACCAGCTGTAACGACCCGAGAATCCGATTACCGGGAAGGCCGATAACCCGAGACCCGTACCGCCACCCACGAGCCCGAAGACTCGGAAGGGTTAAAAGGATGGTGTGGAGACTACACAAGTATCATAAATAATTGTAGAAATTAAACAGTTATAATATTAAGCAGGAAATAAATTAACATTTTACATGGTCCACAATATAAAATAACAACGACAGCAACAATAGTCCACAACTAGTACAGTGACAAGAAAGAAAAGTACAGCTACACGGGACATACCCCGGCTCTGACCTCTAGCACTACCTCTGGGCACCCGCACCATGCTGCACTCCTGACGCGCTCCCCGAGGGTGGCACCTCACCTGAAACACGGAGAAAATACACAGGGAATGAGTCTCGGAACAAGACTCAGTAGGGATCACTCGAACCCTACCTCGTAAAACGAGAAACCACTACACTAGCGGTAGAAAAGTACCTCGGAAAGGAAAGCCCTGTACTCTACAAAACGGGATCCCATAGCATGCAAACCGACACCCGTGCCATGGTAAGAAGACCGAAGCTCAACGGCCAACCCGACAAAACCTGAAGGTCAGAAACACACGACTGACAGTCTATCACTCCGTACTCGACAGGAGTACCACCCACTAGAAGCACAGCCGGTAGCGTCCCCTGACGTCTTACACCGCACCGCAGGTGAACCGCCTGACGTGGTAGGTCCTACCCGAGACGCAGACACCGTACAAGTAACCACGAACAAGTGACTAGCTGGGGCCACGCCCGTCGACGTGGGTCCAACCGCCCCCAACCACGTGTGCACACACAGACCACACGTCCCTGGTCTGGCCCTCTGACCGGTTTTCCCCTCAGCCGGACTCTGGCTGCAAGACGTGGGGCCCAACGGTAACCGGTCCACAAATCGTCTCTAAAGGTCGGCCCGTACACCACTCCCTGGTGCGACCAGCACCTCGCACTGGTGGGCTACGACTAGTGGAGGGTCACTGAAGGAGTAGACTCTCAAGACAACGGAAAACAACGTCCAAACCTGACCGCCCTGATGGGAAGTCCGAGTCCAGATCATTTGCTGGATCTCAAGACACCACTCCCTATTGCTCTAACTAGTTTTAGCCTGTGGGAGATCTGGACTGCTAGGAACTCTATCCTCCATGATGGGAAGCCTCCTAAGATCCAGCAAATGATCCCAAAAATTCTCTCCCAGGTGAGACAATCTTTAGCATTGTCTAAGCTTCGGGAAGACAAACATGAAAGGAGAACTGTTCTAGCAGAATGTGGAATTCAGGCCATCAGGAACAACAGTCCAAAACTGAAGCTCATCAAATGGCAATTCCCACCCTGGCCTCATATTAAACTGAACACCGATGGTGCCTCCAAGCTAGCTCAGATTTCAGGTGGTGGTGGTGTCATCAGGGACTCACATGGATCAATCATCTTGGCTTTCTCCCATTTTTATGACCAAGCTAGCAGCATGATGGCAGAGGCTCGAGCACTCCAGGATGGTCTAAAATATCTGAGAACTCTTACTACACACCCGAGCACCATTGAATGTGACTCCCAAATCCCGGTCCAAGTTATCAACCAAAAGATTCCCTGTCCTTGGGAAATTTTGAAGTATGTGAGGGAAATCCGGACCCTTCTCATGGCAACTGACACTATCACTCACATCTTTCGTGAAGCCAATAAGGTGGCAGATTCGTTGGCCAATCTAGCTTGCACCAACAAATGTAATCTTTATTTTTCCTCACAGCAGCAACTTCCTAGTGCTGTTAGAGGTTTTGCCCGTTTGGATAAGCTAGGAATGCCTAGCATCCGCACAATGTAATTCCCTTGATTCTTTTATATGAATAAATCCACCTCCTAGCAGTGCATCCCAATGCACCTAGGAAAGGTTTTTGATAAAAAAAAAACGTCCGAACCTGACGAAGTACGGGGGCCGTCCCACGTACCAGCACCATCGCACGGTGACCACGGTCGGAGAAGAAACGGATGCACCGCCCACAGCCGAACGCATGACCAAGGCAAATGGAACCTCCGGACACCCAAAGACACGGTCCCGGAACTCCACGGGGTGCCCAGGACACACACACGGCCCAAGAGGAACACCCGACAACAGGACAAGGGCGAACGCGCTAGGACCCCCTAGCGCGACAAGGAAGATCGCGCTAGGGCCTCCTAGCGCGACAAGACAGGTCGCGCTAGGGACCCCTAGCGCGACAAGGCAGATCGCGCTAGGGACCCCTAGCGCGACCAGAACCGCCCTACTGTTCATCTTCTCCGATGAACACGCCCCATCGGGGCAGCGCGACCATCAAGAACGCGCTACTGGAGTATAGCGCGTTCTCAGTCCGCGCCCGAAAAATGGCGGAAACGCCCAAAAACTCCAACCACGCCCACATGCCTCCACCGGAGAGGGGGAAAACAAGGGGAATGATCCCTAAGGACCCCTAGCATGCTTCTAAGCCACCAAAACATGAAATAGCGGGCTAAAATCATAGATCGAGCGAGCTCTCCCCAAATCATGGAAAACCTCAAACCCGCTCAAACAAGCCTCTCTCGGCCTCCCCGCGGCCTACGAATCACGGAAACGAATGGCAAGAGGCTAAGGAACGTCACCCTACCTCAATGGAGCGAATGCTCCGCCGGATCGCCCGCGAATCACGAAGAACGCTTGAAGCTTCACGAACTCCCCACGCTTGCCGCACGCCCACGAGCTCGCCTCGCCGCCACCCACGCGTCCGCGCCGTCGCCCTGCCGCCGTCAACAGCCGGGGAGGGGCTCACCACGTCCGAATGGGAGAGAGAGGGAGAGAGGAGGGCGGCCACGGTTGGGGAAGGAAGGAGGAAGAAGAAGAAGAAAGAGAAAGAGGAAAAGAAAAAGAAAAGAAAATAGGAATATATAGAAAATCTGATTTTTCAGAAAAATACAGAAAAATAGAAAAATACCTTTCTGGAATCCTCGGAACGCACCGATCGCAATGGTACCACTCGTGCCTGGGGGAACCGCCCGGTTCGCCCGCAGCGAGCTTCCGAAGAAAAAGCCGAAACACACACCGGGAATCGGAAAACACACGCGGAAAAGCCGCGGAACGCCTCCGGGCCTCCGAAACAACTCCGGATCGCGCCGATCCGAACACGAAAGATGTCCGAAACGAAATTTCAGACACAACGGAGCCGGACATTCTGAAAACCAGATCCAGGACCCACGAAGAAGGATCCGAAAGGTCCGGGATATTACAGTAGCCCTATACCTCCCTGCGTGGAGTGGGCATATATTTATGAAAGTGTAATCTTATTGCATTTGTATATCGGGGTTGTTCGAAAATCGACCGGGAGTCTTCCCCACGCCTAGGCGTGGAGGTACGTGCTCGTTCCGATCCTTACATTTGCTGTTTAGTATGCTTTCTATATTGCTGCGTTTGTGAGATTAGGGCCGTTAGCTAGTTCCAAATTTCACCGCGATTGTGAGTTGTGAGTGCCCGTTCCGTAGCTCCAATCGAGCACCGAGTGCGGATTAGCACCCTAGGCGACGGTGGTTTCTTAATCTCCGCGATCCCCACGTTTCCCTCGCAAGGGACGATCGTCGGGCTCAAGAGAGTCGCTGTTGAGAGACGTCTCCACCCGGAGAATACCACGGTGGTCAGCCGCCCGACTTGCCTTAGTGTGCTAGTGCTGGCCGCACATCGAGTCGGTCGTACGTCTTAGCCCGAGTCGGTCATCCGTCCCGCATCAAATTGGTATCAGAGCGGGTTGAGTCTAGGGTAGTCTTTGCATAAGTCTTGCATGCATCATGGTCTAAGTCGAGTCTAGAACCATCATTACTTTCAAAACAAAAAAAAGAGTGTTTTCAGATTGCATTTCACCCAATAGCCTGGTATATTAAAAGGCGTTGCCCGAACATTAGGTTATGCTTATCGGGAAGGTAGCGTACTTGCGCGAGTGATCTTCGGATTGCTTATCTCCGCCACGTACCGGATATTGGTTAGGTCTACACGCATCATTTTTTTTGCATTAGTGAGTGTTTGCATTAGTCGGTGTCTTCTAGTTCGTGTAGTCCTATAAGAGTCAATCAGTCTTGTCCAAGTGTCGGCATGTCTAACATGTAGTTCCTCAATTTCTCATGGAGTCCCAATCACCCGGGTGATATGACCGTTGGCCCACCCATGGGCTTGGCAACCATCCTCTCCGCTTCTGTAGGCCTGAAGCCTCAGATTTTTTTGCCTCCAATGACCCGGGCATCTACCTCAAGTGGGAGGCCACCATGGATACCTACTTTGATTGTTATACTATGTCCGAGGCAATGCAATTCTCTTTCGCCAAAGAGCGGCTTCTTCATGAGGCTGCCGAAAAGTGGGATTACATCGAAAGAATGAGAGAGGTTAGGGGGCAATGGCCCATCAAGTCATGGTGGGACATGAAGAGAGAGCTTAGGAAGGTCTACGTGCCCCAACCGGTCACCTCCAACCGGCCCCACCCAATCACTTCCAACCAAGTGGGTCCTAGCCGGAGGCAAAGAGCCCCACACGTCGATGAGCCAAGACCCAATCCTAGGACGGTTGACTACGGGCGAGTTCACCAGGATATCCCTATTCCAACCCACTCCGTTGCCGAACTTATGCAAATGATTTTGGACCGGTTGGATGGGGTGAATAGAACATGTACTCCTAGTGATGTACTCCTACCCGAGCGTAAGGAGGTCATCGCCGGTAGTCTTAACCCGGCCCCATCAACGGAGTCCCCAAGCCCTCTCCCCATCATGATGTATCCTCATTCCCCACCCATGAGAGCTCCATTATCACCACCCTCTACTTCCGAACTCTATTCGGAACCATCTCATTGGGAGCCACCCGTATTTCTAACGGGTACACTTTACATAGCCGAGCCACTACTTAGTTGGCTCAAGGATAGCTTGGTCCCACTTCCCTTCCCATCTATGGACCCTATCCTACCTCTGGTGCCAATCAATTCATTTCACACCACTTTCCGGTGTAGTCACTATGTGGATACATTGGATGACCTTCTTAAAGGGTTAGATCGGCAATTGATATTTACGCACTTGTTGGCTCCAGGCTTCGACCAACCCACAGGTCGTAGTTTCACTCATCCCGCTTTAGGGTCCATCACCTCCGTGTACACCGTGGGTCATGTTACCACGGAGGTTCTTCTACTCCTCCCGTTACCGGCCGAGCCCGACTTCATTCCTTTTATCCCGAGGGAGGAGCCCTATCTTCTATACACTGTCCCATCTACCACGATGGATGGAGGTGACCATCACCTTCATGAATTTCAATCATGGGACTATGTAATGAAGGAATCGGGGGGTCACACATTATTTGACCCATTTGACCCCTTCTCTAGTGGGCCTCGTGCTCCACCACTTCCCCTCTACTTTGTCAAGGAAGTCCCCTACCACTCTCTTCCCACTCGGGCCAATTAAATTCCACAAAGCAATAGGTCCGATTATTGGGAAGCATGGCATGCCTTACCTACATGTAGTGGTGATGAACCTCTTAGCCCACCCACACCCACATCTGATAGCAAGTCCTTGCATGCATGGTGTCTTTTTGGGTGTCTAGGAGTATATCATCATACCTACCTTTGGTTGCATCTAGTGTATGCATGGCACACATTTGGGTGTCCTGGTCCGCCATCGTCCATGCGTAGGTCGGACTAGCCATAGGTTTGTCTAAAAGTCATGTGTGTGTGTGTTTGTTTATCTCTCTAGTTGTTTTCTTTCATCCATTTGGTTTGCATAAGTCGTGTCCCAATCAAAGGCCAGTCAAAGCACGCATAAGGAGGTAGCCAATGCATGCTACATATCCGTGGATTCAAAGGGAGAGTACCTCTAGATCAGGGTCATACCTGACAGGTTTCCGCCCGGAGACCGAAAGCCACTCTAAGTCCACGATCCCCACCCTTTCCGGGTTAAGAAACAAGTGGGTTCGAAAGCGTACGATATTGAACTACCGAACGACAATGGTGTCAATTCGACATTCCATGTTTCCTCTGGTAGCATATTGGAACCCGTGGTGATCCCTAGTGAGTCTCGAGCTTTATCTTTCTATTGGGAGTGACCCCTCACCCGAGAGTCCACTTTTCCAGCCTCAACGCATGCATATAGATTGTATACTGGATGAGCAGGTGATCACCACAAGGAATGGCGCATACCCACACGTCCTAGTGTGTTGGCGAGGATGCCCCACGATGACCAACGCCTTGATCACATGCGGAGAGCGCAAGCTTCGAGACCCTTACTCGACGGGGTCGAGTTCCTCCCACCCGGGGAGAATTGGTACGGACACCAGGGTGATCACGTGACACGTCGGCGAACCGACGGTGCCATACGCCGAGCGCCAAGTGGACTACATCGGCTTCCCATCGAATTGGGGATAATTTGGCTTCCATTTGGACACTTTTTGCATTAAATTTGGGCTTGTATTGAAGATTATACATGGGTTTTCATATTGAGCTGGTTGCTAGACCCTTAAAAGGCCAATTGGTTAAAGGCCCTTAAGCATTCCATAAGAAAGGAAAGGCCTTGGACCAATATGAAGAACCCATTAGCCTAGCAAGGCCCAAATAGGCTCCCTTCCTACATGGGCTCTCTAAGTGGGAGAGGCCTCATACTAGAATGGGCTTCTTTTACTCTTGGGTTCTCAAGATGGAAAGGGCCTTAAGCTAGAGTGGTTAGGTGGGCTTAAGCCAAGATCACCAAGTGGCCCATTCTAGGCCCAAGAAGGGGGCGCCCCATTTTTTGGCTTATTAGGCCAGATGGTTGATTTGTTTTCTTCTCCAATTACCACATGGGGTATTAGAAGGCTGCTGGACAATTTTCCAATGGCTGCCACCTAACATTTTACAAGAAATTCAAAGTTAGGTGAGCCACCATTGCCCCTTGTCCCCCCTCTTTCACTATCACATTGTAATGGGTTCTCCCCCTCTCTCATTGTGTATCCCACGCAGCCCCTCCCCTCTATACCTCTTGTAATGCCTATTTAAAGGCTTGTACAATGTGTGTTTAAAGGTTAATGAAAAGATTTTGTGAGAAATTGCATTAAGTGAGTGATTCACTTCTTCTTCCTTGGGTGTGACTCCCAACCCAATCCTGTGACTAGACAGTATTCAGGTCGTGAGACTTGACCATCTACCCCCCTCTTCCTCTTATCTTCTGGCTTCACCTGATTTATCCTTGATACTACTACGAGTTAGCAAGGATTCAGCTTTGGTTTCGTGTCGATCCGAGTTCATGAGCAACGTTTGCGATTTTTCTCGTGGAGGCACGCAGATCGTTCCTGAATGCTGCCCAGAATTGAAGATGTCTGTGTTTTAATTCCTGGAGCCCAACCCCGATGCCATCAAAAGTTGGTTTCTAAATATAAATCGTAGTATTTCAAGTCCTCTTCGTGTTGCCGCTGGTTTCGTCTCGATCCGTGACTGGTGCTGATCGTGACAACAGATCTCGTGGGATCACGCGGGATGGTCTGAGCAGGTCCGGCTGAGATCTGAGTCGACTTTCAGAGCCTTCCCCACCTTCATCCGGCCAAGATCCGTGTGAGAGGTCTTTAGAGTATTTCTTCCTCAGGGCGTCGCCTACGTTCTCCCACAAAGAGCGCCCCGATCCGACATCGGCAACCATTATTTCATATTTTTACCGTGTCGATGTGCAGTTCTGTGAGCACAAAACCAGAACCTGAGAAGTGTCATCGCTGCGCCTAGATCTGAAAGCATCTGATCACGCCCTTCGAAGTGAAGATACTACATCCAGTCACCGACATTCTCCAACAAACAGCACTCCGATTGGGCATCGGATCTGGTCGTACCAACCTCTGCAAGCTCGCTGCGCAGGGTGACCAGCGGGGGCAGAACCGGATCAGTTTTCCGTTGGCGTACCCGAGCGGCTCCGGCACGCGTTCCTCGCCTCCTGCGAGTGTGGCCCGTCAACCCGGGTTCCAGTAACCCCAAAATTAGCATTTGTAGCCCTATACCTCCCTGTGTGGAGTGGGCATATATTTATGAAAGTGTAATCTTATTGCATTTGTATATCGGGGTTGTTCGGAAATCGGCCGGGAGTCTTCCCCACGCCTAGGCGTGGAGGTACGTGCTCGTTCCGATCCTTACATTTGCTGTTTAGTATGCTTTATATATTGCTGCGTTTGTGAGATTAGAGCCGTTAGCTAGTTCCAAATTTCACCGCGATTGTGAGTTGTGAGTGCCCGTTCCGTAGCTCCAATCGAGCACCGAGCGCGGATTAGCACCCTAGGCGACGGTGGTTTCTTAATCTCCGCGATCCCCACGTTTCCCTCGCAAGGGACGATCGTCGGGCTCAAGAGAGTCGCTGTTGAGAGACGTCTCCACCCGGAGAATACCACGGTGGTCAGCCGCCCGACTTGCCTTAGTGTGCTAGTGCTGGCCGCACATCGAGTCGGTCGTACGTCTTAGCCCGAGTCGGTCATTCGTCCCGCATCAGCACCCCGCGCCGAGAGACCCTGAAACGAGAGAGAACAAAGAGAGATGGTGAACGGTTGAAAATGAGGCATCTGAAAGACCTAATAAAGATCCAATAGAGATCCAGGTCATTACATAGGAGCTATAGGGGAAGGGTTCCCCGACTGGGGTAGGTGAGGCCGTGGGGCAGGAGCGTCCTGCCTCGGCCGGCCGACTGGCTGGCGCTCTGTTGACATGTAGATGCTCGCCGTAGGGCAGCATCAAACCTTGACTCGAAAGGCTCAACCTCTAGAGCGACCTGATAAGAATGCTCCAGAGTGGTCACGTCGCGGCAAAGCAATTCAAACTGGTAGTGAAGCCGCAAACCTCTCTGGAACTGAAATGCGATCGTGGTGCTCTTCTCTCCAACTCCACTTCCCAACCGGTACTCATCGAAGTCCCTAATGTACTCAGACACGGACTTGTGGCTTTGGACGGGTTTGATCGGGGCTTTCTCTTGCATTGGGACTTGGGCGTAGGGGTTGGCCATAGTTGCAAAGAGATGGGAATTGGTTCCCCTAGGAGTGGGCATGCATTGGAACACTTTTTTTTTTCTTTATGCAAAACTTTTATGCAAGACTAATGCAAGCACCTAGACACGACTTCTAAATGGTGAAAAGGGGTAAAATGCGGACTCGAATACAAACCTAGACTCAACCCATATCCGATACGTGGCGGAAGTTTGATCCGAAGATCGCACTCACGTAAGTGTGTTACCTTCCCGATAGGCGTAACCTCTCATTCCGGGAACACCTTTTGATATACCGGGTATAGGAATGCAATATGACACATTGGACCGACTAACCGACTACCCTAGACTCGACTTAGCTCTGATACCAATTTGATGCGGGACGGGACGCGAACCTGGGACTCTAGCTCGCGGACGTCCCTAAGCGAGGGAAACGCGTGGATCTGCGCGGTTGAGGAACCGGCAATGAGTCATGGGTATCGGCTTTTCCGCGTACTCGGATCGAGTCACGGGACGGGTTCCACTCACTTGCTCGCAGTGGCGATGAAATTTGAACGAGCTAATATCTTAACAATCGCTCATGCAGCGGCATTTAAAATATACGAGATAAGCAAATGCATCAACGAAGGAGCGAAAACGTACCTCCACGCTCCGGGCATGGGGAAGATGACCCCGGCCGAACTTCGTACTCCCGGTACAGTAAATAATTAAATTACAATAATGAATATTACTGACCACTCCGCGAAGGGAGGTAAAGGGCTACACATGGACCCGAGAGTAACGGATTCGGGTTGACGGGCAGCGATTTGGGCAGCTCCGGTTGTGGCGCGCGCCAGCAATTGTGGGGTCCACGTTCTGGTCGGAGGGCCGATCGTGCCTGGAGTAGTACCGCTGCGAAGGGGACCCCTGGGGGGAACAATCCCTAGGAGGGGGACACGCCGGTTCACCTTGTGGAAGGCGAGACGGTCTACATGTGGGACGTTATTGCTTGCTATCCCCGGACCTGTGGTGTAGTTTCAGCACTGCACGACCCGGCGAAAACACTTTCTACGACTAACTCCGACGTCAGATCGACGCGAAACCTGCGCTGTTGCGAAGCTAGCTTAGAGATCTTCAACCATCTGTTATTACAGGAATTTTTCTGTCTTTGTATTTGCCGAGGCTGAATTTAGAACATGCGGACTTCTCTGACTTAGAACAGACCAGGTAGATTGGGATCTGCCTGAGAACTTGGTTTGACCGAGACTCAAATTATGGATCTTGGAGTTGGGGTTTTTATGGGAGATGGAGGGGGAAGTAAGGAACACGAGAATAATTTTTATGTATTTTTCTAAGGAGGTTTGACAGGGGAAATGGATTTTATAGTGGAGAGGGGTCGGATCTGGACTACGCAGGACAGAATAGAAACCGATTTTCACAGAGATTTTTATGAAGGGTAAATGAACTCCTAAAATCGTGGAAAAATTTGGGGAAAGGGATTTTGGTGGACAGAAAACACAGTCCAAATTTTAGAGCGATCTGAAATTGGAAAGGGGGTCAAAAGGGTAAAGAAGTGGGTTGCTGGAACATAGATCTGCACAGAGATAGAATCTGTAGATCGGGGGGGAATGGTAAAGGAAGGTAAACACGGGAGGAAAAATGTGAATTTTTTTGTGGAGGCTGGGGGGGACGTGGGGAACTCACTCTCCAATTTTCAACATGATCTGATCTCTTGATGGGGAGCTAAAAATCAGGCTTTAGACTTCTGTCCAACAATGGACAGATCTGTGACGGCGAGGCGGTGGTAGTGCGATGGCGGCTCGATGGCGGCGGCGGCGGAGCTTCACACTCAGAGGGGAGATACAACTTGGAATCCACCAAGTTTTCTAGGGAATCTACCCTAAAAATATAGCAATCCAGCTGCAAGGGGAGAGGAGAGAGAGGGGGCGCCCTTGGGTAATTCTTGGAGCAAATGCTTCATTCTTCATTAATTCCCACAAAATGGATAATACAAGGGTTATATAACTCCACCCTAAAGACCTAAATACCCTCAAATTTAGGGTTAGGGAGGGATAAATAAGGTATGGGATAATTAATCCCCCATGTGGTCAAATGACCAAAATAAAAAAAATATAACAATGAATAAACTATATTAAAGGGGGGGCGCCCCTTTGAAAATGGGAGGAGAATTTTAAATTTTCTCCCTTCTTGTCTCCTTGGTCCAAGTCCAATCTTGGACTTTGAACCAGCCCCACATGGCCCATGATCCTAGGTGGACCAATAGGAAAGAGGGTGGGGGACCCTGATGGACCTACTTGCATTTTACATAGAAATCCAAAGATTCCTAAAGACTAACAAATTGACTTATAATGCCTTACAATTGCAAACCTAATTAGCCAAGGATATAAATATAAATAAAAGGACATAAATGTAAAAATAAAATATTAGTGTCCGGTGTTGATTCTCATCAAGGTCTCTCTATGGCTTGAAACAGGCTCCAAGACAGTGGTATAAAAGATTTGATACCTTCATGATGACCCATGGCTACACAAGGAGCAGGTATGACAGTTGTGTCTACTTCCGTTTTCTCAGTGATGGCTCCATTAGTTTACTGATGCTATATGTTGATGATATGTTGATTGCTTGCAAGTCTATGCTTGAAATTTCTAAGTTAAAGCAGGAACTTAGTTCTGAGTTTGAGATGAAAGATCTAGGAAATGTCAAGAAGATTCTAGGTATGGAGATCCATCGTGACCGGTGTAGCGGTAAGCTTTTGTTGACTCAGAAAGGATACATCGAGAAGGTATTGGTCAAATTCAATATGATTGAGGCCAAGTCTGTGAGTACTCCTCTAGCTCAGCATTTTAAGTTATCATTACAACAATGCCCTCAATCAGAAAAAGAACGCCAAGAAATGCAAAATGTTCAGTATGCTAGTGCTATCAGATGTCTGATGTATGCCATAGTTTGTGATGCGGGACGGACACGGGGACCGACTCTACGTGGTATGGACCTCGGACTCTAGATGCGACACGACCAGCAACACATGATGGGAGAGACACTAAGCCCGACACGGAGAGCTCCTATGGGCTATACGTTGCTAACAGAAACGCAAGCTCACTCGTCGTCCCAAGCGAGGGAAACACGGATCGTGCGCGGTTGAAGAACCGGCAGAGTTCACGGGTAGTCGACTCACTTCCGGACTCGGATCGAGTCATGGGACGGGTCACTCTCACACTCACAGCGGTGACATGGACTCACGGGCTAGTACCTATCGCTCTCGACAGCGGCAAAAGACCATATACTAAACTAGCAAGCGAATGCCAAGAAGTTGAGACCTTTACCTCCACGCACCCAGCATGGCGAAGACAACCCCGGCCGATTTACGGACTCCCGGTTAAACAATTTTACAGCGGTACAAATATTTGACCCACTCCACGCAGGGAGGTAATAGGCCACATGTGGGGCCCGGTAATCGCGCGAATCGGGTTGACATGCAGCATCTTGATGTCGCCCGGTGGTGCCGAACTCCGCGTTTTCGTGCTGTCCGGACGGCGGATTTTACGGGCCCGTGGGGCCCACGGATGGCGCTGTCCTCTAGGCCTGCTGGGGTGGGACCCACTGTGATGGAGACCCCTGGTGGCGTGCCTCCTCGGATGGCGGTCAGCCGGAAACACCGATCGGGGGTCAATCGGCCCCGATTCCCAACTCTTGAACTAGCTGGCCACGGATTTCAGGTTCTGTTTTTCGACGCGCGCTCCGGCGAGAACGGCCGCTGCGATCAATCCCGACGTTGGATCGGGGTGCATGAACTATCGTTGGAAAGCTCTCTTCAAATCATTCAATATAGACCCAGAGAGATCTGCTGGATCTGGTCGGATCTGAACTTTATTGAATTTTCAAGTTCCTGTTGTACAGTACCCGAAACCTCAGATCTGCAGGTGAGTTGTTTGAGAACGGCCATTGACCGCGAGGTTGATGGCCGATTCAGCTCCTCAGCTCTTCACGAAAGTTGTAGGATTTTGAACAAGGAAAACGGGGATATTTGTTGTGGACTGATTGGAGGTGGCTGTGATTTGATATGATTTGTTTACTAGAGGGTGGTCGGATCTGGGAACAGGTAGAAAGCACTGTAGCTAGCTCTGAGATCGAATTTTGCAAAATAGGTGTAGGGCTGATCAAAAATCATAAAAATTTTTGGAAGGAGGGCTTGATGGATAGAACTCCCAGTAAAATTGGGAGCCTTAGAAAAAATCACAAAGGGGTCTGAACATGGGAAACACAGGGCGGTGAAAATTGAAACAGAAAGCAGACAGATCTGGGAAAGGAGGTTGGACGAAAATGGGAAATTAGCAAACGGAGGATTTATGACCCACCAATTTTTGTAGGACGTGGGGAACACCTATAGAACATCCCCTCAAAATCCCAAATCGATCTGAGCTCATGGATGATGGCAGGATTTTGTGGAAGTGGCAGCTACGGGCAGATGGCAGAACTCCGACGGTTGCGATGGCGGTGCAGTGGCGGATCGTGGCGGCGGCGATGATGACCGGAACCGATAGGGGAGGAGTCACACCTCCATAAGACAGCCTTCAAAGCTGCAAGGGGGAGAGGGAGGAGAGAGGAGGGGGGCGGCCAAGGCCTCTTCCAATAATATTCATCAATTCATATGCATTAATTCCACTAAAATGAGAAAATACAACCTTTTATATGTGACATATCACATCCATCCTCAACCGTTGGATCTAGGGAAGGGGAATAGATGGCTGGGATTGAGTGTGATCAACACACAAAATTTACAATAAAAAAATAAGGGGAGGGGCGCACCATTGACCATGAGGGAGCAAGCTTGACATGGTAGGTGGGGTGGGTGGCCAAATTTGGACTTTCCAAGTCACTTGTCCCCCACTTGGCCCACCCTTCTAGAAGCCTCCATGTGGATGGTTGACTGACCCCACATGGGACCCTAAGCTGAGGTGGATCAATGGGAAGGGGCTTGGGGGGCCCGTGGGGCCCAAGGGATCCAAATTGCACATAAGCCCCTCTTACAATCACAATTACATACCGAATAAAATGAAGTAAACACACATTAAACACAAATAAAGTCTAACTAAATATGATAAATGCCGGGACTCAAGGGGGAGTCTCCAGGCTGTCTCCGAGCCAGATGGATGCTGAGGTGGCTCGAGTCGTGCTCCGTGTGCGGTACCGGTGGCTCGGCGTGTCGCGCCGCTCAACTGCTCGGGTGTCCGCACCAGTTTGCACTAGACCTGACTTGGCTCAAGCTGTCAGTGTTGTCAGCAGATACATGGCAGAGCTAGGTAGAAAGCATTGGGATGCAGTCAAATGGATTTTGCGTTACCTCAGAGGTTCATTAGACGTTGGTTTGATATTTCAAAAGAGCACTAACAATAATGTTCTTGTTGGTTTTGTTGACTCCAATTATGCAGGAGATCTGGACAAGAGGAGATCCACTACAGGATATATTTTCACTCTAGGTGGAGCTCCTATCAGTTGGAAGGTTATGTTGCAAAATATTGTGGCCTTGTCAACAACAGAAGCAGAGTATATTGCTGCAATGGAGGCTGCTAAAGAGGCAGTGTGGCTCAGAGGTTTGGTGAGAGAATTCGGAATTGCTCAGGAGAGCATCAGTTTGCATTGTGACAATCAAAGTGCTATCTGTCTTGCAAAGGATCCAGTGTATCATGCAAGATCCAAGCACATAGATGTTAGATATCACAAGCTCAGAGAGTTCGTGGCATATGGTTACGTTCAACTTGTCAAGGTTCCCACGGAAGATAATGTAGCAGACATGTTGACCAAGCCTCTACCAACAGCTAAGTTCAAGAATTGTCTTAACTTAGCTAATGTTTATGGAAGCTAAGAAGTAAAAGACCCCAGGAAGAGGGGGTACTAATGCTGATGAGAGTGTTCACATTTGTTATAAACATTTGCTCATGAGACTGTTGCCATTTGCTCGTGTCAAAGGTGGAGAATGTTGTTGTTGACCCGATCAAACGGGCAACAGCTGCAACCCAGCATAGCTGGATTTGTTGTAGCAGAGGAAGTCTTTCCCCGCGTGGGAAAGACAGCGCCGCACAAGTGACGTGTACGGCAAGTCTGTTCTCACGCGGAAATCACCTCCCAACTTTAACATTAATTATCTTTGATTGCTGCCGTGTTTTCTCCTTATTTAAGGGGAGCTACTGGTTGGAGCACGGGGTATGAGCAGACAGCAAATCAGAGAGAGGAAGGGCCTGCTACATGCTCCATTCGGATTCATCTCGCTGTGCTCGTCAATTTTCTGAGCACATATAGAGAAGAAGTGTTGGAGCGTCTGTATCTAGGAGGAGACGATCGGTGCTGGTGTAAGATCACTCTTCTTGATTTTTCTTTCTAGTGAAACTCTCTCTCAGCTCTTTTCTCGTGGAGGTAGGAAGTATCTTACCTCTCCGAACCGCGTACATATGTGTTCTTTCTTATGTGTTGTTGTTGTCTTGTGTGTTTATGTTAGGTGAGATTATCCGATTCTACTACGAGAGGATTACGTATGTCTGTGATCCTATCCAACTGTTCAAGATTTATATTGGCTGATCTCTCCGTCATAGATCCGTCTTCTGCCATTTTGGAAATCTTCAACTGAAAGTTTTCGACCAGAAATCAGATGCCACGTAAATGGCAACCGGGATTTGATGTCCATTTCTCAAACTAATTAGACTAAAATTTGTGAAAAATTAAAATTTATTCGAAGCAATTTTCTTGGTTAAATATACTTTTTTTTCTAGTTTAAACACGATTTGAAGTTCTTCCTTTTTCCGACTATCGACCTTGTTCATGCACCTATCTAAAGGCCTTTCGTCTTTGAGATGTCTTCGTCGGTAAAGTCGAGCAGTTCGACTTTTGACACGGGGGGTTCATGCCGTGCCATTCAATGGTTAGTTATGTACGCAACAGAGAGGTGTACGGATCTGTAGAAAGCTACAGGGGACACCATCATGGTAGACGTTAATCAACAAGTACGTGGTTCATTGTTGAGAGAAGTCCTTGCAAAGATATCAACCTTGGGGGAAAAAAATGAAGAACGTTCCAACTGGTTAAGTCCGAGTAAAATTTACTTCTTCAGTATTGTCTTCTCAACTAGATGTCAAAGACTTCATGCTTCAGTCGTGTCCAAATTTTCCTCCCATTAGTTTTCCTCCTCCTAGGAGAAGTTGAAATAAGAGAAAGTTGCCGGACCAATTTTATTTCGAGAGGAGGAGAGTACTCATTTAAAGGAAGTCAAAGTCATAATATAATAGAAAGGACTCCCTCGGGATTCTCAGACGCACCCCAACAAAGGTTTTGGGGCACCTTTTTGGCAGGGCAACCTGTTGAGTATAAAATTACCGGTCTACTGATTCATGAGAAGTGCATACGAGGCCAAATGGCGAGTGCCCATCCACCACACCACCCAAAAAAAGAGCATTCATTCTCCTTCCCCGTTCCAGATGTCCTACTTCTTCTATGCGAACCATTCAAAAACAGGACCTGGCCGTGTACTCTGTCACATCACCATCCCTTCTCCGCGTATTATCTTTCTCGATGGGAGAGGCGAGACCCGAGAGAAGAAGAAGAGGTCAGACCAGGTGTTCTTGGCGTCTTCTCGCGGTGACCCCTTCTTCCTCCGGCCGGCCACTGCCGCCTCAGGCGCGTTGCGAGGACGGCTCCCCCGGGAAATTTTCAAAAACCAACCACATGGTCAATGATACCCTCGGCCCTTCACTCCATCCTCACCACATGACCCCCTTTATGCCTCGAAAAATTAGCGAATTACAAAACAAACCCTCCTAATCTCATTGTCTTTTTTAAAAAGTCCATGTAATCAGGGTTTGTCGACCCGACCGACCCGGTCTCGGCGCGGGACGGGTCGGGTCGGGTGGGTCGTCCAGCGACCCGGTCCGCTCTCTCGACAAGTCACGCGATTTTTTAATTTTTTTTAAAATTTTAAATTTAATTTTAAAAAAATAAAATTTTATTTAAATTTTATTTAAATATTAAATATTATATACATTTAATAATATTAGAATGTAGAGTTAATTTTTTATGATAATAGATCCATATTAAATTACACACAATTAACTATATAAAATTAACATATTATACCTCTAAATTAAACATCCAATGCTAACAGATAAAAAAAACTCAATATGTTAAAGTAAGCATAGACATAATAATGACATCATTCAACTCTAGTCATGAACTATAAAATACTAAAACTCACTCATCTGAGTCATCTGTGAAGCCCGAATCCCAATCACAATCAGATACATGAGATGGATGACCCGTATGATCTAACTCTATCCTAGTGGGTGGAGGTACATGTGGGTGGGACTGAAAATATGTAACCATCTGCACAAATGATAGGTCGTGTGCAGCGGTGGAGGGTACATGAAAATATGTAAAAAAAGTCATCACTACATCTATACATTCAATTCTATCATGTGCGACTGGTACTGGTGCTGGTGCTGCTCGAACTCTGGATGTGGAGGAAGATCCTGCTCTGCCATGTGCTAGTGGTGGGGGTACCCTAGACGTAGAAGAGGATGCCCCGCCTCTGCTACGAGAAACATATCCCTCCTGTAACTCTGTCAGAAAGTAATGTCGGACATCCCCAGGAACTCGATCGCATACACGGCAATTGCGTCCCACTCCCGCAAGGTGCTCTGCAAATCTGTGTATGCCAATGACGCGATGTCTGTAGTATCTACAGTGCACATGTCGATCACCCTCAACAGTGTAACCATGCTCCCACGCAGGGTGACGTCGTTCGTCCATGATGACCTACAAATGTTGTAAAATTTTACATTAGTAACTTCAATGACAAGTACAAAACTCAAGATATGAAGAAATCTATAATTAATTATTAGTTACTTTCAAATATAAATAAATAATACATACTCCTAATCATATGGGCCCAAACTGGGCCAGCACCCATCTCCAAACAATCTGACATTAAATATGCTCCGCAGATAGGACAGATAGTCTCCATAACCCATCGAACCTGCATAGTTCTCCCAGTACATGCGTACGTAGTATTCATACTGCTGCGAACCTTGTGCGTACATGACCGGCGGTGGCACAACTGATGACTGATCGTATCCTTCGGTATATTGTGGCATCGAAGTATGGGCATGAGGATATGGATACGATGGGAAGAATGAACTGCTGCTATCTGAATCGCCATGATACATTGGCTGCTGCGGCCATGACCGTCCATACTTGCTTCCAGATCCTTGAGAGTTATGTGTGCTCATCCTCTCAAAATCAGACAGCATGCCTTGATAGTTGGTACTGTCTGCAACAGAACTACCATAGTAGGGATCCCAATGATCATCTGCCCGCCTCGTCCCTGGCGGTGAAGCACCGTGGTCCTCATCTTGCGTGGCATGTGTGAAGTGCTGCTCCTCTGTCCATGCGGCATGTTCGCGGCCCCCATGACCTCTACCTTGACCACTGCTATACTCTCTGCCACCAGCACTAGTATCCCCACGACGACTCCGTTGATCACCTTGAGAACTGCCACCTCCGTGGGATGAAGACCCTGTCGGTGTACTATCATCATCGGAGTCATGACTCCCACTGATGCGGGGCTCAATAGAGGGCTCGGGAGTGTCGTCATCTGTATTGGGATCTAATGTCTCCAAGTCTACAATATCTATCGGATTTAATGGTGGTTGCGTGTCCTTCTTGGTTTTGAATAATGTGGTCCATGATACTTTTTTCTTCTGTGGAGCAGGCGGCGGCTTAGTGGCTGCATGTTGTGTCCCTCTGGATGTCTGAGAAGCGGACGCTTTGTTAGATAATCATTCAATTTACTTTGTACTGTGTAAGTCTATACGTATATCTGAGACGACTGACTAGGTGCCTTAGATGTTGAGTGTCGTAGTACAGCAGACTGAGATGGTTGTTTGGATGCTACAGAAGGCTACACAATTGAAAGGGTAATATAATCAATTACCAATGAAATACATCATATAAATATACATATGGCAATATAATTTCACCTCTCTAAATGACGAACTCCCCCTAGCCTCTCTAGAAGTGGATAACCTTCTGGGTTCCGTAGATATTGAATGTCGCGGTGCAGCAACCCGGGACCACTATTCATTTTCCGGCTCGGCCTGTAATATATTTCTTACATCATCATACATAAATATATGCCTACGCTCTCTAATCACATATGCGATTCGATTTGTATAATAATATCTCACCTGAGCTGGCGGTGGACGCTCAATTGCTGGAGGTTGCATCAATCGCTCCCATGCTGTATCATCGTACGCATACGATGTGTCTCCACCCCCAATGACTAGGTCTTCATCCAAATTAACTTCCTCGTCACATCCCGTTGCTGACTCGTCACCACCCATCTGCACATGGATGTCATCTCCCTCCCCCACTGCCTGTTGTACAACTGCTGCGAGAAAAGTATTAGGTCGTGGTGTCTCGCCTGGTTCTTCGCCCTCCTCGTCAAGTTCTGCCTCACCACGCTCGGTTGTGGCTCTTGCAACCCATGAAACCATAGGGTCATCATCGTCTTGCAAGTACACAACATCTGTTGGGTCGTAATCTCCCTCTCCTCTCCTTGTATCCATCTGCACATGCCGAACCTTCAGCTTCATGTTCTAATGAACATACACCATTTTGTCCAGTCTGTGGTGTGTTAGCCTATTCCTCAACTTAGTATGTAAGAAGGAGAATGTCGACCAATTCCGCTCACACCCACTCGACGAGGATGTTTGTGATAGAACTCTCATTATGATCTTCCTTAATGTCGGTGCACTTGTGCCGTAATTTAGTCACCACTCAGCTGTGATTAAGACAGATGACGTACAATATAATAATTAGATGTAAAAATTACTTGTCGAGCTATACAATATGCATTGTGAAGATACATTATCTGCATCGAGTCTGTCACGGCTGGCCACGGCATTAGGTGTCGCAAATGAACCAATTACCTCTCTAAATATTTTCATCTGTATTATCGGAAAAAATAAGTGCATATTTCATTTCATATTCTCACCGGCAAAATATCCAAGTATACCTCATTCAACGCATCAACAGCATCGTTGGCGTGAGACAATCGGTCTACCACAATGTTTACCGATTCTATCAATGTATCGTCATAAGCAAGGCCCCGAGCATATTGAAAGGCCGGATGCATGTAGTACGCTGCAATCACAAGATAGTCCAAAATATTAGTATCAGCTGAAGATCGTGGCTCATTGATTGCTAGAGAATGTAAGTGTTTACCTGCCATGTGAAGATCGCGACTCATTTACCTGTCCCATCTGTCCTCCACGATCTCTAAGATGGTGGGTCCATATTTCTTGGACGTTCCAAGAATCGTTCGCTTTGCAGCTTCAATTTTACTGTACACCAACCCCATGGTTAGTACGCTATCCCCATCCACACATCGCAGTACCTCATACAGTGGCTCTATCAATGATACTAATATCTTCACTCTATCCCAAAAATTACTAGTGTTGACAATCCCCTCGACCTCCCCTCCTTCAACTGAAGCAGCAAAAGAGGAACTCAGCCAAGTCTCACCCCTAAACATTTGCTTCAACCCATCCTTGTGCTTCAGAAGGCTCTGCAATGCGATGTAGTTGGTGGCAAATCGTGTGATGCCAGCCCTCAATAGTTTACCGCCACAATACTCTCTCATCCATGCCAATACAAGTGTGTGGTTGTAGATATATTTCATGATTTTTTGTCACCTTGATCACAGATTTGACTACACGAAGCTGGCCAATCTTCTTCATCATCAAATCTACACAGTGTGTTGCACAGGGGGTTCAGAAAATGTGTTGTCTACTCCTCATCAGCTCCTCCCCAGCCTTCTTATAGTTTGAGCCATTGTCTGTCATCACTTGTGCAATGTACTTTTTTTTTAAAACTATGGCACTTGTACAATGTACTCCTCCCCGATCTCGGTCACCACTTGTTCCATCAATGACAAAATATATTGGTGATTGTGGACTTGACCAGACGCATCCACTGATTTGTGAAAAAAAACATGTCTGTCACAATAAACAAGGAAGTTGATCAGGCTACTTTTGTGGTACCTGACCATCCATCACACATCAGTGTGACTCCGTATTTTGTCCATTTATGTTTGAATGAGTCAATATAACTCTTGATCTCAGCAACTTGTTCATCAAGATATATGCCGGCCAACTCTCTCGCTGTAGGTGGCTGCACGTGTAACCCAAGAACTTGTGCTTCCTGAAACATTGGCTTGTAGTAAGGGCTGTTGGCTGCATTGAAAGGCAGACCCGCGTGGTGCCACCATTTTGCAACGGCCTGACCAAGTTTCCATTTAGGCCCCTTCTGGCCATATGCATCGTCCATCCTCGTTTGCTTGCCATGCTCTCGGGATAGTGCACTGGGCTCCACATCTTCAATGTTGATCGATTGTGTCCTTTTTCTTTGTGAACCCGAGTCACCAGTAAAGAAACTCCTTATGCTCCGTGGTTGTCGAGTCGTAGATGAACCACCACTCCCTGATGCTCCAGTCCTTGCCGCCTCGCGACTTCGCACTCTCGTCTCCTCAAGATGTCTCGCCTCATCCCTGCTCTGACGTACTGCCTCACGAAACTTGGCTTCGTATGGATCGTTCACCGTGACATACACATTAGACTGGTCAGTACGTGCTTCTTGGTCTTCGTCACTGGGTGTCCATGCACATTCATCCTCGTCGCTGCCGTTTGCTTTTCCGCTCACTACCGCTTCATCTCTTTTCTTATTTTTTTCCTTTTCTTGCATCTCAGCTCTCTTCTCCCGCAGGTGCCTGGCCATTGCAAGTTTCACATCTCTAGGCACATGGGTACACCCAGCAACCTCAAAGTATCCTGCATCGGCTCTTCCTGCCAAGTGCTTCTTCAACCGAGACACACCTCCGTCTCGGTGTTCTATTTTACAGTAGTTGCAACGTCAACACCCACGGTTGCCATCCAACATAACTCCGTGTGACCATCCAATGTTATTTGGTCGTTCCCTAGGAGCCATAGAGTGCTTAACTATATTTCCTAAATTTAAGAAATACAAATTTTAAATATCACTAAATTTGTTAATGAATTAATATAAAATAAAAATATCTTCATTTTATAGTAAATTAATTTTTACGTAGATCTATCGAATATAATTTACAAACAAACCATGTATTAATTTCTCTAAAAAAAGAAATTTCATTATTCTACATCTACCACTAATGAAAATAATATCATTATTTCTACAACATACAAAACTATTTGTTAAAAAATCTAATTTTTTTCTACAACATGTTAAACTAAAAGCATTATTTAATACATAGTAATTATAATTTACATATACAAATTTTGTTATAACTAAATTTTAATTAAAATAATAAATTTAATTCTACAACATGTAAAAATGAATACATTATTTAATACATCTATATAAAATCTTATATTTTTTAACAAATTAAATTTTATATAGAATCATCTAATACAAATTACAATCCATAAATTTATCTATAAATTTAAAATCATTTCTAACATATTTATCACTAAATATAAATTTAAATTTGAAACTTCTACAATTAAATGAATTACATAATACATCAAAAATAAAATTTAAAAAATTAACAACATCTAATCTTAAAATTTTACAACTAACAAAATTAAATTTTAATTAAATTTTTTTAATCTCTCCATCCCCACCTCCCTGGCCCCCACCGTCCCCCACCGCCAGCCCCCGACCGTCCCCACCGCTACAACGGTGGCATCTCCCCCCTCCTCCCTCCCCCACCCCCACCGGCTACAGCGGTGGCAGACGCCCCCCCTCCCTCCCTCCCCTACCACCCTCACCCCCCCACCGCTCCGGCCACTGTAGGCGGCTGGCAGACGCACCCCCTCCCTCGCCCCCACCCCCGTCGGCTGGCAGACGCCCCCCTCCCTCCCCCACCCCCACCGGCTGCAGCGGTGGCAGACGCCCCCCCCTCCCTCACCCCCCACAGTCAGCAGATGCCCCCCCTCCGGCCAGATCCGGCCACTGTAGGCGGCTGGCAGACGCACCCCCTCCCGCACCCCCACCCCCACCCCCACCCCCACCGGCTGGCAGACGCCCCCCTCCCTCTCCCACCCCACCCGCTGGCAGACGGTGGCAGACGCCCCCCATCCCTCCCCCACCTCCCTCACCCCCCCACCGGTGGGTGGCAGACGCCCCCCCCCTCTCCCACCCTCAGCTGCTGGCAGACGGTGGCAGGCGCCCCCCCCCTCCCCCACCTCCCTCACCCCCCACCGGCGGCGTACGCCCCCCTCCGGCCAGATCCACCCTCCACCGCCCTCCCACGGCGTCCCACCGATCAACCTCCCCAATTAATAAAAAAAAATTAAATTAGATCACCTACCTCTGATCGCCGGTCGTCGCCGCCCAGAGCCGCCGTCCACTGCCGCTCTGCACCGCCTTGCACCACCCAGAGCCGCCGTCCACCGTCTTCTCTGCGTTGTAGAAGCGCCCACGCCCCGGCCCGTTAAATGCCCGAACCGGCACGTTCGCACCGACCCGCACGTACCAGACCGGGCCCGTCTCGGACCGGTCCGGTACGCGGCAGGACACACGGGACCATGCGGTCCAGTGCGTCCCAGCCACGACCCCCAGCCCGTGCGACCCGCAGCCCGCCTGGGTCGGGTCGGGTCGTGCGGGTCGGGGCGGGACGGCAAACCCTGCCTATAATCTCTCAAAATTTATAAAACATCCACGTAATTAACTTTTACGAGTAATATTCGTTCCATCTTTGCAGATATTTCTTTCCCAAAAATATTCTCATGTGAAATACTCCCTCTCTCTCTCTCTCCACTCCCACCCCAGTAGGTGGGAACACTAGTGTCGGAGGGAGAGACCCCCTTCAACATCATCTCCCCTCTCTCTCCTTACCCATTATCTCTTTGCACCCCCACCTAACGGGGTGCATGATTTGCCATGTCGGTTCCGACTTGATACGGTCTGACAAGATACGACATGTTACACTGGTGGGGACACCGGGTCCACTACTGGGCCCACTACTCGGAGTCGACGCCGCACTGCCCCGACACCGAGCTTATGGCTCGGAGATCCTTCCTGAAGACTCGGCCTACGGCTACGGTGCTATTTACGTATCATCGAGTATGTGTGTATGTATACATGTATCTCTACATGTATTTTTACTTTCGTCTTATTAGGCTAGTCTAAGTCAAAATACCATGTGTGTAATTTTTATATTTTATTTGGTTTTAACCCACAAGTCAAATATTGGTTGGTGGGTTTGACTTGTTAGGCTATGGTATAAATCCAATTAGTGGAAGTGTGAAGGTATTCATGTAATAGGGCCTTTCCTATATAAGGAGGCCATTGTGTGTTACATATGTTATGAAATCTATGAATGAGAAAGCTTGAGTTTAAGGTGTTTTGCCTTATTCTTCCCTTCCCTCTCTCTCATTTTGAGTTTGAGTGTCGCCCGGTGTGAGACCGTCCGGCGTGAGGCCGAGCTGTGTGAGATAACAGTTATCCGTCCCGTCCTGTTCGCGTCCCGGAGTGCCGTCGATCCATTCCCACGTCGCCGCCGCGTCAAATTGGTATCAGAGCCCAACAACGGCGTCTCCGACGACCCGATGTCCCCGACGTCGTCTCTCTTTCTCTCTCTAAGTTGCTAGAAGTGAAAAAAAGGAAGAAGAGTAGCAGAAGGATCTGTGATTGAGAGGAAAAGAAAAATAGAGGGAAAAAAAATTTTAGCAAAAGAAAAAAAATATGTGTTCTTTCTCTCTTTCTTTCTTTTTTCCTCTCTGTTCTCTCTCCCTCTCTGTTATTCTCTCTCTCCCTTAATCTCTCCCGCGATCTCTCCCTCTCTCTCTATTTCTCTCTCTCCCTATCTCTCTCTCTCTCTCAGTTTCTATCTCTCTGATTCCCAGAAAATAACGAAAAAGAAAAAAAAAGAGAGTTCGCGGCCGGGCCTCGTCGCCCGTGCCGCCTTTCAAAAAAAGGCCCCCGCCGCAACGGTCGCCCGGCCCAGCGCGCCCCGCGCCCGCCAGCCCGCCCCGCGCCCCGCGGCCGCCCCGCGGCCGCCCGGCGCTCGCCCCGCGCCCGCCCGGCGCTCGCCTTTGACCAGCCGCCCCGGGCCCGCCCGGCCAGCCGCCCCGGGGCCCGCCCGACCACCCGCCCGGTGCTCGCCTTTGACCAGCCGCCTCCTGCGCGCCCTCCCGCGCCCAGCTCGCCTCCCGGCCGTGCCTGCGCGCCCCTGCGCCCGGCCGCACCCGGGCCTGCGCCTGGCCTCGCCTGCACCCGCGTGCGCAGGCGCCCTGCGCCCTCCTGAGCCCTGCAGGCCGCCCACGCCCGCGCCCCCGCTGTCCGCCTCGGTCGCGCCGGCGCTCGCCCGTGAGCGCGCCCTCCCGCGCCCAGGCACCGCACGCTCCCGAGGGCGCCTGATCGAGCCCGAGCGCGGCCCCCCCTGCTCGCAACCCACCACCCCTGGCCCACGAGCCCACCCGGGCTGACCACCCGGCCGCCTGCGCAGGTGGACCAGGAGGGGATCGACAGTTTGAAGAAAAAAAAAGTTAGAAAAGGAGGAAAAAAAATTAAAAAGAAAGAAGGTTTTGAAAAGAGAAGTTTGAAGGAATAGAAAAGATAAAGAGAAGTCAAAAAAAAAGGGAGTTGATATATATAATATTATATATATTGTGAAAAGTCAAAAAAGGGGTTTAAAAAAAGGAGTTTTAAAATTGAAAAGAAAAGAAGTGTTGAATATATATATATCATATATATATCTATATTTATATATCTATATATTATTTGATTAACTTCTTAGTTGTGGCACCCGAAAGTCCATAACGACGGCTAGGACGGTGCTCGAGTCGCCCGGAAGCCGACAGAAGATCCGTAAATTTTGGAACGTGGGTACCTATGAGTCTCCCTGCGAGGAGAAATTGGGCTAATTTGTTCCCCTGCGTGGGAAATTCTTAAGTCACGTGATTTTGTAATAATTGTGATCTCCCTGCGAGGAGTGAATTCTTTGTAACCAGTGAAGCTTCTTCGACGCCGTGCGGGCACGCACGTCCCCGCTCGCCTTCGTCTCCGATCGGAGCTAGACTTTTCAGTCAGCTAGGTACGTGCTCTCCTCACTTGCTCATTTAGTATCTTTTCAATTACCGCGCGAAGTGAGAGAGTGCCCGATCCATGCAGCCAATCTCCTGAGTGCATCGCTGTGAGCGGAAAGCGAGAGCTTGTATGTACCCATCCTTAGGCCCTAGACTGTCACATTAGGGCACCCTAATTGTCAGGAGGTAGTTCCACAACTACCTCGCCTTCGGGCAAGCAACTCTCCCTGACCAGTCCCTTCAAATTGGTCCTTTGCCAATTAGCCAACAAAATTCGGGTCTATAGCTTGCTAATTATCGATCCCAGGATTGCATCATCTAGGTCCGAGGTCGTGCATGCCACATTGGTCTAGGAATTCATCCGGCCGTCTAGAGCGCCCTTCAACGCTACCCATGGATCAGAAGAGCGTGAGTGCTATGTTGGCTCAGCTCGAGCATAATCTTCTAACCCATTTTGAAGAATCCATAGGCCAACTCCGAGCCGAGCTAGATGAGAGGATCCGAGCCTTAGAGGATCGACTGAAGGGAGAGGAAGGACGAGTGAATGGCCACGGCAGTCCCGTAGCCAATCCTAGGGAGGAAAGAGAGCAAGCTCGCCCGAATCAGGCTCCCCAAGGTAGAGAGCAAGAGGCCCGTACGCCTCGAGAGAGAGACCACGACGATAAAGATATCATCCTACGGAACGTCAAGATTGACGCTCCAAGTTTTGATGGGTCCCTCAACCCCGCTACATACCTTGAGTGGGAGACCGGGATGGACCAATATTTTGATTGGCATCGCCGCATGACCCCTGCCACCAGGGTGAGGTTTGCCAAAATGAAACTCCTGGGTCAAGCCAAGACATACTGGTGTAATGTTGAGAATCTCCTAGCACGGAGACATGAGGAGCCTATTAGCACGTGGGAAGAAATGAAGGAGAAATTGAGGGAGAAGTATCTGCCACCTTCCTACCATCAGCGTCTTTTAGACCAATGGCAGAAACTCACCCAAGATGGAAAGTCCGTGGACGAGTACATCGCCAAATTTGATGACTTCTTCCTTCGGAGTCGAGTCATGGAGGATGCTTCCGTCACCCTCTCTCGGTTTAGGGCTGGCCTACACGAGAGTATTCAGCGGGAATTATTCTTACGGGAGGTTAACACCCTCGAGCACGCCTACCAGGTTGCACGAGATGTTGAGAGGTTTCAAAGGGTGGCCCCACCACGGGTTCCCATCTACCGCCAACCTGAAACCCGAAACCCCATAGTCCGCTATACTGAGAGAGCTGGCCCCTCCACCTCCTACGTCCCTACTGCTGCCCCACTTAGGGCCGTTGCCCCTACGGCTCCTTTCCCACGGAACCCATTACCTGCACCCGCAACTGTGCCCAGGCTAGAGTATACTCCACCAGTTGAAAGGAAAGATGACAAGGGAAAGGGAGTCGTCCCTAGCACCTCCCAACCAGCCCCTATCTCGGGAGTCCGATGCTTCCGGTGTCATAACTTAGGGCATATTGCCACTAATTGCCCCACCCGAGCCTTGGTCATCACCGACCCCCAGCCTATGGAGCTTCCACCTCAGGAAGGAGAAACCCTTGAGAGATATGAGGCCGATCCCGACCTCATCACCTAGTTTGAGGAGTTAGATGCAGGATATGATGACACGCATGTCGAGTACATGTAAGTGGGAGATATTGCCGAGAGTTCTAGCCATGAAAGATTGGGTGTGGTCCGCTGTATCCTGGCACACCCACAGGAGGACGACTGGCGTTGAACCTCCATCTTCCAAACCTACATCATGGTCAAAACTCAACCCTGTAAGATGATCTTTGACAACGGGAGTTGTATTAATGCAGTCTCTTCAGACTTTGTATCCCATCTAGGTCTACCTACCCATCCTCATCCGAGGCCATACAACGTGGCTTGGGTTGACGACACGTCTATCCCAGTGACCACTACATGTGTCATTCCCATCCAGTTCCAGTCCTACCAAGGACAAATCCTATGCGATGTAGTGCCTATGAAGGTCGGGAGCATCATCCTAGGACGGCCATGGATCTACGATGTAGACCTTACTACATTCGGTCGGTCCAATGAGTGTTCCTTCTCCCACAATGGGAAGAGGATTCAGTTGCTCCCAACACCCCCAAAGGTGGCCACGGGAAAGAGTCCTACCTCCACACCCGCTGCATCCCCCAAAATTCGGGAGAATGCCCCAACCCCAACCAAAGGGAAGCTTCCCATTCCGTCCTCTCCTACACCTATCATATCCATCCCTAAGGCCCCTAAGGTTGACCATGACCCGATTAGGCGCCTTAACTTCATAGGTGTTCGTGAGATGAATAGAGAGGTTGCCGAGGGTGCCCCTGTTTGGGCTGTTGTCGTCACCATTACCCCTGAGGAGTCCCAAGTCTCCATCCCACCTGAAGTCCAGGTAACCCTGCAGGACTTCCAAGATATCTTCCCGGAAGACTTGCCTTCAACACTCCCTCCCATGCGTGATGTTCAACACGCCATTGATCTTGTCCCTGGGTCCACCCTACCCAACCTTCCCCACTACAGGTTGAACCCCAAAGAGCATGCTGAGCTCCAAAGGATTGTCGAGGACCTTATCCACAAAGGTTTCCTCAGGGTGAGCAAGAGCCCATGTGCGGTTCCTGTCTTGCTCACACCCAAGAAGGATGGCACCTGGCGGATGTGTGTTGACAGCCGCGCCCTCAATAAGATCACTGTCAAGTATAGATTTCCCATTCCCCGTCTTGATGACATGCTTGACATGATGAGTGGAGCCACTATCTTTTCCAAGATTGACTTGAAAAGTGGCTACCACCAGGTCCGGATTCGACCAGGGGACGAGTGGAAGACAGCCTTCAAAACCAAAGAAGGTCTGTATGAGTGGCTCGTCATGCCGTTTGGGCTATCCAATGCCCCCAGCACATTCATGCGGCTTATGACGGAAATCCTTCGACCCCTCATTGGTCGCTTTGTTGTCGTCTACTTTGACGACATTCTCATCTATAGCCACAACCCTCAGGACCACATCCATCATTTGAGGGAAGTCTGCGAGACTTTGAGGAGAGAAACCCTGTTTGCCAATCTCAAGAAATGTGAATTCATGACAGACCAGGTCACTTTCCTTGGATTTGTGGTTTCTAGTCAAGGAGTGTCTGTGGACCCATCAAAGGTCCGAGCTATAGTAGACTGGCCGGAGCCCCAGAATCTCCATGACGTTCGTAGTTTCCACGGGCTAGCCACCTTCTACAGACACTTCATCCAAGGATTTAGCACCATTATGGCACCCATTACGGATTGCATCTGTAAGGGCAATTTTGAGTGGACCAAAGCCGCCTCCCAGGCTTTTCTGACCATAAAGGAGCTTGTGACCATAGCCCCTGTCCTCCGCCTACTAGACTTTTCCAAAGTCTTTGAGGTTTCCTGTGATGCATCTGGCGTAGGAATAGGTGGGGTGCTTAGTCAGGAGAGCCACCCTGTGGCTTATTTCAGTGAGAAGCTTTCTGATGCAAAGCTTCGATACTCCACATATGATAAGGAGTTTTATGCCGTGGTTCAAGACCTCAAACACTGGAGACACTATCTCTTACCACAAGAGTTTGTCTTATACTCGGACCACGAGGCTTTGAAATTCCTTAGCTCTCAGAAGGGCTTAAACCCAAGGCATGGTCGGTGGGTAGAATTCCTCCAGTCCTTCACCTTTGTCCTAAAACATAAGGCTGGAAAGGACAATAAGGTGGCCGACGCCTTGAGTCGAAGGGTCTCCCTTCTCTCCACTGTTCGGGTAGAGGTCACCGGATTTGACCGCATGAAGGAACTCTATGGAGAGTGCCCTGATTTTGGCCCTGCCTACTCTGCTCTGTCCGCTGGACCCTCGACAGCTTTTTCTGACTATCTACTCCATGATAGTTTTCTATTTCGAGGGCAGCAACTCTGTGTCCCGAGGACTTCTGTTCGGGACTTCCTAATTTAGGAAATGCATGCTGGAGGTCTTGCTGGTCACTTTGGCCGCAACAAGACTATCCATTATGTGGAGGAGCACTTTTATTGGCCTGGCCTGAAGAAAGATGTGGCCAAGATTGTGGCCCAGTGTAGGACATGCACCATGGCCAAACAGGTCAAACAGAACACTGGTCTCTACACTCCTCTCCCCGTCCCTGATCGACCATGGGTTGATGTGAGCATGGATTTTATCCTTGGGTTACCACGCACTGCTCATAAGCATGATTCCATCTTTGTTGTCGTTGATAGGTTCTCTAAGATGGCCCACTTTATTGCATGTTCTAAAACATCTGATGCATCTAGAGTAGCCCATTTGTTCTTTGATGAAGTCGTGCGTCTGCATGGTCTCCCCCAAACCATCGTGTCTGACCGGGATGTCCGGTTCACTAGCTATTTTTGGAAGACACTTTGACACCTAGTTGGCACCAAACTAAAGTTTTCCACTGCCTATCATCCCCAAACTGATGGGCAAACTGAGGTCGTCAATAGGAGTTTAGGGAATCTGTTGAGGTGTCTCGTAGGGGATCACCACGGCACTTGGGACCTTCTCTTGCCCAGAGCCGAATTTGCATACAACAGTTCGGTCAATCGGTCCATAGGTATGAGTCCATTTGAGGTCGTGCATGGATACAAACCTAGGAAGCCTGTGGATCTCATTCCCCTTCCCCTCGAGTCTCGGATATCCAAGTCAGCTGAGGAGTTTGCACAGCATGTCACTAGTCTGCATGAATCAATTAGCAAGCACATCAACCTCAGTAATGAGACTTATAAAAAATTGGCTGATTCGCATAGGCGTCACCATGAATTTCAAGAAGGTGACTTGGTTATGGTACGGGTCCGACCCGAACGACTCCCCTCGGGAGCCGTTAAAAAGTTGCAAGCCCGTAGTGATGGACCCTTCCCAATTCTGCGGAAGATTGGCTCCAATGCTTATGTTGTGGACTTACCTCCCGAATATGGGATTAACTCGACTTTTAATGTGGCAGATCTAGTGGCATACAAGGAACCCACAACGATTCCTAGTGACCCTTTCGAGCCTTCTCCTCCCATTGAGAGTGAGCCCACCCCTGTGCGTCCCACAGCCTCGAGAGTACCGCGCGAGCACATTGAGAGGATACTGGATGAGCAGGTGACCACTACACGGAGCATGGTGTACCAGCGCTACCTTGTCCGCTGGCGGGACCGTCCACCTTCTGACGATTCCTGGATCAACCGGGAAGATCTCCAGCTCCTCGATCCAGATCTGCTGGAGCACTACCACAGCAGTGTCCCCCCTTACTCGACGGAGTCGAGTTCCAGCCGCCCCGGGAGGGTTGGTGGGGACACCGGGTCCACTACTGGGCCCACTACTCGGAGCCGACGCCGCACTGCCCCGACACCGAGCTTATGGCTCGGAGATCCTTCCTGAAGACTCGGCCTACGGCTACGGTGCTATTTACGTATCATCGAGTATGTGTGTATGTATACATGTATCTCTACATGTATTTTTACTTTCGTCTTATTAGGCTAGTCTAAGTCAAAATACCATGTGTGTAATTTTTATATTTTATTTGGTTTTAACCCACAAGTCAAATATTGGTTGGTGGGTTTGTCTTGTCAGGCTAGGGTATAAATCCAATTAGTGGAAGTGTGAAGGTATTCATGTAATAGGGCCTTTCCTATATAAGGAGGCCATTGTGTGTTACGTATGTTATGAAATCTATGAATGAGAAAGCTTGAGCTTAAGGTATTTTGCCTTATTCTTCCCTTCCCTCTCTCTCATTTTGAGTTTGAGTGTCGCCCGGTGTGAGACCGTCCGACGTGAGGCCGAGCTGTGTGAGATAGCAGTTAGCCGTCCCGTCCTGTTCGCGTCCCGGAGTGTCGTCGATCCATTCCCACGTCGCCGCCGCGTCATACACTGTTACGACAGATCGAGAATATTTTTTAAATTAGAAATCAAATTGTTTTTCGGCCCATTGGGGGCCTCTCCTCCGACAACCTCCTCCCCAACCTCCGACGAATCTCTGCCCTATCCCACCCCCTGCCCCCCCAATCTAGCTGTAACAGTTGACACCTCAAACACTCCTATCATAGCACACCCTACCCCCCCTCCCCCATTGCTAGACCCCACCTGACCTGCAGCCAAAAACCCCAATAGTAGCTACCATAGCCCCTCTTCCCCTTCCTCCTACTGACCCCCATCCCATGTTACCTTAGCACCCTCCCCGCCTTGCCACCACCATCGGACCCCTCCCTCTCCTCATCCATTGTGTCCCTTCCTACAGCACTGCAGCATGATCAGTCACACCTTCCCCCCTTTGCCACAACCCCCATTCCCCACTTCAACAACTCTCCTCCTGTCGGGCATTGGTACACCCCACCTCACCTACCGTTTGATCATATACCCCAACGTTGACACTCACCCAATGTTTGACGATTCTTTTAAGGCAACTTTGATAACAGAATAAGTGGTGAATAGGATGAGTTGTTCAACTTACTCGCCCTTAATTGAGTTTGGTAGTAGGGTTAAATTATCTGAGATCGATTATAGTTAAGACCCTTATTCTAGGAATAACTCATTCTACCATTTCACATAAAATGAGTTATTCTAAGGGTAAGAATAAATTATCAAACTCAAAAAGAGAAAATCTAAAGAATAACTCACTCAGACCCACCTCGAATAATTTATCTTAACTTGCTATCAAAGTGACCCTTATTGCGTGCCGTATATGTGCCACCATGTCGATTTCATGCTGGCACGATCAGACACAGCTAGTACTAATTTACATGGCAAATCTTGGCGGGGTGGGGTGCCAATGTCTCCCTCTCTCCCTTCTTTATTTTTTATACCTGGTTAAGTTTGTAGGGACTTTTTTTCCTAGAAACCCATTTCCTTAAAAGACAAGGAGTGGCATTCCGGTAATTAAGTTGAGTATGGCGACCATTTGAAAAGTATGGAGCGCCTTCTTTTTCTCCCGCCATGGAAGCAGAGCAGCCCCTGCTTCGCATCCATGGCCTCCTCCGGCGTCCGCCCCCCCCGCGTCCTCCTCCACATCTCCGCCTTCCTCGACGGAGCCATTTCCCGCCCCGACCTCCGACGGCGCATCCTCGCAGCCGCCCGCCGGCGGCTCCCCGCGTCCGCCAACGCCACCGCTCTCGCTGCCGCGTCCGCCATCCTCGAAGAAGCCACCTATAAGCCCTCCCCGCCCTCGCTCCTCGCCTGCGAGCAGTTCCTGGCCTCCCTCTCCCGCCCTTCCCCCCTCTCCGCGCTCCTCCTCTCCCTCGTCCACGCGCTCCGCAGGCGCGCCGTCGACGCCGCCCTCTCCGTCCTGGACGTCTTCGCCCTCGACCCCTCCGCCGCCAGGGAAGAGCTCGCCCCATCCGTCTTCGAGGACCTTTTCGTGCCGCACCTCCTTCCGGTACTCCGGCGCTTTGCTGACGAGCGGTGCCGGATACTGGTCTCTCCGGGTCTGACTCCGGCGGCGGGCGACGACGGCGGAGGGGGTTCGAGGTCGACGGAGGCGGCCGCGGGCATGAGCCTCCTGTCGAGGATGTCTCCCGGGCAGGCGGCGCAGCTCAACGACCTGGAGAAAAGATATGAGGAAGTCCTGGACGAGAACACCAGGCGCCTCGCAGGGCACCTGAAGGCGGTCCTGGAGAACTCTCCTGTCTCCCTAGTGCCTCCTGAGCTGATGACTTTAGTTCAAACGAGGATTTCCGCCGCCGCGGATGCCCGGGACAAAGCTGACGAGATGAAGGAACCGGAGGTGCTGGAGGAGGAGGAAATAGCAATAGTCATCCCCACGAACAACGGACGCTATAATGTAATGCAAATTTCCCACTTTCTTTCAAATGATATACTCAGAAGCTTCTTTCTTCTTTCTTCTTAAAACTTTTCTGTAGTCTCTGCACTCCAGTACAGGTGGGTTTCATCTTGTAGACAAAAAACTTCTGTCCAAAGGTTTTACTTGCTCTACGGAGTAAACCTCCTGTAGACTGTGCCAACAAAAAAAGATAATTTTTTTAATTCCTTCTTCTGTCGTCTTGTAACATTTTCCATGGAATTCTTCTCAAGACCCAGGCTTGGGGACTTCGGAGTCCACTGTTTACCTTCGAAGTTTCAACGTTCTAGACTCCCACGCATCATCTCCCCACCAATCAAAAGTTCGATTTTTTCCTTTCAATGGCGTTTCCCCTGCCTTCTGCAATTTGTTCTCTTGCTGTGGTTCGGGGAAGAGGAGAGTTCGACTTGTGAGATAAAACCAAAAAGAAACCCATCGAAACACCAGAAGAGAAGGATTATCCAACCAGAAAACACTATTCTTGCTCGACTGTGCGACATGTGAACAGCATCTTCCCGACGAAATTTATGCATATCAACAATTCAACAGTATACGAAGCATGTGATCCTTTTAATCTTTTCATATTATCATCCTGTTTATGCGTATTGCTCCATTTTTTTTCTGCCTGCACCAACAAGTCTTGTCTACTTACACTATGGAAAATTGCAGCCAATATGGCTCGGAGCAGACAAATTTGGCGACTTCTCTAGCACCAGCTTCATCTGCCCGAGTGTCCCCATGAAATATATCCCTTCTCATCCTCGGAGAGTCCCCCCCGATCAGCTCAGCGGTCTAAATCCCGATGGCGGAACTGAAGAGGCACCAAATTTGGATTCCCACTCTGGGCCTTCCTTTTCTTCCGACTTCAACTCGGAGGATATTTGTCATTGCTCCGACGCTGGCGTAGAGGTATAAAACTTCGATCTTTACAAGAAGGGTCACTGTCTAACCCTATTTGGCTGATCTCCCAATGTAGAATGTGTATCTTTCGCCCCTTTGAATGTGTTTGTCTTGCAGGGAGATAACACCGAGGTGGCATCGTTCGATGCCCACCAGATCCAATTACACAGGCAGGAACAGCCATCAGAAGAATCCACCTGGTATGTGCTTCCTATTGTCCAGGAAGGAAACAAGAACTCTCAAGAAACCAACTGTCTCCATTGTCCATTCTAGATCGTTTCTTCCCCTTCCATTAACTTCTTCCAGCTACTTCCAGCTGCTAGTGTCGTGTTTATCGTTCTATATCATGTTTGTGCTGTATTTGCATAGCCAACAGTGCCCATCACTCTTTCCTCCCTCTCCATCTTTCCAGTTCTGCAGATCCTTCAATGGTGGATATGGATAGCGTTCTGTGTTCTGGGAAGCAAACCCCTCCTAAGGACTTCATTTGTCCCATCACCAATCACCTGTTTGATGATCCGGTAACCTTGGAAACAGGCCAAACCTATGAGCGCAAGGCCATCCAAGAGTGGCTGGAGCGAGGTAATGCAACATGCCCCATCACACGCCACCGGCTTCAGAGCACCGAGGTGCCCAAGACCAATTATGTGCTCAAACGGCTCATAGCTAGCTGGCAGGAGCAGAATCACTGCCCAACCCCGACCCAATCAGTGGATGCACCACCAAGGAGTTGTGGAAGTTTTAGTGCTGCAAAGCCGTCGTCTTCACCGACCAGTGTCATAAACCAAGTTACCATAGATGGTGCAGCTATTGATCTTCCTCTTGCAATCTCACAGCTCTGCACATCTGAGATCCTACGTGATTCTGAGGAAGCTGTGCTTCAAATTGTGCGGTTCTGGAGGGAACCCAGCAGAGGGCGTGGGGTCCTTACATTGCTTTTGGCACCTGCAGTGATCAATGGATTTGTTGAAATCCTGTTCAACTCTGTTGATTCCCAGGTACTCCGGGCAACATTGTTTCTCCTATGCGAGCTGGCATCAAGAGACAAAACTGTGGTGAAGACACTGACCAGGGTTGATTCAGATGTTGAATGTGTTGTTGCTTTGTTCAAGAAGGGTATAATGGAAGCTGCTGTCCTGGTTTATCTGTTAAAACCTTCATTGGAGAGACTTCTTGATCTGGATATGGTTGATGCTCTTGTGAAGTCTATCAAGAATAATGAAGAAGACTTGTATCCAATGCTCATGGCATCAAAGTCTGCTTCTCTTGTACTGCTGGATCAGATTATCAGACGAATGGATGATGAAAATATCTCCATCATTACTAGGGTTTTGGTTTCTGAACATGTTGTTGAGGCAATTGTTGAATGCTTGAAGTCTGACCCAGTGGAGGAGAAGTTTGCAGCAGTTGGGGTCTTGCTGAGATGCATGGAGAAGGAGGGGAATTGCAGGAGCATTATTGCTGATAAGGCAGAGCTCACGCCTGTATTGGACAGCTTTTTCAAGTTGGGTGATGAAGGACGTTTTGAGATAATCTGTTTTTTTTCCGAGCTGGTGAAACAAAGAAGGTAATTTCTTCAAGTGACTTTTTTTGCTTAGAAATTTGGTGGTATTTTACCTTATGGCCTTCTGAAATTTGAAGATACTACTTGATTGAATAAGCTACTTGACAACAGCAATTGTTATGCATTCATCGCCTTCTCCTTTTGTCTAGCACCTCATATCTTAGTCAAAACATACCAATATTTTAAGTTCTTTTATTTAACATTTGCTTCATTGCATTATGAGGGTTTGGTACCTTTGGGAATTTGAGGATCTTTGAAGATTGTTGGGTTTTTTAAATTTTTTGTATCAGGTATGAAGATTATTTGTTTTTATTATTTTTAATTTCTCTATTACAATTGAAAAGTTCTGCCCTGTGTGCAATGATTTATCCAGGAGGACATTCAACGAACGTCTTCTTCATGTGATTAAGGATGAAGGTGCATACAGTATGATGCATACTCTTCTCAATTATTTGCAGACAGCATCTCGGGATCAGACTCCGATTGTGGCTAGCCTTCTTCTTCAGCTTGATATTTTGGTTAGACTTCTCATCCATCCTGTTGGGTTGTTCTCTTATAATTAGCATGTGCTAACACATCTCTAACCATATGCTATGAGATTTAAAGTAAGGTAAAGGCAGCTTTGCAAATAATTTATTCATCTGATTCTGTGCACTGTATAATAAATGCTGCTTTAAGATCCATTTTGTATAATCTTAGTGGAACTTTCACCATAAATGTGCTAAGAAATGAAAACTAAAGCATTCACTGAAACCTGTGCTCGTATTGCTCATGTCTTGCTTGATCTTGAGGTCCTTCATCATTGATGATAGTAATTCATTTCATGTCTGTCAGTCTAGCTCAATCATCCTCCTATTTTGATTTCATTCATGAGGAACAAGACCATTTGTCTCACGCAAGACCCAGTTTGACAATTTTTTAAACCATAACTTTTGTATTGGTCTTCTCCCTTGTTTTTGCATTTGTCTTCCTTCTCCATTGGTGCCTCCCATTATTATGAAACACTGAGTAGAAGAAGATGTTAGTCATTTATTCTTGTTTATTTTGTAACTGACTATTTTGGTATTGTAAAGGATACCTGATTAAATTGTAACTATTTAAATGCAGACAGAGCCAAGAAAGATGAGCATGTATCGTGAGGAGGCCATTGATGCTCTTATCTCTTGCCTGAGAGACACCGGCTTTCCTGACCACCAAATAGCAGCTGCAGAGGTGATTCTTGATCTCCAAGGAAGGTTTTCATCCTCTGGGAGGCCTCTGGCTCGTGCTTGTCTTTTGAAGCGTGCAGGAATGAACAGAAGATATAGAACATTAATGAGGTCAGAGAAGATGGGTCATGCTCTTGGAGAGTCAGAGGAAAACATGGTTAGTTAGCATAATTCTTCATCCATTGTTTAGTTTTCTAGTGTAAGTTCTTTCTTTATTTTTTGAGGGGAGGGGGTTTTGGAGGCAACAAGCAGAGTGATTGAGATTTGAGGGTGACAAGGAAGTCATGATAGTGAACTAATCAATGGTACAAAACCTTTGACTTCTAAAAGTGTGGTACAAAACATTTGCATTCTATGGCATTAAGGTTACACAGATGGTTCAAAATATTTGTACAGTATCCTGTGTTCAGATGGTTAGGATTGTCAACCTGTTGAAATAGAAATAATGAGTAAACTCAAAAGTTCGCAACCGTCCACCTGGATTAAGATTCTCGTGGACAACAGAACTGTTGATTCAGTTGCTGGTCATGCTTGGGGAAATTGATGGATGTATATGTTGACTCTTATTTTATCTAATGTTTTAGCTGTTGTCAGTCTTATCATACATTTTACTTGTTACAATTAGTTATACCTGTCTTCATGTATTGCTCCATGTGCATCTTCACCAAATTAGGAGGAAGAGAAGGCTGCTGATGCATGGGAAAGAAAAATGGCATTCGTTCTAGCCACACATGAGTTCGGGTTACTATTTGAAGCTTTGGGTGAAGGCATAAGAAGCAAAAACGTGAAGTTATTTTCAACATGTCTTGTATCTGCTACTTGGCTCGCTCATATGCTCTCTGTTCTTCCGGACACTGGGATATGTGGAGCTGCAAGGCTTTGCTTGTTAAAACACTTCATTGAAATTTTCAAGTCAGAAAAGGACTGTGATGACAAAGCCTTGTCTATGCTTGCTCTGAGAAGCTTTATGCACGAACCTGGTAGGTTGCAGTAGTCAATTTACTGGAAACTAAATAAACATTCTGCTTATTTCCCTAAACACATGTTATACAGCCATATTAGACATGTTATTAACTCCTGGAGCAACTGTAGAGAAAATTTTCATCTTCTTATGGTATATCTTGAATACTAATTAACGTGAACTATACAAATCACGATATTGACGAAAAATGGTACATTAACAATCTTTTTTTGACACTGCTGTGCATATCCTTAGCTAATACTCTGCATTATGCTGTTATTAATTTCAGAGGGACTGCAGGATTTAACACTCCATGTTAAGGATATATTGAAAATCTTGAGGGAACTCAAGAAATCATCTGTACTAGCATATGATATGCTAAAACTTTTCTCAGAAAGCCGGGACTCCAGTATGGTAAGTTTGATATGTTGTAATTACTGACGTTTGGGGTGCATAATCTCAAAACAAGGCAATCTTGTAAAGAAGCATCGTACTGAAGCAAAATTATCTCTTTTGTTCAGGAGTTATGGAGCTACAAAGAGTTGGCACAGGTAGATTGCAGCATGCATGGAGAAGTATTATCAGTAATTTACTTTAAGGACAGGATATACTCTGGACATACAGATGGAGCAATCAAGGTGATGAAAGACCTTCCTGCTTTGTTTATATCAAGTTATATTACCGGATTCCTGTTTAACGAAATAGATTGGTGAAGCATATACTTCATGAATTGCAGTACTAGACTTGCTGTAATCAAATTAATGCTACCATTGGACTTTTCTCCATTAGTTCAGATTCTTGTCTATTATTTACTCCAAACAAGATATGCAAAATGTGGCATATTTTGTTTATTTCATATGGTTGGTTATGCGTCATTATTTGGGGTTGCAGTGTTCTTGAGAATCATGCTACTGGTGAGCCTGTACTTGGACTTAGATCTGTTCAGATACTTGAGATCTTCAGTAGCAACCCACACAAAGATAATCAAATTAAAAATGGCTGTTCTTTCTTTCCAAATTCCTGTATCACTACTTTAAAATGGAAATCAAAATGCAAATGGCTTGGATTTTATACGGATGCAGGATAATCTATTACATTATTCAATAGAAAATTCAGTATTTGTACTCTGCCCAAATACAAATAGATAGCTTGCCTATCCAAACACATTTTTTGTTATCTATTCTGAAAAGTTCATTATTGGTAGAGTTTTAATAATTGAAACTATCCAGTTGGTCCTTACCCATAACATTGGTCAATGATTCTAATTCAATGTCAGAGAGTGCATACTTCATAATATTTATAAGGGATAATCGCATACATGCCTCCAGAATCTTTTGTATTCTACTCTATACCCCCATGTTCTTTATATGGTTGTATGCCCAAATAATAATATTGCTTCTCTTATATCCCTCTGGTTACAATACTGTCAACATTGACAGAATAATTCAATGACAGATTAGAGTTCCAATATTGATCCCACTCAGAAAATAAAATAATAATTAACTAAAATTCATTTGTCTTGGGCCTGATTGGCCCAAATCAGACTGAAGTTGACCAAATCAGACATGGATCTGCCATTCTTTCATGATAGGTTGAACTTGGCGGATTAGGGTTTGATTATAGGGATGAAATTTTATAAAATCCATTGCATAATTTCATTTGAAAAATATTTTTATTTATAGATATACTTTTAATTTATGAAACCTTTTATTTATGAAAATATTTTTTTTGTTAAACTTGGGTGTGCTCACTTCCATTGAATTGGCCGATATGGCTGATTCAATCTGATCTGGGTTGAGATAAGGCATACCCAATCTGGATGCCAGATCTCATTCAAAATTTATTGTTTATTAATAAAATTGGTGATATGGTAAATCACACCCTCCTTTCTCATAAAAGAGGAACTGGAAGGTATTGATGTACTTGATGTTCATGTTGACTTGTTTTACCATTAGGCAAATGGTGACTTTTTCTCTAGTAGGCAAATGAAACCATCTAAGCTTATGTTTAGAGAAAGGTTGTTAAAACTAAATTTGTCACATTAATACTAGTATATTCATACTTTTTTGGGTTTTTTGCATATTAGTCCCTACAAATATGATGAATTACTTTTTAGTCCCTAAAATCTCACTATTGTTTAAAAAGCCCTTAAAATCATATAACTCTAGCAAAAAGGCCCACGTAGTTCATCAACGTTAAAACAATTGGATATTCGATGGAATATTCCATCCTTCCGTTAAAAAAAAGTTGAAAATCCTAAACTACCCTTATCATAACCCTCTCCCTGTGAAACCCTTCACCCCACCACCTGCCACCGCACACCCCACCGCCCCCGTACGCAGCTGCAGATGTCCCACTGCCGTTGCAATCTGCGGATTGCCCCCACCGGTCGCCGTAGACGCCCCACCGTAAGGCCTCTAGAGGACTACCCCAGCCGCAGACGGCCCACCGGTCGATGCAGACGCCCCACCACCGACGCCCCACCGGCCACCGCAGAGCCCCGCCGCAGATGCACTGCCCCATGTGTGCTTTTCCGCGTCTATTTCCGATTTTGAAAGTGGAAATCTTTTTCTCTTCTCACACACATTAGTTTCTGCAAGTTCTGTAATTTGCATTGCAGGTCATGTAACCCTTCCATATCGGCCCTTGCCATCACGCCCCATTTCAGACATGTAATCGCCGCAGACGGACTGCCCCAACTTACAGACGACCCACCACCGGCCCTTGCCATCACGCCCAACACGACAAATCGGCCCTTGTTATTCTCCCCATGTCTGAAATGGTATGCTATTTCGATGGCTAGATTATTCATGCATGACAGGTAATTGATAATTTGTTCGTGTCGTATGCAGTCATCAAATGCTAGTGGAATGCGGTTGTCTCGAGGAGCTGTCGTCTCATCTCGTGTGCCGCCGATGGAATGCAACTGTAGAAGGGGTAATTGTTGGGTTTACGTCTCAAATCGTGAGAGGTCGAAAGGTAAGTGCTTCTATTGTTGTCCGTATGCAAATACTGATGGGGAGATTGCGGTTTCTTTGAGTGAGTTGATGATACTACCTATAATGTTGTGGATGTCAAATATCAACTGAAGGCGATGGAAGAATGCATGACAAAGAAATTAGAAAGGATAGAGTTGCAATTGAAAAACTTAAAATTACTGATGTATTTTGTCATATTTGTACTATTTGTCATTTGCCTATTCAAGTGAATGTGGTTTAAGAGAGACGTATATAATGTAAGTCTTATATTGGACATGTAATCGTCATTACTAGAATGTAATGCCACTTATTATCGTTAGTCTTATATGTCCCATGTGTTCATTTGTGGAATGTAATCGTCATTAGTGGAATGTAATGTGAGTCCTATATTGGAGTGCATTCTGCCATGGGAAATGGTTCGTGAGTGTATTATGCATGTGCACCGATGTGGACTTATAAATGTTGGATGAAAGTGGCCTCTAGCAAAGACTGTGACATGATGAACCATGAATTCTTGTGGGATATTCTCCAGACTAGATCTTTTCCCTTCATGGACAAACTGGTTCAAGTACACAACATATCAACTACTCTGCTTCTAGTAGTTATTAATGTAACAATTCCAGCTATAATGGAGAGGGACCTTTCATGGCCAGACAAAAGGTGTTGCTTGCTGGATTGTCCGTGATGTCGACGCTCCTTGATGGAGAGGTCGACCTTTCATGGCAGTGGACGAAGGTGCTAATTAATAAGGCAAGAGTGTGTTTACGTATCCTTGTGCAGCAGGCTGTGTGTGTCATTCAAATACTTGTTGCTATGAGTTGATGGAGAGGTCGAACTTTCATGGCAGTGGACGAAGGTGCTAATTAATAAGGCAGTAGTGTGTTTACGTATTCTTGTGCAGCAGGCTGTGTGTGTCATTCAAATACTTGTTGCTATGAGTTATAATAAAATGGGTACAAGATACTGATCTGGGTGTGTCAAAGAGAGAGAGAGAGAGAGAGAGAGAGAGAGATCCCATGCGTCTACCCAAGATCTTAAATCGTAAACCCCAGTGAACTCGCTTGTGTGTGAACTCGCTTCTGTGTGTTAGGCTGCCATTGTTGAATCATAGCTGTTGGCCATGAGCAAGCAGTGGAAGAGGTTGCATATGCAAGTGTTAAGGAGCATCTGGCTTATGAATCAGAGATGCAGAAGACTTTCAAAATGCCAGATATTGTTCGTCTGGACAATTTAGCAGCAATCCCCATATCTCCCCGCGACGCCAACAGTGAGGAAATGCAATTGCTTGGAACACTGTTCAGAGATCTTGGACTGGTAAGTTTCATCTATTATCATTTTTATGAAATTATCATAGTTGAATATACCAACAATAATCATGCCTTTGCTTCTTTGTCACCCAAATGAAATTGCCCCGGTACTCTCACTGGAGCATCATATTTTCTGAACACAAAGGCATGCCTGTTGTATGGCTTTAAGGATATGGTTATTTGTTGATACTAGATAGGCAAACATGGCATGAAACAAGTTGCAAGCCATATAAAGAAGTATAAAAAGATAGAAAGCCAAAGGAAATGCAATTAATGGTTGCATGTGCACATGCTAAAAATTTGGTTCTCTTCTGCATGGCATTAACTCTTATCGAGTCAAAACTAATTTGGTGGGATAAAAAATGGACCAAAATACAGCGATTATGCTGGAAAATGGCACAATGGTTTTGCTTCTGTACGGGTAGTACCGAAGTTCCATTAAAAGGTTACAACATCAATTGGTTATGGAAGCCTAGAAGTGTCGACACTTCTGATGGAAGTGTCGACACTTCTAACATGAAGTCTTGAAGGAATTGGTTTTGGAAGCCCGGAAGTGTCGACACTTCTGATGAAAGTGTCGACCTCTCTCAAAGCTTCTTCTTCAGCACGATGGATCCTTCTGGTTTCAGCTCTAATAGGTCTTGGAGGGCCGGGGAGGGGGGAGATAGCAGGGGGGAGGGAGGCCGGAGGGGGAGGGGAAGGGAGGTCGCAGGGGGAGGGGGGAGGACGGCCGGAGGGGGAGGAGGGGGCCGGGGAGGGGGGAGGGAGGCCGGAGGGGGAGGAGAAGGGAGGTCGTGGGGGAGGGGGGAGGGCGGCCGGAGGGGGGAGCGTTGCCTTCCCTGTTCGCTGCCTTCGCCACCGCCGGCCGCCTTCCCTGCGTCTGCACCGCCTCCGGTTGGCCTCTCTCTCTCTCTCTCTCTCTCTCTATCTCTCATGTCTGCTCTGGCCTCTCTCTCTCTCTCACACACACACACACACGCATGACTAACTAAGGGCTAGTTAGTCTTTTCTTAATATTGAGTCAACTTAACTTTGGTTTATTTAATTTTTATGGATTTAAAATAACGGCAGGGACTTATTTGAACAACGAAGATAATTATAGGGGCTATTCAAATAATAGTCAGATTTGAGAGACTAATCGGTAATTCGATAAATTTGTAGGGACTAATATGTAAAAATCCCTACTTTTTTTTGCGGGGGGGGGGGGAAGTGGGTAGTACCACTAATGTATAAAATGAAAAGCGAATGTACAAGTATAGGCTATGACAACCCCAAAAATTGACAAACCCAAGACCTATACATCAAAAGGCCACACAAAGACAGTATGGATCCAACTAGCCCCCCCAAACAGCCAAAAAGAAGAGACGTATGGGAATTCACATTACAAAGAATAGTAGTCCATTCCCTTACTCTATTACAAACAAAAGAAACAACTATGTCCTCGGCACGAGAAACCCTCCTAAAGATCTGATTGTTCCAGTCCTCCCACGCTCCTAAAGGCCCAAGACATATCCCAACATGCAAGTAGGTGGAGAACCTCACTAGCAAGCCGGTCTTCCTAGCAAGCTCTCTACGCACCCCCTGTGAGTGGGAACAACCTACAAACAGGTGGTCAAAGTCTTGGTATAACGACCCAGGATCCGAGTACCGGAAAGTAACCAGCACGGCCCGAATCCTAACTCGCCATCCACGAGCCACAGTGCTCGGAAGGGTTAGACTAACACTGTGAAAGTACATTTGAATCTAAAATAAATGCAAAAATTAAAATGTTAGAATTAAAATTTACATTTATTACAATTTATATAATTTACAGTCTAGAGTATAAGTCAAAAAAGTATAGTCCAAAAGAAAATAAAAGTACACAGCCACGGGGATACCCTGGCTTTAGCACGCTGGCAACTAAGAACCTTCGTTGGCGCCACACCGGATCTCTGAACTGGGTGGAGGTGCACCACACCTGAAAGAAGAAGGGGTGAGCCTCATCTCATTAGCTCAGTAGGGGTTCCGTGGATCCCCACCACACTAAACAATAGCAACGACAATGAGCAAGTAACTGGCGAAAAGTAAAGTACATTGTCGCCCAAGCCTCACGTAGGCAACATGACACCTCGAGTGCCATGGAAACCACGATCACAAGTAAACCCACCGTAGTACGCCCGCACGTATTGGAGGAAACTCGATCACACGTAAACCAAATGCTAGGAACCACGACCTCGCAGTCGAGAAAGCCACTACCTTAACTGTTGGGAGGACCATGACCTCACTGTCCGGAAATCACAACCTTAGTTGTCGGGAGAACCACCGCTTGAGTGAAGGAAGAAACCACCCACTAGAAGCACGACTGGATGCGCCTATTGACTTCTTACACCGCGCCGCCTATCTCACGCACAGACGTCTGCTCACTCAAGCGCGTGGCAGCGAGACACACACACACACAACACCACAATACCAGGACTAACTGGGGTCCGTGCTCATCAACACGGTGTCCGAGCCCCCAACCACGTGTGCACACACTAGACAAAGTCCTCGAGGTCTAGGCCCTACGACCGGTTTTCCCCTAGCCCAGACTCAGGCCGACCCAGAGTAGACAAAGTCCTCGACGTCTACTCTGAGAACGTAGACAAAGTCCTCAACGCCTACATGTAAACAAGGGTCCATGGTAATTGGCTCAAAACCGTCTCATGGGAAAGCCCTCACACTAGACAGACTCTTCAACGTCTAGGGGCTACCACTAGGGGTGTGTCACTCAAGGTAAAAACACAGTCGGAATAGAAATCACCGGAGTACCACTGACTCACACACACCCGGTTGAGAACATGATATCGCCTTATGCCCGCCACTACAAGAACACAAGGCCGGACTACAAATCCGACAATCACCGACCCACACCGATCACGCGGGAATAACCCTCTGCGGAATACAAAACCATGCGGGAACAACCCTCTGCTAAACATACGATCACGCTGGAACGACTCTCCACCGAATACGAGGTCATGAAGGACCATCAGAAACTCAAAATCGGGGCTGCCACAGGTCTGGTTGCCAAAAACTACATGGGCGGCCACATCCCTGGCCGCCAAGCAAATTGGGGCAAGGCAGACTGTGCGGCCAGCTCCCTTGCCGTCCAGCACCTGGGCGGCCAAAAAGTTGGCCGTCCAAGCTACCCTCCCCTGGGTGGCCACATACTTGGCCGCCCGGTATTGTGCTGGGCGGCCACATCCCTGGCCACCCAGAGACCTGGGTGGCTGTTGGAGGCAAAAAGAAAATGACACAAAAGGTAAAAATAATAAATGAATAGGGTATTTATAGGGGCAGCCAACCCTTTTCTACCCATTTTGGGTCCACCGTCCCCTTGGGGGGTTTGCCCCGAGTCCACCCCTTTTGGGGGGGTTTGCCCCAGGTCCACCCCCAAAGGGGGGTTTACCTGGGGTCCACCACCCCTTTTGGGCGGTTTGCCCCGGGTCAACCCCCCCAAGGGAGTTTTGCCCCAGTTCCAACTCCCCAAGGGAGTATTTTGCCCCAGTTTCACCCTAAACAGTGAATTAGAGGGTTTTGGGGCCTGATTAAGGGTTAAACAGGCTGAGTTAAGACCTAAATAAGTATTATACCCTCTGTAAATCAAGGGTTAGCAAAAAAGGAAGGCTAACAGAGGTGGCACTAGCAACTCAATAGCAGTTGTAGCAACACATGAGCAGCAACTCAGTGGTAGCAGCAGCAACCCAATGGTAGCTTGCTGCAATAACACATCAAATAAAATAGCAGCAGCAACTAATATAATTAGCAGTGGTGCAGCAACAGCATAATAGCAATATCAGCAGCTCAGTGGCAGCAGTAGTAGCTCAATAGCAGCAGCAACACAGGGGCAGCAGCTCAGTGGCAGTAGCAGCAACAAGTGAAGCAACAACATAGCAGCAGCAACACAAGGGCAGCAGCTCAGTGGCAGCATCATCAACAAGTGAAGCAGCAACATAGCAGCAACAACACCCTTGCAGCAGCTGAAAATAAGTGAGCAGAAGTGGTAGCAGCTTACAGAAGCAACATTGGTAGTGTTGAGGAGAGGTTTGTGGGAAGAATGCATGTCTTTTCTGATAAATGACTCTCCGTATTCTCTGTGTTTTGATGCTGGCAATAGTTAATTCTATGCTTAATTTTGATATTCATAACCATGCATTTTTGCATAAATGTCAGTGCACATTATGTTGTTGCATCTATCAGGTCAATGCATCTCTTGCTTACCCTCAAGCAAGAGTCGACTCATAGAGTCGACACGCATAGTCTGTGCATATGATAATAATAAGGTCGGTGCATGATTGTGTTAATGGTCACAAGGTTGATGTTAGTTGCATGCAACTATCGCTAAGGTCTGTGCACTTCACTGTTGAGGTCGGTGCATGTCTTCTTTTGGCTAAGCATAAAGGTCGGTGCATGTTTGCCTTGGGCAGACTCAGGTCGATGCACGTTTAGCTCGATGCGCTTAAGGTCTGTACATATCCCTGTTCAAGGTCGATGCTAGCAATCTGGCTTCATACTGAGGTCTGTGCATGTTCATATAGAAGTCGGTGCACTCTTCCACTTTACATCGTAAGGTCGGTGCACATTCCTGTAGAACTGCACATTAGGTCTATGCATGTTTGTGTCTAAGGCATGTACAGGTCGGTGCTAGTTCCCGTAGCACACTCGCTCAGGTCGATGCATGTTTCATGTTAAGGCAGGATAAGGTCGATGCACTTTTGTATTGGACTGAACTAAAGTCTATACATTTCACTGTAGCTCAGGTCAGTGCACATCTAGGTACATGCATATCAGGTCGATGCGTGTTTTGGTCTGGGCAGACTAAGGTCGAAGTGAGTTACTGTTCAGGTCTGTGCTAGTTTTGTCTAAGGCATATCTGGGGTCGGTGCTAGTTGCACCTAATGCAGACCCAAGGTCGGTGCTAGTTGCACTTGTGCATGAGTGAGGTCGGTGCTAGTTGCACCTTGTGCACACTAGGGTCGATGCATGTTTCCATGTTCTATGTTATGCACAGTAACTCAAGTCGAGGTAAGTCTTGCATGTTTGCATATCTAACCTAGCTCAGGTCGATACATGTTTTCATTCTTCTATGATATGAACAGTAACTCAGGTCGAGGTTAGCTTGTTTTGCTCGCATATCTGAACTGTCTAGGGTCGATGCATGTTTCCACTTTCTATGTTATGCACAGTAACTTAGGTCGATGTATATGTCATTCAGTGTGCATAACAGGTCAATGCTCGGCTCCTTATATCTAGCAGTAGACTTATTCTTATGTCAATGCTAGCATATTATGGTATGGGGATATTGACTATGACCTTGACCACAGAGTGTTGACAATTGTTCTTCTCTTATTGCAGGGATTCAATCAAAATCAAAAAGAATATCCTAAAGCCTGCTCGTGGAGGATGAAGAAGGTCACGTGATCACTTGAGTCACGCCTGAAGCATAAGCTCGTACGATCAAGAGAACCAATCATTGAGCACGTGATCTAAGGCAGAAAGCATAGCTATGATCGTGACACGTGAAAAGTTGTCAAGCCAAGATGGTGCCACATGGGCACTACCATCTCAGATCTGGACGAAAGTTTGGGCGGGAAACGTGGTTTCCACGCGCTCGTCATCTGCTCCCTATATGTAGACGAAGACTCGCAGAGAGAAACAGTTGATCTTGATCGAGATAGACAGACAGAGAGGTGAGAAGAAGAGAGCTGAGAGCAGTAGAAGGCTAGCCAGAATCAGAGAAGAGAAGAAGTGAGAAAGGAGAAAAAGAGACGATCATGAAGAAGGAAGAAGAGGAGACAGGGAGATAGAAAGCAGAAGAGAGCCAAGCTTGAGAAGATTAGAAGAGATCGCGAGATCGAGAAAAGAGATGAAGAGTGAGTGAGATCGAGAGAAGAAATTGGAGTTCCTGAAGATCTATTCAACTGGCCCTTGGATTAGATCCAAGCCAGTCTGCTCCTGCGAGAGCTACATTTTATCTGGTTTCATTTCCAGTTTTCCGTTGCTGTAGTTTTCTTTTAAACTCTTGCTTCAAGCTGTTAGTCAGCCGTGGGTATGCTGTAATCCCCAGCGGCAGAGGAGGATTCCTCTGGATAGCTAAGCTGTAATGCTCAGCGGTCGGCGAAGCTGTGAAGCCCAGCGCAAGCTGTTAGTCAGCGGTTTGTAGGCAAGCTGTGAGGCCCAGCCGTTTAAGCTGTGTGTCAGCGGAAGCCATACTCAGGTCTGAGTATGGGGTGGACGTAGGTGAAAACCGAACCACCTAAAAATATCTTGTCCATCGTGGTTTGTTCTGTGAACACTCTTCCATATCTTCTATCACCACTTCTCAGGTTGCTTGGGCATTTGATATCAGAAGTTTTTCTGTGAGAACTTCTCTTTTATTCAATACAGCGAATTAAGTGTTTAACTGAATGCTTAGTAGAAGCATTTGCATTAGTGCTTCTTGTGGGATGAGCCTTTGAGATCCTTTCTTTGGGCAATCTATTTCCAGCATTGTCTGTCATCTGAGTAAGTGAGCTTAGTTGTCTCTTTAGACGACATTGAGTGTAGGCAAAGTTTTAATTCCGCAATTTGTTTTAAAGAGGGATCCATTCACCCCCCCTTCTGGATCTATTTCTGTGTACCACCTGTTCCAACAGGTAGCAACTCATAGAAGCAGCTACAGCAGCAGTAAATGGCAGATCAACCAAATGTACTACGAAAAAAAGAGTAAAATAATAATAGTAATAGCATGGTTTTACCCCAATATAAGGGGTTTGGACCGGCTCCACCCCCATATGGGGGGTTTGGACCGGATCCTTCCCCATATTGGGGGTTTGGACCGAGTCCACCCCCATATGGGGGTTTTTGCCCCGGGTCCACCCACTACATGGGGTTTTGCCTCGGGTCCAACCCCCACATAGGGGTTTTGGACCGGATCCAAACCCCATATGGGGTTTTTATAATACCCAGGATTTTTCGGATCAGAATCCGTGAGTTTCAGAGCACTTTTGTCAGTCTCGGATCGTGTTTTATAGGGTGGTAAGGTGAAAAAAAAAAGAAAAAGAAAGAAAAAATAAGAAAATATATTTTCAACAATCATCATGAACCAGCATCGTGGTTATCCTCCACCAAAAATCCTGTCCTATCATGGTTAGAAAGGGGAACAAATGCATCAAAACCCACATCCTTGGTTTGAAACCCCTTTCGGGTCAATAACCATCCAAAACGAAACTCAAATCCTTGGTTCAAAACCCCTTCGGGTCAGCCACCATCAAAATCAACTCTTTGATTACCCAAGCCTTCCTTAGATCACCACGAAAAAAAAAGAAACATAAAACCTGAATCATGGGTTCAAAACCCCTTCCGGGTCAGCAACAACAAAATAAAACCAAATTTTTGTTGCCCAAACCTTTCGAGTCAACAAAAAAAAGAGAAACCCAAAGTCATGGCGCCCAAAATCTCTTCTGGGTTAGTTACCATTCCAAAACCCAAAAGCTTCATCGTCAAGCCCTTTTCAAGCTAAAAGGCCACGGGTTTACAAGTCATTGGCCCCACATCTTCCTTATGGTGGAGGGTCAATGGAAATCCAGACACTTTGTCCTAACAACAACGTCAAGCAACAACAACATCAAGAAGCAACAACAGTAGCAATAAAAAAAAAGAAGAAAAAAAAAGAAAAAATAAGGCTTAAAATTGAGGTGCCCCGACGGACTTGGGCATCCAACTTGTTGGTTGCCTAAGGGTAAAAAGGTCATAAAACTTGGCTTGAGTGAAAACCCGAAAGGGCGCTTTAGGAAAAAATGGATAACCCCTCAGTGTGAAAACTCGAAAGGGCGTACTGAAAAAAGCTAAAGGGGGCCAGCTTCGGCGAAAACCCGAAAGGGCGGTGAAGTTGGTAATGTGAAAAAAAAATGAGAAAGAAAAAGAAAAGAGGAAGAAGAAAGGAGGAACGCATCGTCATTATGGACTACCATCTCAAACATCCTTTGTCCGATGGCTTTGTCCCATCGTGGCGAGCACATTATCAAAACCATCAAATCACAAGTTCCAGAAAAACTTATCCAAACTTCAATCTTTTGACTTCCAAATCACAAAATTCAGCCAAACCCTCAGTGCAATCCTCAGCTTCCAAACCACAAAGGTTAGCCAACTCCAACTCCATTTCTCAGTCTTCAAACCGCACAGGTCAACCAAGTTTCAAAACCCAAAGGTCAACCAAAATCCAAACTCAAATCCCAAATTTCGTTGGCCCCCAAACCATCAAGGTCACCCACCGTAAATTCTAAACCCCAATTCCAATCCTTGGCTTCCAAACCACAAAGGTCAGTCAACTTAACCCCAACTCTAAATGCTTGACTTCTACGCCACGGAAGTCGGTCAGCCAATTCCTGACTGTTAGTTTCACACTGCAAGTGAATTAGCCACATCTACAAAGTCAATGATCCCCCATCTACCTCAAGAGGAAGAGTTCGGGGGTTCATAAATTTCTTTGCATCACTAAGAATCAAGCACATGAAAAAAAAAGAAGGAAAAAAAAGAAAGAAAAGAAAAGAAAAGAAAAAGGTGAGGAAAAAAAGAGAGAAGAAAAGAGAGAAGAAAAAAAGAAGGGAAGAAAAAAAAAAGAAAAGTAAAAGAAAAAAATATTATTATTCATCCCCATGAGCCGTCACCATGGATCTCTCTTTTTCTTATGATCTTGTTCCCATTCGGGGCAAGCATATCTCAATACTAAATTAAATCTGTAGTGTTGACCTGATGCCATTTGAGACTGTCAACCCTACCCATATTTCAACTCTGGATTTGACCAGTATGTCCTGTTGGACCGTCAATTCCACTAAATTTCTATTGTAGTGTTGGCATTGATGTCCGTTTTGGGCCGTCAACCCTACTTAAGCCTCAATTTTTGGTTTTGGCCCGCATGTCCTTTTGGACCGTCAATTCCACTGAATTTCACTTGTAGCATTGGCCTACGAGTCCCTTTGGGCAGCCAACCTTATTTGAATTTCAGTTGGTAGTTCTGACCTACATGTCTGTTTTGGCCTATCAATTCCGCCAAATTCCAATCTTTGGTCTTGACTTACAAGTTCTTATTGGACCGTCAATTCCAAAAATTCTCAAGTTTTTGGTGTTTATTCACATATGTCCTTTTGGGGCTGTCAATGCAAAAGATCACCCCGAATTCTCAAATTTTCAAATGATGAAGAAGCCGACCCTATCACTTCCGAGGTCAACACAATTGAAGAAGACGGTCCTACCGAGAAAGAGGAATAAGATTAGTGTGAGTCGATTATTAAAATAAAGAATGGTTGCCTCCCTTCAGATCGAGCTCAAAGGATTCAGCCACTGCGAAGGGCAACATCATATCAATTGATAGGAAATCAATTATATAGGCTGGTGCATGAAAAGGACAAGCCTATCCTCTTACGTTGACTCTCGTCGAAGGAAGCCAAGATGGTCATGCACGAGGTCCACCCAGGGCTCTGCGGTGCCCATCAAGTCGGGGACAAAATGAAGAACAATATAAAACTTAAGGGTTTCTACTGGCCCACCGTGTATGCGGATTGTAACTGATATGCTCGCACATGTCATCAGTGCCAAGCTTTCGGCCCAGTGCCCAGAAGACCCCCAAGCTTGTTGCACACCATGGCTCCTGCATGGCCCTTTACAGAATAGGGAATGGATATCGTGAGACCCTTCCCACCATCCACAAGAGGCTACAAATTCATCCTAGCCACTACAAATTACTTCTCCAGGTGGGCCGAAACTATCCCTCTGCGGGAGGTCACAAGAGAGGCAGTCGCCCAATTTGTCAAGCACCATATTATATACCGATTTGGCACCCCTTGTCGAATCATGTTAGATAATGGCACTCTATTCAAAAACAGGACCATTTACCAATTGGCAGCAAAGTTTCATATCGACTGGAGAACGTCAACGGTCTACAATCCCCAAGTCAATGGATTGGCCGAAGCATTTAACAAGATCCTTTGCAAGCTCCTGGCCAAGATCGTCGGCAGCCGCAAAAGGGATTGGGGCGAGAAAATACACGAAGCTTTCTGGGCATACCGAACAGTCTACAAGACTCCTATCGACTGTTCCCCGTTCTCCCTCGTATATGGGGCCGAAGCCGTAGTACCGGTTGAAATTGAAATGTCTTCTTACCGGGTAGCTGTGCACACTGGCCTGCAGACCCAAGGGCAAGACGAAATAGAAAGAAGACTTGAAGAACTCTCTAACCTGGAAGGCAAAAAGTTGGAAGCTTATAAACACCTTCAGGTGTATCAAGCCTGCATGACACGAGCTTACGATAAACTTGTGAAACAAAGGACATTCAAAAAGGGCGACCTTGTCATGGTTAAAGAGAGGGAAGTCATGGCAGGCAAATCCAGCGACAAACTACAACCTAACTGGCGTGGGCCCTATGTCGTCATTAGGGCCTATGAAGGAGGCGCATATACGGTCATTGATCACAAAGGAGAAGCGCCATTCCCACCACTAAATGGGAAGCATTTAAAGATATACTATGTTCCCGAGCATTAATTCAAGCAACAATCTACACAAGACTTTCCCTCCTTTGCAGAGGAGTAAGGGAAAGTAAGGGAGATACCTCCCAAGAAAACCCAAAAGTCACGGTTGCTTTGAACAATTCTCGTTCATGTACCATCGTGCCAAATGCCAAATCTCAAGTTTCAGCTTCCCAACGTCGTTTGGCCAGCCCCAAATCTCCAAGTTCTTGGCTTCCCAACTTCGTTTGGTCGGCCCCAAATTCAAAGTTTTCGGCTTCCCAACTTTTTTTGGTCAGCTTCAAATCCTCAAGTTTCGGCTTTCCAACTTCGTTTTATCAGTCTCAAATCCTCAAGTTTTTGGCTTCCCAACTTTGCTTGGTCAGCCCCAAATCTTAATTTTTTGGCTTCCCAACGTTGTTTGGCCAACCCCAAATCCCCAAGTTCTCGGCTTCCCAACATTGCTTGGTCGGCCTCAAATCAAGTTGTTTGGACTCTTATTGCCTTAGAAAACTATGGAGTCCTTCACATATAAATCTCAAATCAAGGAAATGGAGCAATTTGGCTTGGAATTGAGTTTCTGGAATACGCAAGTAAATCACGTCTGTGCGGTCGGACACCTATTGAATCACGCCTTCCTACTCGGACGTGAATCAAAGAACTTATTTAGGAAATTAAAATTTGTAAACAAATAGAAACCTGAATAGCATCTTGCAAGCCTGACGTGATTCGAAAAGGTTAATTAAGGAAAGTCCATAATATAAAGACAAATGGTGTCTTCAAGGAGGGACGCTATTTGAAGTGAGACGCTTTTGTATCGAAGACAGAAGGCTTGAAGATGGAAGGTAGGAAGTTGAACCGTGTCGAAGAAGGAATGTGCGATTTAAGAGTTGAATAGTGTCCTGGAGAAATGACGCCTTTCAAGAAAATGCGGAGAAATCACTCGATCAATTTAATAATGAGAGCCACTTTGGAACATTATAATGTAATATGAGATTTGCTCAATATGATGTCAAAAGTAGCGTGTCTACAGTAACTACTCTGCCCTATGCTAGGTCATGCCAGTCCCTACATCTTCTCTCACTCCCATGCCAAAAGAACCTGCACTGAATGGAGTTAATCTTTCTCACCACCATCTTTGGGATCCGGAACATGGATAGGAAATAAGTAGGCTATCCAACATAGATTTGTACAATACTAATCTGCCCCCATAGGATAAAGCTTTAGCCTTCCAGCCCACCGGCCTAGACTCATACCTCTGAATGATGGGAAACCAATTTGCACGCTAAAGAGAGCGCAGGGTAAGAGGGAGACCCAAGTAGGAGAATGGGAACTCATCAATCTTACAACCCAGCAAACAAGCTACCCTCGAGATATCCTTGTGCTCCAAGTTCACTCCTACAAGAAGACTTTTGTAGAAGTTAACTTTGAGACCAGTGACCTCCTCTAGCAACTCCAGCAAGAGCCTAGCCATGTAATACTGTTGTTCACCCCCAGTCAGGAACAAAATGGTGTCATCTGCAAATTGCAAGTGAGTAATAGAAGGAGCACCTCTGCCCACCTGAAAGCCTGTGATCAAATCATCTGCAAACTAGCATATTCATACTTTGGGTGTAAAAATGATAATAAGGCCATATTATGGGCTTTGCCATGTTATCGAACTGTGTTGACCCAAAGGTCAAGTTAGTGGATAGAGAGGCATACACCACTCATGAATACCATGGAAGGCAGAATCGCCCGGGATCGGATCGGATCGCCCGATCCGATCCAATTTTGGGGGAAACGATCCGATCCCGATCCCATGTGAACCGATCCAACCCGGGATCGGTGGGATCGACTTGGGATCAGCCTAGGATCGCCCGGATCGGCCGATCCCAGGCGATCCTGGGCGATCCTAGGCCGAGTCTGCATTCACTCAGAAGACTTCACTACCAGCAAATCAATAGCCATTATGTTGTCTCTTTGAGCTATTGTGGGATGTTTTAATGGCTGTCTGGAATCTTTATGATTTTCTTACCAAAAGTGTGGAATGCTTGCTTCATCTTTGTTCCAACATGGATACCATTCTCCTTCAGAGTGTAAGCAACAATCTCCTTGGTGAATGTCACTGGAAATTATGAAAGGACCTTAATGGATATACTGAATGCTAGTTTTCCTTCTCGATGTCTCTTGTTAAACACATGGTATAACAAGAATGACATCCTGTATTTTTTCTTTTCTTTTCTTCAATCATCCTTTGGGCATGATCTCATGTTTTTTCACCATGACCCATTTTCTACTTTCTGAAGTCTTATTCATCAAGCAAGACAAATTTAATGTGTCTGTTACTTTTTTGTGTCTTCATTGATTGATGCTGACTTTTTACAAGCTTAGAAGTGCATCCAAGGATCATAAATTGTTCCTTGTTCTTTTGAATGTGGCAAAAGCCACTCATTGATAGGGATGCACAGTAGAAACAAAAAGGAAATAAAAGGGAAAACAATACAAAAGAGGCCCAGCAACCACAGTTCTAGAAAGACACCAGAAGGCACAAATAGCCGAGTCAACTGGTCTGACTCGGCCGGGATCGGTCTGGGATCGGCCGATCCCACCGACCCGGATCGGTTTGGGACCGGGCGATCCGATCCCGATCCCCGATTCCGCCTTCCTTGATGAATACCTCGTGTGAGACTAAATGGCTTTTGCTGAAACCCTCCTTACAAAGAATTTGAGTGGAGGTGTAAAACATGCCCCTCACTCCCAAAAGTTCTAAATTAAAAAGGGTGAAATGCAACAAGCAAACCTCACTCTGGTACTATGTTACTGAACTGAACCATCAAGGAAAAACTTATGTTAATGGACTCAAAATTAATATGGGCATGGAGTGGCTCATGATGCCATATGGGACTAAACGGCTTGTGCCCACAGCCTCCATATGGAAGCAGATTTCTTGTGATAGATCAATTTTAAGCATTGGTTCATGTTTCTAGAAAACCATCTGCAACTGTGCCCCTGAAGTTGTATGGTTATTATTGCCATGTAATTTTTAGCACATTACTGAACATGAGATCATCACTATACGGTCAAACAGGCCATTTCATTATCCCCCCCTCCCCCAGCAGGTCAAGAATAATAATTCTGTTAGAGTACCAACTTATGTTTAAGAAACTCATGTGTCATGGCATTAGTTTTTCCCATGGTAGGTGGCAACAAGCAAAACTAAATGTAAACAGATGGCACGTTGCTTTCATCAGTGTACCCCTTTAGAAACTTTGTAACTGATTATATGACTTTAAAGATTTAAAAATAAAGAATAGTGACTTCATGTTTGCCAAAACAGTTTGATCATTTCTTATCATGGGACGAATGTCACCCCGATCCCACTGATTTCAAGTAATCATGTTGAAATTTTAATCTTTCCTATAATACATTGGTTTTCAGCTAACTTGACTATTATGTCATGAAACTACGTATTTGTAAAAGCAATGATCCAATGTACAAATAGGATGCCTTGTCAGTGCCAGATAAGAATTTAGAATATTATTTTATTTTCAACCTGAATATGTTAATAAGTATATAGCGCTTTTCATTTTTATGTTAACTTCCGCTGTCTTGTAGAAGTCCAGTATCAATTTTAATTGGATGCCCCACAGGTGTGGAGTGCAAGGGGGAGCATCCTCCATCCTATCCAAGACATTCAGGACCATACAAAAGCTGTAACTAGCTTGGCAGTTTCACATGTTGCAGGGAAGTTGTATAGTGGTTCCCTTGATAAAACTGTGAGGGTACGTACTTTTCAACTTTTTCGTGTGAATATTGTCATCATTTAAGTCTGTGATGAGTTTAATGTTGATCCAGGATGTTTCAAATATTTTCTACATCTGACCATCTGCATGACATATTCTGCCACTCTAATGGTTATGTCAAGATTATTCTGTTTGTCTGCCTAGCATGTGGGAGAGGCCTGCTTCAATGGAGAAAAGGCTTAAGTCTAACTTAGACCAGTATTGATCAAAATTGGCTAAATCCAATTCAAATCCAAAATTTGGGAATCTTGAGTGGAGCCCACTATGTCCTAGCCAAGGCTAGAAGGCAGTAGGCTGTGAACAGCTGCCCACCCACGTGCGACAGATTGCCTGTTTCTGAGCAAGTGCATAATGTGAATCAGGAATGGTCCATGGAAGATGAAGAAATTCAATGTCTTGAAGTTCATGATACGAAGGACCAAGTTCATAATCTGACTGTGGGTAGTACTATTGCATGCCTCATCCCACAAGGAGCCGGCATAAAGGTACTCTCCAAATGTTTTCAGTTAATACACAAAAGTATTCTTTTAATAGACAGTGAGCTTGACATAGAAAAACTCAATTTGTCATCTGGGTTTGTTAGGATATTATAGAGCAATTTCATTCATTTCATCATCAATTTGCCAAAACTTCAACTGCTTAGAAAAGTCTTTAGACAATGAGTTCCATCTTGATTCATTGATTCAGTGTCAGATAAGAAAGTCTGTGCAGATGCGCTCTTGATGTATCTATAGTTTATTTTATTTTTATTTCCAGATCACTTATGCAATTAGAAAAAGAAATCTATGGTCCAGGCTTTAAATCGAAGACGTCTGTACTATCATGTTAATGACGTATTTTTTCTTCTATCCAAAATGTTGTTCCATGAAAGGAATATGCACATCTAAACGAAATCTGTTGTTCTTTTCTTTCCAGGTACTTTCTTGGAATGGAGGATCAAAACTACTGAACTCCAACAAACATGTCAGATGCTTGTCTCTTGTACAGGGGAAGCTGTACTGTGGATGCCATGACAGTAGCATTCAGGTATGATCAACCTTTGTTAAAGCTTATTTGTAAATGGTTGGATTGCATGTTCTGATTACTTCTTCTTCCATTCTACATTTGCATCTTTCCATGCATATGTGAGGGTTGACATGTATTGGCATACAGATAAATAATTTCATGTACTTGCGATATAACTAATCTATACATTTCTTTCCCTTCTAATGATGAGAAATCTTCTGGCATTCACAAAAACAAAAAGAATCCATTTGCCTGTCTGCTGACTATATCTTGCCTTGTCTTTGCATTAAAAGTTAATTGGAGTTTCCTTAACATTATTTCCTTAAATTTCCTTTTCCACAATACATCTTGCAAGTCAGCTAGCAGAATCTGATATCATATTCAGCTAATGTTGTGTTTAGGAGGTAAATTATCCTGTTTTTCCTAATCAAATCTATTTGAAGCTTTCAGGAAATTGATTTGGCTTCTGGAACATTGAGCACAATTCAAGCAGGAAGCAGAAAGTTACTGGGGAAAGCAAATCCAATCTATGCACTGCAAAGTCATGATGGATTGCTCTATTCAGCTGGCACCTCATTAGATGGAGCAGCAGTGAAGGTACTTTCTGGAAAGGAATAAATTAGGATTACCCTCATAGTATGAATAAATTGTGCTCTAAAGCCATCATGCGAGCGGAAATGCCATCGTGGGCCTCTTACTTTTTGATCCAATTACAAATCTGATTTAACCAGCCATACTGATAAGCAAATCATGTTTATCTAACCCAGTTTCTTGACTTTGATTCTGTCAAATTGTAACAACTCAATGTGATGGTTGTGCATTCTCCTTGACAAATTTGTTGTTTCTAAACCTAAAACATTGTGCGACATAGATCTCTGCTAAGTAGTTTTCTGCTTTCCACAACAATGAATATACTGTCGGTGGTCTTCATGAGAAATTCCATGGGCTTTTAATCTGTCATGTTGCCAATGAGATGCTCAGAGATATAAACTCCATATTTTTGCTTTTCATTTTGTGGCATATTATTGTTTTCTGGCTTTCCTTTTATTTTTCCTCAATTTATTTTCTCACCTGAGTATGTTTTCAATTTCTTCTTCATGCCACTCTTTGTTTCCTCTCGGGAAATCAAGATATGGAGCACTTCAGATTACCATCAAGTTGGCTCCTTGGCATCTAGCATGGAGGTGCGATCGATGGCTTTGAGTACAGAGTTGATTTATTTGGGCTGCAAGGGTGGGCTTGTGGAAATTTGGTCCAAGAAGAAGCTTGCTCGAGTAGGAACTCTTCAAACAGGAACAGGTGGTAAGGTTCAGTGCTTGGCTGTGGACCGTGATGGGGAAGTTCTTATCGTTGGAACTTCTGACGGTAGGCTTCAGGTACATCCCCCAGCATGCCTTTATTATAAACAACAAAAATAGCAATGCTAAGACAGAAATCAATGTAGGAGCATAAATAAGATCAGTTGGACTAGAGTCATAATTTAAGTGCTTCTCTTATGCTTGGTACTTTTGTCTTTTATTTTTCTCTATTTTTAATTGCTTTATGATTTTAATTTGCAGAGACTGAATATAGTGCATTATTGCACATCATCCATAAGGCAACATTTATTTTTGTCATGGTGTTTTGACTCTGAAAACATGCTATTTTTTTTTCTGCAAGCTACAAATCAGGCAGGCACATTGTGTGCTTCTTCTCGGTGTAATATACATAGTTGCATCATTCAGCTCAACAATTTCAAAAGCCAATGGATCTGATGATTTCTTATGCCAGGAACTAGAAAACAACAGAAACAAGAAGAATTAGACCATTCCCTCCTCCAAATCATTCCAAAGGCAGTTTTCCTGAGTGTGGGAGTGAATCGCCTGTTTCAGAGGTTGTTGGACCCTTCTACTAGGATAACCCTGATCCGGCCTGCCTCTTCTGTTAGCTGCCTGTCTGATCGTGGCTGAAACTATATGGCAATCACAACCAAATAGAAAGGATAGATTCACAATCATATTTCTACTCAGAAAACCCAATTACCTATCTTCTTTGATAAACTCCTTATCCTGTATGCACTCTAAGAACACAATTACTTCTTCTTTCTTGTCTTCATCATGATTAGATAGTCATCAGAACTTTCACCAACTATTCACTGGGCAAGAGAGCTAAATAAATCTTGGGGGTGATGTCATGTAAAACAGCTTTTAAAGTTCTTTAAGGCCGTGTTTGGCACAGATTCAAATTGGAAGCACTTTTCAGTTTCCACAGGTTTCAGTCTAGATATTTTGAGGATAGGCATTAGACCTTAAAAGCTATTGATGTAGCTTTCAAAAGGTTTTCTGGCTTCCAGCTGAAGTCCCAAACTGAAGCTTCCTAGCTTGGGGGTAAAAAGGGATTGTTAGGGGATGGTTTACTTATATGACCACACAAAATTAGTTATAACAACTCTCACTCAACATTCTCCATGTTGAAAATTGGAAGCTAAAGCTAGCGTTTTACTGAAAGTTTCGCCAAATGTGCCTTGAGTCTATATTCTGCTCCATATTGCTTGACTACCTTTCTGCTTGGCTGATTTTTCTTAAATGTAAATATTTGATAACAAGTGACAGTTAAAAATACGCTGTTTACTTTACTCTTGCTAATAGATTCTCTCAATTTGATGCATCAATTAAACAACGTGGCTATGAAATTTTATTGGTTTTTTTGCAAATAAATCACTACTAAAGTTGAAATGGCAAAAAATCCATTCATGAAAATGCATTAGTAGAGATATCCTTCATTTTGTCCAAACAATACACAAATGTCATCATCTTAACCTCTGTTAACTCTCGTGAATTTAATCTTAGTTAACTTTAACTCAACGTTAAAAAAAAATGATAATGCCTCTGGTTGAAAGAATGGGGCCCCTCTCCCTCCCAAACCCCATCTCCCTGTCATGACCGGAGAAGAAGGCGGCGGCCAGAAAACGCCCGGGGTGTGGGGAGGGAGTTCCAGCAGGGGTGGGGGCGGGGGGGAAGGGAGTTTGCAGGGGGAGGGGAGAGGGGGTTCGGGTAGGGAATTGCAAGGGGAGTGGGGAGGTGGTAGCAGGGGGTGGGGGAAGGGAGTTTCAGGCGATCGCCGCCCTCTGCTGCGCCTCCTCTCGCCCGCCTGCTCCATGGCGATGGCGTGGGCGATCCGGTACAAGGCCGGCGCCGAGAGGCACGCGGAGCGGCTGCTGGAGAGGGAGGAGGGCGGGCGGCTGCTAGCGAGGTGTGTGGAGGAGCTGAAGAGGAAGGGGGTGGAGTTCGACATGCTCCATGGGGACTATTCAAACAGAACACTCATCCTTCGGTCGACCCCAATCGTATTTTTGTAACATTTCATTAAAAGTGATGATATTTTTGATAATATATTTTCAGAAATATTTTTTTGTTATTTTAATTTTAACCGTGATTTATTTATTTTTTGTGTGCAAAAACTCAATTTTATTTGCCTTCTTCTGTTGTTTCCATTCCTACGTCTCAATGCATTTCCACAAGAAAGCAGTATAACGATTTGTACAAAACATTATGATCTTAGTGGCTCAATTTGTATTTTACACTGGTTAAGACCCGATTTTTTTTTTTGTGGTCGTTCTGTGCAGGCATGGGGACTATCCTAAGGACGTTTAGGACATTTTGGCAGCAGAGAAACATTCTAGAAAAAAAAAATTAATTTTATCAGCTTTTTGGCATTTATAGAGGAGGTCTTCTTCCATAAGTCATCCGACCAGAAATCTGTCCGTATCTATCTAATGTTGTAACGTTTGTATCTAGGAGTTGAGGTGCAATCATTCTGTATATAAAAGAATAATTTTGATCTCGTGAATTACAAAATACATGATATATATATATATATATATATATATATATATATATATATATTACAAATCCTAATTTACACTCTTTTTTGTTCTTCTTCCTTGTGAGCACTTAAAAACTAACATGATGGCGCCAGCTGTTATGAATGTCAGGAACTCAGGATTGAGAGAATCTGAGATACTACTGCCCACATACCCACTTATTTCAACGCAGTGTCAATGGTCATAGTGACCATCCTGTACCTCTTTATCAAGACGAGTCTCTGGTTTATTGGTTGGTTCACTTGCGGTGAACTAATCTAATCAATGAATGATGTATATATATATATATATAACTGACCGCCCAATTTAACTTAGCTTCCCCAGTCATCTCCCTCTCCAGCCTCACCAATCTGGTTTCAGCCGGGTTCCAATCGGATCCAACCATTTAATTAAATCTTTTGGATGCCAACTCCCCCTGTACGAGGTAATAATGCTGAGTTAACGGAAATTAAGACATTAACGGAAATTAAGTCTATGGAATTATTAACTAACCATGGAATTATTAACCCGTTATCAAAATATATATATATATATATATATATATATATATATATTATATAACCAATTACTCTTGTTAAGTCAGATCTATATATGCTCAATGGGACCGTAATCATACTAGCCGTCACGAACCATCTTTCCTGGATATTTTTTAAGTGAGAATTCTCGGAATCGCTGCAGAACGAGGTCGTTGGATGTCTAAATTCCCCGGTGTTGTTCGTAGGAATAGACGGGACTAATAAAACATCTACAACTTTTCGCTATGTTGGGCTTCTAAACTCTCTAAATTTTTTTTCTAAAGAATAGGGTGACTGTTCGCTTTAACTCCTCCATCATTCCCCCTCGTGAGATCGACGTGTTGTGAAAATGAAGAGTCACCAAACAGTGAGATGAACAACTCCCTACCTCTAATAAGTTTATGCGAACTCTTCGCCCGTGATTCTTGACGCTCACAAAGTCAATGCCATAGACGATCGATGAAACTTCCAACGTCAGATAATCGTTGTTTGAAGATTCTGTCACGAGCACGGGGTGTTAAAAAAAAATAAATATTCCACGTGAAAAGGAATGCTGCCATCTTAATTAATGACTAAGTTTTGAAATTTAACATCGCCGTCGTGAACGATGCTCAGTTATGTGGAACTCAAATCCCCGCAACGTGCAATGTTATGGCTATGCACTTTGCCAAATTTACGTTTAAACTCGTCGCGATGAAATTTATGTAGAAATCACACTAAATAACATGATGCCAGCTGGACAAATATGTGAGTCCATGAAATTCTCATCTTTGTATTGCAATAGAGCGCAAAATTCTGCAAATGGCTTCAAATTTTGATTCCACATCCGCATATAATTTTGCAAATCTTCAAAGTTGCCGATAAATTACATATATATATATATATATATATATATATATATATATATTATTAGAGAGTCAGAGCGCCGACCTTAGGTTGCCTCCCTCATCGGCCATGGATGGGGAGGGGGGACCCTTTCCCCCCCCTCCGGTTACCACTGGGGAGAAAGTATCTTCTCCTCCACGTCGTTCCTATGCACAAATGCTAATGGCATCGAAGACTACTCCACAGTCCTCCCTTCCAGTTAAGGAACCAGCATTCACAGATCATGACGAACCTGCGGTATTTTTCTCGCGGGCGAAAATCAAAGCTTCTTTGCAACCTTTACAATATGCAGTGATTACCAAATGTGCGTATGGTCGTCCCTCTATCCCGGAGATTAAAGCATGTATGGCTCAACGGCTGGGACTTTCATCTGATTTCATTATAAGCCGACTTTCCCCTAGGCACATTCTCATTCGCCTTGGATGTAAAGAGGATTTCATCAAGGTGCTCATCCGGAAAAACTTATACATCAATGGTTATCTCTTCAGATTCTTCAGATGGACCCATAATTTTGACTTTGTAGCAGATCCTGATTCATCACCGGTATGGATTGGATTTCCCTCTCTACCTGCTAATTTTTTCAATGAATCTATGCTTCGATCAATAGCAGGTAATATAGGGGAGGTCCTTCGCATTCACGACAACACTCTGGCCTTGACAGAGACCTCAGAAGCTCTGGTTTGTGTGGAATTGAATCTCACATCCACTCGCAGAGAAAGAATGTGGATTGATATGGAAGGGGAAGGTTATTGGCAGAAAATTCGATATCATAACATTCCGCCACTTTGTTCTTCCTGCCATAAGCTTGATCATTCAGAAATTGAATGCAAAAAGAAACAACATCCTACCATCCCAGTGAACAAGAATAATGCATTTCAGGGTAATCCAACATTGAATGTTGGAAAACAGCTCAAGGAATATAGGCCTCACACTGCATATACTAAAAGCATAGACGCCAATGTCAACAGATTCAATACTCTGTTACAAATTTCAGAAGAAATGACAACTCAGAACTTGTTATTAGAACCGGAAAAGGCTATGGATACAGCTACGGGATTGGAAATGAAGGTTGGTCGAATGGAGGATAGGTTGAACGATGAGTCTGATACTCATTCAGAGCAGGTTGATAAAGATAATGCCAGTGAGCAACACAAATTATCCCATTCTCATGATCTGACTACAGTTATTTTGGAAGATTCTGTTGATTGCTCTAATGCAGAGAGACCATTAAGTGTGACTGATACCCATGGCACAAAGCTCCCTTCAATCCAAAATATGTCTTTTTCAGATACAAGCCCAGCCAAAAATAAGGACCACAACATAACTTTTGAGTCTGATAACAATCTTTATATACAGCAGGAGATACATCCTTTTAATATATCCAATCCACAGGAGGATTTGCAAGCTTGCCGAAAGAAAATTGCTATTCACGTAGAGATTGATAATGTCACTGCCATTCATGTTGATAGACCGGGATTCATAACCAGAGGAATGAAGAGGATAGGATCTGAAGGTAAGATCCAATCCAAATCTCAAATCTAATGACTTTTATTATTTGGAATATTAGGGGCATTGGAAACGATCTATCAGTGGGTCGTGTTAAACTTTTGATTAAAGAGCACAAAGTTGACTGTATTGCCATTCTTGAGCCTAAAATAAATGGCAGTAACATGGAAAAGATTTGTAAGAAGTTAGGTATGGAAAAATTTATATCAAATCATGATGAGCATGCTCACATATGGATTATGTGGAAAGGACAGATGGATTTTCATATTGTTGTAAAGCATGAACAACAAGTTACTATCAAACAGTCTTATCAACACTTGCCAGAATTCTATGCTTCTTTTATTTATGCTAAGTGCACTCCTGCTGAAAGAGTTCCTTTATGGGCTTCCCTTATTCAAGCTAATTCTTTGATTAGTGGCCCGTGGATTGTGGCTGGAGACTTCAACAGCAATATGGAAATTGATGAAAAACTGGGGGGTAACATACCTTCTTTAAGATCTATGAATGACTTCAAGGATTGTATGAATGACTGTGGCCTTATAGATGCTGGATTTATGGGTTCCAAATACACTTGGTACAATCAGCAAACAGGTTCCAAAGGCATATGGGCTAGACTTGACAGGGTCCTCATTAATAATTCATGGATGAATTCTTTTCCAATTACTGTGGAACATCTATCTAGAGAAGCTTCGGATCATGCTCCCATTCTAGTCAAATTGGCTCTACAAAGTATTACCAAAAGCAGATTCTATTTTCAGCAAATGTGGACAAAGCATGAACTTTTCCTTCAAGCAGTGGATCAATCTTGGAGAACCAGTCCATTAGCCTCCTCAGCTATTACTACTTTGATTATTAAGCTTAAGTCATTGAGGTATTTGCTACGGGATTGGAACAAGAATGTTTTTGGAAATGTTCATAAAAATTTGATGGAAGTTGAAGATTTAGTGCTAAAGGCTGAATTCAACTATGACAAGCAACCTTCTCCTACTACTCTTCCAGCTCTCGAAAGTGCTAAGAACATCCTCACAGAGAGAATTCTTCAGCAGGAAATTTTTTGGAAACAAAAGTCTAGAGTCCGATGGCTGGCAGAAGGAGACATGAATACTAAATTTTTTCATATAACTGCTACGGCTAATAGAAGGAAAAACACTATTACCCATCTCAAGACATCCACAGGTGACCTTACATCTGACACACAGAAGATGAAGGATATTGCTGTCAACCATTTTCAAGTTGCTTTCACCTCCCAACCTCACTATATTGACCTTGACAGTCTGAACTGCATTCCGAATGTGGTGACCCAGGATGATAACAGTCTCTTAAATGCTACTCCATCTGATATGGAAATAAAGGATGCATTTTTCTCTATATCCCCTGATAGTGCCCCTGGCCCGGATGGCTATACTGGAAGTTTCTTTCACAATGCTTGGCCTGTGATTGCTGACACTGTCATTAAGGCCATTCAGGAGTTCTTCACTGAAAGGAAACCTCTTCCTAGGTGCTTCACAACTACAATTATAGCCCTTATTCCTAAGAAAAAAAATACCAATGATATTTCAGAGTATAGGCCGATTAGTTTATGTACTTTTTCCTATAAGATCATCTCAAAAATTCTAAGTAACAGATTGAGCAGACTTCTATCATCTCTCATCTCTATGGAGCAAACTGCTTTTGTCAAAGGAAGGCACATCATTGAGAATATTGCATTAGCACAGGAGTTGGTTCAAGAGCTGGGCAGAAAAACCAGAGGCAGCAATGTCATACTCAAATTGGATATGGCAAAGGCATATGATAGAATTGAATGGGACTTTCTTACTGCAGTTCTGAAGAGGTTTGGTTTTGATAATCAGTTCATCAATATGATTGAAAGTTTGATTACGAATTGCTGGTTTTCTATAGCATTAAATGGAGAGATTGCTGGTTTCTTCAAATCGTCCAGAGGCATCCGATAAGGTGACCCCATTGCCCCCCATCTTTTTATTCTGGCACAAGAAACTCTTAGCAGGTTACTCAAGGATAATTTTGACAAAGGGAAAGTGGGATGGTTTTATGGCCCGAGGAGATGCCCTATGATGACCCGGGATCCGAGTACCAGAAAGGAACCAGCGCGTCTCGAATCTCGGCCCGCCAACCCACGAGCCCGAAGACTCGGAAGGGTAGAAAGGGATGGTGTGGGAGTACAAGAGAAGCTGAAACGACTGCAGAGATAGCACAATAATCTAAAATAAAATGCACAGAATAATATAAATAAATAAACTGCTACAAGGTCCATAGAGTCTCATGTCCAAGATGAAAGTATAATCAACAGAAAGAAAAGTACAACTACACGGGGCATCCCCCGGCTCTGGCAGACTGGCGACTAACTCTGGCTAGAAGAGCCACACTGAAACTCGGCCGCGCCTCTCGAAGACCCCGCCTCACCTGAACAGCAGGGGTGAGCCTCATTTCATTGGCCCAGTAGGGATCCCGTGAATCCCCACCTCGCACGGAAAATGAGAAAGCAGAAGGTAACCCTACCTAAACAGGAGTACGGTAGAACTAACAGGCTAAAATAAATAAACGGAAAAGCCATCTATTCTACCAGCACGTACTACTAAACCTCGGTCCGACGAAACTCGAGTCCACACCTGACAGCAAACAGGAGCACTACCCACTAGAAGAACGACCGGATGCATCCCCTGACGTCTTACACCGCGTCACAAGTGTCTAGCTACTACGCCCCAGGCGTGAGACTCAGACACGTAACAAGTACCACAACAAGGACTGGCTGGGGTCACGCTCGTCAGCGCGTGTCCTAAGCCCCCAACTACATGTGCACACACAGACCATCTGCTCTAGGTCGGGTCCTTTACTTGGTTTTCCCCCCCACCGGACTCTGGTGGCAAAGGCAAGGGACCCTACGGTAACCAGCCTAAAAACTGCCTCTCACTGGGTCTCGCTCTCCACCACTCCCAGGTGGGTCCGCACCCGCGTGCGCAGGAAGCTACGACTAGTGGACAGGTCACCGACAGTAAGGACTAACTCACGGAAACCACCGTCGAAGAAACGGGGCCGCACACATACTGTGCAGCTCAGAGCCTGACGGTCCATCCCTGGGCCGTCACGGGCTGTGACGCGTCTACACTAGCACGTCACACGGCTCTGACGGTCCAACCCTGGGCCGTCACGAGCCAGATGAGAAAATAGACTATGACACACCCCTCCTGGGCCGTCACAAGCTGTGACGCGCCTGCCCTAGCATGTCACACGGTTGTGACGCACCCACACTGGGCCGTCACAGGGCTCTGACGGTCCAGCCCTGGGCCGTCACGAGCAACAGTGAAAAATAGACTGTGACGTGCCCCGCCCGGGCCGTCACAACACCTGACGGCCCGACCTGGGCGCGTCAGGGTGGTTGGGTCGGCCGCTCTGACGCACCTCCACCGGGGCGTTACAGGGCTGTGACGCGCCAGGCCTGGTGCGTCACAGGCCCTGAGCCCCCCCCAATGGTCAAGAATCAACGGTCAAAAAGCCAACGGTCAGAAGGCCTGACGGTCTAGCCCTGGCACGTCACAGTGCCCTGGCGGTCTGTCGCGGGACCGTCACAGCCACAGACCCCCAACGGCTAAACAAGGGGTGTAACGCGCCTCCCTGGGTGCGTTACACCGTGTGACGGTCTCTGGAAGGACCGCCACACACACCCGACGGCGGAACGGCGTGAAACAGCCAAAAATGCAAACCACGCCCCCATGCCTCCAAAGGAGAAGGGGAAATCAAAGGGGAAGACCCCAGGGAACCCCTAGTATGATTCTAGGCCATCAAAACGCCGAATCGCAGCTCAAATCCATAGATCGGGCGAGCTCTCCCCAAAGCATGGTTTTGCCCTAACCCGCTCAAAAATGCCCCTCTCGGCTCCCATTCGGTCTACAAATTGCGGGGAACGACGGGATGAGTATAAGGATTCGTCCCCCTACTGCAATGGAGCGAATGCCCCACCGAATCGACGCCGAAATCAAGGAAGAAGCTTTTAGACCCACGAACGCCCCGCCTCTTGCCGTGAAAAGCACACCGCCGGGATCGCCTCACCGCCGCCGCCGCCGCCACGCCGTTGCCGGAGTGAGGGAGGCCGCGTCTCGGTCGCCCGGGGAAGAAGAGTGGCGCGGGGGAGAGGGCGCTCCAACGGTTGGAAGGAGGAGGAAGAAGAAGAAGAAGAAAAAGGTGGAAAAGAAAAAGAAAAAGATATGGTATTTATAGAAAATGTGGAAAATCAGAAAAATCCTGAAAAATAGAAAAATACACCACCTCGATCCTCTCGACGTGCTGATCACAACGGTATCACTCGTGGGTAGGTGAACGACCCGGTTCACCCGCTACAGGGTTCCGTAGGTGTTTCCGAGACACACGCGGGAATCGGAAAACACATGGAAAAAGTCGCGGAACACGTTCCGGGCCTCCGAATAACTCCGGATCACGCCGATCCGAACATGAAAGATGTCCGAAACAAAATTTCAAACACAACAGAGTCAGACACTCCGAGAAACCAGATCCGGGACCCACGAAGAAGGATCTGAAAGGTCCGAGACATCACAGCCCTCCCCCCTTAAACAAAATTCGTCCTCGAAATTCAAGAACAAAGCGCAAGAACGGGGGGGGGGGGGGGGGGGGGGGGAGACTCACACAAACAAATAAGGATACAGCTCCCGCATCTCATCCTCGCGCTCCCAAGACGCCTCGCCGCTAGAATGACGCTGCCAGACCACCTTAACCAGAGGGATAACCTTGTTCTGCAGGCGTTGCTCTCGCCGATCCTCAATGCGGACATGAAACTCCAGAAGGGACAGATCTGGGGTGACCTCAGGCCAAACGACATCCTCGAGAACACCCGAGCCGACTGAAGCTGGTCAAACAAGTCATCAATCCGAGACAACGGATACTTGTCTTAATAGTCGCTTGGTTCAACAGACGGTAGTCGATGCACAGCCTCAAACTACCATCATTCTTCTTCACGAACAGCACCGGCGCACCTCACGGGGAATAACTAGGATGAATATACCCCTTGGCCAGCAACTCCTGCAACTGCGCCTTCAGTTCTCGCAACTCCGCAGGCGCCATCCGATAAGGGGCCTTCGACATAGGCGCCGTACCCGGCACCACCTCAATCACGAAATCAATCTCTCGCTGTGGTGGCAACCCTGGTATCTCCTCAAGAAAAATATCGGGAAACTCGCACACGACAGGAATGTCCTCCACCTCAGGACACTGTCGATCACTCAAAACCACAGATGCGAGAAAGCCCTGACAACCCGCATCAAGCAAGCGACGTGCACGGATAGCCGAAATAAGCAAGCAGGAAGAGGAAGACCGAATACCTTGGAAATAGAAGTTGGGTCCACGAGGTTATCGGAAGTAGACCTTCTTAGAGCCGCAATCCACCAAGGCATGATGAGCCTCGAGCCAATCTATGCCCAAAATCACATCAAAGTCCTGAAGCGGCAATGTGTAGAGTCTAACCGGCAAGTTCTGCCCTTCCACCCACACATGTACCTTCTCAAAGCAGTACGGGGTGATCATGAAGTCACCGGTAGGCAACTCTACCGCCAAGTCACAGGACACCTCGGTCACTGGGTCCTCCACACTCTGAGCAAAATCCTTCGAGATGAACGAATGAGAAGCATCTGAATCAAACAAAACACGAGCCGCACAACCCAAAATCGAAAGAGTACCTTCCACCAGATGCGACGCCTCAGCCTCTGCCCTGGTCATGTGAGTCACTCTGCCTCGGGATCTCTGCCTCCCCACAGTAGCTGACCGTGACAACTGAGGAAACTATCCCTGGTGCTAGTACTACTGCGGCTGTGATGACAACTGCTGGGGCTAAAACTGCTGTTGCTGCCCAAACTCGTGCGGCTGGCTCAGTCTCTGTGGACAGTCACGTGCCATGTGCCCTGGCTGGTCGCACCTAAAGCAAATCACGGGCACTGAACACGGTCTACCCGGATGAGAACCACCGCACCTAGGACAACCGCCCCGCGAACCAGTCGTCGAACCCTGACGCTGAAAAGTCACCGGCTGCTGAACACTATCCATCGACTCCTGCTTCGACTCCTTATGATCCTGACGCCTCTTGCCAAAATAGCTTCCTTAAGCAACTTCTTAAGCTTCGATTTAAAGGATGACGATCCTGGCGCAGGAGCCACAGACTGCGTCGCCACTGATCCACCTGCTGAGAGCTGGACGGTACTCTGCTACTGCATCCCCGTCGGCTGGCTGAAATCTACCTGCACCTGACTAGTACTACCCTGCCCTCGAACCTTCTGCAAATCTCTCTCCAACGCCGCTGCTGCCTTACATGCCACATCCAAAGTGGTCAAACCTGACGCAAGAAGATGATGCTTCAACTCTAGCCTCAAACCACCCACAAACTGATCGGTCTTCACCTCCTCATCTGCCACGATATGAGGAGCATAACGGCCCAACTCGATAAACCTGGAACGGTACTGCATCACCGTCATGTCACCCTGGGTCAGCTCCATAAACTCACGCAACCTCTGCGACCTGACAAAGGATGGACAGAAAGCACGCTCAAAAGCCGTGACGAACTCCTGCCACGTAATCTGTCGAAGAGGACGAGACTGGAACACTGAAACCCACTCTGTCGTCCACTAAGTACGGGCCGCTCCCTGAAGACGATGAGTAGCCAACGCTACCTGCTCCTCCTCGGGACACTCCATCACACTGAAAATCTACCGCACATCATCCAGCCACTCTCTGGCCACCTCAGGATCTGTCTGCCCAATGAAGGAAGGAGGCTGGAACAGCAAGAACTCCTTCAGCACACGACCATGACCACCACGAGCCCGGTCCTCACCAGCATCGCAGCCCTGCTGCTGGCCTCCCTGCTGCCACTGAAACGCATACTCAAACATACCTCGAAAGAAATCGTCCATCCCCGGAGCTCTCGCATCTCCAGCTACACCCTAGGAAACTGAAGCCCTGCTCTGCTCCTCCGGACCACCACTAGACTCTCCCTGCTGGGGACGAGCCCTCCTCCGTGGTGCCATAACACACCCTGGCACCAAGGAAAACAACCATAAATCAATAAAACAAGTGCAGCCTTAAGCCAGTCGCCGACTGTATAGGACATTCATAGACCTCCTGGACCACCGCAATTCGTTTCAAGTTCCGATGTACCTCCACAACCTCGCTCTGATACTAGCTGTGACGCACTGGTAGTAAGGTCCTGGGTAGTCCAACCTATAGGTAGCACCGGTGCGGGCTGTACATCGCCAGTGTAGTGTTGCTCACGAGCCTCGAATCCAAGCTGGGCCTCCTAGGTAGCCTGACAGTGGTGCCGTGGAGGAAGTCAGGGCACATCATGAACCAATCCAGGGGCAATCTGTTGATGTGCAGTCGCCACTCATCCCTAGTCTTCTTTTCTGCTATCCTGCACTCTACCTGTGGGGAGAACCTGAAAGCGCCACCTATGAAGAAAAGGGGATGGCTCCCGAAGATCCGACTGGCTGAAGTGACATCCTCCCTATGAATGAATTTCATCCTAATGCCCATCCAGCACTCTAGAAGTATCATGGAGTCGAAGAGTGGACCTCCTAGGGCTGCTGAACTAAGGCCCTCATACAAGTAGGCGAGGATGGCCTGAGAGATAGAAAGACCCTGCCACAGACCACTAATGATGCTAAGGATAGGAGTATTTAACACATGATCGGTAGAGGGGAACATGATGGTCCCGCATAGGCAAATAGACGTGACCTTAGCTATGACCTTATGCCATCCGCATTTATTCTTACAATGAGCAACCACCCACTGGCTAAGGGGGAGAAGATGGATCTGGTGTGGGCCTATGAAGGTACGGATGTCCTTGCTGTCAGGTATGAACTCTCCCAAGATAAAGCTAGGGTCTATAGGGGCCACGATATGACACACTAAGTCCTCCTCGCCCGCCTTGGACTAGGGAAAGAGAAGTAGGTCTCTACCTCCTCTAGTAGGATAGTGGCCTCGAAAGATGGGAAAATAAACGTATGAGTCTGAGGATGCCAGATTTCTACCAGGGCTGAGATGCTATGCCAGTCTAAGGACGGCTTTGGGTAGTTTTGGCCTAGTACCAAGAGTGGGTGTAGGTGCCAAGACTTCAGGATGGATATCACTGCTAGGGGCAAGGCACGGATCATCGGAGCCATCCACTTCAAGGTGGAGTAGCGCTTGGAGCCAGGGAGATGCTGAAGTGAAGGAAAAGAAAAGAAAAGGGAGAAAGAGAGGAAGACCGTGTAAGTAATGGAATGAATTGAATTAAATGATCTGTTGACAACATACCTCTCTCAACGGGCTGGAGCTCAGATGTCGTGGGATCGCGGTCAGCCGTTGGACCACTTCACGTTCCTTTCTAGCCAGTTCAGGCCCTTCAAAGACTGCTCCCTCCATGGAACTCCCTTCAAGAGCTATTTTCATGATGGTTTGATGAAGAGAAACAAGAATTTCAAGGTTTGGAAGAGGGTTAAGGTGTAAATCATGAATTTAGAGCCCCCTCCTACTTATAGGGCTTGGTTAGAGGCCTAAACCCACTAGAAGTGAGGTAGGATAGGCCTAGATCGGGTTGAGATAGAGCTTGGGTCGGTTTAGCATGTCTATCTTCGGTTTGGGACTCTCCAAGAGAGTCCCGTTCGAACTCTCAAGGCGTGCGTTTGCGCGGTCTATCGATAGACTGCCCTAATCAATGAACGGTCTCATCTAGACCATTTAGAAAGCTTCTACACGCTTCGGATGCTGGACTTTGCACAGTCGATAAAGATCGTTCTGTTTAGCACATGGTCACGTATAAACCGTTCTGTTCTTTGGGCGGCCAATAATGGACCGTCTATCTACATGTGTGGGTTCTGGCCGAGTTTCTTTAAACGATCTAAGGGAAGGCCGTGTAATATGATTGAGCGGTCCCTTGGACGACCGTTCAGAGATCTGAAATCTTATTTTTAACCCATTTGCACCTATGTCACTCAAAATGTGGCGTCTCTCTCTCACTCATTATTTGGCGTCCCTCTCTCATTCATTGTTTGGCATCTTTCTCTCTCTCACTCATCATTTGGCGTCCCTCTCTCACTCAAGTTTGGCGTCCCTCTCTCGCCCACTGGGAGTCGTCTCTCACTCACTCGTGTCGTGTCCCTCTCTCTCACCTACTTACTTGCTCTCTCGTGTCGTCTCTCTCACACGTGTCTGTCTCACTCGTGTCACGTTAGTTGTCGTAGATAGTTAGTTAGTGTCAAAACATTCGCATTCATTCATTCATACATACATTTCTCCATAAAATCAAAACAAAAACATGTCATATCACTGTCATGCCCACATGTACAAAAGTCAAGTCGTAGTACAAAAGTAAGGCCTATCCCCCTCCCTGGCCCCCGTCACTGTCATCAACACCCTCATGCCTCTTTGGTGGAGGCATCGTCGAGGTCGCCTCCTCGCGGTGTCGTCGGCGCCGCTCGTCCTCCTCATTCCTCTGGTGGCCGGAGGAACCTGTGAAGCAACTCCTGACGGAGCCGTGAGTGCCGTGAGTGCTGCCGCTCGGAGTCCCGCTGCGCGCTGACCGTCGGCTCATCTCCTTGTAGGCCCGTAGCTCCCCACTAAGCCTAGACGCCTCGATCAGTGCACGGTCCCGCTCCGACTTGTAGCGCTCTACCTCGGCTCGGGCTCGGACCAGCTCCTCCACTCTAGCCCAGAGACGCTCTAACTCTGCACGGAGGAGCGCCATCTCGACTGGGTCTGCTGATCGACTCCGCTCCATCTCCTGTCGGAGGCGGGCCGCCTCCTCCCGAGCTGCTACACGGCTCTGCTCCAACTCCGCTCTCAGCCGGGTACTCTCGCCTAAGGCTGATGTCAGCTCTATCGTCTGCATACACATTTCATGATTAGTTAATTGCATTTCATAATCATAAGCATCAAGTGAGAGTGTAGTGGTTGCATACCCGCTCGGAGAGTGCCGCCTCGGCCACCTCGACCCGCGCTACCATCCGTGAGAACTCCGCCTCTCGTTCAGCTCGATCTGCGGGGGTCTGTGAAGAGAAAGAAGGTGCATCCGCCCCCTGGCGCTGGGCTCCCTCGGCTCGCTGCATCCAAAACTCCAGGTCAGTCACATGTATAATCATAAACATTTGCATAATTTAGAAGTTTAGGGTTAGAAAACTCACCAGTAAGGCCAGGGCCGGTCGTGCCGCATCCCGCTCCTAGATGGTTGAGTGAAGGAGTCCCTGTAGCTATGCAATCCTCCCCTCAAGGTCAAACTGCATTTAAGAAATTCAGGCATCAGTGCATAATCATATAGAAGCATGACAGAAAGCATTTAGGGTTTAGAAGTCGTACCAGTCGGCGGGCACCACGGAACACCTGGTCCCTGTAGTGCCGTGCGTAGGCCGTGTAGTAGGCCTCCTCACTGTTAGCCCGGGCAGTCACCACCCGTCCTCGTGTTGCCCAGTCTGCTATCTGATCTGCTGCCCGCACTCTTCAGTCTAGCTCCGTGGCTAACCATCGGGGGTGCCACCCGACCCGCTCCTCCGGCTTTACTGGTACCGGAACTCGACCTCTGGTTGATGGACGCCGGTCGTCCTCATCACCAGGCTGTAGTGGAGTGGCTCCACTACGTTCATGCAGTGAAGCCACATGTCTCGTCCAGAGTAGGTGAGGGCCGCCATTACCCACGGCTGACCCTCGTGCCCCTCGCTCGCGTAAGGTGTCCACCGAACCTGTCAAATAGGATAATTGCATCCGTATCATAAGCATATAGATTGCATTTAATTAAAGAGTTTGAGTTTAGAGGCGTACTGAAGCAAAAGGTAGTGTGTCGAGGTCATCCTGGATCCCCCGAACCTGTCTCCGTAAGGGTCCAGTTTCGCGTGGAGTGGTCCACCGCCTCACGGTGGGCAGCCGCTGCGGGTAAGTCTCGTCACCTCTCCCGAGCCCACGTAGGTACATGTAGGCCCACACCTGCAGTTGCATTTCACCAAATGTCAGCATATAGCAGTTATAGGAATCATATAGCAAATTGCATAAGAGTCAGAGTTGTACCTGGAGTAGCGGGGAGAAGCCCCCAAGCATCGTCCGTCGGCTCGTAGAGCTGAGTGTGTCAAACAAGAAGGCAAGGACTGCCGCTCCTCATGCGTAGTCCCCGACGTGCCCTAGGTCCTCGAGGAGTGGGAGGAACTGGCAGCTGATCACATCCACTCTCATCGCGAACAGAAGTCGACCAAAGAACAACATCAAGAAGCGTCTAAGCACTCTGTCTGCCTCTGGTCCTGCTGCAGCCGCTACTCTCGATCGCGCTAGCTCTATCAGCCTCTGTAGGTGCTGCTCAGGCAGCTCCCCGATCGCTATCCCTGCTCAACTCAGTCCCAGATTGTCCTGAAGCCTCGCACTCGTCAGCGTCGTCGACTGACGCTCCGGGTTCAGCAACTCCAAGCCCAACAACTCCTGGGCTAGCTCCCGGTAGTCAGGGTAAGTCACCCCGCTGACTGGAGTCTCGTGCACGCGTAATCCGATGATGTGCGTGACGTCCTGGGGACCATGTGGCCCCATGGGAAAAGGAACGTCCGGCTCGCCGGATCCCAGCGGTCGTGCAGAGCGTAGAGGAGCGGCGTGTCTAGCCTAGTCACCTCCACGCTCAGGAACTCGGAGAAGCCCATGCTCGTCAACCTCTCCTGCTGGAAGTCTGGCAGTGCGAGATACACTACTCGGACCTGCAGCCAGGAGATCTGAGTCCTCCGCTTCCCCTGCATATATTTAGGATAATTGCATTTTATTTTAGAATCTTGCATTTTAATTAATAACTCACTCTCTGCTCACTGTACATTCTCATATGAGCCTTTTTATTCTTCAACGGTTGGGTTCTAACCGCCCCAATAACCCCCCTCAAAAGCTCACGGTTCCCCATGGACCGTTCTGCCCTATCCACGGCCCTGTGAGGACCGTTCTACTGCCTGGCGCCTACCCTAGAACGGACCAACTCTGGCCGTTCTACATTTCTGCGGTCCCCATCTGACCGCGTCCGTCCCTCTCGAGCCCCTAGTCAGTTAGGGTTGCACGGCCTATCGTGCAACCGTGTGGTGATCAACGGTCTCGTGCAGGCTGTTCTGTCCTCAGGCGTTCGATGTTCTGAATGGACCTAGATGGCCCGTTCTATATTTCCACGGTCTGATGAAGACCGCTTTGTTCTCTAATGTTTCATGTTTTGAACGGACCCAGGTGGCCCGTCCTAAATGTCCACGGTCTGGTGGAGACCGTTCTGTTTTGAGCATTTCATATTCTGAACGGACCAACTTGGGCCATCTTAAGGTTAAACGGTCTTCCTCAGACCGTGTGTTTCTGTCGGTTCAGTTTCCTTTGAGCGGCCTCCCATGGGCCGTGTTCTATTTGAACGGTTCTATTTGAACCGCGTAGTTCTCCCATGCGGTCACTGTTAAACCGCGTAGTGGCCGTCACCTCGATGATGTTCAAGCCCCTCCCCACTGACGGTGAAGGCCCGTAGGACTTCCCAACCGACCCTAATGGGGTCGTGAGCCCCTTCTTCTACCCTCACCAGCTAAATACATGGACTTAAAATTGGAAATGGGGGAGGTTTTAGGTTACCTACCTCATCCTTCTTCGGTGGCCCCTCCACCACCACCGCGGGCTCCCCCGGCGCTTCCCCGGCGTCTCCTTCTTGGGCTACGAGTGCTCCCTCCTCGGCAATCGGTGGTGGTGCTTCTCCCTCGGCCGCAGGCGGTGGCGGGGCACTCTCCTCTGCGGTGGCCGTCGGCGGCGGCCCGTGGGTTCCTTCACCGGCCATGAGACGAAGAAGCCGCTTCGTCGATTGATGTTTGTGTCGCATGGGAAGGGGGAGACGAAAGGGGAGAGTGAGATTGAGAGATTGAAAGGGAGAATGTGAGGAAGGGGAGGTGGAGAACGTGGTGGCGTGGTTTTCCTCCGTCGATTGCGGTATGGAGGGAGGAAGAGGAAGAAGAAGAAGAAGAGTCTTTTATTTTTTGAAACCGCCAGTAATCACACGGTCTATTGATAGACCGTGTGGATACTGAGCGGTCTCTCATTTGACCGTTTCAATTCTAACGGTGCTCTTCCTTGAACGGCTGGAGGATGGCCATCCAATTAGGTGAACGGCCTCCTGATGGGCCGTGCAGATTTACGATCATATTCAAATTAGCAATCATCGCATGGCCCAGGATGGATCGTTTAAATTATGGAACGGTCTGGTTGTAGATCGTTCATGTACTAAATTAATGACGAAAAATGTCATTTGCTGCATTATGTGATTTCTTTTGGCTTGAATGTTTATTCCATGATAAAATCCTGCTCATGAGTTCTTTGCAGCACCACTTCAACTGGCCGTTTCACCTGCACAGGTAAGTCAGGTATGGCCTTCTATCTCTATATCTTTATTACATTATTATATGGTATTATGTTATATTATCTCGAGAACCGGCTGATTATCCATGTGTTCCAGGATCTGATGTTCCCCTTTAACAAAAATGATGATGATCTAGGTTCGCGCGTTTAATCAACGGATAAGCCGTTAGGTTGGAAAAATTTGGGGAATGATGGTTCTATATCGCACGCCGTGGTTGCAGATAGTATCCTGACCCTAATTGCCCTGGTCTAGCAATACTATTCTTGAGTATTTTATATTTTATCCTTTCTTTGCATTCATTTTAATGATTTCTTTTATTTTAGCCCAGCATGCATCATACGCATCTTTTGAGCATTCACGACCCCTGTTTTGTCTGAAAGTGTCTCATTTGGAATGGATGATTGTGCGTTCATGGTTTTGTGTGCGAGGAACTATTCCATTTAGAGTTGGAAGGTTTTCTCTGGTCTGCTCACCTGATTTGATTGACTGAAGTTCCCTGTTTGGAGTTTTAGTCGGTTCTTTACTTTTTGCTGCTTATTTCGGTCTCCTCACTGGTCCGAGGGATTGTGTCCCCCATGAGATTGATCGTGTGTTTTTCTTTTGTTTAGTTAGTTTCTCCAGACTGGCGTCATTTTGGTCCAATCGTTTGCAGAGTTTGTCGAAAAATTCCTATTACTCGTTGGCGAGAAAACGGGTGTCTTTTACCTTAACGCCCACTTTTCAGTCCGCTCCGCTTCATTTCTACTTCATCTCCATGTTCCATTTCACTTTTCGCTTCACCTCCGCTCGCTCCCCTGCAAAAAGGATATTAAGGAGGGGCATTTGTTGACACCCGTTTTTGCCTATGAGTTGGGTCATTCCTCTTATCACCATTTGTTGATGCCTCGAGTTGTCCATTACTCACTGGGCCATTTCCAGGCACGCATTTGGGCTTATTCTAGGGGTACCTTCCTCCCTGGCTTGGTTTGTTCTCAAATACAGGCTTATTGGGTCTTGATTTCGATTGATCTTTGGGTTGAATGGGTTCATTTATCCCATTTTATTGATTTTACGCGGCCTTTCGATTGACCGTTCAATTAAGTACACGGTCCTTTGAGGACCGTACCTTTGAAACTTGCGTCGACCTGAGTTGTCTTTGCACCGACCTGCTTTTGCTTAAAAACGGCCTATCAATTGACCGTTTAGTCCTTAAGCGGTCAGGTTGGGACCATCTACTAAACCTGCACCGACCTGGCCTTTGCCTACACTGACCTTGCTCTGAGCTAGCACTGACTTGAGTTTTCCTACACCGACCTTATTTTCATTAAACAGTCCCAAGAGAACCGCTACTAATTGAACGGCCTATTAAAGGACCGTTTAAAGGAAGGAAAGGCTAGCGTCTTAACTAGCGTCTCATCTTGAGTGGGACAGTCCAGTGAGGGACCACGTTTATCATAACAACGTCTTAACTACCGTCTCTCCTTAATGAGGACGGTCTATATATGGGCCGTTCAGTTATTAAGCGGCATGGTGGGAACCGTTTACATGATTTATTAGATATTTGTTTGATTTTCTGAATTTCCACCGACAAGCTTTCACATGGTCTGAGTGCAGCTGTTTACTTTCATTGAACGACCTGTCTTTAGACCGTCCAGCTCCCAGGGTCCCAAACCTGTGGTTTTTCAGATAATTATCTATTTATCTTATTTTTCTGGATTTATCACCGACACGTTTTACACGGCCTACCATTGGACCGCCCTGCATATTGAGTGGTCTAGCAGTAGACCATTCAATCCATGAGAGTCCAACGGCGAAATATTCGGTCAGTTCGATTTATAATTGGATTATATTTTGGTTTATTTATTTTCCACCGACAGGGTTGGACGGTCTGGTATCAGGCCGTGCCATATACTAGGCGGTCTATCGCACGACCGCGCAATAGCTCGATTCCTGAGATTTTAATGATTTTTCTCTCTCCATCTGTGGTTTTATCCTCAACTTATTCCACCCATTTCTCCGCGGATACTCCACCAAATGGGGTGCCGTTTGAACTGGTTGGAAGATAATTCAATTATCTACGGATTATCTATTGATATCTCGACCTGATTTTCACTAGAAACCCTAATTTCGAGCTGGGTTTATGGGCTCTATAAATAGACCCTAAGGCCAAGCTTTGAAAAGGGGGAGATTTTAAGGTCACGGCGAAGCCCTGTCGAATTCCAGAGCGACCTACAGTCAGGGAGGGAGGGTTTCTACGTCCGCATAAATCTCCGGTTCAGGGAGTATTTGCTATTTTTTTGGTTCTTTGTTCTAATAGTTCCACCATCCTTTTATTCGTTGCATGCTTCATTTCTTTGCTCTCCTTCCACGTTTTCACTGCTTGCACTTCATTCACACACCTTCCTACTGTTTTCTCACACCCCAAAGGGGTTTAAAAACCTCTCAGGTATTACCCAGTCCATGTTAGTTTGTTCATTTTCATGTTCTTTTATAGTCACTACACTTTCCAGTTTTGATTTGGGTCCTCTTTTGTGGTCTTCATGTTGTTTTGCAGGTCAGCATCATCCTAGCACGAGGCCCATCCCCTCTGGCCGGCCGGAAGGGGTGGAGGTTTAGATCCTACGACTTGGCGGATGATGGAACAGCGCGGTTTAACTTCATCCATTTGAAGAAGAAGGCGGATCTCCACGAACCGCTCTGAACCTTTGAACGGTTGCCTACAAATCGTCCGGTTGTCCATTGTTCTTCGTCCCGCGTCCTTCTCAGCACCGTTGAGCGGTCTATCGAGCGACTGTTCAGTCACAGAGCGGTTCTTCCAGAGCCGTGCATTTCCACAATGCTGTCTTCAGGCGAGTGTCTCCCTTTTCCAAGGTACGGGTGTAACTCTTTTACATTTCGGAACCTTGGTGGCGATCACGATCATTCCTTCATATCCTTCTCACTTCAATTCACTTACTTCCGCATTGATTTATTAGAAGGGAGAAGGAAAAACATGTCAACACCCACGAGTGGGGGGAATTTGTTGACACACTAAAATTAACGCTAAGATTGAGTAGATCTCATGTCGTGTTGTAACGCCCCGAAGTAGATCTCATTAACGGTTAACAAGGTGTTCTATCTCTTTTTTCATATTTTTCAGAATTGGCGTCCTTGTCATAGACGCCATTCCCAAGAGGTCTGGAACCATTGAGAATTAACGTCTTTAGCTTAGATGCCATTTCAAAGAATTGACGTCTTCCTGGAGAGACACGTATTAATTGAGGTTTGTCACCAGGACATAGATTCCCTGGCTATTTCCATATTTTTAATTTAAAGTAAAATTCGTATTGTAAGGAATTTATGCCTTTTCGGAGAGACGCACATTAATATGCGTCTATGACCCAGACACCAATTCCTTATCATATTTGAAGTTTACTTTGAATAAAAATACACTTTTCAAAAAATTTGCACATTTTTGGAAAGACGTATATTAATATGCGTCTCTGGCCCATACGCTAATTTGAATTTCACTTTTAATTTAAAAATATATATTTTTAAAAAGTTTGTGTCTCTTCAGGCAGACGCATATTAATATGCGTCCCTTGGTTTTACGCTAATTCATTTTCTGTGGTCTTATTTTTCAGAAATAAATTTCTTCAGTCTGGATGCAAATTAAATTGGTGACATCTGTAGATAACGCCATTTAGATGTCGCCATTTTCAAAGATACTTCGAACAATGAACAAAAGAAGAAAAAGAAGATGCTCTTTCGACCGAGAAGAAGAAAGAAGAAGAGAAGAGAGAAGGAAAAAGAGGAAGAAGAAGAAGAAAAAAGAAGGACACGAGAAGAATAAAAGAAGAAGAAAGGATAAAAAAAGAAGAAAGAAGAAGAAGAAGGGGAGTGCAACCGGCAGCCAGTAAGCATTTAATGCACAATTTTTTGTTGTTGTTGTTTTGAGCATTTAATGCTCATTTGATAGATCCCTCTGAATGGTCTAATCCGACAGTGTTCTTCACACTTCCATCTGGCAGCCCCCTATGAGCACTTAATGCTCATTCGGGTTAATGGGTTAAACCCCCCCATCCGACAGTGTGTAACCACAGCCAGCAGCCCCTTTTTGCGTAGTAAATGCGCCATCCGGCAACGTCACCCCATCATCTGGCAGCAACAGCCTTATCTGGTAGCAACGGCTTGGTTCGACAGCAATGGTCAGAACCGACAGCCCTTTGCTTCATCCGGCAACCCTACGACGTGCACTCCATGACGGTAGCCCACAGCCTCTGCTCCCCTATATAAAGGCCCCCTCGAAGGAGAACAAAAAGAAGAAGAACAAGAAGAGCAGAGAGGAGAGAACACACACATAGAAGAGAGGGAAAAAAAGAGACAGAAAAGAGAGGATCCATCCACGGAGAACGGAGAGAGCAGATAGGGGACCCAAAAAAAAATAATCCCTCCCTCGGTTGGTGTAGGGGATTCCCCACCGGAGCAGAAGAACAGCAGAAGAGAAGAACAAAGAAAGAAGAGGAAGAACAAGAAGAAGAGAGTGAGAGAGAGAAAAGAGAGGTGAGGGAAGGGGGAGACTTAGCCAATGCCATGTTTCTCCCCCTCTTCAATGAATTTTTTCTTCTTCTTTTCATTATCTCCCCTTCTGATATACGTATGTTAGTCCGTTTGTTTCTTTTGGTTGCGATGAATGAATGAAAAAAGGGGTTCTCGTGAATGCCTCTACATTTGCAATGTCTGATCCTCCCCCTATTGTTGTTTTACTTGTTACTCTGTTTTCTTCACCGTGGATGTTCTTTGGGGGTGTGGGATTGATATGTAGCCGCCAACTCGAAGGAGGGAGATGGGCATGTTTAGGAGGGGTTCGGCCCCGGTTTATCCAGTACCATAGATATGACCCCGAGCTTTGATCTCGTGAGCTGATCGCTAAGATCCTCAGATGTCTCATATTATGTCACTCCTTCCTTCCTTCTAGGAATGCTGTAATAGCAACATCTCTGTGGGTATTCTGTTTCCTTTCTTTCTTATTATTGCTGTCGTGTTTTTTCTTGATTTGAACGGGCATCCCTCGTGTGACTTATACTAGCGACCTTGGTGTGATTTGGATCGGCAGCTTCCCTTACTCTCTTTTTTTTTAAAGGGTGATACGACAGTCTTTTCTCAAATGGATCGGTGCTAGAACGTGGGTGTTGCTACTCTTATGCGCACCTGTTTAATTAAGGGGTTATCTCGGACTTCTGTGGATATGCACCCGCTTTACACCGTCCAAAGTCTCGAGTCCGGGGGAGGTGCTGTCAAAATTTCACTCAATCTTCGACTAATTAATAAAAGAAATTAACAATAAAAGATAATAGTAGTAATAATAAAAAATAGACAAAATAATTCCTAAAGAAAAAAAAGAAGAGAATGCTCAATAATAATAATAATAATAATTGAAATAACAAGAAAGGAATAAATAAAATATATATATAATAAATATATAGGAGAGATAAAATATATATAATAATAAAATATGTGATTAGAATGAAGAAAAAATAAAAAAAGAGAGAAAGTAAAAGAAAAGAAGGAAGACATAAAAAAAGTTACTTGGCAGCTCATCTCTTCCGACAATCCAACATTCAAAACATGTGCATTAAATGCACTTATTCCATTAAAAAAAATAAAATAACAAATCATTCGGCAGCTCACCTCATTCGAGATCACACTGTTTATCACTGTTCATGCATTTAATGCAGGTAAGAAAAAAAAAGCAAAATAACCAAAATAAAAAAAAGACGATGAAAGCATGCGATCCGACAGGAGCATGTTCATTTACTGGATTCAAATGCATGCGATCCGGCAGGTGCTGGTCAAGGTTCAAAGTATGCATTTAATGCACTTAGATTCTATTATTTTATTCATAATACTATTCACTTTTCACATTCTTTGCTTAATCGAGAGTCCGTCTGATCTCTGATCATCGTCCCGTTCATCTCATGGGATAGAGTCAGTGTTTCCCTACTCCCTATCCGAAAGGAAAACCCTTTGCACTGGACAGTCAAATATCGGCAAAAAGCGGACATTAATAAATTGTAACCCTTAACTATTCATTTTAGGCCTATTAAAGGATAAATTCCTTTATTTTCACAATCGTTAAGATTCTACGTCCCGGAACGAATGCTTTTCATTACTCACACAACCCTCGATAGAAGGATTCACTCTGTGTCGTACTGCCCCGGCTGGAACCCCCGAGTTAGCTTTTTTGCGATTATTTAGCCCGATCGGGTACCCTTAAATTATTAATAAAATAAATATAAATAAGGCCTCTTACGAGCACGGTTTGGGCCTATGGGTTCGCCCCACTATGACTATGATCCGACCTCGCTTCGTGGCCGATAACTTTTTGGGTCGGACCTACCCTTGTTGGGTTTCGTCCCCTTTCTTAATATTAAATCACGTCAGATCATAGGCGAACATGTGTCCCGGGGATCTCCCATGGCGTTGCTGCACCGTCAGCATAAATTAGTCTTGGATCGATGTTCGAATAAGTTTTCTACGATGCTTTAGTTCCAGACTCGATCGCCCGGGGCTACGCCGGTTCGCCTTTGAACCTGCATGCGTATGCGACGGTGTCAACGGTGAGTCGAAAGATGCGCGGAAACATGATCGAGAAGCCCCTCGAATGATCTGAACCTCCTGGTAAGCTGGCCCCCGGGGGTACTGTATTTGATATGGGCTCGGGTGCTACTGCTCCACGCACACCTAGACGATTAAGGGACCGTCTCGGACTTTTACAGACGAGCATCCACTACATCCCCCCGACATATTTCGGGACAGGGGGAGTTGCTGCCAAAATTTGATTTTTCGTCCCCTGAGTCACGGTAAAAATTAATAAATAATAATAAATAATAAGAGAACAAGAGAAATATACCAAAACAAAAGATAACATGTAAGAAAATTAAAACAATAAAGATAATAATAATAACATAACAAAATAAATAATAATAATAATAAAATAACATTAAATCGAAATATATATATATAAGAAAGTTAAAACAATAAAAAGAATAACATAATAAAATCAAAATAAATAAAAAAATTGAAATAAATAATGCAATAAAATCAAGACAACAAAAAATACATAGTAAAATAAATCAAAATAATGAAAATCATGATAAAATCTAAACAACAAAAAATAGAATAAAAGCACGACAGTCAAAAATAAAATTAATAATATAAATAATAATAATAATAATAAAAGGGGTGTATTTTGTAATTCCATGCATGCACTAACATAGAGTTTTCTGGCCATAGGGACCTTTCTCCTGATGATTAATCAAGGGTTTTCTCTATTTCGGAAGATGTAATTAACGTCGTGGCCTTTATGGCACGGTGTGTTCCAGTCCCGACACACTATTCACTATCGTTTGATTAGTCAGACGGTGCGCGCACTCACAACTCCGAGCCATTTCAATTTTCGGAGTCCGAACAAAGTATCACCTCATGATTGGCATGGCTGTGCAGTAATAAACCAATATAAAATAAACAAATAAAACAAATAAATAAATAAATAAAAATAAACTCCCATAGTAGGTCACTCCCATTGTGCCTCACTATTACCCTCAATGGATTCTGGGTTGACTCCACCTTAATCTCGATCAATATATGTCCCATGAAGACCATCAGAAATATTGGGTTGTGAGAAGAGAATCTAGAGGAGGTGTGCACCACAATTTCCGCATATAATTCGAGAAGGTGTGCCAAAGGAAAAGTGACCCTACAGCTCGGTCTTGGTCTTGTGGTCATGTCCTTGGACTTCTTTGTCCTCGATGTTGACCCAGCGTACGAAGCCAGGCGGCCCTGGATTGAGCAAACTTTGGGGATCCCGTCCTCTGCCCATCAATGCTTTAAGTTCCCCTAGAACGGGAGGGTGATTAAGATCAAGAGCATCCCATTAGTAGAAACTCTAAGTGCGATCACATCAGAGCAAATCTAATTCATGACCATCCCAGACAAAGGAAAGAAACCCATTCTCTTTATAATGGGTGATGTAGGCCCGGCGGCCCTTTACCAACCAAGCCATTCTGTCCTTTCTAGACCAGTCAGTCACTCTAACACTCCATTAGGATGGGAGATAAGGGCTAAGATGGGTTTCATGATGGGTAGAGGCTTAGGTCAAAACAAGCAGGGTCCCACTCAGAGGCATAGACTCAAAGTCTCCAAAGGTCAGACAAGTTTGGGGTTTTCAGCCAAACAAGCGTCCAAAATCGCCCAAGCTGGAGGCGGGCTCTATGATCACTTTGTGTAAGGTCCAATGCAGCCAGGGACTTGAGATGAGCCCGGTGTAGGTCGCAAGGTCAAAGAAAAAGAAATCCAACAAAATCACTCACTCGAGGATGACCTCAGGTTACTCTCTCTATTCCATCTGGATGAACCTCCCGACAATGCTCCTCTTGTGGGTGTGTTTTTAGCTTTAGACAGGCCGACGCCTGTCTTTTTCATCCAATTTCTGTTTCATCCCCCCTTTTCCCCGCTTCTCACCTACTCGGTCGTGGAACAACCAGCACATGTTGTCCTCACTCTTAGCCATGAGCACAAAAAAAGGCCAATCTGGAAAGGTGGTTTTGTGAGCTCACTGTCGAAGAAACCTCCTCCCTGGAGTCAGGATCCCTCGGCCAAAGGCCGACACTTTCCACCTTGAACTCTGTCTCTCACACTCCCCCTGTACATAGTAGTGTAGGATCGAGTCTAGGTTTAGGAGAGTCTAGTTCTTCCTTGTCTAGTCCTCCCAAAAAAAAAACTAGGGGTAGACATGTTCTCGCCCACTACATTAGTGAGCTAGCAGAGAGGTGTACATAGCTATGTCAGGTCTCCGATTTCATGGCATCTCCCATTCCCCTAGGAGCAGATGATGTAGAAGGGTCTCCATTAGACGATGGTTTAAGGGTATATGTTCTGGAAGAAGGCGGTGAAGAAGGAACTTAAGAAAGTTAGCTAGAGGACGACATTGATCATGTAACTCCCTTTGTTGACGGGATAAAAAGGTTTGATGAACTTAGCACTTCGATTGGAAATCAACCTTGGCACTAAGGACAACCTAAAAATTATTTTGATAAGTGCCAATATGAAGAAAGAGAAGGAAGTTGCCATTGTCACAGTACTCAAAGAATTCCCCAATACCTTCGCTTGGTCCTTTGAGGACATGTCGGGCCTAGATCCTTCGTTAGTAGAACATCATCTCGTCTTGCCCGATGCGAAAGCTGTCAAACAGAGACTGAGGCGGTTCCACATGAAGCTCGCCCTCAAAGTCAAATAAGAAGTTGACAAGCTCCAAAAGGTCAAATTCATCAGGGTAGTCTTGTATCCGTAATATGTAGCTAATATCGTCCCTATCATGAAAAAGGATGGTAGGGTCCGGATCTGCATTGATTTCTGTGATCTCAATCGGGCCTGCCCTAAGGATGATTTCCCTCTTCCACACATAGATGTCATGGTAGACAACACCGCCGTCTACGAAATGTTATCATTTATGGACGGCTTATCGGGGTACAACTAGATCCTTCTGGTGAAGGAAGACCAGGAGAAAACATCCGTCACCACTCCATGGGGGACTTATTACTATGTAGTCATGCCTTTCAGATTAAAGAATGCGGGAGCTACCTGTCAAAGGGCCATGATAGTGATCTTCCATGACATGATGCACGTTTATATGTAAGTATACGTGGATGACATTATGGTGAAATCCAAAACCAAGAGCAGTCATGTAGAAGTCCTTCGTGCGGTTCTCTAGCGGTCTCGAGAGCATCAGCTTAAGATGAACCCCAAGAAGTGTTTGTTCGGGGTGTCTTCAGGAAAACTCTTAGGGTTCATGGTCAGCAAGAGAGGGATTGAAATAGATCCCAACAAGGCCAATACAATCGCCGAGATGCCTCCTCCCAAGAACATTAGGGAAATTCGAGAACTAATCGGGCGTCTACAATTCATCAAGAGGTTTATATCTCATCATTCCCAAAGATGCAAGCCCTTTTATGACATGCTCAAGGGAGAGGCTAAGTTTGATTGGAATGATAAATGCCAAAAGGCCTTCGATGACCTAAAGAGCTACCTCCTTAATCCACCAATTTTGGCACCCCCGGTCCCGGGTCGGCCTTTACTGCTCTATGTATCCACCACAGAGGAATCCGTTGGAGCGGTTCTGGCCCAATATGATGATGAGAAGAAAGAATGAGTAGTCTACTACCTGTCTAAGTTGTTTAATGAGGCTGAGAAGAGGTACACTGCTATGGAAAGAACATGTGGGGTTGTCGTCTGGGTGGCCCAAATTGAAACACTACTTCCTATCTCATGAAGTGAAACTTTTGGCGTGCATGGACCCAATCAAATACTTGCTTGGGAAGCCTATTTTGACTGATCGCTTAGTGATATGGCAAAGCTTTCTCAATCAGCTTGATATCACTTACGTCATTTAGAAGGTAATCAAAGGGCATGCCATTGCTGAGCATCTCGCTCATCATCCACTTCCCACACACTCTCCAGTCAATGAGAATTTTCCAGACGAAGAGTTAGGAGCCATTATTGATGGTGAACTTTTGTGGATCCTCTACTTTGACGGTGCACTCAACTCCAAAGGTTGTGCATTATCCCTCGGAGTCAAAGAGCTAAGGATAATCGGTGATTTGCAGCTCATACTATGACAATCTCTCAGCAAGTATCAAACTCGGGATCCGAAGCTGAAGCCATACCAAGATCTGGTTAGCAAAGTAGTCTAGCAGTTTAAGAAGCTCACCCTAGTGTACACCCCTAGAGCACAAAATATCCTGGCGGACTCTTTAGCTTCCTTATCCTCTTCCCTTATAAGTTCATTTGGGAAATCCTCAACAACTGTCATCATCCAGAGAATGCATACCCCTTCACACTCGGACCCTTGGCTCCCGTAGTTCCAAGAGCCTTCACCCCAGGTGCATTCCCTTTCTCATGAGCTGGAAGTTGACCTCGATGACGGCCACCCATGGTCCTTTGACATTGAGAACTATCTTCCCGATAGATCCTTTCCCGAGTACGCTACCGCCCCTAACAGGCGGGCTATTCGCCGTGCCCCTGAACGATTTGTGATCATAGGTGGCGTCTCGCTCAGAATATCCCTTAGCGGAGTTTACCTTCGATACCTAGACGAGATCGAATCCTATGCAGTCGTTGAAGCTACACATTCCAGTGAATGTGGTGGCCATATCAATGGTCACATGTTAGCACAGAAACTCACAGGCACTACTACTGGCCCACCATGGAGGAGGATTGCTCCCAATTTGTCAGTAAATGTGCCAAGTGTCAGCTCCATGCGGACAAGGTCCATGCTCCTTCATCTTCTCTTCACGCTCTCATTGCTCTTTGGCCCTTTGCCATGTGGGCATTTGACGTGGTGGGTTCTCTAGAGGATAGAACTGGAAAAGTCCAGAGAAAGTCCTTTATCCTCACTACCATAGAATACTTCACGAAATGGGCGGAAGCTTAAGCGTTCACGGAAGTCAAGGCATCAACAATGGTAAAGTTTATCAAGCGCAACATCCTCGATAGGTTCAGCGTCCCATGTGACCTCGTCATTGACAACGGGCCTCAGTTCACTTCACAAGAGCTATGCGACATGTGTGGTAAGTATGGTATCCATTTGCATCATTCCTCTCCATATTACCCACAATGTAATGGTTAAGCGGAAGCTACGAACAAAACCCTCATAAGAATTATTAAAAAAATATGCAAATCTCACCACTACTCTGATGGGCCAGATCGCCTCGTCGAGGCTATCTAGGCTTATCGTACCTCTATTCTCACTCCCACGGGGCAAACCCCCTATACGCTAAGTTTCGGGAGAGAGGCAGTACTCCCATACGAAATATTAGTTCTTTCTCTAAGAGTGCAGCTGGACCCTGAGCTCGATCCTAAGTAGTATCGTAAGAATCTATTGGCCCAACTGGAACTATTAGATGAGAAACAAATGATTGCGGTCGATCACACACAAGTTTACCGTCAGAGAATTGCACGTTTCTACGCTAAAAAGGTTCTTGAGAGAAAGTTCAAAGAATGTGAACTGGTCTTGAAGAGGAAACTCACTAAAACTACTCGTCCTAAGGGTAAATTGCAAGAGAATTGGGAGGGTCCCTACATTGTCAAAGAAGTCTTTTCGGGAAATGCCTACAAATTAGTGGATGCCAAAGGGGTTGAACTGCCACACCCCTGGAATAGAGTCTATTTAAAGAAATTCTATCCATGAGACCTTGTACATAGTTCACAAAATCAACAAGTAGCCAAAAAAAATTAAAAAGGTCCAAAAACTCTGTCAATCACCTGGTGCCCATCACGTAGTTACAAGTCATATATCCTCCCTACATGATAGGTTAGGGCGCATTGAAGTCTCGGTAGGTTATGGGTCTTGGTCTACTAGAATCGGGGAGACTTCTGTCTGACCATTTCAGCCTATACTCATAAAAGGAAAGATGACATGCACATGTGCACGTGTTTTCAAGACTTCGGTAGCACCGTCGATAGATGGGCCTTCGCCCCGAGGGCTTCCAAAGGGCCGTAATTCTCCTTCTCTTCTCACTCGACAAACCAAGACAGTCGGCGCCCTTAAAGCACTGAGCAAGGCAGCTGAAATGTGACGCCCCTAAGGCGAGAGTAGGATTCATACCTTGAGTACTGTCAGAACACGAGAAGAGGGCAGTGTCCCTGTAGGCATACAAGAGGGATTCAAGAATCCGAATGTCAAATCCAAACTCTCCCTCAAAAAAAATAGAGACAACAGGCATGGTCGTGACTATGCCTGACACAAATAAGCAAAGTCCTATAAGCAAAACAAAGAAAATATCCCAGGGGGTAATATGTAAAGTCAAAACACTCTAGGCATAATCTGAAATTGCCCGAGAGGGAGAAGTAAAGTAAGCTCGCCTTTTCGCTCACCAAGCTAACGGCTTTGCCGGTCCTCTTGTAAGGTTTACCCCCATATTTTTCTTCCTTCTCCCACTAAGGATGAAAGCCCGATGGAAGCTCTGAAGGGCGAACTTCTGTCTCGGCTCGCAACATATTTTTTATAAAACACACTTATGGTTGTACACCTTGAAAGGCAAAAGCTATCACCATGAATAGGTCTCGATGTTTCTGGTAGGCCAAGATCCTCGTCTACCGCTTTAGTGTTTTCCCTTTAATCTTGGGCTTAGGTCAATGCAACTACGTCACCTATGGGTGCGACGACGTCTGATTCCGGGTCTGCGTTACGCGGTTGACCATTAGGGTTCTAAGGTGTTCCATCTTATGTCGTGTAAGGTTGTAAGGAAATAGACCTGGGTCAGGCAAATCATTTACCTTGAACACTTCTTGGGTGTATCCCTGCAGTCGGAAGCAACTGAGAGCCTAAGCGTAGCTTGACGGTATTATCGTCAGGGTAAGTCTTAACCTGCAAGACTATCATTCGAGGAGTCTAGAGGCCCAAATCAACTTAGATGTGTAGTTAGGATGCCTGGGAGATATTTAGGGGATCCCTATCCTCATTTAGGTCGGGTGTCATATGGATGGTCGCCAGGCATTGACAATGAAAATAAAAAGATTTTGAAGTCCAAAAAAACAAACAAAAACACAAACAAAAACAAAAACGCAACACCGAAAAAAACTAAAAAACACAACAAAAAAAACTCAACAAAGAAAAAACAAAAACTCAACAAAAGAAAAACAATGAAAAAAGCAACAAAAATCCAAAAAAATACACATTGCATCTGTTTGTGCATCGCATGTTCACGTTTTATTTTCTGTTTGCATTTTGTCTACGTGCATGTGCATTTTGCATTCACGTTTACCATTTTTCTTAAATCTGGTTAATAAGATTTAGCCCCTGACCTTGTATCGAGGAAGGTACAAACTTTTCAAGCAAGGGGATAAAATCAAAACTACACTAACCTTTTCCTTTTAGTGTGGTTTAAACAGGTAAAAAGGGGAACCAAGATGACGTCGTCACAAGCAAGCAAGTACACTAGAAACTACTCTTTCATTTCACAAAATGCCCATTTCATTTCACTGTTTATAAAATATTTCCAGGGGCATACCCACAGTGTACAAGTGATCTAGCTAATCCTCTCTCTCTCCTCCACCCTCTCGATCCTCATCTGGACGAGGTCAGCTACACCGGCTGCTCACCTCCTCCTCGTCTCGATTGTGCATCACTGCTGATCTCGGAGGTCGAGAAGCCCTCGAAGCCACCGACTGAGCTAGTAGCTACGTGTCAGGTGAAGAGATCCCGTGTCCCAGTAGCTCCCTCAAAGAGAAGGTGAGTGACCCTTTGGTCTGTAGTGAACACGAAGGGGCAGCACGCCCACCTGTAGCCTCTCCTATAGGAGCCCTACCCTAGTACTTCCTCAACACCCTCTGTCGCAAGGTCTCCAACTGCTGCCGAACGGAAGTAGCCTCCGCGAGAGTTCGCCCCTCTCAGACAACCACCTCTATCTCTCGAGCTCATGCCTCGGCCTCTCTCTCCTTCGCCTCGGCAAGGTGACCACATAGCAACACGTCCGTCTCCACCTAAGCCTGATAGTGCGTAAGGTCCTATATGCGGGTGGTGGCCCTACCCAACTGTGTCTCAAGCTCTCTCCGAGAAGCTAGGCTAGCCTCTAACTCCATTCGTTGCAAGTACAAAATGTGAGTGTACAAACATTAAGAAAAGGAAGATAAAGAGGTATTCTATTTTGGAAAAGGGTTGCACATGTCATACTGTCTCCCTCAGCTCTGTCTCCCTCGCCTCAGCCTGCTCGTGTGCCGCCTGCAGGCGAGTCTCCAGGTCCTCCGTCCCCGCTACCTGGGATGAAGGTCCGGCCTCCACGGCCATGCTAGCCCTCATGCGGATGAACTCCAGCTCTCCTTGCTGCCGGGGGGGTTAGATGGTTTGTCAAGCTAGAAATAATCAACTCATTTCATTTTTTTACCTTGACTCACCTGCTCACAGATTTGATGCCTCAAATCCATGTTCTCCTGGTCTACGGTTGCAATCCAGTCCTGAAGGATGCGAGTGGCCTCCATCTCTGGCATCTGCATTAACTCCCATCTGAGATTAGATGTAGGACATATAATGAAAACAAGTGCCTATGAAAGAAAGGAAAATGAGTGAGAGAAGCTCCGATTCTCTTTCCTTCCCGCCACCTCTTTCTCGATGTTCATCGTCTTCTCCCCGCTGGCCATGGCCGGTGCAGCGGGGGAGACCTCACCCTCTCCGGAAAGATTCTAGGATGGATGCGCGGATGCGGCCATGGTGGCTTCACAGAAATCTTTTGCTCAAATCCTCATGGAGTCCAAGCCTCGGTAGCAAGTTGCTTTTCAGGTGAAAGCTCCGGCCTACACGATCAGGGAGAGCCCGCTATTTTCTTCTCCAAAGAAGAAATCCAAGCTTCCTGTGAACACCTCCAGAATGCAATTATAGCTAAGTGTTCCTATGGCCGACCTTCCATTCCAGAGATTAAATCGTGCCTCTCACAGCGCCTGCAGCTAAACTCTGATTTCATTATCAGCCGGTTAAACGCCAGACATATCTTGATTCGTCTAAGATGCGAAGCGGATTTGCTCAAAGTCTTGATTCAAAAGAACCTATATATTAAAGGATTTCTATTCCGATTCTTTAGATGGTCGCAGGACTTCCAATTTGACTCTGATCCGTCGGTTCTTCCTGTATGGATCGGGTTCCCTTCTTTACCGGTTAATTTTTATCATGATGATATGCTCAGATCTATAGCAGGGAATGTAGGCTACGTCTTGCGGATCCATGATGCAACCTCTGCCATGACGGAAACCTTAGAGGCTCTAGCTTGTGTAGAACTTGATTTAGTTATGCGGAGGAAAGACCGGATATGGATTGGCTCGGAAGGTGGAGGTTTTTGGCAGAAAATCAGCTATCATAGAGTCCCACACCTATGCTCTCACTGTCACAAGATTGGGCACATGGAAAGTCAATGCAAGAAAAAGTAGAGCAATAAACTGGTGCACAACCAACCTTTGGTTAATAATGCTTCTCTTGCAACTCAGAAGAAAAATCGCCAGGAATATAGGCCCCAGATGCCCAATACTTCAGGCTCTAAAATTATAGCTACTGATACCAATAGATTTTCACCATTAATCCAATTAGCTGATGTATTGGAATCTGAGGAAGCAATTACACAAGACAAATTAATCTCTGGAGAGAACAAGATTGTCAATAACTATCAGCAACCAATTCTTACATCAAAACCTTTGTAACCAAAAGGGAATGATGGCCCCTTATCTTCTGTTTGTGGAAATGCCACTACAGAGATTCTTACAACAGATTTGATCCGAAGAGAGAAGGCTTTATTTACAACTGAGCTTCCTTCAATCCATTGCAGCAAAGATATAACAAAGAATAAGCTGTCTAAGCAACCTCCAGCTACTATATGTTTAGATTCACATACTTGTATTGTCAGTTCGGAAGCTATATCTACACTTTCAACTATGGAGAATTCCAGGATGCTATGTCAACGGAATGTAAGTAAAATTTCTCCTCAAGACTTGAAATCAAATGAGATTTTTGTTCTTCCAGGTGTTTTATTCAGTGATGCTCGTTTAACCAGGGCTAAGCTTAAGATATTACCTGCCCATTCATATTCTAGCATTGATTATGATTAACTCAGTTTTGATATGGAATGTGAGAGGCATAGGAAATAAAGCCACAGTTAGAAGCTTGGCTCAATACATTAAAGATTATGATATATGTCTTGCTGCTATATCAGAGCCCAGGATCAAATTAACCCATGCCCAATATGTGGCTCGATGCATCAAATTACTGTCAGTCATTGGTAATAATGGAGACTCCTCCAAAATCTGGCTATTTCACAAACCTAGCATCTGTTTTGATGTTATAGAACTGCATCCACAATACTTGACTGTGGCCTACAAGGAAAATAATGCAGCTACATTGCTTTTCACTGTGATTTATGCTTCCTGTAATGTGAGATGTCGCAATGACTTATTTGATTCTCTTATGGAATTTAGCCAAAATGTGAATGTTCCTTGAATCATAGGAGGAGATTTCAATTGCATAGTATCCCCTGAGAAAAAAATAGGTGGCTCCCTCTCTTCAATGATTTCCATGACTGATTTCCAAGGTTTTTGGTCTGCTACGGGACTGGTTGATGCTGGTTACATTGGATCCAAATTTACAAGGACCAACAATCAAATCGGGTCCTCATAAAGCTCGGTTGGACAGGGTCTTATTGAATTCCCACTGGTTACAATCAAACCAAAATATGGCTGTTCGGCATTTAACCAGAGGCCCTTCAGATCATGCCCCACTGCTCTTACAAATGGCTTCTACACAGACTGCCCCAGGGAGATTTCTTTATTAGCAAATGTGGCATACACATGAAGGTTTTCTGGAATTTGTTAAAGTGCAATGGCTTAAAAGCATTCACATTGACAGTCATCCTTTCCAAGTTCTTCAGAGGAAGTTAAAAGATCTGAAGATAGCTTTAAGAATTTGGAATAAAGAAATTTTTGGCAATATCAACCAGGCCAAGGATGATGCTGTTGCTCAGGTTGAACTGGCTCAGTCCTCCTTTGATGACAATCCGACTGTGGACAATCGTATTAATCTTCAGAAGACCAATGCTCACAAGCATCTTATTCTGGCTAGAGAGGAAATATTTTGGTATCAAAAGTATAGAGTACAATGGATTTCCTGTGGAGATAGAAATACTCATTTTTTCCATCAATATACCAAGGTCAAAAGGCAGAGAAACCATGTTCATAAACTGAGAATAAATGATCATTGGGTGGAGGATCAGGACTTATTACTAAATGGTGCTGTTGATTACTTCAAAAGATTATTAACTACTGAAGCTCACAATATAGATGAAAATCTTCTCTCAGTAATCCCTCGGTTGATAAATGAGGATCAGAATAAAATGCTATGTGCTATTCCCTTGGCAGAAGAAATTAAGTCTTCAGTTTTCTCCTTACCTGGCAACAACTCCCCTGGTCCGGATGGGTTCAGTGGGGGTTTTTTCACTCACTGCTGGGACATTATTGAAGAAGATGTTGTTAGAGCAATAGTCTCCAAAATTATCTGTGATAGACTTAGACATATACTGCCTCTCATTATATCAAATGAACAAAGTGGTTTCATTAGTGGAAGGCAAATTACTGAGAACTTTCTGCTGGCCAAGGAAATGTTTATGGAGTTAGATAGACCAGTCAGAGGTCACAATATGCTGCTCAAACTTGATATGGCTAAAGCCTATGACCGGATAGAATGGGATTTTCTTTTCATGGTGCTAAAAAAATTCAGATTCTCTAATAGATTTGTCTCTCTAATTGCCCAAATGGTAGTTAACTGTTGGTTCTCTATTTCTCTAAATGGTTTCTCTTGTGGCTACTTCAAGTCTTCCAGAGGGGTAAGGCAGGGGGATCCCTTAGCCCCTGCCCTTTTCATTATTGCTGAAGAAGTCTTGAGCAGGGGCCTTAATTATTTGTTCTCTAATGGCTAGTGCAAGTTCTTTCACCTTCCTTGAGGTGTCCAACAAATTTAACATATTCTTTATGCTGATGACTCCATCATTTTTATGAATGGTAGAGTTTCATCTCTTAATCAGTTGCTGAAGTTCTTGAAAAAATATGAATTGTCCTCTTGTCAGACAATCAATGCCCAAAAAAGTTGTTTCATGGTAGCTAAACAGATGCCTCGAAGATCCATATAAGCCAGTTGACAGGTTATCAGCACAAGACTGGTAGTATTAAGTATTTGGGCATTCCTCTTTTCAAAGGAAGAGTTAAAATTCCCCACTTCAAATATTTGCTAGACAAAATCAATGCCAAGCTAGCTGGCTGGCAAAGCAAACTGTTGTCCCAGGCAGGCAGACTGGTTCTTATCCGTGCGGTCCTTGCTTCTATTCCCATGTGCAGTGCTAGTGCAGCATCCATTCCTTACACTATACTTAAACAAATTGGGAACATTTGCTCTAATTTTTTCTGGCAGGGATATGAAAATGCCCACAGGAAGCATTGGGTATCCTGGAATAAAATGTGATGTCTTGTTCCTGAAGGTGGATTAGGCATCCGAAGCCAATCAGAGATGCAATTGTGCTTTTATGTCAAACAACTTTGGCTGTCAATTCACAATAATTCTCTTTGGGCCAAGTTTGTGAGAAGCAAGTATTTTCATGGTTTACACATATCAGACTGCAAGTCTCCATTCCCTGCTAGCATAAAATCAAATAACTTTGAGAAGGCTCAGAATAATCTCTTGGCCAACTCCCGAATGATACCTTTCAATGGTGCTTCCACTAATTTTTTGAAAAACAATTGGTACAATAGTAAGCCTCTGATTGATATCTTTAATATACAACAATCTCATATATATGAAGAATGCACTGTTCAAGATGCAATGGTTGATCTTCAACATACAGTCTGGCAACACTTGGAAAACCAGCTGCTGAGAGATGCCATACAGAATTTCTCTTTACAGAACGGAGAGGATGTACATGTTTGGTCCCTCACAAATTCAGGTAAATTTAGTATCAAGTCTACATACAGCTTTATTAAAGAGCAGTCATCAAGGCAGGGTGAAGTGTTCAGCAAAATTTGGAACCCAAGATTCCCTCCTCGGGCATCCTTGTTCTGTTGGAAACTTCTGAAACATGCAGTCCCTATGGACAAGCAAGTACAAATGTGTGGGATTAACATTGCTTCTAGATGTGTGTGCTGCCTAAACTCCCATGAAACAGAGGATGAAAACCATTTATTCATTGACAGTGAGGTGGCAAAATTTCTATGGTGCAAATTTGCTTCATTGCTTACTTCATCTTGCTTGGAAATCCCCACTATCTGCAGCAGGTTAAGATTCATGATTAATGAGACTGTTCTGAACAAATTCGAAGGATTTATATCACTGCTGGTTTCTATTATGATAGTTTTGGAAATATGGAAATTCAGATGCCAAGCTAGATATGAAGGGAATAGAACAAGTGTAGAAAAAAATCTCGGAACAGATCATTGCAGATACAAATCTTACTGTGAGTCAGATTAAATTTAAACAAGGAACCAGTATTGAATATCGGACAGCTTTGCAAGGTTTTGGTATATCAATTAGCAGCTATCATTCATCATACATCCTTGTCCTTTGGAAAGCCCCTGTCAGAGATTTTTTCTTAAATGTAGATGGTGCCAATAAAGGTAATCCGGGTATCTCTGGGGGTGGTGGATGTTTCAGGGATCATTATGGTCAATTAAGGCTGGGCTTTTCTTATTACTATGGGGTTGGATCAAATATGGTGGCAGAAGGTCGGGCCCTCTTTGATGGCCTCCGGCTAGCACAACACCACAATATCTTAATATCAACCATTTTCACTAATTCTCCGGCCCTGATCGAGATGTTGAAAAACAAAAGTGATCCTCCTTGGTCTTTACTCCCTTGGTGGGACTCTTTGCAACAAATCCTCTCTTCATTTCATTGTCCTATTATCCATTCATATAGAGAGGGGAATCAGCTTGCGGATGCACTTGCCAACCATGCTGTGCAGGCCGAATGCAACTTGGAATTCACTTCAATTCGGGAGCTGCCAACAATAGCTAAAGGATATGCTATTGCAGATGCCAATGGCATTCCTAATATCCGTAGAAGGCTTGTATAGATTTTTTTGAGCTTTCTCATTGTACATCAAAGGCAATGCCTTCTGGGAATGTAATTCTTTTATAAATCAATAAAATAAAGCATCATGTGGTGATTTGGTGGAGTGAGAACATTCCCTTCCTTTGGAATAGGGGTGCACTCTCCCTTACTCCCACTTGATGACTTGGCTTTACAAAAAAGAAAGAAAGAAAGGAAAACTCACTGTGCGGGTGTTGAGGCGAAGTCGGCCAGCATACCAACACCTGTAATCGGTCAAGTCGGCCTTGCTATCCCTCAGTCTTGGATCCCACACCAGGGAAGCACCCTCATGCATTGCCTTCACCTCCATCTTGTACAACGAGGCCCAGTCCTGGCTGCTCGTTGGCGTCTGGCGTCACCCCTTATCCAAACCATGTCCCTCAGGTATCGTTACAGGCGGCTGATGCGACCCAAGGGTACGCTAGACTAGCCGCAAGTAGAGTGTCTCTCGTAGGTTTACGCAGAAGAGCACAGTGTCTCTATGGAACCAAGGTCGCCCGCTCACTACCTATGACTGGGCAGTGTCATCCTCTCCAGCATAAGGTGTCCACACCTCCTGTAAAATTCAATTCAAACTCTATTAAATAATCATGCATAACGAAAATAATGACATGAAAGCTGAAATGAAATAGAACACTCACCCGGTGGTGTGGGAACTCATCCAACGCTATCTGAATGTCAGTGATTCGAGTAGCCACTAAGCGTCAGTCCGGTAGCACATCCCACCTAGCCATAAGTGGGACTACTAGGGCTCGCCCGCTAGCAATCGTGTCCTGGCCTAGAGGAACCCGAGTATAGCCCCAAATCTAACAACAACAGAGGTTAAAGAAGAACATCAAGACTATAAGCATATTATATAAAAGTAGATTTGGTTCTCTGGGTAGTCCAAAACCTATAAGAAGGGAGTAAAGCCGCCCAGGTTCCCAGAACCCAGCCTAAATGGATCCATGTAGGCGAAGAGGTGCACCAGCATCTTCCTTCCCCACGCATACCTAGGCCCACGCTTGAGGTCCCAAAGCAATAGAGGGTACTTCAGGTTCATGTTGTTCGAGGTCATCACGAACAACAGTCATCCAAAGAAGTAGTGGAGGAAGAGTCGGATCTCGTGATCCTCTGCCCTCTCCCTCAGTTTGGCAAGTACGCTCCTAGATCCTCCAGTGGCCCCCGGGTCACGCCCGCTAAGCCTACCAATGCACTGATATGCACAAGCGAGATGGTAGTCATCATCAGCCCCCTCATGCGAACGAGTCTCGCTCCAACCAGTCGATCCACCTCTTGCTTGTAGTCCCTCAGCTCCTGACAGAGCACCGGCACTACATCTATAGGTAGGCCCGTCAAGTAGGCCACGTCCTCATGAGTGGGGATTATATGTCCCCAAGGCATCACGAATGCTCTATAGCCATCCACCAACCTCTCTCGGAGGGCTGTCAGGAAGATGGCGCCCGTTGGAAGGGGTGAGATCTTGAAGAAAGTGGCAAATACAAGTCGGTCGACTCACCATCGCTGCTCATGAGGAAGGGAGTGGTACCATGCCCACACAAAATCCCACGAAACCCGAGCACGAATTCACTACTGGCCTTGCAAAATGTCACAAACCACAAGAGTTCATTAAGCAAAATGATGCAAAGTGAAGTCCCTGTAAGGTTCCGACCAGAATGCGCAGCGAAAATCATCGAAACCTTAGATTGCATATCGTTGCTGATTTTTCAAAAATGAACAAGATCGTTAATCCCACGATGTGAAGAATGATTCTTTACCTTTGTCGGTTTGAGAATCTCCTACAACCTTGAAGATGAATGAGTGGAAGATCCTGAAGTCGCGAGCCGTTCAAGCGTCCGACCTCTAGACGTATCCACACGAGTAGTGGAAGCAGACGGGATCTCCTCCACGATCTCCACGCTCCGACCCGATCTTAACACCACCATCCACCGCGGAGGAAGGAGAGAGAAGGAAATGGGGCGCACCTTGGAGAGAGAGAGAGGAGAGAGGGCGGCCAGGGTTTCAACCTTGTACCTTGGCCAGGGTTTCTCCCTTCAGCATATATTTATAGACCTTTGGCATTTTTCACAAAAACCCAATAATAGTCTATAAAGTCCACCCATCCCAGTCTATCCAATACTCTATTGTGTGTGGCCCTCTAGGCCTAATAGTCTATTCGGTTTTCCAGCCCATTAAGTAAAGAACTCCTTCTTAACTTAATTAATTCTATCCATTAACTCTTAATGGAATCAGCAGGCTTTCCGATCACGAAAAGCACCAAGCAATGCCTCGTGATCCCAAATGACATTGGGGATAAACAACCAACTCTAGAACCTTTCCGTCTATAGATTCCACACAGTTATAGATCCACATTCATCCAATGCCCCAGCAAGACTAGGGTATGGTCAAACTGTCAAACCTTATTGAGTCCTAGCTCAACTGAATCCTGTACTCCAAATAGGTTCATTAGAAAACTCCTTTTTCATAAAGAACTCCCATACCCTGGCCAGGGGTTTTCCTGAGTACAGATTCGTAGGGCATTCTCTCTCATATATCATACTAAGAGTTAACATCCCATGTTGTCAAACTAATTGCCTTCGCACGAGTTCTACTGAGTCCGAATAACTAACTGTACAAGACCACTTAACAGAAGTCCACAAGTCAATAATCAAATACTCAGCATCTCTTATGCAAGACATCTTTAGTGACTCAGGTCTAAGATCTAACTGTGCTACTGAGACAGAGAATACCATGATTGACAGTCAGTATGATTACCATTCAGGGATTCTAGATCGGGTCAGTTCAGTGAACTCATTCCACTAATGAGCACCCACGCACGTACTTCAATGTCTCCACACTGATGACTATGAGAACAATCACACCCATCACATGAGTAAGTATCATGTGTGCCAGTCTCTCCGGATCTTCAATGTCCCTTCTTGAAGATCATACGACTGGGAACATTTAGAACACGTGCATCCAGATGGCTGATCTCATTATCATAATCTTATTATGATCCAGTCATCATCGCACAAGTTTAGGGACTTCATCACATTCGAATCATTAACACAAATTAAATGCAATGAATAAATGCCATTAATATAAACATGAATAAGATATTACAAGAAATGTCACCATCACATCTCATGTGATTGGCTTGAAGGGCGTACATTTCTATCAATCTCTCACTCGCACTAAAGCCAATCACCCACATGCTTGATCCCCATCAGCCCTAGGTGACGCTAAAAAATATTTTGAGTCAACGGCTTTGTAGAGCCCCATAATTTATCAGTAATTTTTAGATTATTTATAGAATTTTCTAGAATTTATAAAGGGCAAATTGTATTAACAAATGAATTAATATTGGGATTATAAGGCCCAATTATGTTAAATAACTAATGCAGCTTTGATAATTAAAACCCAATAAGTTTATTGACCAAGCCCATTAAGTTTGACCCATATTCTAGAAGGTTATTTAGCATATTCATGAAATTTAAGGATAAATATCATTTTATTAGATAATTTAGTGGATAATTAACCAAAGAGTTTGAATTAAGATGAATGTCTAGCCCCAGTTGATGTAACGGACTATCGGGCGACCGCTACAGTCACGTAACGCACCAGTCCTGGTCCGTTACATTCAGCTAATTCTGTAAGAGGAAGAACTTGCAAAAAGATTGGATCTTTGGGATCCTATCTACAAGAGACAAACTTAAGAGAACTTATAACATTGCTAAGGACTCTTAGAGATTAGGTTTTTGCTAATTAAGGACTCTAGAATCGTTCAAATCCTTGAACCCTAGCCAAAACTCTATAAATGGGACCCAGTTCTGAACTGAGCGACCCTTACTTTTGGCTCATGAAGAAACAAGGTAAGGAGATAGAATCTCGGGTAAGTCCTTTGGAGCTTTTTGTTTCTAATACTAAGGTTTGACAACTCTCAAAATTTCATGTTAGGAGGATGAGTATCCAAGGAGTTAGGATCTTCCAAAGTTGCTGGTTTCATCATGCCAACCCAGGAAACTGTGCGACAGGGTGCTAAAGATCAGAAAATTAGAGAGTCTAAACGAGGTAATTAGAGTTAGATACTTTAGAACTTTTTGTTCCTCTTAGTTTCATCTTCCTAACCTCCGAATTTCACATCTTTAGGTCAAGAGGTTGGAGAGATAGGGCACGTGAAGTTGCTGAAAAATCACACGAAGAGAAGAACTAGGGCGACCCTTGAAGACTCAAATTAGAAGTTTAAAGCCTAGTTAAGAGGTAGGTTATCTCATGGACGGCAAAAATACCTTGTTAGGGATAAAAGCCCTCTAGTTTTATTGGATTTCATGAATCATGGTTTATCGATTTCATGTTTTGATAGTCCTATGCATACATGTACAATCCTTAGCCTAAATCCAAAATAAAAGATATTTTCTTGTTAATTCCATGTCACTTATGCATCTAGATAGCCTTTTTCTCGTTTTGACATAATTAGAGTAGTTAGCATGCCATGGATTAATCATAGATTTTTATAGTTTCTATTTCCTGTCAGCAGAGGACCTAACGGTCTATCGTAAGACCGCCAGGGACGTGTAACAGACCTACCCTGATCCGTCACACCTCTGTAAACGATTACAAAGTTCTGAGAACTCTGACGGACCTAATCTAGACCATTGCCTTCATGTGACGCGCCCAGACAAGTCCGTTACACAGCACTATGTTCTGTCAACTTAAGGCAGAATTAAGATTGGCTCAAACAGCTTATATATATATATATGCCTAGTTAAATAGATCTTAACCTGTTTTCATAATTTTTTAGTTCAGGTGTTGATTCATGTTAGAAATTGCATGATTTATGGTACTTTCGAGTTATTTTCAAGTAGATGATAATTTCAAGCCCAAAGCACTATAGTTTTGTATTTAAACCTTGATTTAGAAAAGATATTGATGAGTTTTATCATGATTTTATATCGTTACACATTACTTCTGTCTATAGAGTCAATTCTCTAAGTACATGGCATATATTTCGGTATATGGCCATTGGTTCACACTTTGCACTATAGAAACATATTCTTGAACATGAGGACCTCTCTATTGGATATTCCTTCCAATGGACTAGAAAATCTTGTTTCAAGACCTCCGTAATTCTCTACGAGCCTGGGATTCCCACTAGGACGCCGAGTTGGTTGTACCATGAAAGCCCAATTGTTAGAAAGCACTATCGATGTTTTCGGATTCTGGATATGTAACGGATCTATATTCGACCGTCAGGCACATATAACGGTCCAATATATGACCGTCACGTTGTTTGAGTCCATATCTATTTTCTTCTAGATTCAACCTTTCTAACGGCCCAACACTCGACCGTTATCTTCATGTAACGGCCCAGTATTAGACCGTCACAGTTCTAAATTCTTTAACCCGAGGTTTGACCAAAGGGTTGATATTCTAAGTTCCTAGATGGAGTATTGATGGTCTAGGACTTGGCATATTATCTAAAGATACTTAATTTAAATTATGAATGATAATAAATGTACCGTTATGCTGTCGAATTATTTCCGTGAACATGACATCGTCTTAAATCATTCTTGATCTCTCATGTCCTAAGTTGAAGCGTTCATTGTTGATTATTGTTATCAAGAACTTATTTGCATTCTTGGCCATATTTTATTGCTTGAAACGTGGAAATAGCTTGATTTATACTTGAAGATGCGATCGAGCACTGATTGTGTTCAAGGGCTCTATGCTAGTCCCCTCGGCTGATTGTCGGAAACATACTATAAACCATGGGGTATGATGATACTGGCGTCGTATTGCGTTGGGAGTACTTTCTCTATAAATAAGTGAAAATCCACGGCACGACGATACACGTACATGACTTTCTTGCTTGTTATATGATATTCCACAGAAATTCACCAAATACATGCTCATAAGCAAAAGATGTTTGGGTGATGATTATATGACTTGCTAGTACATTCTTGTTCATGAAATGCCATTCTTGTTACATTCTTACTAGTTCATACTTGTTCATTCTATCTTACATGATCATCTTGTTACTTTGGTTACTTGTGATTTATCGTATTCGCATGATTTTACCTTATTCCTCTAAGAGAAAAAATGTTAATTACTTTAATAGTGCCTTCATGTTGATGCGAAGATACCTACTGGGCAAGTGTGCTCATTACCTATTTTCTAATCTTTTCAGGAGATGGAAGTGAGTCAGGATCGGATTCGAAATATTCAAATAGTGGGTCCGAGAGTGAATGAAGAATGAGTGAAGACTTAGGAAGTCTACATGTTTAGATTGAGTCTATGTAATTTTCTTATTTCTTGAGTCTAGTATGATGAAGAAAGTTGAAATAGTGATTGTAATTGAGTATTTGATTTGATGATTAATGAAATAAATTGAAGTTTGAGTAAATATTGTACAATTACATTTATGTGTGTGATTGTCTTGCGCTCTGATCATTCTTACTTGCAAGAGACTTACCATGCCGGCTGTTCGCACTCCCCGAGTTAGTCTTCCGCTATAAATAAAGGCTCGGGGCGTGACAGTTAAGTTGGTATCAGAGCCTAAGTCTCAGGACTTAGGGAGAAGAATCATGTCATAGGATAAGTCTAAGGTTTAAGGACCCCTACCTATGAACTAAGGAAGAAATTCCCATACCCATGTGAGAATTGGGTAGAGCCCGGGATAAGATAGTTAATTAGCTTTAAAATTTATTTTCTACCAAATTCCACGAGAAATAACAAGTTATTATATTTCTCTCAGGTACCTTATTTTACAAATGGCTCATCGCGTAGATTGGAATGGCATGCAACAAACAGTGGCCGGCCTTACTCAGGCATTGCAAACTATGGCCCAGGCAGGCGCAGGGGCAAGGGCTGGTGACTTACATCGTAATTTCCAGAGTTTAAACCCTCCGCATTTTTATGGTTCTTCTAATCCGGACGAAGCAGAGAACTGGATTGACGAGATGAACCGTATATTTGACGTCATCCAATGCACCGATCAAGAGAAGGTGCGTCTTGCAACTTTCCAACTCAACAAGGATGCCCGTACATGGTTGAAGTCGGTTCCGGCACCTCCGGTCGATGCACCTCATACATGGGATGGTTTTCTCACTTTGTTCCGTGCTAAGTACTTTTCTGAGCACGTGAAAGAAAGAAAGGCTATGGAGTTTGCCTCTCTTCGACAAGGAATGATGACAGTTGCGGAATATGAACTTCAATTCTCCAGACTAGCACCTTATGCACCGCATTTAATCAGTACCAATCTATTGAAGGCTAATCGGTTTATGAACGGGTTACGACCCAGTTTTATTCAGCAGCTCGGGACCCAAAATATCCGTACTTATGTGGAGATGGTTCAACGGGCATACTTATGTGAAAGGACCTTAGAAAAGGTCGAGAAATTGAAAGGGAAAGGAGAAGAGTCCAGCCGACAATCAGATTGGCGTTATAAGAAAGAAAAATTCAGCATCACGTAGCCTCACAAAAGCCGTGATAGTAAGAAGCGGTCCAGGAGCGGGAACGATGGAAGTTCCCAGAAGAACAAGAAGATTAAGGAGGAGGAGAAAGTCGCCACGGCTTGCACTTTTTGCGAAAAGTTCAGCCATTCGGCTGAAGAGTGTTGGAAGTGCCTTGGTGCTTATTTACGCTATGGAAGCAGGGAGCATCACATGCCGGATTGCCCCCTTATGAAGGACCAGTCATCTGGTGGTGGACGCAGGAGGCAGGCTCGCCTCAATGCCGTTCTAGAAGAAGAGGAAGAGCCCAGGGATGGTGGGCTTATGGAAGGTACTCTTCAAATTTATCCTTGTCCTGCATTTGTGCTATTTGATACTGGTGCCTCTCATTCTTTTGTCTCCACTACGTTTGCCAAAACATTACCAATTGCATCAGTTCCTCTACCTTCAGATCTTCCTATAACCACACCCCTAGGTTCTAGAGCAAAACTTACTAGATACTATCCTGATAGTGAGGTGATGGTAGAAGGTCACAATCTCCCCGCAAACCCAGTATGCCTTGACGTGAAAGGTTATGATGCCTTCTTAGGGGTAGATTGGCTTGTAGATCATGATGCTGATATTAACTGCAGAAATAGGATTATATCCTTCCGAAAATAAGGTCTTCCAAGATTCTCTTTCCTTGGCATCAAGTATAGGAAACATCCCACTATCATATCTTCTCTTCACGCTTACAAACTCATCTCGCAAGGATGTGAAGCTTATCTTACTTCTGTCGTTTTTACCGAATCCAAGGAAATCATCCTAGCAAACATTCCTATTGTAAATGAGTTCCCAGATGTATTCCCATCCGAATTACCTAGTTTACCACCCGAAAGGGAAGTGAACTTCACTATTGAACTCATTGCAGGAGCAACACCTGTTTCTATAGCCCCTTACAGGATGTCCCCTACGGAACTTAAGGAACTAAAGAGGAAGTTGTAGGAATTACTAGACAAGGGCTTCATTAGACCTAGCACATCCCCTTGGGGTGCGCCGGTACTATTTGTCAAGAAGAAGGATGGCTCTCTCAGGCTATGCATAGACTACCGGCGACTAAATCAACTTACAATCAAAAATAAGTATTCGTTGCCGCGTATTGATGAGCTCTTTGATCAGCTTTCAGGAGCAGAGTTTTTTTCTAAAATAGACCTCAGATCAGGTTATCATCAACTTAGAATTAAAGAAGAAGACATTTATAAATCGGCTTTTCGAAGTCGTTATGGCCACTATGAATTTGTGGTAATGCCGTTTGGGTTAACAAATGCCCCAGCAACATTTATGCAACTTATGAACAGTATTTTTCAACCATATCTGGACCAATTCAATGTCATCTTCATTGATGATATCTTGATATATTCCAAGACAAAAGAGGAACATGAAGAACATTTGAGGATAGCGTTGCAAACACTTAGAGAACATAAACTTTATGCCAAGCTTAACAAATGTGAATTCTGGCTCAAGGAAATTTCATTCCTAGGCCACATTATTTCAAAGGAAGGTATCACTGTGGATCCTTCAAAAGTCAAAGCTGTTAGAAATTGGAGCCGGCCAACGACTGTATCAGAAGTAAGAAGTTTTCTGGGTCTAGTTGGTTATTATAGGAGGTTCATTAAAGACTTCTCAAAGATTGCAGTTCCTTTAACTAGACTCACAAGAAAAGAAAACCCTTTTATTTGGTCAGAGGAATGTGAAAAGAGTTTTCAAAATCTTAAGAATCACCTTACTATAGCTCCTATTTTAGCACTACCGATGGAAGGTGGTAGATTCGAAGTATATACGAATGAATCTGGCATTGGCTTAGGATGCGTTCTCATGCAAGATGGAAAAGTAATATGTTATTCTTCGAGACAATTGAAACGTCACGAGGAAAATTATCCCGTGCATGATTTAGAATTGGCAGCCGTTATTTTCACCTTAAAAATTTGGCGTCATTATCTCTATGGATAAAAGTTCACGGTCTACTCGGACCACAAAAGCTTGAAATACTTTTTCTCTCAAAAGGAGCTTAATATGAGGCAGAGGAGATGGTTAGAATATCTCAAGGACTTCGATTTTGCTATTTAATATCACCTTGGCAAGGCTAATGCTGTAGTAGATGCACTCAGCAGAAAACCAATGGGTATGCTATCAAGTCTTATGATTAGTATGACTAATCTTATTCCTCGATTTGCTCAGATGAACTTGGATATTGACATAAAGGAAGATGATTGTTTGATGGCTAATATCTGAGCTCAACCTACATTGATAGAGGATCTGGTCAAGTTGTAAAATGATGATCCCGTGTTACTGGAAATTAAAGCCAATATCGAACAAAGGCCGGATTTCTCTATTTCCAATGACGGAAGATTGCTATTTAAGGGTCGAGTGTGTACCAGATCATGAGGATACGAAGAAAATGATCCTAGAAGAAGCACATAATTCCAAGTACACCATTCATCCAGGAGGTACGAAGATGTATGAAGATCTCAAAAGAAACTTATGGTGGCCCAATATCAAGAGGGAAATAGCTGATTTCGTGTCCCGTTGTCTCACCTGCCAACAAGTAAAAGCAGAACATTTTAGACCCGCAGGTAAATTGCATCCCTTGAACATTCCCGAATGGATATGGGAAATTATAGGAATGGATTTCATCATGGGTTTACCTAAGACAAGAGGAGGACACAATGGTATATGGGTGATCATAGACCGATTAACAAAATCCGTACACTTCATACCAATAAAAAGTCGATGGTCTGTGGATATTCTAGCAGCATTATACATGAAAGAAATTATCAAATTACATGGTGTCCCTGTAACTATTATATCTGATAGAGATCCTCGATTCACATCACAATTCTGGAAGGGCCTACAACATTCACTAGGGACTAGATTGAATTTTAGCATAGCATTTCACCCACAAACTGATGGTCAGACTGAAAGAACAAATCAAGTAGTAGAAGATATGCTCAGGGCTTGTGCCATTGATTTTGGAGGAAGTTGGCATGATCACTTGCCTCTGGTAGAATTTGCATACAACAACAGTTATCAAGCCAGCATACAGATGGCGCCCTTTGAAGCTTTATATGGAAAAAGCTGTAGATCACAAATATGTTGGAACGAAATAGGGGAAAAGCAATTCCTAGGCCCCGACCTTATCAGGGATTCTACATAGAAGATCAAGCTCATTCAAGAAAGAATGAAGATGGCGCAAGATAGGCAGAAATCTTATGCTGACAATCGAAGACGTGACTTGGAGTTTCAGGTGGGAGATCATGTATATCTGAAAGTTTCTCCAGGCTGTGGTATTCAAAGATTTGGCATTAAAGGAAAACTAACTCCAAGATTCATTGGCTCATTTGAAATTCTCGAAAGGGTCAGTGATGTGGCTTATAGACTGACTTTACCTCCACAATTAGCAGGAGTTCACGACGTATTTCACGTCTCTATGTTGAAGAAATACGTATATGATCCTCATCATGTCATTACTTATGATAATCTGGAGATCCAAAAGGACCTGACATACGAGCAGAAACCGGTCAGGATTGGGGAGTGAGAAGTGCGTCAACTAAGGAATAAAACTATTCCTATGGTCCAAGTCCAATGGACAAAGCAATGGCCACACGAAGTAACATGGGAAACGGAAGAATCTATGCGTAGAAGATTCCCAGAATTATTCAACTATAAGTACACTCTCCATAAATCCATGAATTGAATTTGGGGACCAAATTCTTCTAAGTGGGAGAGGGTGTAGAGTCCCAGAATTTATCAGTAATTTTTGGATTATTTATAGAATTTTCTAGAATTTATAAAGGGTAAATTGGATTAACAAATGAATTAATATTGGGATTATAAGGCTCAATTATGTTAAATAACTAATCCAGCTTTGATAATTAAAACTCAATAAGTTTATGGACCAAGCCCATTAAGTTTGATACATATTTTAGAAGGTTATTTAGCCTATTCACGAATTTTAAGGATAAATACCATTTTATTAGATAATTTAGTGGATAATTAACCAAAGAGTTTGAATTAAGATGAATGTCCACGCCCAATTGATGTAACGGTCTATCGGGCGACTGCTACAGTCACGTAACGCACCAGTCCTTGTCCGTTACACTCAGCTGATTCCGTAAGAGGAAGAACTTGCAAAAAGATTGGATCTTTAGGATCCTATCTGCAAGAGACCAACATAGGAGAATATATAACATTGCTAAGGACTCTTAGAGATTAGGTTTTTGCCAATGAAGGACTCTAGAATCGTTCAAATCGTTGAACCCTAGCCAAAACTCTATAATTAGGACCCAGTTCTGAACTGAGCGACCCTTACTTTTGGCTCGCGAAGAAACAAGGTAAGGAGATAGAATCTCGGGTAAGTCCTTTGAAACTTTTTGTTTCTCATACTAAGGTCTGACAACTCTCAAAATTTCATGCTAGGAGGACGAGTATCCAAGGAGTTAGGATCTTCCAAAGTTGCTGGTTTCATCACGCCAACCTAGGAAACTGTGCGACAGGGTGCTGAAGATCAGAAATTAGAGAGTCTAAACGAGGTAATTAGAGTTAGATGCTTTAGAACTTTTTGTTCCTCTTAGTTTCATCTTCCTAACCTCCGAATTTCACATCTTTAGGTCAAGAGGTTGGAGAGATAGGGCAACGTGAAGTTGCTGAAAAATCACAGGAAGAGAAGAACTAGGGCGACCCTTGAAGACTCAAATTAGAAGTTTAAAGTCTAGTTAAGAGGTAGGTTATCTCATGAACGGTAAAAACACCTTGTTAGAGATAAAATCCCTCTAGTTTTATTGGATTTCATGAATCATGGTTTATCGATTTCATGTTTTGATAGTCCTATGCATACATGCACAATCCTTAGCCTAAATCCAAAATAAAAGATATTTTCTTGTTAATTCCATGTCACTTATGCATCTAGATAGCCTTTTTCTCATTTTGACATGATTAGAGTAGTTAGCATGCCATGGATTAATCATAGATTTCTATAGTTTCTATTTCCTATCAGCAGAGGACCTAACGGTCTATCGTAAGACCGCTAGGGACGTGTAACGGACCTACCTTGATCCATCACACCTCTGTAAACGATTACAGGGTTCTGAGAACTCTGACGGACCTAATCTAGACCGTTACATTCATGTGACGCGCCCAGACAAGTCCGTTACACAGCACTGTGTTCTGTCAACTTAAGGCAGAATTAAGATTGGCTCAAACAGCATATATATATATATATATATATATATGGCTAGTTAAATAGATCTTAACCTGTTTTCAAAATTTTTTAGTTCAGGTGTTGATTCATGTTAGAAATTGCATGATTTATTGAGTTATTTTCAAGTAGATGATAATTTTAAGCCCAAAGCACTATAGTTTTGTATTTAAACCTTGATTTAGAAAAGATATTGATGAGTTTTATCATGATTTTATATCGTTACACATTCCTTCTGTCTATAGAGTCAATTCTCTAAGTACATGGCATATATTCCGGTATATGGCCATTAGTTCACATTTTGCACAATAGAAACATATTCTTGAACATGAGGACCTCTCTATTGGATATTCCTTCCAATGGATTAGGAAATCTTATTTCAAGGCCTCCGTAATTCTCTGCGAGCCTGGGATTCCCACTAGGACGCCGAGTTGGTTGTACCATGAAAGCCCAATTATTAGAAAGCACTATCGCTGTTTTCGGATTCTGGATATGTAACGGATCTATATTCGACCGTCAGGCACATATAATGGTCCAATATATGACCGTCACGTTGTTTGAGTCCATATCTATTTTCTTCTGGATTCAACCTTTCTAACGGCCCAACACTCGACCGTTATGTTCATGTAATGCCCCAGTATTAGACCGTCACAGTTCTAAATTCTTTAACCCGAGGTTTGACCAAAGGGTTGATATTCTAAGTTCCTAGATGGAGTATTGATGGTCTAGGACTTGGCATATTGTCTAAAGATACTTAATTTAAATTATGAATGATAATAAATGTACCGTTATGCTGCCGAATTATTTCCGTGAACATGACATCGTCTTAAATCATTCTTGATCTCTCATGTCCTAAGTTGAAGCGTTCATTGTTGATTATTGTTATCAAGAATTTATTTACATTCTTGGCCATATTTTATTGCTTGAAACGTGGAAATAGCTTGATTTATACTTGAAGATGTGATCGAGCACTGATTGTGTTCAAGGGCTCTATGCTAGTCCCCTCGGCTGATTGTCGAAAACATACTGTAAATCATGGGATATGATGTTACTGGCATCGCATTGTGCTGGGACTACTTTCTCTATAAATAAGTGAAAATCCACGGCACGACGATACATGTACATGACTTTCTTGCTTGTTACATGATATTCCACAGAAATTTACCAAATACTTGCTCATAAGCAAAAGTTGTTTAGGTGATGAGTATGTGATTTGCTAGTACATTCTTGTTCATGAAAGGCCATTCTTGTTACATTCTTGCTAGTTCATACTTATTCATTCTATCTTACATGATCATCTTGTTACTTTGGTTACTTGTGATTTATCGCATTCACATGATTTTACCTTATTCATCTAAGAGCAAAAATGTTAATTACTTTAATAGTGCCTTCATGTTGATGTGAAGATACCTACTGGACAAGTGTAAGGCCCGTGTCTTAATGGATCCTTCGTGGTATTTGTTCTATTAATTGTTCTGGAAATTCCGGCTATTTTCCTGGATTTTTAGGAATTTGTCTGGCATTTTTCCGGATTTGTTCGGAGCTGTTTGAGGGTTATTGAATATTAATAAGATTTTTATATATATAATGATTATATTATATATATATTAATTTTATTTATTTTTATTTTTATTTTTTTTTATATCTCTCACCCTCACTCTCTCTCTCCCCCGTCGATCTCTCATTTCACCCTCTCCCTCTCTCTCTCCTCCGTGCGGCCACCTCCTCTCCTCTCTTAGGGATCGGGGTCGAGACGGCGTCGGATTGAGATGAGGTTGGCACCGTTGGATTCCTCGCGTCGAGTAGAGCGCGTGGGTGTCCACTTCGGCGTGGATCGGTGATCGTGGGAGCGAGGTGGAGCGTGGAAGCTCCGTGGCTATTCCTCCTTGCATGCGGCCCGTTCGACGGTTTCGGCTTGCGAAAGGTAGGGGGATGGAACCTCGATCTTGCTAGGATCGTTTCCTTTAGCTCGCTTGTTGATTAGCACCCCGTAGCATGCATGATGTTCATATTTCCATTTTTTTGGGGTTTTAGCCTAAATCTTGAGTTTAATGCGTTTTAGGCCTTGCATGTGCTAGATTTAGATGTTAAATTATTGTCTAGCATGCGTGGTTTGACAGGTTATCAGGTTTTTCGTCGATACCCGGCGTTTTCAGCCGTCCGGGAGGGCTTCGGTTTACAAACCGTACCCGCCCGTAACCCAGGTGCAGTGACGGTCCTGCCAGGAACCGTCACTTGCCCGACGGTCCAAGGTGGACGCGTCACTACCAAATAGCGGCCCAATAGGGGTGCGTTACTTGGAGAGTAACGGTGGGGCTCCCATCCGTTACTCATCAACTGTTTTCCGTGATTTTGGTCAGGCGGTGCGCCCGGCGGCCAGTCGGCCGACCGTCGTTTCGGTCCGGCGCGCCTAGACCGGGGCGTTACTTCGCCTGCTACCATTTAGAACCCTGATAGGTGGTTTGAGCCTCGGGTGGATGTGACGGCGGTGACCCCACGCGTCGCTTCGAAGTAACGCGCAGGGCCCTTACCGTTACATGCCCTTGGTGCCTCTTGAGCTGGAACCCTGAAGGGAGTGACGGATGGGGACTGGAGCGTCATTCTTGAAGTAACGCGCCGACCCCCGACCGTCGTTTGCATGTGGCGCGTGGGTCCTTGACCGCCACTTCCCTGATGGCTGCAATATATTCCCAGCCCATTGCTTATGCGTTCCGTTCTATATTCATGCCATAGTTGTATTGTTTTACTATATTGTGGCGTGTTTTATGTGCCAATAGAGTAGCTTTTCTTTCCAGGCAATGGAGCCACTGTTGTTGCCCTAAGGTCTGTTGAGTACCGACCCGCTTGAGGATGGCGGAGGGGTATATTTCCCATTCACGGTTTGTAAGCTAGTTCCGTGGGCTCCCAGCCAATGGTAGCGTCCTGCCAAGGGAGAAAACTAGTTAGAGGGCCTGGCTCAGGCTAGAGTCAGTGTGTGCACACGTGGTCGGAGACTGTGGACTGATGCCGACGGGTGTCACTCCGACTGGTCACTTGGTCTGGTACTGTTTGCGCGCTTAGCTTGTCGCTTGTCGACTGCGAGTGCTTGAGACGCAGTGTAAGCCGTCAGTGGACGCTTCTGGTTTCTGCTCCAGTGGTTGTCCTTCCTTGTTGCTTGGACTAGTTGCAGCTCATTCTAATTGGTAGTTTTAGCTTTAATCGCTTGCATTTAATTAGTAGCGGCATGTGTTAGCTGTTATACTTGCTTAGATAGAGTTTACAGCTTTCTTGTGATTAGATGTTCATGCCATTGCCTGTGTATTTATTTGAATGCATGCTTTAATTGCTGTTAATTATGCATGTTCGCTTGTTTAGTGCGAGGTAGGGATCCGCGTGACCCCTACTGAGTCTGGCTGTGACTCACCCTTCTCCTTTCAGGTGAGCCGCGCCCGACATCTCCCGGAGTTTAGCGTGCTGTTTCGGGACCGTTCCTTAGCTGCCAGCTGTGCACGAGCTGCCTTTTTGAGGCTTGTGTTGTACTTTTGCCGGGGTATGCCCCGCGTAGTTGTGCCCTGTGGACTAGTGTTTGTGACTCTGGACTAGTTATATATATCACTCTGGTTATTTTAAATTGCTTCCGCACTTGTGTTTAAATCTTAAATACTTATTTGTATTGCGCGCCCCAATTCGCAATTAATTATGCATATTCCTCAGCTAACCCCCCACTAACCCTTCAGGGGCCTCATCAGCCTCTTGGGTGGCCTCCCCAGTTCTTGGTGTCGGTATACCGATGTTATCGGTATATCGGTATCCTGAACTCTGGGTCGTCACAGGTGGTATCAGAGCTTGAAGTTGAGGATTTGCGTAAAGAATTGGAATTGACGCTTGGTCCAGAGCTAGTCCTGTTGTTGTCTCTTGCTGGCATAGGATGTTTTCCGTATGATTGATGGATTTCATTGTTGATTGTGTTTCTGGCAGCATAATTATGCCGCCTCGTCGAGGAAGACCTCCTCGAGCTCCTCGTGTTCCTCGAGATGCGCCCAGGGAAGATAGCGGTTCTGCACCTCCTCCTGCAGTTCCCGCTGTTCCTGTCGTTCCAGTTGCTCCTCCAGTGCCGATCGTTCAAGCTGAAGTGCCTGGCAGTCGAGGCAAGGCTTTGAAGGAATTTCTGATGTTCAATCCGCCTGCTTTCGATGGCCAAGCTGATCCAGAAGTCGCGAGGCAATGGATGGATGCGATAGAGCGTGTTTTTGTTTCGATGGAGTGTGCTGAAGATGAGAAAGTCATGCTCGCTGCCTTTCAACTCCAGGGTACGTCCATTGCGTGGTGGAAAGCCGAGTGGCAGATTTCCTTTCGATCCAGACCTCTTCGGCAAATCACTTGGGCAGAGTTCGTTGCTGCTTTTGAGCGTGCCTATACTCCTGCCTGCTTGCAGATGGATAAGATGTATCGGTTTATGGAATTGACCCAGGGCAGTATGACCGTGCTTCAGTACAGGAATAAGTTCTTGGAATTGGGTCAGTATGCGCCCCATGTGCTGGCCAGTGAAGCTTTGAAGACCCAGCAATTCTTGCGAGGGTTGAGGCCAGAGTTGAAGATGCCGTTGATAGCGAGTCGTGTTGCGGATCTCGATACTGCGTGCCAGACAGCTGTAGCTTTAGAGCTGGAGATGGCGAGACCGGGTGGATATCCCCAGGCAGGGTCAGTGCAGCCGGTGGCTCAGGTTCAGCAGACTTACCGACAGCCCGTGCCTAATGTTCCTTCGGTCCAGTCAGAGGTTTCCAGTGCTTCCTCTCCTTCTAAGCCCAAGTTCAAAAGGTTCAAGAAGAAGAAGAAGTTTGTTCAGCAGCCGTCCGGTGCAGATTCTGTTCAGCAGCCGACAGCACCTTCTTCTCAAACTCGACAGAGCTCAGCTGCTAGTCAGCCGTGGACGTGTCGGAGATGCGGTGGTCATCATAAGGGCCAACCGTGTTCTCTTCCTGTTGTTTGCTTTAGGTGTGACCAGCCAGGTCATGTGGTTCGAGATTGCCCGCTGAGGCCGAATCCATTGCAAGCTCCTCAGTTTTCTCAACCTCAGCCGCAGTTTAGACCTCCTGCATCTCAAGCTCCACAGCAATTTTTCTCTCAGGCGTCGGCGTCTTCTCAGCAATCTTCAGTTGGTTCTAAGAAGCAGAAAGGCAAAGTTTCTCATTTGACAAGAGCTGATGCTGCTGCGTCCCATCTTGTGGAAGGTACGATTATGCTTTATGGTCATGCAGCTCATGTCTTATTTGATTCTGGTGCTTCTCACTCTTTTATTTCGGAGGATTTTATGGCTTGTATTGAGGAACCCACTTCTGAGCTGTCTTGTGAGTTGTTTGTGGAATTGCCTTCTGGAGATTTCATGGTTACTCCCTTGTGTTTGGATGAGTCTCCTGTGATGATTGATGATCACCAGTTGCCGGCGAGATTGTATGCGTTGCAGCTGGCAGATTATGATGTTATTCTGGGAATGGATTGGTTGGAGCATTATGGAGCTGTGGTTGACTGCAGATCGAAGAAAGTCTATTTTCAGCCCCAGGGAAAATCAGCCTTTTATTTTCAAGGTATTCGATCCCGTTCTTCTCGTATGATTATTTCTGCTATTCGAGCCTATAGGTTGCTTAGCGCAGGTTGTCAGGGATTCCTTGCTTCAGTGGTGGCTGTTGAAAAACCACGACGGGATGTTTGTGATATTCCGGTTGTCTGTGAGTTCCCTGATGTGTTTCCTGACGAGTTGCCAGGCTTGCCCCCAGAGCGAGAGATTGAGATGGTGATTGAACTGATTCCAGGTACTGGCCCCTTAGCAAAGCCGCCGTACCGAATGGCTCCAGCTGAATTGAAAGTACTGCGTGCACAGCTACTAGAGTTACTGGAGAAGGGTTATATTCGTCCCAGTTTTTCTCCGTGGAGTGCCCCAGTACTGTTTGTGAAAAAGAAAGATGGAAACCTGAGGCTTTGTATTGATTACAGGCAGCTGAATCAGGCGACTATCAAGAATAAGTATCCGCTCCCCAGGATTGATGATTTGTTTGACCAGTTACAGTCTGCTGCTGTCTTTTCACGGATTGATCTCCGATCTTGCTATTTTCAGTTGCGGATCCGGGAATCTGATATGGAGAAGACTGCTTTCAGTACTCGATATGGTCACTTTGAATTTTTAGTCATGCCGTTTGGTTTGACTAATGCCCCAGCAGCCTTCATGGATCTAATGCAGCGTATCTTTCGTCCATTTCTGGACCATTTTGTGGTGATCTTTGTTGATGATATCTTGATATATTCTGCCTCTGTTGATGAACATGTGCAGCATTTGAGGATCGTTCTGCAGACTCTAAGAGATCACGAGCTTTATGCGAAGCTCAGTAAATGTGAATTCTGGCTTCGGGAGATTCATTTTCTTGGCCATGTGATTTCTAGTGATGGAGTAGCAGTAGACCCTGCAAAGATTTATGCCGTTTTGAGTTGGCAGAGACCGAGGACCATCACGGAGATACGAAGTTTTTTAGGATTGGCTGGATATTACCGCAGATTCATTCAGGATTTTGCGAAGATTGCAGCACCGATGACTAAATTGACACGGAAGGGTGTGCCATTTGTCTGGTCGGATCAGTGTGAGGCTAGCTTTGTTGAATTGAAAAGGCTGTTGACTTCTTCTCCAGTGTTGACTTTGCCTTCCGACTCGGGTGGTTTTCTTGTTTGTACAGATGCGTCTCGAGTAGGTTTGGGTGCAGTGCTGATGCAACATGGTAAGGTTATCGCATATGCATCTCGGCAATTGAAACAGCATGAAGGAAATTATCCCACTCATGATCTAGAGCTAGCTGCAGTTATTTTTGCCTTGAAGATCTGGAGACATTATCTGTATGGTGAGAAATTTCAGATTCTTACTGATCATCAGAGTTTACAGTATATTTTCTCCCAGAAAGATCTGAATCTCAGGCAGAGGCGATGGATGGAATACATGAAAGATTATGACTTTACACTCTCCTATCAGCCAGGTAAAATGAATGTTGTGGCTGATGCTCTGAGCAGGAAAGTACAAGTCAGTCATTTGTTGCTTCATGAATGGAAATTGTGGGAACAGCTTCCGAGCGAGGCATTGTGTGTAGAGATTCCTGCCGATCCGAGGATGGCAGTTTGTGCTAGCTTGGTTTTGGGTTCAGCTTTGTATCAGCAGATTCTAGAAGCCCAACAAGCTGATTCTGATTTGGCCCGTGTTATATCAAGATATGATGTGGAATTTGATGACGAGCTGGTCGTCAGTTTCCAGGGCAGATTGTATATTCCTGTTGATGATGATTTGAGGAATGAGATTTTGAGTGAAGCCCATGGTTCCCGTTTTGCTATTCACCCTGGTGTCACCAAGATGTATCAGAATTTGAAGAAGCAGTTCTGGTGGCCCGGCATGAAGAAGGACATGGCTATTTTTGTTTCTAAGTGCTTGACTTGTCAGTTAGTTAAAGCCGAACATCAAAAGCCAGGTGGTCTGCTTCAGCCATTGGAAATTCCGATGTGGAAATGGGACCATGTTACTACAGATTTTGTGGTGGGTTTGCCTCGAACTTCTCAAGGTTTTGATGGAATCTGGCTGCTTGTCGACAGATTGACGAAAACCGCCAGATTGTTGCCAATTAAAGTCACTTGGAGTGTGCAGAGATTGGCCGAGCTCTATGTGCAGAAGATCGTGCCATTGCATGGAATTCCTGTTTCACTTGTGTCAGATCGTGACCCGCGTTTTACCTCTGGCTTCTGGCGTAGTTTCCAGAAAGCTTTGGGCACTGAGTTAGCTTTCAGTTCAGCGTATCATCCACAGTCAGATGGACAGTCAGAGAGAACTATTCAGACTTTGGAAGACATGCTGAGATCGTGTTGCCTTGATTGGCAAGGTTCGTGGGGTCAGCATTTGCCACTTGTTGAGTTTGCTTATAATAACAGTTTTCACTCCAGTATTGGCATGGCTCCTTATGAAGCGCTGTATGGTCGTCCTTGTCGTACTCCTCTGAACTGGTTTGATGTTGGGGACCGACTGTTGACAGGACCGGACATGGTACAGCAGTGTTCTGATGTGGTTCGTCTGATCAGACAGAGATTGTTGACGGCTCAGAGTCGACAGAAAAGTTATGCAGATCGGCGCAGACGTCCACTACAATTTGAGCCAGGAGATATGGTGTTTGTTAAAATATCTCCAATGAAGGGTGTTTCCAGGTTCGGGAAGCGTGGAAAGCTTAGTCCGCGGTATGTTGGCCCTTTTCTGATTGTTGAAGCTATTGGTTCAGTGGCTTATCGTTTGCAACTGCCGGCGGCCATGCAAGCTATTCATAATGTGTTCCACGTGTCTCAGTTGAGGAAATATGTGTCTGATGCTTCTCATGTTCTCGATGATTCAGTGTGGCCCGAGGTGACTGCTGATTTGTCCACGCCAGAGTTTCCTATCCGAATTGAAGACCGTCGTGAGCAGCGGTTGAGAAATAAGGTTATTCCTCTGGTAAGGGTTGCTTGGCAGCGTCACTCTGGTAACGAGTCTACTTGGGAGCGTGAAGATGAGATGCGTCAGCTTTTTCCTTTCTTGTTCCAGTGAGGTATAAGTCCTTTCTCAGTTTCCTCCTTTTCGGTTATTGTAAATTTCGAGGGCGAAATTTCTGTAAGGAGGGAGGGACTGTAAGGCCCGTGTCTTAATGGATCCTTCGTGGTATTTGTTCTATTAATTGTTCTGGAAATTCCGGCTATTTTCCTGGATTTTTAGGAATTTGTCTGGCATTTTTCCGGATTTGTTCGGAGCTGTTTGAGGGTTATTGAATATTAATAAGATTTTTATATATATAATGATTATATTATATATATATTAATTTTATTTATTTTTATTTTTATTTTTTTTTATATCTCTCACCCTCACTCTCTCTCTCCCCCGTCGATCTCTCATTTCACCCTCTCCCTCTCTCTCTCCTCCGTGCGGCCACCTCCTCTCCTCTCTTAGGGATCGGGGTCGAGACGGCGTCGGATTGAGATGAGGTTGGCACCGTTGGATTCCTCGCGTCGAGTAGAGCGCGTGGGTGTCCACTTCGGCGTGGATCGGTGATCGTGGGAGCGAGGTGGAGCGTGGAAGCTCCGTGGCTATTCCTCCTTGCATGCGGCCCGTTCGACGGTTTCGGCTTGCGAAAGGTAGGGGGATGGAACCTCGATCTTGCTAGGATCGTTTCCTTTAGCTCGCTTGTTGATTAGCACCCCGTAGCATGCATGATGTTCATATTTCCATTTTTTGGGGTTTTAGCCTAAATCTTGAGTTTAATGCGTTTTAGGCCTTGCATGTGCTAGATTTAGATGTTAAATTATTGTCTAGCATGCGTGGTTTGACAGGTTATCAGGTTTTTCGTCGATACCCGGCGTTTTCAGCCGTCCGGGAGGGCTTCGGTTTACAAACCGTACCCGCCCGTAACCCAGGTGCAGTGACGGTCCTGCCAGGAACCGTCACTTGCCCGACGGTCCAAGGTGGACGCGTCACTACCAAATAGCGGCCCAATAGGGGTGCGTTACTTGGAGAGTAACGGTGGGGCTCCCATCCGTTACTCATCAACTGTTTTCCGTGATTTTGGTCAGGCGGTGCGCCCGGCGGCCAGTCGGCCGACCGTCGTTTCGGTCCGGCGCGCCTAGACCGGGGCGTTACTTCGCCTGCTACCATTTAGAACCCTGATAGGTGGTTTGAGCCTCGGGTGGATGTGACGGCGGTGACCCCACGCGTCGCTTCGAAGTAACGCGCAGGGCCCTTACCGTTACATGCCCTTGGTGCCTCTTGAGCTGGAACCCTGAAGGGAGTGACGGATGGGGACTGGAGCGTCATTCTTGAAGTAACGCGCCGACCCCCGACCGTCGTTTGCATGTGGCGCGTGGGTCCTTGACCGCCACTTCCCTGATGGCTGCAATATATTCCCAGCCCATTGCTTATGCGTTCCGTTCTATATTCATGCCATAGTTGTATTGTTTTACTATATTGTGGCGTGTTTTATGTGCCAATAGAGTAGCTTTTCTTTCCAGGCAATGGAGCCACTGTTGTTGCCCTAAGGTCTGTTGAGTACCGACCCGCTTGAGGATGGCGGAGGGGTATATTTCCCATTCACGGTTTGTAAGCTAGTTCCGTGGGCTCCCAGCCAATGGTAGCGTCCTGCCAAGGGAGAAAACTAGTTAGAGGGCCTGGCTCAGGCTAGAGTCAGTGTGTGCACACGTGGTCGGAGACTGTGGACTGATGCCGACGGGTGTCACTCCGACTGGTCACTTGGTCTGGTACTGTTTGCGCGCTTAGCTTGTCGCTTGTCGACTGCGAGTGCTTGAGACGCAGTGTAAGCCGTCAGTGGACGCTTCTGGTTTCTGCTCCAGTGGTTGTCCTTCCTTGTTGCTTGGACTAGTTGCAGCTCATTCTAATTGGTAGTTTTAGCTTTAATCGCTTGCATTTAATTAGTAGCGGCATGTGTTAGCTGTTATACTTGCTTAGATAGAGTTTACAGCTTTCTTGTGATTAGATGTTCATGCCATTGCCTGTGTATTTATTTGAATGCATGCTTTAATTGCTGTTAATTATGCATGTTCGCTTGTTTAGTGCGAGGTAGGGATCCGCGTGACCCCTACTGAGTCTGGCTGTGACTCACCCTTCTCCTTTCAGGTGAGCCGCGCCCGACATCTCCCGGAGTTTAGCGTGCTGTTTCGGGACCGTTCCTTAGCTGCCAGCTGTGCACGAGCTGCCTTTTTGAGGCTTGTGTTGTACTTTTGCCGGGGTATGCCCCGCGTAGTTGTGCCCTGTGGACTAGTGTTTGTGACTCTGGACTAGTTATATATATCACTCTGGTTATTTTAAATTGCTTCCGCACTTGTGTTTAAATCTTAAATACTTATTTGTATTGCGCGCCCCAATTCGCAATTAATTATGCATATTCCTCAGCTAACCCCCCACTAACCCTTCAGGGGCCTCATCAGCCTCTTGGGTGGCCTCCCCAGTTCTTGGTGTCGGTATACTGATGTTATCGGTATATCGGTATCCTGAACTCTGGGTCGTCACAACAAGTGTGCTCATTACCTATTTCTAATCTTTTCAGGAGATGGAAGTGAGTTAGGATCAGATTCGGAATATTCAAATAGCGGGTCCGAGAGTGAATGAAGAATGAGTGAAGACTTAGGAAGTCTACATGTTTAGATTGAGTCTATGTAATTTTCTTATTTCTTGAGTCTAGTACGATGAAGAAAGTTTAAATAGTGATTGTAATTGAGTATTTGATTTGATTATTAATGAAATAAGTTGAAGTTTGAGTAAATATTGTGCAATTGCATTTATGTGTGTGATTGTCTTGCGCTATGATCATTTTGTTTGCAAGAGGCTTACCATGCCGGCTGTTCGCGCTCCCCGAGTTAGTCTTCCACTGTAAATAAAGGCTCGGGGCGTGACATGCTTAGTTAGTGTATCTACAATGTTATCATTGGAAGACACTCTATCAATTACAACATCTCCTCTAGCTATAATCTCTCTGATCAGGTGGTAACGCCGCAGAATATGCTTCGATTTCTGATGAGACCTCGGCTCCTTTGCTTGTGCAATCGCCTCATTATTATCACATAATAAGGGGACTGGATCAGAGATGCTCAGGATAATTCTAAGCTCTTCGATGAACTTCTTCATCCAAACCGCTTCTTTGGCTGCCTTAGCAGCAGCAATGTTGTAACGACCCGGAGATCCGAATACCGGTAAACCGATACCAAGAGCTCGGGGAAGCCACCCAAGAGGCTGATGAGGCCCCGTAAGGGTTGGAAGGATTGGTTGAGTAGGTGCATAATGAATTGGAATTACACGCGTAATTATAAAATGGCAAATTTAAACGGAAGCAATTTAAAATAACAGAGTGATATGATTATACATATTAGTCCAGATCCAAACATCACAAGTCCGACATTGTACAAGAGTCAAAATGAACAACTACACGGGACATACCCCGGCCAAAAGAAACCAAAAGACAGACAAAGGACCAACCACAGCTGGCGTCTAAGACTTCTCGCCAAAAGCGCGAGGAAAACCTGCGGACTGTTGCTCCAGCTCACCTGAAAAGGAAGGGCGAGTCTCACAACAAAGACTCAGTAGGGTTCACGTGGATCCCTACCTCGCAGCTAAACATATAACAGTAATTAATCATGCATCTGTAGCTTTATTTCCTGTCTTTTCTTTATGCCATTGCATGATTAATTACTCTTATATGTTTAGCTGCGAGGTAGGGATCCACGTGAACCCTACTGAGTCTTTGTTATGAGACTCACCCTTCCTTTTCAGGTGAGCTGGAGTAATAGTCCGCAGGTTTCCCTCGCGCTTTTGGCGAGAAGTCTTAGACTCCAGCTATGGTTGGTCCTTTGTCTGTCTTTTGGTTTCTTTTGGCCGGGGTATGCCCCGTTTAGTTGTTCATTTTGACTCTTGTACAGTGTCGGACTTGTGATGTTTGGATCTGGACTAATATGTATAATCATATCACTCTGTTATTTTAAATAGCTTCCGTTTAAATTTGCCATTTTATAATTGCGCGTGTAATTCCAATTCATTATGCACCTACTCAACCAATCCTTCCAACCCTTATGGGGCCTCATCAGCCTCTTGGGTGGCTTCCCCGAGCTCTTGGTATCGGATTACCGATATTCGGATCTCCGAGTCGTTACAAATGTACTCAGCTTCGGTCATAGAATTAGCAGTGGTTTCTTGTTTGAAACTTTTCCAACTCACTACCCCACCATTCAGGGTGAACACATATCCCGAAGTTGACTTGTTCTCATCTTTTTCAGACTGAAAACTTGAGTCAGTGTAACTTCAAAGTTTCAAGTCCCCTCCTCCATAAACCAGAAACATATCCTTAGTCCTTTGCAAGTACTTAAGGATACACTTCACAGCTATCCAGTGTTGCCCACCTTGATCTGCCTAAAACCTTCCCGTAACACTTAGAGCATATGCAACATCAGGCCTTGTACATAACATGGCATACATGATGGACCCTATGGCAGAAGCATATGGTACTCTACTCATGCGGCCCCTCTCTTTAGGAGTCTTAGGGGACATTTCCTTAGAGAGGTAAACTCCATGTCTCATCGGTATGAGACCTCTCTTGAAGTTTTTCATTCCAAGCCTTTTGACAATGGAATATATGTACATAGATTGGGATAAGCCTAGCATCCTATTTGATCTATCTCTATAGATCCTTATCCCCAATACATAAGATGCTTCACCCAAATCCTTCATGGAGAAGATCTTTGACAGCCAGGCTTTAACTGATGACAACATAACTACATCATTCCCAATGAATAGTATGTCATCGACATATAGGACCAGGAAGGTGATTGCACTGCCACATGTTTTCTTCTACATACACGGCTCATCTTCGTACTTAACGAAGTCATAAGACTTGATGGCTTCATCAAATCTTAAATTCCAACTGCGGGATGCTTGCTTCAATCCATAAATGGGTCTTAGCAACCTGCATACCTTATCTGGGTGCTCCTTGGATATGAATATCTCAGGCTGTATCATATACACCTCTTCCTCAAGGTGTCCATTGAGGAAAGTAGTCTTAACATCCATCTACCAGATCTCATAATCATGGTACGCAGCAATGGCAAGTAAAATCCTGATGGACTTAGTCATGGCAACCGGTGAGAAGGTCTCGTCATAGTCAACTCCTTGTATTTGATGATATCCCTTCGCAACCAACCTTGCCTTATAGGTATCAACCATTCCATTTGCTCCAACTTTTCTTTTAAAGATCCACTTGCATCCGATGGGTACTTTACCCTCAGGTGGATCTACCAAGTTCCAAACTTGGTTGGAGTACATGGAGTATATCTCTGATTTCATGGCCTCTTGCCATCTCCAGGAGTCAATACCACTTATTGCCTCCTCATAGGTCTTAGGATCATCATCCTCATCATAGTATGCCTTGTTCCCACCATCAGAGATATGTCCCACATATCTATCTAGTTGGCCAAGTACACGGCCAGACCTACGCACAGTTTGTGTGTCATCCTGAACTGGTTTCTGAGACGATGTAGTTCCAGTTTGCGGTTCTAGAACCTCTTCTAGTTCTACCATACTCCCACTCTTTCCTTCAAGGATATACTCATCCTCTAGGAACACAACTCGCTTAGCTACGAACACTCTTTGATCGCTAGGCTGGTAGAAATAATATCCATAAGTTTCCTTAGGATATCCCACAAGCCTACATCTTTCAGTCTTGGATGCCAGTTTATTAGGATTGTGTTTCTTAACATGGGCAGGACAACCCTAGACCTTAACATTCTTTATGTTTGGTTTCTTTCCTTTCCATATCTCATATGGAGTGGAAGACACTGACTTAGAAGGAACTTTGTTTAATAAGTGAGCAGCAGTGTCTAGGGCATAGCCCCAGAGCGATAAGAGCAATCCAGCAAAGCACATCATGGATCATACCATATCTAATAAGGTACAATTCCTCCTTTCAGCCACACCATTCAGTTGAGGTGTGTAAGGAGGAGTCTACTGGGATAATATACCATTATCTTTTAAGTATTATGTGAATTCCATACTCAAGTATTCCCCTCCTCGATCAGATTGAAGAGTTTTAATACTCTTTCCTGTTTGTTTCTCTACTTCATTCTTAAACTCCATAAATTTCTCAAAGGCTTCGGATTTGTACTTCATCAAGTACACATATCCGTACCTAGAGAAATCATCAGGGAAAGTAATGAAGTATGAGTAACCTCCTTTGGCATGGGTGGACATTGGTTCACATACATCAAAATGTATGAGTTCTAATAACTCACCAGCTCTCTCTCTCCATGTCTAGTAAAGGGAGAGTTGGTCATTTTTCCTATGAGGCAAATTCACAGGTTGCAAATGATTCATAATCAAATGGATCAACATATCCATCTTTGCACAACCTTTTCAATCTTTCTCACTAATATGACCAAGCTTACAATGCCAAAGGTATGCTTGATTCACATCATTCCTCTTCCTCTTAAGAGGTCCATCCACACACATAACAAGAGTATCCACATCTAGTAAGAACAAACCATTAATTAAGCTCCCACTGGCAAACAATTCACCATTTAATAATAAAGAACATATTTTATTCCCAAAGCTCATAATAAATCCACATTTATTTAGATATGAAATGGAAATAATGTTCTTAATTATAGAAGGAACGTAATAACAGTCTATCAACTCTAATGTAGTTCCTGAGGAAAGCTTGAGGTTCACACTCCCGACAATAAGTGCTGTAACTCTTGCTCCATTTCCCAGTCGTAGATCAACCTCGCCTTTTTTCAGATGCCTACTTCTTGCCAGAACCTACAAATCATTACAGATATGAGATGCATATCTAGTATCTAATACCCATGATGTGGATCTATATGACAAGTTTAGGTCAATCATGAACATACCTGAAGCTTCACCAAGCTTCTGCTTTGCTTTCTCTGCAAGGTACAACTTGCAGTTTCTCTTCCAGTGGCTATCCTTATGGCAATGGAAGCACTGGCCCTTGTCCTTGCTTGCCTCCTCTTTCTTGTCAACCTTTCCCTGCTTATCTCACTTTTTCTTTTTATTTTTCTTAGAAATAGCTTGATTCTTTCTCTTCTTGTTGGTCTTACCAACAAGCAGCACAAGAGATTTTCCATTATTCATTGTCCCTTCAGTAGTCTTCAACATGTTAAGAAGCTCTGCCATAGAGCATTCTATATTGTTCATGTTGAAATTGACTATGAATTGGGAGAATGAACCTGGGAGAGATTGCAAAATCAAATCGACACAAAGATCCTTATTCATGTCGAATCCTAATTCTGCCAGCCTCTCAATCCACTCTATCATTTTGAGAACATGTGTCTGCACAGATGTTCCCTCAGACATTTTGGCCCCGAACAGATTCTTAGATATCTCATATCTCTCTGTTCTACTTTGAGCTCCAAAGAGCTACTCTAGGTGGAACAAGATAGATCTAGCATCCATCTTCTCATGCTGCCATTGTAACTCATTAGTCATAGAGGCCAACATATAACATTGGGCCAGAGTGGCATCTTCCTTATGCTTTTCATAAAGAATCACTTCAGCCTCATCAGTATTATCAGCAGGAAGAGGGGGGACAGGTTGTTGCTTAAGAACATAGGCAATCTTCTCAGCAATGAGAACAATTCTCAAGCTTGATGCGGAACGGACATGCGACCTGGGACTCTAGCTCGCAGACGTCCCTAGTGAGGGAAACGTGGGACCTTGCGCGGTTGAGGAACCGGCGATGAGTCGGATAGTCGGCTCTCTTTCGTGCCCGGATCGGGTCACGAGACGGGTTTCGCTCTCTCTCTCTCTCGCAGCGGTGTTTAAATTGAATCGAGGTAGTAACCTATCACTCGCAACGGCATATACAAATAAATACAAAAGAAGCAAATGCGATAGAGAGAGTGGCGAGTTTACCTCCACGCTACCGGGCGTGGGGAAGATGATCCCAGCCAAGATAGTAACTCCCGGTACAAACAATTACAATAATTTACAAAAATGAATTTCTTTGCCCACTCCACGCAGGGAGGTAAAGGGCTACAAGTGGTTCCCGGGAGGACCGATCTCGGGTTGACGGGCAGCGTGTTGGACAGCTCCGTCGGTGCCGTCCGGTTGCCGGGTTGCTTGCTGTCCCGAGCTGGTTCTGCTGTTTCAGCACTACGCGACTCGGCGAGAAAATTTGCTGCAATCAGCACGGGCATCGGATCGACGCGAAACCAGCGCCGTTGCAAAGCTGACTCAAAGTACTTCAATCGTCTGGTGTTATAGGAATTTTGTTGGGGCCGTACCTTCCATGGTGGAATTTCAAATAGGAAGGGTTCCTGTCTCAGATCTGGCCGGGCAGACTGAGATCTGCCTGAGAAAGCGCGTTGACCGTGACTCAAACTTCGGATCTGGGTGATGTTATTTTTATGAAAGCTAAAGGTGAAAGTAAGGAAGATGTGGATAATTTTTTTGTAAATTTTGGTGGAGATTTGATATGGGAAATGGATTTTCTAATAGGGATGGGTCGGATCTAGACTGCACATGACAGAATAGATTTGGGAAAATGCAGTGGTTTTTTAAAATGGTAAATGAACTCCAAAAATCCTAAGAAAAATTGTGGAAGGGGGTTTCGGTGGACAGAACTCCCAGTTAAAATTTTAGCTCATTCAGAAAAGGGAAAGTTGGTGAAAAGGGCGAAGAGGTGGCTTGCTGATTGGTGGATCTGCATAGGAGGCAGGTTACTAGGGGTGGGAAGAATAGATCAAGAAAATGGTAAACAAGGGGAAAATAACTTGAATGTTTTTTTGGAGGATGGGGCGGACTTGGGAACTGACCCTCCAAATTTCACCACGATTTGACTCCTGATTAGGAGCTAAAAATCACGGATTGGGCCTCTGTCCAGGGTGGACAGAACTTCCGACGAAGTGGCGGTGGCGGTGCGGTGGCGGCGGCGGCGATGAGTTTCTCACTAAAAGGGGAACTGATAGATAGGAATCACACCTCATAGGAAGGGTTCTCACAGTTGCAAGGGAAGGAGAAGAGAGAGGAAGGGGGCGCACTTTGATTCCCTTGGGAATTTTCCAACTTTTCATTCATTAATTGTAGTGAAAATGAAAAAATACAAGCTTTTATATGAAATGGACACCCTTGGAAAATGACCACTATTACCCTTAGATCTAGGATTAGGGAGGGGTACCTTGGGAATGCAAAAACCCAATTTTCCCCATGTGGTCAAAGCTTATTAAACATAATAAACAACTTAGCCTAATAAGGCCAAAACAAGGGGCACCCCCCTTCATGGGTCAAATATGGTGACTTTGGGCCAAGGACCAACCAATTGGCCCATGAACCATGTCTAGCCTATGGGGCCTTCCAAGCTAGGAAGCCCATGGGGGAGGGAAAAAGCCCAATTGGGCCTTAAGGTCCAATATGAAGGCCTTAAGGTCCAATATGAACTTCCCCTTAATAGATTCTAACTAAACTTGACCCAATGGCTTCTTAAAGCCTTACAAAGGAGCCCAAATAAAGAACTTGACCCAAATAAACACACATTACATACACAAATACATCCCACACATATAATAAAATAGCCCTGATGCCCCCATCAATTCTCCCCAGGTGGGAGGAACTCGACCCCGTCGAGTAAGGGGTGCGGCTGCGCGTGTGGCTCCTGTGGATCTGTCATCGACCAGGTAGCGCGGAGTACGCTTCCACTCCAAGTAATCGTCACCTGCTCATCCCGTATATATTCGATATGCTCACGCTGCTGTGGGAATGAGGCTAGAGGTGACACTCCGGGGTGGGGTCACTCTCAAAGGGGAGAAGGCTGCTCGAAGACTCACTAGGAATCACCGCGGGGTCCCTTTACGTGACTAGATCCGATATGTTGAGGTAGAGCCGATCCCAAATTCCAGCAAGTCGACAACGTACGTATTAGACCCGACTTGCCTCACACTCGAAAGGGACTGACAACGTGAGCTGACAATATATCGACTCAACTTGATGTATGCAGACTCACTATGCACTCGATAGACAAACTGTATAAATAAGTAAAATCAACTCATATGGTATGCGGATAGATGGAGAAACACCAACTAATGACTCCCTATAACTGACGGCACATGCAAGGGACTTACTAAGGAAGACTCGGTGGGAATGTTGGACACCGTCAGCATGCACTAGGTGTAAAGATAGACTGACCCACAACTTGATGCTGTGAGTTTCATCCCTCGTCAACCATCGCTGGTTTGAGAAGACTTGCCCTCGGGTATGAAAGTGCGGGAGGATCAGGAGGCGGGTGATGGGAATGTAATCTGGACGTCTGAAGTGAAGCACGATAAAAAGGAAGTCCGGATACTGTCTCTCGTACGCGTGGAAGAAATCCAACCATACCGTGTCAACATAGGGTGTCAACAGCAATACGGTAGTCACTAGTGGCTGAGCTATCGTAGGAGAGACGGGTAGAAGTAGGATGGTGGGGTCCTCCGAGGACAAAGTGGGTGGGACAGATAGGTCAGGGATGACCGGTGGAATTTGGGTGACTAACAGTCCCTGGCCCTCTATTGGATCACTCTCTAACCCCAAAACATCAGCGAGGTACTCCTCGGCCAACTCTAGGTCAACCTCATAACTCACTAGAATAGGCCCGGGTGAGGCCTCCGAATGGTTGTCCTCTAAGGTAGGGGAGTGTGAAGGACACGGGTTGGAGAAATGGCTAATCCCACTACAGGGGTCCACATGGGTGGGCTCCGGGAGAGGTGGTGGGCGTGAGTCCGGAGGCGGAACGGGCCGCTGGGACTGGGTGGTTGGTGACACGGAGGTGGTCGGCTGAATGCCGTCGTGGAAGATGAACTCGTCGGGTAGGTGAGGTGGATATAAGTTACAGGTCCTCCTATCCCGGTCAAAGGTCGCTCTCCTTTCTTCCAACTACTCTTGCCTTAAAATGATGCATGGGCCAGCAAGTGTGTCGACCTTGTACCATGCTCCATCGTCATAAAGAACGGGGCTGAACCTCCATTGGAACTCTACAAATGCTAAGCCACCATTGAGAACAATCTCTCCGGTCTTAGAGAGCGACTCAACTATGTCTTGTGAGACATAGTTAGATGACACCCTACTGATAAAGTCGATCTCCGTATGCAACCCATTAGGTAGGATGGCAGTGGACACTATAGGTCGCTGGAACGACTCGGTTGTTGGCTTAGGGGTCGGGTGTCGGGCCATGAAAGCATTGAATTCGGCCACCAGGGATGACCAATCTGATGCATGGTCTCGGGGGACGGCCATGGGGATGGCGGGTAGTGGACATGCAGACACGGGACAAGACCGACTGACTCTTATTGGACTAGACACGACCCTATATAACGATGCATAGTTGGAGTACATACTCGTCTACAAACCTAGACTTAACCAATAGACGATACTTGGTGGAGTTACGGGATCCGAAGATCCTCTCTCGCAAATGTGCGACCTTCCCGATAGGCGTAACCTAACGTTCGAGCAACACCTTTTGATATACCGAATAAAGGAATGCAAATGAGATAGACACTCTCTAGATGACTCATTTTTTTTAAAGCAAATGCTACCCTTGACTCAACCTTCGACTCTGATACCAATTTGATGCGGAACGGACATGCCACCTAGGACTCTAGCTCACGGACGTCCCTAGTGAGGGAAACGTGGGACCTTGCGCGGTTGAGGAACCGGCAATGAGTCGGGTAGTCGGCTCTCTTTCGTGCTTGGATCGGGTCACGGGATGGGTTTCGCTCTCTCTCTCTCGCAATGGTGTTTAAATTGAATCGAGCTTGTAACCTATCAATGGCAGCGGCATATACAAATAAATACGAAAGAAGCAAATGCGATAGAGAGAGTGGCGAGTTTACCTCCACGCTACCGGGCGTGGGGAAGATGATCCCGGCCAAGATAGTAACTCCCGGTATAAACAATTACAATAATTTAAAGAAATGAATTTCTATGCCCACTCCATGCAGGGAGGTAAAGGGCTACAAGTGGGGCCCGGGAGGACCGATCTCGGGTTGACGGGCAGCGTGTTGGACAGCTCCGTAGGTGCCGTCTGGTGGCCGGGTTGCTTGCTGTCCCAAGCTAGTTCTGCTGTTTCAGCACTGTGCGACTCGGCGAGAAAATTTGCTACGATCAACACGGACATCGGATCGACGCGAAACCATTTGCCGTTACGAAGCTGACTCGAAGTACTTCAGCCCTCTGGTGTTATAGGAATTTTTTTGGGGCCGTACTTTCCATGGTGGAATTTCAAACAGGAAGGGTTCCTGTCCCAGATCTGGCTGGGCAGACTGAGATCTGCCTGAGAAAGCACGTTGACTGTGACTCAAACTTCGGATCTGGGTAATGGGATTTTTATGGAAGCTAGAGGGGAAAGTAGGGAAGACGTGGATAATTTTTTTGTAAATTTTGGTGGAGATTTGATATGGGAAATGGATTTTCTAATAGGGATGGGTCGGATCTGGACTGCACAGGACAGAACAGATTTGGGAAAATGCAGTGGTTTTTAAAAATGGTAACCGAACTCCAAAAATCCTAAGAAAAATTGTGGAAGGGGGTTTCAGTGGACAGAACTCCCAATTAAAATTTCAGCTCATTCAGAAAAGGGAAAGTGGGTGAAAATGGCAAAGAGGTGGCATGCTGGTTGGTGGATCTACACATGAGGCAGGTTATTAGGGGTGGGAAGAACAGATCGGAAAAAATGGTAAACGAGGGGAAAATAACTTGAATTATTTTTTGGAGGATGGGGTGGACGTGGGGAACTGACCCTCCAAATTTCATCACGATCTGAGCTCATGATTGATAGTTAGAAATCGCGGATTAGGCCTCTGTCCAGGGTGGACATAATTTCCGACGAAGTGGCGGCGGTGGTGCGGTGGCGGCTCGATGGCGGCGGCGGCGGCGATGAGTTTCTCACTCAAAGGGGAACTGATAGAGAGGAATCACACCTCATAGGAAGGGCTCTCACAGCTACAAGGGAAGAAGAAGAGAGTGGAAGGGGGCGCACTTTGATTCCCTTGGGAATTTTCCAACTTTTCATTCATTAATTGTAGTGAAAATGAAAAAATATAAGCTTTTATATGAAATGGACACCCTTGGCAAATGACCACCCTTACCTTCAGATCTAGGATTAGGGAGGGGTACCTTGGGAATGCAAAAACCCAATTTTCCCCATGTGGTCAAAGCTTCTTAAACATAATAAACAAATTAGCCTAATACGGCCAAAACAAGGGGCGCCCCCCTTCATGGGTCAAATATGGTGACTTTGGGCCAAAGACCAACCAATTGGCCCATGAACCATGTCTAGCCTATGGGGTCTTCCAAGCTAGGAAGCCCATGGGGGAGGGAAAAAGCCCAATTGGGCCTTAAGGTCCAATATGAAGGCCTTAAGGTCCAATATGAACTTCCCCTTAATGGATTCTAACTAAACTTGACCCAATGGCTTTTTAAAGCCTTACAAAGGAACCCAAATAAAGAACTTGACCCAAACAAACACACATTACATACACAAATACATCCCACACATATAATAAAATAGCCCTGATGCCCCCATCAAAGTTCCTGAGCCAGTCACTATAGTTTGGACCAATAAGCTTGTTGGCATCAAGTATGCCGCGTAACGGGTGGTTCGCCATGGAAGCCTACAAGAGAAGATTTGTATTAATTAGATAACATGCAGATATTCATTAAAAAAATTAAGATATGGTCTTTAATCCTAATTTTATGACTCCCACTAATTTTTGACGAATTTGTACAACCCTCATTGTGCAAAAATGGGATATTCCATGTGATGCCCTACAAATTTATAGTTTAGTATTTTATTTGATTAATAAAAATATATTTATGTATGCCTAAATGTTTAAATTATTAGTCTTATTATATTTATTTAAGTCATAGTAAAAAAATTAAATATAAGAGAAAGAAATAGATTTAAAAGTTAAGAGGAAGAGAATAAAGAAAAATAAATAAATAAAGTAAAACAAAAGAGAGAGAGAAGGGGGCGAATAGTTGTTGGTTTCATTGCTTCCTCTTGGTTTTGATGATAACAAAATATTGTGTGTGTGTGGAAGAACTCATTGCTATGCTATGCTTGCTCTCGGTTCGATGATACATATGGTTGAGATTGTACGCATATGAATGCATGGCTATATGAAGATTGGAATGAACAAGTTCCTCGTGCTTTCCGTGTTGCAAATATTCATTCGGTATCTCCATGCATATTATTAATGGGGTCATTGTGGCCTAGAATGCAAAAGGAAGCGCTTTTGGTAATCTTGGTAGAAATCAGTTTGATGATGCTCATTTGTTGAAATGGATGCATGGGTTTTTTTGGTATCATGTGCTCGTGAATGTCCATAGAGTGCTTGTAATGAAATCTTGATAAATGTGTGAATGTGCAAGTCCTCTTGTGTATGAATTAAGATTCCATGATTGAAATCATAGCCTTGGGTTGATTTGAGGTCTAGCTTGAATTTCATGTGAACCTTGGTAGAAGTTGGCTAAATTGGTACACACACCTTGTTTATACTCATTGCTATAGGTTCTTGATGTTAGGTGTGTTACTCGTGTTTTCATGCTTATTCATGAGGGGTTTCATATAATTGAAATTGGTTTATGGTTTCAATTCAAATCTTGGCCTCATGTGTGTTTTATTTTTCAAGGTTCGTATTTGGTTAAGTGATTACATAACCATGGATATTCAAGGCTTATTGGTTGATGTCATTGAGTTGCATGTATAGCTCAATAGGTCTCACAAGATATGGTCTTCATTTGGCTTGTTTGGAAATGAGTTACTTGTGTTGATTTGGGCTATTTAATCTTGATGATGGAGTGTGGAATTAATATGCTTACATATTTTCATTTCGTATGTTCATGGATGTGTTCATAGGACCCTTGAGCTAGAGTCTTATTCTTTTCATGTGAATCTTGATGGAAAGTGGTTAGGATGTGATTTTACATTGATTAAATGTTAGAAGGCATGAGAGTGGATGAACTTGCATAGCTTTAACTTCACTTATTCTGTTATGTAGGTCTAGAAAGAAATGCCAATCCCATATGCAAAGGTATCATAAATCATGGTGAGAATTCAGCACTTTGCATATGTGTGTTTTTGAGAAAAATGGTAAGTTTCCATTTGAATTTTTTAATTTTTATAGAATGTGGTTAGGATGTGTTTCTACATTGTTTAATACCAAGGAATATTTGGTTGATCATGTTTTATCATCTAACCATTTCAATCTTTTATTGGGTTTCAACTTTTAGACTGAACTGCTGCAGTTTGCAATACTGCAGAGTTAGGTCGACCGACCCAATAGCTTAGGTCGACCGAACTTTCCAGGGATGCCTGAAACATTTCCTATAAAAGTTAGGTCAATCGACCCAATGTTTAGGTCGACCGATTATGGTGAAAACCATAATACGTGAATCTGAAAACCATCTAAACCCTATCCAAATGGATTTTAATGTTACCCCTTTGCCCCTAGGGTTAATATACACATCTTAAGGGGGTTTTCCAAGGGTTTTGTGAAGGGTTTAAAGGTCTTTTCATGTTTTCTATATATACTCTCATGTGAACTCCGAATTTGACAAGAAATCCCCATTTGAACTAATGCTTTCTATCTTGTAGGTCAAGAAGGAGGAGAAGAAGAAAAAGGGGAAAAGAAGGGGAGATTTGATCTTCATCTAGGAGGTTTTGGAGATCGTGCATGAAGAGAATGTGAAGCGGATTGAAGAGAGGAACGCATTGACGTTCAAATCGACGGCATCCGGCTTCATTCCGACTCGAGCATCAAAGAACATCATCATCCGACTATGGAAAATAAAGGGGAATGATTTCTATATCTTCTATATGTTCTTTGTGATGTCTTTCATGATTTGTATTTTGGGTTGAGCATGATTGAGATATTTGTATTTATTTTCCGAATCTAGAAATACTCTGTGTGTGTGTGACTATCTGCATACGGTCGTGTGGTTTATTGTGCTGTGGTTGTTGCAACGTGTGTGTGTATGTGTGTTGTGATCCGGTCAACGGATCGTGTAGGAGACTCCGTCTCTGTGTATGTGTGTGTTGGGGCGTGTCCCCGTGTGTGTTTGGAGCGTCGTCTCCGTATTGGGGATTTATCCCCGAGTGAAGCCTTACCGGTTTAGTAAGGGGTGGACGTCGGGAGCCCGTCGTGGTCCCGAACCACCTTAAAAATCCCATTGTCTTGTGGTTTGCATTGTGGGGTTGTGTGGTTTGCATGATATATCCGTTTGTATGATCGTGTGACATCGGAGAGATTGAGAGAATTTAGCTACCTTGTTTAGTTAAATTCTTCTATCTCGTTAAAAATTGTCAATTCCGTTGCGTAAGTATTTTAATTTACCATCTAGTGTGGGAGACAATTCAACTCCCCTTCTTGTCTGCTCGCCTATCCTAGGGACCAACAATAGTTAAAAGAATGGAGGAACGAGGTAATTAATAAAAAAAAGAAGAAGGGGCTTAAATGAAAAAAAATAAAAAAATAAAAAAAATTGGGCGGGCGGCCGGCCGCCAACGCGCGAGAGCGGGCAGGGGCGGCCGCGCGGGCAACTGCGCGCGGGCGCACGTGACCCCCCTCCCGGCCGATTTTGGCATTTTTTTAAAAAATCATTTTTATTATTAGTTTATTTAAATCTTTATCTTAAGTTTAAACCACTTATTCATTTAGTCAATCTCCATGTGCCATATAGCTATAAAATAAAAAAATAGGGGCTAGTCAAAAGAAGGAGGCTTAGTGGTTGGTGAGAATCTTGAAAGTCATATCTCAATTAAATAATATTAAAATAAAAAATTTAATCTCCACCTTTGATTAAAATCAATGGCTAAGATTGATTTAGGAAAAATATCTATAAATAGCTATGAAGGGGGCCTCATTTGCTTCCTTTGGGACTGGCTACTCGAAGTGCAGAAGGAGAGGGTGCAGAACTAATTAAGGTGGTGTTAAAGCTTCATTAAGGTAAGAGATTTAGCATTAATCCTCTTGATTAGCATGATTAACATATTTAAAATGATTTAAGGTGTGTTAATTAGCATCTATAGAGATAATTAAATCTAAAGATCTTTATTTCACCATGTGTGATCATATCTTAGTCGAATTACCATGAGATCATTAGTGTTAAGGCATGTGGTTAAGGGTAAAGCAAGTATTTAATACACTATAATTAGCAACGGTGTATGATAAATTTAGAAAGTTTTCAGAATCATGAGATCTGATATTCTAAGCTCTCTGTAAAAATTTTCATATCTGAGTCAAAATCTTTTCACGTTTATGAATATTTTAATATTATTCTAAGGGTGTTTAATTATACTAAAAGGGTAAAGGGGTGATATAAAATAACTAAAAATTGTAGGAATGCATATTATTGTGAGACCCATGTGTAGACAAATTTTGAGTATTTTTGGATTACGATATTTCTGTTAATAAATTTGTAATACCTGAGATAAAAAAATAATTTTATAGAAATTAGAGATTCTGTTCATAAAAATCTTAGGATTTTACAGTATGGTTCTTACATTGAGTGTGTTGTATTCTAAAAATACTAATGATTATAGATGTCTATAAGTGAGATTGCAAAATTTTTAACATTTTTTTAGAAATATAAAATTATGAGATAAATAGAACTAAAGCATATAAAATTTTGAAACTTTACCAGAGGACTTTGATACATGTTATAACTAATTTATTAAAATTTCAACTTATTTGGATCACTAAATCTTGACTTGTATAATTTTAAATGTTTGAATAAATAATTAAAAATATTTAATAAATATTAATATTCTGTGAAAAATCTTGAGAATATTACATAATTGATATTTGATCTTTATAAGTTAATTTTTCGTATACTTTAGTTATTGTACACATTCTGGATAATTTTCTCTATTTAAAAGCTACTATTGTAAATTTTAGAAAATAAAATAAAAGTTTAGAAATTAGAAATACTGAATGAAAAATAATTAAGTTTTTCATATATGATACTTTTGTCTCGAACAATGTTCTGTAAATTTTGAGTGATTTTCTGATCATTGTGGACATATTTAGTTAATTTACTATTCATGATACATTTTTGTTATTCTATGAAAATATTAGTAATACAGTGTGAAAAATAGTAAAATATTTTCAAAATGATAATTCTGTTATAAATGATGGTTTGAAAAATTATGGTGATTTTTAGAGTACTGTGATTAAATTTAGTTACTTTTGCCTACATATGAGAATTTAAATGATTCTGGAATAATTTGAATTACTATATGTAAAATTATGAAGACTTTTCTGTGTAATGTTACATACAACGGTAATCTTCAGTAAAGTTTAATGGTCTTCTGAATATGGTAGCTAAGGTTTGTCAATTTTTGATGCATGATTGAGTATAAATAACTCTGAAAAAAATTATGAATACTATCTAAAAATTGATGATAATTTTATGTTTCGATCCTACGTGCTAATGTGTTTGTTCTATGAAATTGCAACCAATTATGAGGTCTGTGAACAGAATTAAAATTTTTGGATATATATATGGAGTATAAGTAATTCTGAAAAAATTATAAATTCTATCTGAAAAATGATGATAGCTTTTGTTTTGATCCTTCATGTTAATATATTGATTCCCTGAAATTTGAAGGTATTCTAATGTTTGTAAACAGAATTAGCAATTTTGATATATATATATATATATATATATATATATATATATGCCCTTATATTTGGATAAGTTGAGAATTTTAGAAATAAAAAAAAATTCAGTACTGGCATATTTTATACTTAATGTTAACAGCATGAATTTTTGAGTGGCATGTGTCCATTTCATATAAGTCATATATATAATTATCGTACTGTTATTACTGTCAAATGGACACTGCCACCATAGGGGGAGACTAGAACCAAGCCATAGAAATGCCCCTATGGGAAGGTTCACACTGTTTACTGGCCCCGAGGGTAACGGGGATGAAATCCTGGAGGTGGACAAGTACCACTGGTTAAGGTGGAGAGGACTTCTCCCGGTTCTGCGCAGTAACCAAGACTCATCACTATTTTTACCTAGGTGATCGAGTACCGACTAACTGTCCTTCTAATGGTGGTTTGGGCACTATATCTTGGCTATGTATACCACTGTTACTACTCACTGAATTGAAATTGAAACTACTGTTACTGCTTACTGAATTGATATTGAAACTACTGCTATTGATCACTGAGTCGTTATTGAAACGACTATTACTGCTCACTGAATTGAAATTGGAACTGCTATTACTGTTCACTGAATCGATATTGAAACGACTGTTACAGTTCATTGAATTGATATTGAAATTACGGTTACTGCACATTAAGCTGATATTGAAACTAGTTGTTGGGTCCCGTAGTGCAAGAATATGGATCTAGAGGGGGGGTGAATAGATCCTTCTACTAACAACTATGTCCAATTAAAAACACAAACTAGCGTACAACGGAATTAACAAGATTGATAAGATTGAGGAATTTAATCTAAACAAATTTAAACTTAATTCACTCAATCTCACCGAGCTTACACGATTACATAAATAGATAAGATAGCGAAGCACACAATCACAAAGATCAAACCACAGGACACGGGAATTTTTAAGGTGGTTCGGGACCACGACGGGCTCCCTACGTCCACCCCTCACCAAATCGGTGAGCCACCACTGCTGTAAAAATAGCCCGGGGATAAATCCCCACACATACACGGAGCCAAGCTCCAACACACACACGTAGGGCGATGCCTACACAATCACACGGGAGTAAACGTCCAACCACACACGGGGAACACACCCCAAAATACGTCCAAGCACACACGCGGATAAACTCCGCACAACTCGACGCATACACGTCAACACAAACGCTCGGAGAACCCTTTCTCCGAACACCCACACAAAGTATTCTTTCAGATGTATATTAAATGAAGATAAATATATGCTATGACCCCTCAAACAAATTCTATAGATGGAAACTAGAAAGATGCATCAAGAATAAAGCTCCCCCTTCTTCAATAAAATCTGGTTCTCCTTGGCTCGTTGATGGATGTCCATGATTTTGACATCATCTTCTTCCTCTCCTCGAGCAGCTCCTCTTTTCCTTCTTCCACAAGCTTCAGATCTTCACGGAAGTAGATGATTTCCTCATTGCAAGAGCTCCACCACGTTCTCCCCTTTTTCTTCACCTATAAGAATGAACAAATGAGCATTAGGGTTGATCAACACCCAAATTCGTAACTCCTATATAGGCCAATATGAGAAGCATGAAAAGACACATAAAGCCTTCAAAAAATATGTTAGAAACACCCTAATAACATTAGGAACCATTGGGGGGTAGTATGGTAATGTTTGATAGGGTTTACAATGAGTTTTAAACACTTTCGCAAATCCCGACCGGAAGGGGTCGACCCTTGGGCAGCAGAAGGCCAAACAGAACCAAATTTAGGTTCTGTTTACAGGGGTCGACCCATGCAGTTGGCTGGGCTGTCTGCTATGCAGACAGCACACAGCCCAGGGGGGGTCGACCCCTTCTGCTGAGGGTCAAGAAAAGGCAGTTTTAGCCCCGATTAAGTGCCGGAAAAATTCCCAAAAAACAAGAATAAATTACCATGAATTCAACAAAGTATTAAGACCATCTAAACCACATTTCAACAAGAAATATGAGAAAATATTAAGCACATTGTAAAGGCTCAAAAATCTCATTTTAAAGATGCATAAAACACTTCCAATGCAATGCAACCTCATGAAAGATGTTCATGAAAACGCCTCGGAACTTAGCATAAAAAATGGTTAGATGTTACCATCATCCACTTGACATGAGAGGGTTTAAAAACCATCCTTGAACCTGTAAAAACATGATAAACCAAGAGGTTAGATGATAATCAAAACTCAAGAACCAAGCATTAACTCTTTGAAATAGTTCACATAAAATACATCATTGAACTAACTCAACCAAGTATTTGGCTTCTCAAATCAATCAACAAAAATACATTCCACCAAATGACTAGGTTTTGTTATGATAAACATGGACCTCTCAATCAACCAAAAATAATGACATGGGAGCTTAACCATTCAGTCACAAGGCAACCAAATCTTCAACAACAAAATGCTTCATCACACAAGTGTTAACAAATATGGCAAATGCAAAGCATGCATAATATCATGGAACCACATTCATTCAAATGGCATTCTTGTTGATTAAAAGCTAACATTCATGAAGCATTATCTCAAGAGGAGCATTAATATAATCTTCCCAAATTAAATTACCATGAGTCCAAGAAACGAGCAAGCATCATTAAAATCACATCCATCAAATTCCAAGTTATAAGGTTGAGGATATTTCAAGTCCAAAAAATCTTATGATGAGAACGCATGAAAATACCCAATCAAGACTTTGAAAAGTTATTTGATGAAATGCATGAAATATAGAAGAGTCAACGCAATGCAATGAGTGAGTCAACTCCCCTTTTCAATAAGATCTTCATTGATGCACTCTTTTGAGTTCCAAACATGAATAATAGATTTTGATCCTGCAAATCAAAATATTCAAGGCATGAGATCCTTAATTACAAATCATTCATATGACTTTCAAATATGAACAGAGTTAACTCCCTTTTAGAAGAAGAGCTTCATTGATGGACTCCTTTTGATTTCAAGCATGAGCCATGAATTTGTATTCCTACAAACCAACATAAATATAACATTAGTTCCTTAAACACCAAGAGTTCACATGGCTTTCAAGATTGAACATTGACTCCATCTTTCCACTCATCAAATCAAGATATAAAACATGAACATGTTGCTCAATGAAACACATACACACACAAACACAATCGTTTTGATATCATTGAAACCAACCACGAACTAGGGGATGCAACAATCTCCCCCTTTTTGATGATGACAAAACGATGTGTGTGATAATACAGATTTTGCAAATATTTACAAATATTGAGCATACACCAATTCTCCCATTCTCCCCAAGATAACATCATTCATAAAGTATTGAGCACACACCAAACATTCTCCCCCTTTTTGTCATCTACAAAAAGACAGGGGGTTATGTGACATGAAATATGAGTCCAATTTAAAGACCAATGGATGTTAAGTAGGGACTCAAAGATATGATACCAAATGTTATTCAAGATAGAGGCACAAACATAGGCAATTTCAATTCTCGAAGAGAGAGCCTCGAAGATAGGATACCATTTGTTTGTTCAACTCAGTTTAGCATTTATGCAAAATGAAGTGTTCAGAATATGCATTTCAAAATGAACTATGTCAATTGTTGGAAAATATAGATTTGTTCAAGATGTTATCATGAATGAACTATATGCATGCTGAAAATGTCAAATATGCAAATATGCACACGATTAGCGTCATCTTTCAAATGCACTGAATATGCACTATGTGAATGCTAATCATGCAAGATATGAAGCTATGCACATGATGACTTTTATCCTTCAAATGTAAGGTTTATGCTCAGAATTAGACTCAAGGAGAATGCATGAACATGCAAGCACACAAACACAATCGTCATGCACACAAATATTACATATAGTAACTCCCCCTAATTGAGGCACGGGTTAAGAAAAGAGCATGTGATTCAAATTCAAGAATGTAAGGCATGCATCATAACTAAGAGATTTGTGCATACACAACTAGGAGTACTACATAAACCATGAATGTAGGTAAATTCATAAAATACATACATCATAAAAATGTCCATGTGAAATGTGAGGCAATGACTAATGAGCATCAAAACATATGGATTTTCAGATTTTCTAAAGAACACTAGAAGGTAATCTCCTCTCTACACTTTCACTTTAGATTCTCGACTATCGGTAGCTTCGCACAACCCCTATTTTGTTTCTTTTAAGACTTCACCTTTCAGCGCGAGTTTCCTCATGTGTCGCAATGAGGATTCCCGGCTACTTGGATTTGTCACACATATGGATTTGTTTCTCCTTTCGACACAAGTTTCCTCCTCTATTTCAGGGGGGATTCCCGGTTACTCGGATCCACGTTCCACTTATTGAATTTTTGTGGGGTAGGCAGCTTTTTCCTCACGATTACTCTTTAATGTCCATGTAGAGATTCAAGTTCTCGTTAAAGTGTTGGAAGGAATTTCTTAAATCCTTATAAATGAAAGTCATTAAATTCATTGTGTGTAAGAGTGTGGGGGTAAATTTTTATTTTGCATGAATAAAATGAATTTGACAAGACATAGCTATGACTCCCCCTAAATGTATGCACGGTCGGAATCAAATCCTCCCCCTTAGTATATGACATGTATCACATATGAATAAAATCACTGCATTATTATTTATCAAGGAGGTGATGTCTTAGAAAGATCAAGAAATAGTTTCATAGGGTAAATATTTACAAGCATGCAAGGATTCATGAAACATACATACAAGCATCCACGAGTCAAGATATGCGATTATCATGAAATATATACATATGCTCTATATGCTTGAATATGCAATATGCATCTTTTTGTCATTTTATATGCATAGTATGTGAATGATATGCAAGGATGCCAATGCGATGCAGAATGTCAAATGTTTATTTAAAAGTTCTAAATACATTGCAAAATTCAATAAGGGTGCAAGATGCAAGTTTTCAGTTTTTCATATGAATGATCTAAATGCACCTTATGAAGTTTCTAATGCATGTAACTTATAAAAGTATGAGAATGCAATGCAGGATGCAATTTTTTTTTTATTTTAGAACATCATGACAGATTACACAAGCAGACATACATATTCAAATGATGAGCAGTAATCATTTTCCAAGACTTGCCCTTTTTGAACAAGGGTACACAAATGATCAAAATCAAGCAGTGAACCCAAATTATTTTTAGAAATATTCAAAAATAGATTTTCAATAACATTTCAAGAGCTTAGAGTATCATCCAAAAACCAAACAGATTTTACAGGTTGCGGTACGAGGTGGAGGTGAAGGTTTGAAAACCTAACTCACACATAGTGAGAGCTTCTAGGTGGACATAATCCACCCTTCCACTACACACCATTTGATATACCAGATACTCAATTACACACAGATGCTCATGCATTTCATATTGAAAAGTATTCAGTATGGAAAGACATCATGCTTGTTCCTCAAAATTTTCAGATTCATTCAACCAATGAGACATGTTCATCATAGCAGAATACAAGAACAACAGATCAAGTTCAAAAATAATATATGTCAAAGGAACAATTCTGCAATTCAGAAATTTTAACTTCTAGAAGCAAGAGTGAATTTCAGAATCAATTTGAACGCACATGGTATTTCAGAATTTCAAGGCAAATTGATTTCCTTCAAAACACATGGTTCCTCATAAACCAAACAATTCAATTTATTTTTTAAATTTTGGTACAAGGCGGAGAACATAGGTCCGAAGACCACCATCACGCTTAGTGGAAGTATTAAGTTGAACATAGTCCAACCTTGTCTAACCACCATTTGATATACCAAATATTCATCCATTGAAGACATGTATGGCTTGCGAAGAATTTTGAGCATAACATGAGAACATACCAAAATCTCATTCCAAAACATCAAAACCACCAAGTTTGACAATGAAGGAGCAAGGTTGGAGTTTTACCATATGAGTGTGCCTTGTTCCATTTTACTAGAACCCCTTTCATTCTTTGTTTACCTCAAGGCACACCTTCATCACAACTGACTCATTTGTCAGATTTTGGGCACCCAAGTCTTCTTGGGTCCTTGGATATTAAACGCATTTCTTCCAAAAGTTTTCTTTGACATTTTTATTGTCACCTTGTCATCACTTTCCATGATCCTGCAATCCCCAATAACATGTCCATAGTTTCCACAATAAAGGCATTGAGGAGAAGCAGTTTTACCAAAGGACTTCATTTTAGGAGTAAAGGAATTTTCAAATCCATTCCATCTTCTATTTTAAAAGATCTAGATTTAACAAAATTAGACCTAGCATGCATTCTAGAAGTATGGAAATTTTTTATTTTCAAAAACCAACACTCTTTCATAACATGCCCGTACTTGCCACAATGAAAACAACAGGGAGATTCGGTTCTATGGAATGACATTCCATTGTTTGCATGAGTGTTCGTGAATGAATTTTACTTATGGGATGCAAACCTTTTAGCATGGGAAGCATGTTCATTTTTGAATTTTCTTTGAAAGTTAAACTTAGCATTCATGACACGATAATCATCATTTTGTTTCACAAAATAATCATTCATGACATGGCCAAGTTTGTGACAATAAAAGTATGTGACATTTTTCTTTCTTTTGAAGGAAGATTTATCTTTGCATGCATTTTGATCATCCATTTTCAAGATAGCACAATCATTCATTTCATGACCAAACATGCCACAATAGAAGCATTCAACATTCAACTTTGATTTTTGAGATCTATTTGACATGGAAGGCTTTTTGTTGAGATTTTTCTTTTTATCAAAACTATTTTCAGGTATTTTCACTTGAGCAACGGGAGGAGGTGTTTTGGAGGTGCTAGGAATGTCGGAGACATGAACAAAAGAGGTTTTCATTTTTGATTCAAAAGTTTTTTTGTTGACCGGGATGTAACCAAGACCCTCTTTTTGAAAGTTTACTTTAACACCTAGCAATGTGTCTAAATTCTCCTTCCCTTTGATAAATCTAGACAAATCAAGCTTCAAGTTGTTGATCTCTTTTTCACATGCAAGGATTTTATTGTCAAGCAAACAATTCTTTGATGTGAGTTTTTCATTTTCTTGCATGAGGTTTTTATTTTTCAGATTTGTGCAGTGAAGTTTTTCAGCAAGCTTTTTAAGAACCTTTTCAGTTTCAACATGCTTTGATATCTTAGTAAGCAACTGTTCATTCTCATGCTTCAACAATAAGATTTCTTTTTCAAGTTTATCAAAGCATCTCAATCTTCCCTCTAGCAAGGAATTCTGAATTAACATAGCACCATTTTTCTTTTTAAGATCTTCATTTTCATCCATGATGCTCTTATTATCAATTTCAGAATCAAGCAATTTCTCAAACAACTTGTCTTCATTAGACAAAGAAGTTAACTTGTTTCTAAGATATTTTTCTATTTTTTCAAGCAATGAAATCTTAGACAACAAATGTTTGTTTTGATCAAGCAAATCATGGGAATCAGTATCAATTTCAAGAGCAGTATTAGATTTTCTAAACATCTCAAGCTCCTCATTCATACAAGACATCTCATCTGAAAATAATTCAACTTTAGATTCTAGAAGTTCTTTTTCATATTCGAGGTTATCAATCTTTGACTCCAAAGTTTTACAATTTTCACATGAAAGATTATCATGCACATTCTCATTAATCTTCCTTTTCAAGGTTTTATTTTCAGATTTGAGTTTCTTGCATTTATCATACAGTTTAGCATATGTAATTTGCCATTCCTCAATAGAGAGTTCTTCGGATTCAGACTTTACCTCATCATAATTTTCTTCATTGAGTTGATCATCATTGTCGGCCATGAGACAATTTTATCCTTCCATCTCTTGAGCTTTGATCAACTGATCCATAAGCTCCTTTGCCGTTCTACAAGAAGAAACAAATGGAAACATATGAGTATCAATGGCACTTTTCAATAAATTTAAGACAATGACATTTTCATTGTTCTTCAATTTATCTTGACTAGACCACTTGGTCTCATCTAGAGGCAATATGTGAGGACCATCATAAATCAACTTCCAAAGATTAGGATTAATTGAATTGATCAGTCCACACATTTTACCTATCCATGAAGTAACATCAGAACCATTAAGAATAGGAAGGCAATTCATCGACATGTGCTCAACATAAAAATTCATGATTGTAAAATACACCATGATCACTCTGTAGATCGTGAGATCTAGGGACTACAGAGCCAAGCTCTGATACCAATTGTTGGGTCCCGTAGTGCAAGAATATGGATCTAGAGAGGGGTGAATAGATCCTTCTACTAAAAACTATGTCCAATTAAAAACATAAACTAGCGCACAGCGGAATTAACAAGATTGATGAATTTAATCTAAAAAAATTTAAACTTAATTCACTCAATCTCACCGAGCTTACACGATTGCATAAATAGATAAGATAGCGAAGCACACAATCACAAAGATCAAACCACAAGACACGGGGATTTTTAAGGTGGTTCGGGACCACGACGGGCTCCCTACGTCCACCCCTCACCAAATCGGTGAGGCACCACTGCTGTAAAAACAGCCCAGGGATAAATCCCCCCACACACACGGAGCCAAGCTCCAACACACACACGTAGGGCGATGCCTACACAACCACACGGGAGTAAACTCCCAACCACACACGGGGAACACACCCCAAAATGCGTCCAAGCACACACGCGGATAAATTCCGCACAACTCGACGCACACACGTCAACACAAACGCTCGGAGAACCCTTTCTCCGAACACCCACACAAAGTATTCTTTCAAATGTATATGAAACGAAGACAAATATATGCTATGACCCCTCAAACAAATTCTATAGATGGAAGCTAGAAAGATGCATCAAGAATAAAGCTCCCCCTTCTTCAACAAAATCTGATGCTCCTTGGCTCGTTGATGGATGTTCACAATTTTGACATCATCTTCTTCCTCTCCTCGAGCCGCTCCTCTTTTCCTTCTTCCACGAGCTCCAGATCTTCACGGAAGTAGATGATTTCCTCCTTGCAAGAGCTCCACCACGTTCTCCCCTTTTTCTTCACCTACAAGAATGAACAAATGAGCATTAGGGTTGATCAATACCCAAATTCGTAACTCCTATATAGGCCAATATGAGAAGCATGAAAAGACACATAAAACCCTCACAAAACATGTTAGAAACACCCTAATAACATTAGGAACCATTGGGGGGGTAGTATGGCAATGTTTGATAGGGTTTACAATGAGTTTTAAACACTTTCGCAAATCCCGACCGGAAGGGGTCGACCCTCGGGCAGCAGAGGGCCAAACAGAACCAAATATAGGTTCTGTTTACAGGGGTCGACCCTTGCAGTTGGTCGACCCCAGGGGTCGACCCATGCAGTTGGCTGGGCTGTCTGCTATGCAGACAGCACACAGCCCAGGGGGGGTCGACCCCTTCTGCTGAGGGTCAAGAAAAGGCAGTTTTAGCCCCGATTAAGTGCCGAAAAAATTCCCAAAAGATAAGAATAAATTACCATGAATTCAACAAAGTATTAAGTCCATCTAAACCACATTTCAACAAGATTTATGAGAAAACCGTAAGCACATTGTAAAGGCTCAAAAATCTCATTTTAAGGATGCATAAAACACTTCCAATGCAATGCAACCTCATGAATGATGGTCATGAAAACGACCCGGAACTTAGCATAAAAAATGGTTAGATGCTACCATCATCCACTTGACATGAGAGGGTTTAAAAACCATCCTTGAACCTGTAAAAACATGATAAACCAAGAGGTTAGATGATAATCAAAACTCAAGAACCAAGCATTAACTCTTTGAACTAGTTCACATAAAAATACATCATTGAACTAACTCAACCAAGTATTTGGCTTCTCAAATCAATCAACAAAAATACATTCCACCAAATGACTAGGTTTTGTTATGATAAACATGGACCTCTCAATCAACCAAAAATAATGACATGGGAGCTTAATCATTCAGTCACAAGGCAACCAAATCTTCAACAACAAAATGCTTCATCACACAAGTGTTAACAAATATGGCAAATGCAAATCATGCATAATATCATGGAACCACATTCATTCAAATGGCATTCTTGTTGATTAAAAGCTAACATTCATGAAGCATTACCATGAGTCCAAGAAATGAGCAAGTATCATTAAAATCACATCCATCAAATTCCAAGTTATAAGGTTGAGGATATTTTAAGTCCAAAAAATCTTATGATGAGAACCCATGAAAATACCCAATCAAGATTTTGAAAAGTTATTTAATGAAATGCATGAAATATAGAAGAGTCAACGCAATGCAATGAGTGAGTCAACTCCCTTTTTCAATAAGATCTTCATTGATGCACTCCTTTGAGTTCCAAACATGAATAATGGATTTTGATCCTGTAAATCAAAATATTCAAGGCATGAGATCCTTAATTACAAATTATTCATATGACTTTCAAATATGAACAGAGTTAACTCCCTTTTAGAAGAAGAGCTTCATTGATGGACTCCTTTAGATTCCAAGCATGAGCCATGAATTTGTGTTCCTACAAACCAACATAAATATAACATTAGTTCCTTAAACACCAAGGGTTCACATGGCTTTCAAGATTGAACATTGACTCCATCTTTCCACTCATCAAATCAAGATATAAAACATCAAATCAAGATATAAAACATGAACATGTTGCTCAATGGAACACATACACACACAAACACAATCGTTTTGATATCATTGAAACCAACTACGAACTAGGGGATGCAACACTAGTGTTATTGCCCATTGAACTATTATTGTATTTCATTGTTGAAGAGGCGTAATCTCGCACTGGACCTGAGCTGGGGGATGATCACCGAATAGTGAACTGCAAGAAAGGGAAACGGATCAGGGGGCCCACGGATGGTTCCATGGGGAAAACCCTCTGATGCCTATGTCAGTAGAGCAATGGTGGAAGCGATGAAGGGAGGAGGAAAAGAGAGGCGCGAGATCCCTCTACACCAAGATGGTGAAGTGGTTCCTGCTCACGGAGTTTAGGCGTGTGTTGGCCCTTACCTTTCACTGGAGGGAGTCCCATGTTTAAATAGTGCGCTGGCCTCATGAGTCCCGTAAGCTAAGGAGTTTCAGGCGAGAGTTACGTCCTCAACGTGGGCTCTTTACGTCCTCATCGTGGGGTCTTTATAGCCATGAGGAGTCATGGGTCCCTTATCCTCTTAAACTCCTGCTCATAATGGGTTTCTCAACGGCAGCGTGGATAAGCAATCGCCGGTCGATCCAAGCATGAAGGGTGCCAACCCTGTCCGGGCAATAGGCATAGCTCGGATGAAGGTAGGTCGGAGTGGGCGCTGAGCGCTTGCCTCTATCTCAATGAATAGATAACTCGGGCATGGGTCTTCCTCCGTTCTGACCGATGTTCGGGCCTTCCGAGCCTAAGGGCCGTCGAGGAAGGGTTTGACTCCGAGTAATCTTATTGGGATTTTTATCCTAAGTGGCCCCTGTGGGGCTGTCACTTGGATGAGCTGGGCCTCTTTTGGTCCTGACAGACCTAGTTCGACTGCTCTTCGATGGGCTACTGAAATCCCCCTCTCCACTTTCCCCCCTCATACTCCCAAGCTTTAGTAAGCTCGGAAGAGTAGCTGTTCAGGGTTTTGGATCAGCGTGGCTCAGGTGGGTGGAGATCTGGCGGTGTTAGTAAGCCACATGTCGTGGTCACCTGGGCCCGTAATAATGATGATCCTGACGGATTTGAACTGAAGGGCCCCCCTTTTCTCGGAGGTCGGAACGACGCACCGCCTTCAGCGCGGGAATATAGGCATTGCACGCTTATTGTCGCTCCAGACTCCCTCCATTTTTAGGGTTTGGCTCTCCTTCGTGCTTACTTTTGGGGCTCTTTGATGCATCGTGAGGACACGATGGAAGAGTAAAGGCTCGTAGCGGTGTTCGCGGAGTTGGCGGAGATAACTACGGAGGCGGCCCGACAGCTTCCCCTTCCTCTAGAGTCTTCGGGGTCCCGGGAGCGTCTTTCTTCAAGTTCCTCTCCAGATTTCATGGCGGACCAGCGTCCGGATGTCGAAGAGTGGGAGGGCGAGTCTGCGGTGAGGGCGGCAGCTCCAAACTGCAGCAAACTGGGGGAGGCAGAGGTGAAACGGTTGGAAAACCAATTTCATCTACCCCACAAGTTTTTCTTCGCCGCGGCTGCCCCGCATGAGTCGAGCTTGTATTCTCGTACGGGGCACATCTGCACCTTTCTACTGTCGTGGAAGGGTGGGTTCCGCCTTCCCTTCGAGCCCTTTATTCTCAAACTTCTTAATTTCTTCCAGTTGGCGCCCGTGCAGTTGGTAGCCAACTCTTATCTTCTTCTTTCCGCCTTTCGCATCCTCTACCGTCAATGCAGAGTTCCTCCTTCCTTGGACCTCTTCCACTATTTTTTTGAGTTGAAGGCGCATCCCTCGGCCGGGAAGGGCTTCTATTTCATCCAGGCGAGGCAGAATAGGAGCTGTATCTCCTTGGCCGCGAAGGATTCTTCGCACAAGGGGTGGAAAACCCAGTTCTTCTGGGTGGGGATCCTCTCGGTGGAGGAGACTTGGAGATGTCAAGTAATCCCCAATTTCCATTCGAATATTCCTCCAAGGCAGGACGAGTTTCCTCCGCATGTGGAAGAGTATGTGACTATTTTGCTGAAGCATCGTCAGTCCACAGAGGAGTTGGTTACTCCGGAGAACGTAGAGCGGTGTCTTCTTGCGAGGCTACAGTCGGCAGGTTTGGTCGCCACAAATCAGTTTCTTTTTCGGATGTTGAGACCATCTCCTTTTCCTAATCATATCTTTCTTCTGCGCAGATGCCAGGTGGCCGGCTTTGGAGGAGGCCGCAGAGGTGATCGATCTCGGCGGTGACTCGGCTGCTCCCACGGGTTGCTCCCGAGCCAGAGACAAGGGCAAGGGGGCGGCTCAGGGTGATTCTTCTGGGCCACAGGGGTCCAAGCGCAAGGATCCCGTGGAGGGCATGATCCGGGCCACCGTGAAGGCCAGGAAGCGGGCCAAGAAGGCCAGGGCCATTCTCGCAGCTGAAGGCGACCTTGCCGCGGCTCACCCCTCCGCCGAGCATGATGGGGCCTACCCTAATGGGCGAGCTCTCCCATCCGCCTAGCAAGAGGGGGCCGAGGAGGCTGGGGCTGCTCCTGCGGTTGGTGATGATGCTGGCTCGGCTCCCCCTTCGATCGGAGCCGAGGGGGCCGAGGCTGCTTCTGCGGTTGGCAGCGGTGCTGGCCTGGCTCTCCCCTTGGTAAGAACTGAGGGGGCCGTAGATGAGGCAGGTGACACTGGGACCACGGCTGGGATTGGGGCATTAACTGAGGCGGGCGACGCTCCAGGTGGTGGTGCAGGTGCCGAACCGGTCCAGGCTGGAGGGTCGCGAGAAAAGGCAACGCAGCTCTGACCGACCGAGGCATGAGGGGAGAACGAAGCTGCGGCTCGATCTGGGTCGTCCGGCGGGACGCCGACCGAAGAGAGGATCTCTATTTCGGTGGCCTTGGAGAGGCTCGGCATCCAGGGCCCTCTCTATCAAATATGTCACGGTATAGCCGCGAAGGTGAAGGGGGGAGACAGGTAGCACTCCCCGTCCATGGCCCTCGAGACGGTAATGGAGGGCGGCTTTGTCCTGGCCCAGATGGGGGCCACTCTGGCAGAAGCTTACGCTCGGTCAGAGTCAGAGCGGGCGAACCTGGCCTAGACCCTTGGTGGGTCTGACAGGAAGATGGCTCGGCTTGCCGAGGAGCATGATGGGCTTCGGCGTGAGCTTTCCTCAGTTAGCGAGCTGGCGCGGGCGAGCCAGGTGGAGGCTCGGGCATTGACCGAGCAACTAGCTAAGACCCACAAATTGCTCAATAGGAAGAGCAGGCTTCTTGAAGAGGAGCGTGTTGCTCGCACCGAGCTAGATGGCCGGTGGGAGGCCGAGCGTGCCGAGCTGGTGGACCGAGTGGTGGAAGCCGAACGCCTTCTGTGGGAGGCCAAGGCTGATTGGGCCGAGGCGGAGAAGCATGCGGCGGAGGCCGAGAAGCAGACGGTTGAGGCCGGACAAATGTTAGCCGAGGCGGAGCGCGAGAAGGTCGAGCTCGCTGGTAGGGTGGGATCGGCCGGGGCAGAGGCGCTTGAGCATTACAAACGCTCGGAGGCCTACCGGGTCGACCTTAAGGAGGCTGCCCTCCCCTACTACGAGTCGGGACTTCACCGAGACATCCGTAAGGGGTTCAAACAAGGCTACGACCGGGCCGTCTCTTATGCCGAGGAGCAGGCGTCCGAGACAATCGATTTCCCGTCTGGGCAATGCTATGACTCGGACTTGTCATCCTCCGGCTCCTCTACGCCGGAGGAAGAAGATCAGGGGGGCTCTTCGTTCGAGGGGTCGCCAACTCCGGATGCCTCGGGAGGGCACGCAACCGAGGCAGTTCCCACGCCGGTGGGGTCAGTGCCAGGTTCGGCCGTCGCCGAGGGTGCCGGGGGCAGACTGTCTGAGCCTTCCACTTCCGAGCTTTAGGGTGGGCCAGAGGCCTAATGTATCCGCTTTGCTCTCTCTTTTTATATGTCTTTTCCTTTTTCGAAGGAAAACTTTCCTTGTTGTATAGGGAAAAAAGTAAGGCAGTAGCATTATAATAAAGACTTAACTGTTTCGTATCATCGTTGCCGTATTTTGTTCAGCGTATCTGCAGTGATTAGAAAGTGCCGATACTTTCTGCGTGGATTTCACCTGATGGTTGGGCGAGCGTCTGACAGGGTGTCCTTCCGTTTTCTCATGCTTTGAATGCCTGGCCGCTTCGTGTGTCCCGCTGGGGCAGAAATGAGAAGTTTGAGGTGACCGTTCGTAGGGAGAGGTCCCCTTGCCCTATTTTCGAGGGGAGAATCATTTAAGGCAAATAGCCTCCCTTCGCCTATAAAAGGTCTGAAGGGCGTCCCTTCCTCTCCACCGCTTAGGGTTTTCCTCGACAGTCTTTCCTCATTCTTTCTTCGCGTAGCGTTGTGCCGCTATATTTGAAGCATGGAAGACGCTCTGGAAGATGATGCTGCTGACGACGGAGGGCAGAGAGTCCTTGCTGCTTCGGGTTTGAAGGAGGTTCAACGGCCAGCGGATAGGTTTCAAGAAGGTTTGACGTGCGGAGGCACGTCGTCTTCTTTTTACCTGTTTCGGGCGGCGCTTGCCGGGGGGGGGGGGGGAGATGGCGGACGGATGGGGGCATCAGGCATCCCTGCCGCCCTTCCCTTCCTGCTCGCTCCATGGAGGGGAGGAGGAAGCCAATTAAGCTCCCTCCTTTCCGGGCTTTCCCCTGCCTCCTCGTCCAGCTCTGCTGGTTTCTTTTTCCCTCTCGCATCCTCTTTCTCCCTCTTCTACTCTTCTCATCATTTCTTTCACTCTTCAGAGGATGTCTGTACTCTCTTCCTTCTAAAGAGTTGGTAGATTGGTGGGGAGGATGCCTTCATATGCGTTCCCTCTCCCCTTCCTCTTCCAAGTTCAACTTGGAAGGTAGTCTACTCCATCCTAATCCCTATGTCACCTTTGTCCCGAGCTACCCAAGCTAACGGGGTCGACTACCATTTATCCGAGCCAGTTTCTGCACAAGGCAGAGTCAGTGGCTGGATGCAGGAAGGTCAACCGAGTCAGCTGAGTGATGGGCTCATACGGCGGCGCCAGATGGATTTTTTTGCTTTTTTGACATGTACTTTCTTGGCTTCGGCCTTTCTGATGTACAAGCGAGTTGTTTGAATAAAGGAAAGGAGACTTTTGTTTTATTTCATGTCGTTTACACAATGCTCGGTATTCATAAGTAGAACTTGCATAGTGTAGTCACGTTCCAAGTCCGAGGGATGGGCTCTCCTTCCATCGTGGATAGTCGGTATGCTCCTTTCCCGAGCGTCTCGACCACTTGGTAGGGGCCTTCCCAATTAGGGGATAGCTTGCCCGCCGCCTCAAGTTGTCGAGAGGCTTCGGCTTTCTTGAGCACGAAATCTCCCGGTTGAAAGTGTCTATCTCAGACTTTGGCGTTGTAGTATCGAGTGAGGCGGCGTTGATATTCCGTTGCTCGGATGTCGGCAATCTCTCGGAGTTCATCTATTAGGTCGAGGTTTTCAAGCAATTTCTGGTCGTTTGCCTCGTGCAAGAAACAGATGACTCGGAGGGAGGGATTGGCAATTTCTAATGGGATCACGGCCTCGGCGCCATACACCAACTGAAAGAGGCTTTCACCGGTTGCCGTTCTGGGAGTCGTTCTGTGTGACCAAAGTACGTTCGGCAATTCCTCAAACCAGTTGCCCTTGGCTTCGCCAAGCCTGGTCTTGATGCCTTTTAAGATAGTCTTGTTGGCATTTTCGACCAGTCTGTTAGCCTGAGGGTGGGCGACCGAGGTGAAGTGATTGCGAATGTTTAGGTCGGTGCATCTATCTTGGAAATAACGAGAATCAAATTACCAACCATTATCGCTCACTATCACCCGGGGAATGCTTAGCGAAAGATGATCGACTTCAGGACAAAACTCCAGACGACTGTCTCGGTGATCCTTGCTGTGGCTTCGGCCTCGATCCATTTGGTGAATTAGTCGATGGCGACGATGACGAACTTCTTCTGGGCCTGAGTTGTAGGGAACGACCCGAGGATGTCGATTCCCCAGCGAGCGAAAGGATATGGCTCGGCTAGGGTAACGAGCTCCGTTGCCAGCTGATGGATCAAGTGGTCAAATCGCTGGCATCGATCGCAGTGCTGTACGTAGGTCGAGCAGTCACGCTGCAGAGTGGGCAACCAATAACCTTGTCGTAGCAAGATTATGGCGAGCGACCTTCCTCCTAAATGCGCTCCGCACAGGCCTTCGTGAGCTTCTTGAATCGCTCGGTTTGCTTCGTCAGTGCTGAGGCACTTCAAGAGAGGACCAGAGAAGGATCTTCGGTAGAGAGTGCTGTCCAGAATAATGAATCTCCAAGGTTGGTACTTCAATCTTCAGGCTTCCCGTGGGTCGGGAGGCTCCTGAGAGTCTTGGAGCCACGACAGGTAGGGGGTGCGCCAGTCGCTTGGGGAGGCCGGGTCAACAGCTAGGAGCTCCGAATCGATGGTCGGTCGCTCTAGATCTTCGAGAAGGACTGATCGAGTACCCTCGGGATCAAGAGAGGAGGCCAGCCGAGAGAGGGCATCCGCTCGGGAGTTTTCTTCCCGAGCTATTCGGACCACCTCAAAACTCTCGAACTGTTGTGCCATGGCTCTGACCAGCTGGAGGTATTTGACCATCGGTGCTTCTCAAGCTTCATAATCACCGTTGACCTGGCTAGCGACTAGTTGGGAGTCAGTGTGAATTCTGACTCGCTCGGCCCCCAGCCGCCGGGCCATGCGGGCTCCCGAGATAAGGGTTTTGTACTCGGAGGCGTTGTTGGACACCTGGAAGTTGAACTTCAAGGCGTATTGTAGCTCTGCTCCTTCGGGGGACTTCAAGAGGATTCCAGTGCCGCCTCCGGCTGAGTTGGAGGATCCGTCGATGAACAGTTCCCAGGTTGGCCCGAGCGCGGATGGAGATTTTTCTTCGATCGGGATAGTGCTCTCGGCGATGAAGTCAGCAAGCACCTATCCCTTGATAGCCGAGCGAGGCCGGTATGATATATCGTAGGCCCCGAGCATGATGGCCCACTTGACGAGGCGTCCTGAGGCTTCAGGGTGAGCGAGGATCCTGTTCAAAGGTTCGCCGGTCAGCACGGTGATGGAATGCCCTTGGAAATAGGGTCGGAGGCACTTGGCCGAGGTAACCAATGCTAGCATGAGTTTCTCGGTTGCGGGGTACCTTCTTCCAGCCTCGTTGAGCACCTTGCTGGTGTAGTATACCGGTCTCTCGACTCCCGAGTCATTTCTGACCAGGACCGAGCTAACTGTGGATGGAGTCGCCGAGAGATAGAGATATAAGGCTTCACTTAAGACAGGCTTGGAAAGCACCGGGGGCGAAGCCAGGAACTCCTTAAGCTCGGCGAATGCCCTTTGGCATTCCTCGTCCCATACGAACGTAGCAGATGCCATTTTGGGCCCCCGCAATAGTTTGAAGAAGGGTAGGCATCGTTCGGCCGCACGGGACAGGAATCTGCTGAGGGCGGCAATGCGCCTAGTAAGGCGTTGAACGTCTTTGATGCACGTGGGTGGGCGCATGTCCAGGATGACCTGGACCTTGTCGGGGTTGGCCTCGATCCCACGCTGGGTGACTAAGAAACTCAGGAATTTCCCGGATCTTACTCCGAAGGCGCACTTGGTGGGATTGAGCTTCATATTATACCTCAGGAGGGTGTCAAAGGTCTCAGTTAGGTCGATGAAGTGATTCTCGACCTTGGGGGTCTTGACAAGCATGTCGTCAATATAGGCCTCGACGTTCCGGCCGAGCTGTCCTTCGAACATATGATTGACCAGCCTCTAGTACGTGGCTCCAGCATTCTTCAAACCGAAAGGCATCCGGGTGTAGCAGTATACGCCGAAGTCGGTGATGAAGGAGGTCTTTTCGATGTCTTCTGGATCAATTCTGATTCGGTGGTAACCTGAATAGGCGTCTAGGAAACTGAGTATCTCGTTGCCCGAGGTTGAATCAACCAGTTGGTTGATGCTCGGTAATGGATAGCAGTCCTTTGGTGTAGCCTTGTTCAAGTCGGTGAAGTCCACGCACATTCGCCACTTTCCCGAAGCTTTGGCACCAGGACGACGTTGGGAAGCCACGTTGGGTACATGACTGGTCTTAAAAGACCAGTCTTTTCCACCATGGTGACTTTCTCCTTGATGATTGCCTGCTACTCTGGTGCGTGCTTCCATCGGCGTTGTTGTACGGGCTTCACGGTTGGGTCAAGGTTGAGCTTATGCATCACCGTCTCCTCTGGTATCCCGGGGAGTTGATCATCAGACCATGCGAAGACTCGGATGTACTCGGAAAGAAACTCTTTGTATTGATTCTGAACCTCAGACGGTAGGTCGGCTCCAATCTTTACTCCTAGGGTCAGGTCGTCGTTTAGGAAAACTGTTAGCAGCTCGCCTCCAGGCTCGGAGGTTGCGGGTTTTTCCTCGACTTCCCGGTGACCCTTGTTCTTCCCGTTCGGCCTTGTGGCTTCAACCGAGATATTATAGCACCTTCTGGGCATCGCTTGGTTACCTCGGACTTCCCCCAACCCATTTTTGGTGGGGAACTTCATCTTTTGGTGATAGGTAGACGGTACCGCTTTCATTCGGCTGAGGATTCCCCGGTCGAAGATTGCGTTGTATGCTATCATACCCTTGATCACTATGAAGTCCACTATGACCGTAACGGTTTTGGGTAGGGTGCCGAGAGTAACCGGCAGGCTTAGGGCTCCCTCGGGATAAGTGGCCTGGCCATTGAACCCGCAAAGGGGGGTTCGGATCGGGCGGAGTTTAGACAGATCCTCCCCCATCTTAAGGAAACACTCATAGGATAATACATCAGGGGCACTTCCATTGTCAACTAGAATCCTGTCTACGTTACAATGGTTTATCGTGGTCGATATGACTAGGGCGTCGTCATGTGGGGTGGTTAGCCCTCCCAAGTATTGGTCGGAGAAGACTATGACCTGGGGCTCACTTGGCGGGGCCCTGGGAGGCTCGATGGCTCGGCTCGCCCGCTCAGCATGACGCTTCCTTCCTCAGTCACTGTCTTCTCCTGATGTAGCTCCTCCAGCGATGACGTTGATATGGACCCCGCGAGGGGTGTTGTCGATTTCCTCTGGGGCGCCTCGATCTTCATTGTGCCTGGCCACGAACCGGGATAGGTGTCTCTGGCGGACAAGGTGCTCGATCTCATCCTGGAGCTGGTGGCAATCGCCGGTATGATGCACGTGGTCGCTGTGGAACAGGCAATGCTTGTTGCGATTGCGGTTTTTCTACCTCATTGGGTTGGGTTGGCGGAGAAGGCCCAAGCCTTTGATGTATTCATATATCTCATACACCGAAGCGGTTAAGGGAGTGTACCGCTCATACTTTCGGGACGGCTCCTTGGGCTCTCCGTCTCGGTTGCGCCTTTTTCCTTGGCCTGAGCTTGACTCGAGTGCCCGCTTCTTGTCCCCCTCTCGACCTGAGCCGGTTGCTCCTCTGCATGCACTGAGTACTACTTCGCACTCGGCGTGGCGCAAAGCCAGAGTCACTAGCTCGGCAAGGGTCGAGGGAGGGTGGAGGACAAGTTCACGGCGGAGGTTCTTGTCCCGGGTGCCCCCGGTCAGCGCGGTCTGAGGCTACATCCAGGCGGGAGATTCTCAGGGCTTCCGACTTGAATCGGTTGATGTAAGCCCGGAGTTTCTCCCCTTGCGCCTGTTACAGAGCGAATAGCCCTGCTATCGACCTCGGGGGGCCGCTACCGGTGAAACTCTCCTTGAATACTCGCCCGAATTGCTTGAAATCCCGGATGGATCCGGGGGCGAGGGCCCGGAACCACGCTTGGGCACCTTGGACCAGGGTGGTCGCAAAGGCTCGACACTTGATGGCGTCGGACGCTCCGTGAAGGGTCATCAGGGCGTCGAAGCTGTCGAAGTGGTCGGCCGGGTCGCCCTGGACGTCGTAGGACTTGAAGGTCAGAATGGAGGTTATGGGAGATACCTCTGCCTTCAAGATGTAATCGGAGAACGGGGATTTCTCCTTGTCATCCGCCGGAGAGACCTTCTGCAAGGCGCATAGGGCGCACTCTTGTTCTGTGAAACGTCTCTCGAATTCTAGCAATCGGAGGGATAGCTCCGGTTGTCGCTGCGTCGTGGGGCTGGGGGGGGCAGTCTTGGCGTTCCCCAGGGACTTCGGTCTCTGGGTTCAGACGGCGTGCCCCAGGCTTTCCCATTTTCTGTGTGGAGGAGGCTTCTTGCTCCGGAGGGGGGGCTTGTGAAGGTCCTCCTGACCTGTTACGGATAATCTGCCGGCCCCAGAGGGTGAAGCGGCCTCCGGCAGTGTTCTGGGACGCGTTCTCGTGGGGAGGGCTCTTCGGAGGGGCGCATGACCTTCCATCCCTGGCCGCTTGGGTCCTCATGAGTTCCACGAGGATGTCAAGTTTTGCGTTGAGGGATTGGAAAGCGTCAGCGCCACCGTTGAGTGGTAGCCCTACCACCGTGGGAGGAGGGGGTAGTTTGTCGGCTGGGGTGTTGGCGTTGGAGGGAGGGTTTTGTGAGACCTGAGAGGGGCCTTCACCCGTCGCCACCATGGCCTTTCCCCTGTCGCTGACGGACCTCCTCCCTGAACTTCTTCGCACCATACTGGCTCTTTGGTCGTTTCCCACAGATGGCGCCAGATGAAGAGGCGTAATCTCGTGCTGGACCTGAGCTGGGGGATGATCACCAAATAGTGAACTGCAAGAAAGGGAAACAGATTAGGGGGCCCAGGGATGGTTCCCTGGGGAAAACCCTGCGATGCTGAAGTCAGTAGAGCAATGGTGGAAGCGATGAAGGGAGGAGGAAAAGAGAGGCGCGAGATCCCTCTACACGAAGATGGTGAAGTGGTTCCTGCTCAGGGCGTTTAGGCGTGTATTGGCCCTTACCTTTCGCTGGAGGGAGTCCCAAGTTTAAATAGTGCGCTAGCCTCATGAGTCCCGTAAGCTAAGGAGTTTCAGGCGGGAGTTACGTCCTCAATGTGGGCTCTTTACGTCCTCATCGTGGGGTCTTTATAGCCACGAGGAGTCATGGGTCCCTTATCCTATTAAACTCCTACTCATAATGGGTTTCTCAATGGCAGCGTGGATAAGCAATCGTCGGTCGATCCAAGCATGAAGGGTGCCAACCCTGTCCGGACGATTGGCATAGCTCGGATGAAGGTAGGTCGGAGTGGGCATTGAGCGCTTGCCTCTATCTTGGTGAAGAGATAACTCGGGCATGGGTCTTCCTCCGTTCTGACCGACGTTTGGGCCTTTCGAGCCTAAGGGCCGCCGAGGAAGGTTTTGACTCCGAGTAATCTTATTGGGCTTTTTATCCTGAGTGGGCCCTATGGGGCTGTCACTTGGATGAGCTGGGCCTCATTTGGTCCTGACGGACCTAGTTCGGCTACTCTTAGATGGGCTACATAAATCCCCCTCTCCAATTGTTATTACATTATAAATGTTTACTATTAATGAATCTCTAGTATATCAATTGGTGATTTGAAAAAGGACAGATTAAATCTGTTTGGATCCTTTCACTATGCGTGAGACTTTACTCCGCCTTATACTAGGACCATTCTATTGATAAATGAATCGAATTATATTGTATGGTAATATTTACTAATGTTGAATGCTCATTTACTTTGTCATTGATTGAATAAAGTTTTAATGTACATGCTTTATTTGTACAATGTTAATATCATGACTTATGATCATAAAAAAATTAAAATTGGGTTAAATGTATTAATCTCATGTGTTATCTATTTAAAATTATGCCTAAGAATGGCTTATAAAAAAAGGATACCGTAAGTCACTTTGGATATGTTTATACATGTTATGACTAGGGACTATGTCTAGTCTCTTATTGGATCTATTCATAGACTCACCCTGTTGAACATTTTCAGGAGAAGCGATAGAAGAAAGCGAGGAGTGATCTCGCAGAGTTCTGACCGTAGCTTGGATTTACTACGTGTCATTGTCATAGGTAGTAAAGAAAAAAAAATGTGTGTGAAGTTTGGTTATGTAATAAATGACTTGTTAAATCGTTACCTTTATTTTGATCTATGTGGATGAATTCATTTGAATGTAAGCTGATGATTCGAGTAATTTTATTTCTGCTGCAATAATATCTTAGTATTTATGTGAAATTCTCAACCATAATGTATCGTTTGGGTTGTCCCACTGTGATGTTTCGATCGGAATCCGACGTGAGTCTTTACGACTGGACCGGATTTACGAGTCGGGACGTCACAGAGAGTGGTATCAGAGTCCAAGGTTGAGAATTTACATAAATAGTCATCTGCTTAATCCACATTCTAAAAACTTGAACTAGTAGGTAATTATGATGAAAACTTAACCGTATAATGGTATTATTAGACCATGGTGAGAGGAGGACGTCGTGTAGTTAAGAATGATGATGCTCAGGAGGAGCCGAGAGGACCCCCGTCTCCGCCCCTACCACCTTTGCTGGATTATGGGATGTTCATGCGAGGTCTGGTCCAAGCTATGCAAACCCAGGCTCAGACGCAGCCGGCACTTCAGGCGCAACTCCAAACTTAGGCAGCATCATCGCAGGAGCAGGTTTCTGGAGGGGTGACCATAATGGAAAGATTTCGGCGGATGTCTCCACCCTCTTTTAAGGGGGAGAGTAAGCCAATCATGGCGGAAAACTTGCTCTGTGAGTTAGAAAAGATTTTTCGGGTCATCTGGTGTGCGGATGAGGACAAGACAAGTATGGCGGCGTACATGCTGCAGGAGAGAGCGGACGTATTGTGGGCGTTTGTTCTAAGGAATCAACCTGACAGACTCGAGCCTGATATTTATTGGAAAGAATTCAGGCGGCTATTCACAACAAAGTACATACCGGAGCATGCGCAAGATAAAATGGAGCAAGACTTTTTGGCCCTAACTCAAGGGTTGATGACTGTGCTCGAGTATGAGGCCAACTTCGCAGAATTATCAAAGTATGCACCGCACATTGTTACAGATGAAAGAAGGAAGGTGAAGAAGTTTGTGGCGGGACTACGACCGTCGCTTCGGACCCGTCTAATTGCACTGGATTTTGCTACAATGGAGGCGGCTCTTGGCGCGGCATGTCATCAGGAGAGCAACATAGATTTATATCAAGAGGAGAAGAGGACTTCGACAAAGAGACCATCGGCACCATTTCACCTAAATGACAATGGCAAAAGAGTGATGGAGAATCCGCCGCGATCATTCGTGACAAGGAAGATCACACCACCTACAAGAGACGACGACAAACCAGAATGTAAACACTGCGGCAAGCGACATGGCGGGGAAGTTTGCTGGATCGCCACCGGTAGATGTCTTCATTGTGGCGAGAAGGGCCACATGATCCGAGATTGTCCGAAGATGATGCAGCCTGTAGCAGCTCGGTCAGTAGCAGTAGTAGCGGGTCTAATAGCAGCCATACCAGCAGTAGCGGGACCCGAAGGGAGATCCCGAGCGCCATCTCGGGTGTTTGCGCTAGCTAGAGAGAATGCTGAGCAGGCGGAGGACCTCACAGAAGGTACTATGGAGGAAGTTCTCGCATGAGAAGGCCACGTGGGAACCAGGAAGGAGATGAAGAAGAAGTAGCCTCGATTGTTCGGTATGTGATATAAACTCCAGACTTCGAGGACGAAGTTTTCTTTAAGGGAGAGAGGGTGTGATGCCCTACAAATTTATAGTTTAGTATTTTGTTTGATTAATAAAAATATATTTATGTATGTCTAAATGTTTAAATTATTAGTCTTATTATATTTATTTAAGTCATGGTAAAAAAATTTAATATAAGATAAAGAAAGAGATTTAAAAGTTAAGAGGAATAGAATAAAGAAAAATAAATAAAAAAAGTAAAACAAAAGAGAGAGAGAAGGGGGCGAATAGTTAAAAGAAAGGAGGAAGGGAGTAATTGATAAAAAAAGAAGAAGGGGCTTAAATGAAAAAAAAATTAAAAAAAATGGGAAAACTGGGCGGGCGGCCGCCCACACGAGGGCGTGAGCGGGGGCGGGAGCGCGTGCCCCCCCTCCCAACCGATTTTGGCATTTTTTTTAAAAAATATTTTTTTATTATTAGTTATTTAAATCTTTATCTTAGGTTTAAACCTCTTATTCATTTAGTCAATCTCCATGTGTCATATAGCTATAAAATAAAAAAAATAGGGGCTACTCAAAAGAAGGAGGCTTAGTGGTTGGTGAGAATATTGAAAGTCATATCTAAATTAAATAATATTAAAACAATAAGTTTAATCTCTACCTTTGATTAAAATCAATGGCTAAGATTGATTTAGGAAAAACCTTTATAAATAGTTATGAAGGGGGCCTCATTTACTTCCTTTGGGGCTGGCTACGTGAAGTGCAGAAGGAGAGGGTGTAGGACTAATTAAGGTGGTGTTAAAACTTCATTAAGGTAAGAGATTTAGCATTAATCCTCTCGATTAGTATGATTAACACATTTAAAATGATTTAAGGTGTGTTAATTAGCATCTATATAGATAATTTAAATCCATAGATTTTTATTTCACCATGTGTGATCATATCTTAGTCGAATTACCTTGAGATCATTAGTGTTAAGGCATGTGATTAAGGGTAAATTAAGTATTTATTACATTATGATTAGCAACGGTGTATGATAAATTTAGAAAGTTTTCAGAATCATGAGATCTGATATTCTAAGCTCTCTGTAAAAATTTCCATGTCTGAGTCAAAATCTTTTCATGTTTATGAATATTTTAATATTATTCTAAGGGTGTTTAATTATACTAAATGGCTAAATGGGTAATATAAAATCACCAAAAATTGTAGGAATGCATATTACGGTGAGACCCATGTGTAGACAAATTTTGAGTATTTTTGGATCACGATATTTCTATTAATAAATTTGTAATACATGAGATAAAATGAAATAAGTATATATAAATTAGAGATCATGTTCATAAAAATCGTAGGATTTTACAGTATGGTTCTTACATTGAGTGTGTTGTATTCTTAAAATACCAATGATTATAGACATATGTAAATGAGATTAAAGAATTTTTAACATTTTCTTAGAAATATAAAATTATGATATAAATAGAAATAATACATAGAAACATTTGTAACTTTACCAGAAGACTTAGATGCATGTTATAACTAATGTATTAAAATTTCTGCTTATTTTGATCATTGAATCTTGACTTGTATAATTTTAAACGTTTAAAAAAATAATTAAAAATATTTAATAAATATTAATATTCTGCGAAAAATCTTGAGAATATTACATAACTGATATTTGATCTTTATAAATTAATTGTTAGTATACTTTAGTCATTGGACACATTCTAGATAATTTTCTCTATTTAAAAGCTACTATTGTAAATGTTAGAAACTGATATAAATATTTAAAAATTAGAAATACTGAATGAAAAATAATTAAGTTTCTCATATATGATACTTTTGTCTCGAACAATATTCTGTAAATTTTGAGTGATTTTCTGATCATTGTGGACATATTTAATTAATTTACTATTCATGATACATTTTTGTTATTCTATCAAAATCTTAGTAATATAGTGTGAAAATAGTAACAAGTTTCCAAAATGATACTTCTATTATACATGATGGTTTGAAAAATTATGGTGATTTTTCGAGTACTGTGATTAAATTTAGTCAATTTTCCATGCATAGGAGAATTAAAATGATTCTGGAATAATTTGAATTCATATATGTAAAATTATGAAGACTTTTCTGTGTAATGTTACACACAACGGTGATTTTCAGTAAAATTTTAATGGTCTTCTGAATATGGTAGCTAAAGTTAGTAAATTTTTGATGCATGATTGAGTATAAATAACTCTGAAAAAATTATGAATACTATCTGAAAATTGATGATTATTTTTTGTTTCGATCCTACATGTTAATGTGTTAGTTCTCTGAAATTGCAACCAATTATGAGTTCTGTGAATAGAATTAGAAATTTTGGATATATATATGGAGTATAAGTAATTCTTAAAAAATTATTAATACTATCTAAAAAATGATGATAATTTTTTGTTTTGGTCCTTCATGTTAATATGTTGATTCTTTGAAATTTCGAGGTATTCTAATCTCTGTAAATAGAATTAGCAATTTTGATATATATATATATGCCCTTATATTTGGATAAGTTGAGAATTTCAGAAATAAAAAAAAGATTCTCAGTACTGGCATATTTTATACTTAATGTTAACGTATGAATTTTTGAGTGGCATGTGTCCATTTCATATAAATCATATATATAATTATCATACTGTTATTACTGCCAAATGGACACTGCCACCATAGGGGGAGGCTGGAACCAAGCCATAGAAATGCCCCTATAGGGAGGTTCACACTGTTTACTGGCCCCGAGGGTAACGGGGATGAAATCCTAGAGGTGGACAAGTACCACTAGTTAAGGTGGAGAGGACTTCTCCCGGTTCTGCGCAGTAACCAAAACTCATCACTATTTTTACCTAGGTGATCGAGTACCGACTAACTGTCCTTCTAGTGGTGATTTGGGCACTGTGTCTTGGTTATTTATACCACTATTACTACTCACTGAATTAAAATTGAAACTACTATTACTGCTTACTGAATTGATATTGAAACTACTGCTATTGACACTGAGTCATTATTGAAATGACTATTACTGCTCACTAAATTGAAATTGGAACTGCTATTGGTGTTCATTGAATCGATATTGAAACGACTGTTACAGTTCACTGAATTGATATTGAAGTTTACTGTTACTACTCATTGAACTGATATTGAAACTAGTGTTATTGTCCGTTGAACTATTACTGCATTTCATTGTTATTACACTATAAATGTTTACTGTTAATAAATCTTCAGTATATCAAATGGTGACTTGGAAAAGGGCAGATTAAATCTGTTTGGATCCTTTCACTATACGTGAGACTTTACTCCGCCTTGTACTGGGACCATTCTATTGATAAATGAATCGAATTATATTACATGGTAATGTTTACTAATGTTGAATGCTCATTTACTTTGTCATTGATGGAATAAAGTTTTAATGTACATGTTTTATTTGTAAAATGTTAATATCATGACTTATTATCGTAAAAAAATTGAAATTGGGTTAAATGTATTAATCTCATGTGTTATCTATTTGAAATTATGCCTAAGAATGACTTATAAAAAAAGGATACCGTAAGTCACTTTGGATATGTTTATACATGTTATGATTGAGGACTATGTCTAGTCTCTTACTGGGTCTATTCGTAGACTCACTGTTGAGGCCCGAATAGTGGCAATCAAGAGGGGAGGGGTGAATTGATTGGCCAATTAAAAATTACTTCCAAGTGAAAACTAGTTAATTAAACATACAAGCACTAGTCCTCACTCGAACATGATCACACTTGGGAATGGGTGTGGATAAGGGTAGGTGCTTAATGATAGAGGTTGTGTACGCTCAACTCACCGTAAAGCCCACTCGACAAAGAATGCGAAAAATCAAACACAAGTGACATGCGAAGTTTTTAGGTGGTTCGGGTACACTGCCGTGTCCCCTACGTCCACCCCTCACACGTGAGGATTAAGACTTCACTATGAAGTGAGCCACACACACACGCTGTGTAGAACAGCAAACACACACACACACACACACACACACACACACGACACCCGATCTGGGCTGCTAAACATATACACACACACACGTTCGTGTTTCCGAACACGAACACCACACACAAGAATTTGATTTAAGATTTACAACAGATGCACAAGGTCAAGTAAAAAGATTCAGTAAAAAGGAGAGTGAAGAAATGTTTATCGTGGTTGAAGCTCCCCCTTTCGCTTCTCCGGATGTAGTTCAACCCTTTTGCAAGTGAAAGAACGATCTTGGAGGAAGTATGAAGCAGTGTCGCACGAACAAAGGTTGCAACTTAATATCCAACGCAGCTTTCAGTTGTAGATGGTCTTGAGGCTTGATTCAAGCTTCTTTCCTTCGCTTTCAGGTTCAAAACAAGGTGGGAGTGGAGCTTGGAGCTACTGCTGCGACCCTGCACACACAAGGATTAGAGAGAAAGCCCAATTTCAGATCTCACCAAGACTCTCTTAGGGTTTACACCCAAATGATATGTATATATTGGTATAGGACGATCAGGGACAGCCTAGAGACCAGATCCATAATTTTAGGAATGTTTTAGGGATGTTGGGATGACTTTCGGTGCGATGCCACGGAAGTCAAAATTCACGGCTCGGGTTCGATACTGAAAGGGTCGACCCTCGGGAGAGCTAAAACGGGTTCTCGACAAATGGGTCGACCCTTGGTGTCGACCCTCGGGGGTTTCCCAAACGGGTTGGAAATTAAAGCGACCAGGGGTCGACCCTTGGGGTCGACCCTCGCGAGAATGGGTCGACCCTTGCAGTTGAGGTAAAAGAACCTGTCGGTTGAAAAAACAAGGTATCAGGGGTCGACCCTTGCGGTCGACCCTTGCGGCTGAGGGTCGACCCAATGGGTCGACCCTTTCAGCTGGAGTTTAAAAGCTCATGTGTTTGTGCAGAACCAGGGGACTTAGGGGTCGACCCTTGTTCCAGAACTTCCATAGAATGGATTAAAAGGACATAGGAAGTCCAAGAAACAACCAAGGGGTTTCAAGTTGGGGTTTTCGACCATTAAAGGGAATGTTGCTAAGACAAGAATAAGAAAACCCAATTCATTTAATCTTAGATAAGACCTAAACCAATTTAACCCTTGTGATCAAAATAATGAACTTCAAACCACATGATCAAGGGCCAATAAGTTGAAGTTGATCTCACCAACCATCCTTGAGTTCCTTAATCACTTAGGCACGTTCCTTGCCCTGTAAAGACATACATTCTTAATTAGATTTAGCATTGTAATTTAAATTCAAACGCCTTAGCAGGCGAAGTTACTCTTGTACCTCCAAAAGCTCCAAGACTACATCAAGGATGAGCATTTCCAAAGCTTTTCAAGTTAGAACAACTCAATTTCAATTCATAGAAATATGTAGTGTTTGGTCATCATCAAAATCTATTTAGTATACCAACAAGGAGGGGGTTCAACAATCTCCCCCTTTTTGATGATGACAAAATACTATATTCCTTGCATAAACAGATGACTTCAAAAATGATGTAGTATTCATGTGGAATTCAACCATCAACCTCCATATCAAGAATAAAACTTTCATACTTTACATGAATCATTCAAGAAACATCATAGCATGAACCATACCGATCCAAACATATAAGATTGACCATAAAAGGCAAGATTTCTGCCGACAACATAATTTAAAGGTTAACAAGGTTTGAGTTCAAAGGCAAATGACAATATGCAATGCATGAGATGCAACTGAAATGCAACACAACTGAAATGCAACACTGCTAATGAACAGAAATAAAGGCACACATGCATGCAAGCATACAACACACAATAACATATAAGTAGCCGAAGAGCCGGGGCACACATATATGCCTAAAAGTTCTCCCCCTTTGGCATCATCAAAAAGGAGGGGGTGAATAAGGATAAGTAGGGTGCCATTCTACAGGAGCATAACCACTTCAATCATCATCCGGAGTGGATGGACGTGATGGACGCCGAATATAATCCAGAATTTCCTGTAACATTTGGGTTTGATCGGCCAAGGCGTCGGTGAAGGACTGAGTGCACTCATCGTGAGAAAGCTTCAGATCATGAAGGTCCTTTGTCATAGCATCAAAAGTCTCCCCATACGTGTCTAACCGATCATCAATAGAATCTAAGCGATCCATGAGCAGCTGAACCGCCTCGGAGGGCATCTCTATAGCAGGAGCATGGGGTTGTTCCTCACCGGCCGGCTCTCCATCATCCTCATCTTCCTCATCAGAACTGTCGACTGGAACGTCACTTTTCAGTTGGCGAACAAGCTCACCATTTCTGAATTCATAGCCCATGTGGTGACAGATGGGGTGCATTGTAAAAATATCAGCCTCTCGAATAGTTTGGGAGGATTCCTTGGACAGATCTAGCTCCATGTATACAAAAATGGCAGTCAATGCGGCGGCATATGGTAAACTTCTGTTCTTGTGCTTCATGCTTGAACACATATGTTCCAAAATAAGTGCGGGAAAACAGATTGGGATACCACCCAAGAAACAATAGAATAAAAACATGTGGATTTCAGTGACTTTTTCATGTCCTCCCCCTCGCGACAGTAAGATGGTTGTAATCATCCGATGCAAAATGTATTGTAGGGGAGGAAATTGATTAGCATTTAATCCAACAAGCGACTTATCACCCTTATCTTCGGATGTCATGTATTGATAGACTGTTTCATCTGGAACCAAAATATTGCCAAAAGCATACCCCTCAATTGATAAATTAAAAGTAGCACTTAGAAGCTCCGGTGAGGAGATAACTTGATTCCCATTCATTTGTGTAATTGGTGTGTCACCGTCCATAGACAAATTACTATAAAACTGATGCACCATATTGGGATAAATGCGGCGATGTGCAGACATGAAAAAATCCAGATTTGGTTGACTGCAAAGAATATCAACAAGGCTTGGAATAGTGGCTTAGATTACCGAAATCGACCGCCCGGGGACGGAGAACTTTTCGATCCAAGACCTTGCTGGCCGATGGGTGGCCTCTAAGAGCTTCAGCTTGAGCAGCCTGTTTAGAACGAACTTCTCTAGTAGAGCTCGTTGCAACTCCTCTGCGAGAGGGGCGTCTCCTTGGGGCCATCTTGAACACAAATCGAAAGAATCACTTGATGGGGTATAGAACGAGATGGTTTAACTTGGAAGACTAAAACATAGATTAGAGATCCTCCACACTCACGAAGAGTTTACCTCAGGTGGATTGAAGATCAAAAAATGACCCTTGGAGCCGCAAGAAGGAGATGCGCGCAGGTGGCCACCGGAGGAACCGCGGCTAGGGCTTGAGAGATTTAAAGCCAAGAATGGATTTTTAGGGCTTGCAAGGGGTGGTGGCTAAGCTTGAAAGGGGGTAAAAGAGGTTTCATAAGCATGGGAGGGGCCAACTTAGGGTTGGAGCCCCATTTGCTAACAGCGCGGTCGCGACAAGTCCGCCCGGCCAGTTCAGGTCGACCCATTGGGTCAACCCCAGTACCCTCCACCCCCGGACAGAATCGGGTTACACGAGGGTCGACCCATACCCTGGTTTTTAGCATTTTAAAGATAAACGAACCAGGAGGGCCAAGGAAAGATTGGCTCAAGTCCCCGATGATAAAAAACTAGGTGAAATTAAGAAAAATTTGAATAATATGAGGGTTGTAATCAATTGGGGAGATGTTTGAGAAAACGAATAAGATTATATTTGACGTTTATGGTCCAATGATCCGAATTTCAGATTTTGATCAGTTTGTGCTCTGTTGTTGGCATGTTAATATATCCAAGGTGATTTCGGCCATAGAAATAGCAATAAACATGTGTGTATACAATATACATAGAAGAAATGCAGAAACACATCAACGTGATTGTTCACACAATTTGATTTTTCTTTTGTTTTTCACACAACATAATGCACATGTATGGCAAAGGAAAATCCAGTTATGTATTACACTTATGCAAATGCAAGTTATGCAACAACCTATACACACATAGACGCACATGATCATGATTCAGACTCATCTACCGTACCCCTAGTTCTCTTCTAAATGTTGTGAATTTTTCTTCACTAAGAGGTTTGGTGAAAATGTCATCAATTTGACGATCTGTTTCAATAAAGTTGATTTCTACATCACCCTTGCTTACATGATCCCTAATGAAATGATGTCTAATTTTAATATGCTTGGTGCGAGAGTGACGAACAGGGTTCTTTGACAGGTTTATGGCTGATGTGTTATCACAAAGGATTGAGGTGTTTTTGAAGGACATGCCATAGTCAATAATTTATTGTTGGATCCATAGCACCTGGGCAATACAGCTACCGACAGCCACATACTCGGCTTCGACGGTTGATAGTGCCACTGAGTTTTGTTTCTTGGAGGCCCATGAGACCACGCATCTCCCAAGAAACTGGCAATACCCGCTGGTGCTTTTCCGATCCACCTTAGAACTCGCATAATCGGCGTCGGAATAAACAATTAAGTCAAACCACAAATTACGCGGAAACCACAATCCCAAATTAACTGAACCAGCAATATATCTGAAAATGCGTTTAACAGACGACATGTGTGATTCCTTTGGGTTTGATTAAAATCGGGCACACAAACACACATCAAATTGGATGTCGGGTCTACTGGCAGTTAAATATAGCAATGAGCCTATCATGCTTCTAAAGAGTTTATGGTCCACGGATTTACCTGATTCATCTTGATCAATTTTTATTGAGGTGGACATGGGAGTTGGTTGTGGTTTGGTAGAGGTCAGATTGAACTTTTTCAGCAGCTCCATTGCATACTTCTTCTGATGTATGAACATACCGTCAACCGTCTGTGTGACCTGTAATCCCAAGAAGAATGTCAATTCTCCCATAAGACTCATTTCAAACTCACTTTGCATCAATTTGGGAAAGTCTTTGCTGAGAGCATCTTTGGTAGAGCCAAAAATAATATCATTTACGTAAACTTGAACAATTAAGATTTCCTTACCATTCAACTTTGTGAAAAGGGTTTGATCAACATTACCTCGTTTGAAACCATTTTGAATGAGGAAATCACTTAACCGTTCATACCATGCCCGAGGTGCTTGTTTCAGACCGTAGAGTGCCTTGTCTAGCTTGTACACATGGTCTGGATGCTTCGTGTCCTCAAACCCCGGTGGTTGCTCCACGTACACTTCCTCTTGTATGTAGCCATTCAAAAATGCACTTTTAACATCCATTTGAAACAATCTAATGTTGTCATGCAAATGCTAATAGAACTCTCACTGCCTCGAGTCTTGCTACTGGAGCAAAAGACTCATCAAAGTCGATTCCTAATTCTTGGCTATAGCCTTTGGCTACAAGCCTGGCCTTGTTCCTAGTTACCACTCCTTGATCATTTGTTTTATTTCAAAACACCCATTTGGTTCCGATCACAGAGTGGTCTTTTGGGCTTGGCACGAGGAACCACACTTTGTTCCTTTGGAACTGGTGTAGTTCTTCTTGCACGGCCAAGATCCATGATTCATCCTTCAAGGCCTCTTCTATAGAGTGAGGTTCAAACTGGGAAAGTAAAGCAATATAGTCCTGATTTTCAACTTCCCTAAAAGAGGTTCGTGTTCTTGTTCCGTCTTCAACATTGCCGATCACATTCTCCGGCAGATGGTCCTTTTCAAAAGTCCATTGCATTGGAAGCTGCTGTTCAACCCGAGCTTCCTAATTTTCATCATCTTCTTGTGATTCTTCTTCTTTCTGTTTCTCAGTTCTTCCTTCCACCTTTCGGGTATCATCTTCATTCATCTCTTCGTCCTTTGTCACTTTTGGGGTCAAATTTGGCCAGGTCCACCTTACCATTGTTGTGAATGTAACAAGCTGAATCGAACGGTCTAAAATAGGAGATGTTTGGCTTCTTACCTCGGTACAGCTCATAGGGAGTTTTCTTCAACAGTGGTCTTACCATAGCACGATTGACAACGTAGCAAGCAGTGTTCACTGCTTCAGTCCAAAAGTACCTCGGCAAATTGTTCTCGTTTAGCATGGTTCTTGCCATCTCAATTAGCGTCATATTCTTTCTTTCAACAACACCATTCTGTTCGGGGGTTCTTGGTGCGGAGAAGTCATGCGTATGGCCTTGAGCCCTGCAAAAGTTGCTGAACTCATGGTTATCAAATTTCTTATCGTGATCGCTCTACACGGCTTTGATGCAACACCCCTTTTCATTTTGAACTATCCTGCAAAATGCTTCAAACTCCATCAGGGCATTGTTTTTTTGTGAAAGGAGGTAAACCCAACAAAATTTTGAATAATCATCCACAATGACAAAGCCATACAATTTACCACCCAAGCTATGTGTTGTGCTTGGTCCAAATAGGTCAATGTGGATTAACTCAAGGGGCCTTGATGTAGTTACATCATTCTTACACTTGAATGATGTCCTTGTTTGCTTACCCATGCTGCACGCCCCACAGACTCCTTCATCAGTAACCTTCAGCTTAGGCAATCCAACTACCAAATCATTTCGAGACAGTTTTAGCAAAACATTAAAACTAGCATGCCCAAGTCAGAGATGCCAAAGCCAAACATCATCATTATTCCTTGCAACCAAACATAGATTTTTATGAGAGGGTTCATCCAAATCAATCATATATACATTGTTATGCCTAAAACCAATGAACATTATCTCATGAGTATTTTTATTCACAACAGTGCAGTGGTTAGAATCAAAAGTCACATTGCATCCTTTATCACAAAGTTGACTTATACTCAAAAGATTATGATGCAAACCTTTCACAAGCAAGACATTCTCAATGGCATGATTTTGATTCTTACATATCTTACCTTCTCCGATGATTTTACCTTTGTCCTTACCACCAAATGCCACTGTTTCACCATCCTTTTCATGCAGGTCCGCAAATAATTCTTTGTTTCCCGTCATGTGCCGAGAGCATCCACTGTCCAAATACCACCTATTCCTTTGAGCTCTCAAGCAGACCTGCAATCACAACAAACGTACTTATGTAGATTTTGGTACCCAAGCAAGCTTGGGTCCACGATGGTTAGAAACATGAGGCATGTATTTTCTATTTCTAGTTCGAGCAAAATTTTCATCATCAATTTCCAGAATTCTGCAGTCATACATGTCATGGCCCATCTTTCCACAATAGAAATAAGTAATGGCTCTATCTCTTTTTCTCCTCCTTCCCACATTAAAAAAGGAATTATGTACATGTGTCTTTGGCATGGAAGGAAATGAGCTTTTGGGGGCCCATTGAGTTGTTTGAGTTTTCGATTTCTCAAGGATGGCAAGAGCATCCATAAACTCTTTTATTTCAGCCATTTGTGATTGAATCTGATTTTCACCCTTTTCTTTGGCTTGATTGTATGCAATGCTTTCAAGCTTTTCTTGTTCCACATTATTTTTCAAATATTCATGCATTTTAAGTAGTGTGGATTGTTCTTCTCTCATGCATGAAATTTCTTCTTCAAACAGTTCAATTTTGAATGCAAGAATTTCATTCTCATGTTTCAAATTTTCATTTTTTGATTTTAAGTCATGGCATTTTTCACAGGACTTTTCAGCATGCACAAAATGATCAATTTTCTTTTTCAGATTTCTATTTTCATATTTGAACCTTTTACATTTTTTATACAAGGATTCATAGGCAATCTGCCATTGTTCACAAGTAAGAGTTTCAGTTTCAGAATCTACCTCATTTCCATCGTCGTCATTGGCCACGAAGCATAGGTTCTGGACCAGCTCATCTAGTCCATCTTCATTCCCAGACTCTTCCTCATCTTCATCGCTCCAAGTGGCCACCATGGCCTTGGGCTTCTTGAATTTTCCTTTCTTCAGCTTCTTCATCAGATCGGGGCACTCACCCCGCATGTGACCGGGTTTCTTACATTCGTAGCAGATCACTTCTTCTTTCTTGCTACTTTCTCCTCTGTTCGGACCTTGCCTTCTTGGTCCCTTTTTGAATTGACCACCGAAAATTCTAGTCCTTTTGACGAACCTTCTTGCCCTTCTTGTAATCATGGCAACCAGCTCTTCATCTTCAGTGTTGTCGGTTGAATCATTGTCACTGCCCTCTGAATCTTGTGGATTCACTTTTAGGGCCAAAGGTGTGACTACATTCTTCTTTTTGTGGTCCTCCTCGCTCCTTTTGATGTTGATCTCATATGTCATCAGGGAGCCTATCAACTCGTCTAGAGTTAAAGTGCTAAGATCCTTGGAATCCTCGACTATAGTGGCCTTTGTATGCCACTGTGATGACAGGGATCTTAGAACTTTCCTGACGAGCTCCTTGTTTGAATACTCCTTACCTAGACCCTTTAGTCCATTTGTTATTTCTGTCAGTCTTGCGAACATATCAGAAATGGACTCGTCTGGTTTCATCATGAATAGCTCGTATTCCCTGATTAGCAGGTTCGCCTTGGTTTCCATTACTTCTGACATTCCTTCGTACATAAGGCGTAACTTGTTCCATATCTCCTGCACAGAGAAACACATAGAAATGCGTGAGTATTCGTTAGGATGAATGGCACACTGAATTATATTCATAGCTTTTAAATTTGCTGAACACTTCTTTATATCTTCTTCATCCCACTCATCCTCTATCTCAGATAAGACATACGGACCCTTACTTATGACACGCCACACATCATAGTCATGGGCTCGTAGAAAAACATACATTCTATTTTTCCAATAAGGATAATTTGATCCATCAAAGAAAGGAGGCCTTTGAATCAAATGTTATTCGGGCATCATCCTCTTGTTTGCCATCTAAAGAGATCTAGCTCTTCGACCGTGTGGTCGAGTAAAACAGAGACCAAAGCTCTGATACCAATTGTTGAGACCCGAATGGTGGCAATCAAGAGGGGAGGGGTGAATTGATTGGCCAATTAAAAATTACTTCCAAGTGAAAACTAGTTAATTAAACATACAAGCACTAGTCCTCACTCGAACATGATCACACTTGGGAATGGGTGTGGATAAGGTTAGGTGCTTGATGATAGAGGTGGTGTACGCTCAACTCACCATAAAGCCCACTCGACAAAGAATGTGGAAAATCAAACCACAAGTGACACGCAAAGTTTTTAGATGGTTCTGGTACACTGCCGTGTCCCCTACGTCCACCCCTCACACGTGAGGATTAAGACTTCACTATGAAGTGAGCCACACACACACGCTGTGTAGAACAACAAACACACACACACACGGCACCCGATCTGGGCTGCCAAACATACACACAAACACACACACACGTTCATGTTTCTGAACACGAACACCACACACAAGAATCTGATTTAAGATTTACAACAGATGCACAAGCTCAAGCAAAAAGATTCAGAAAAAAGAAGAGTGAAGAAATGTTTATCGTGGTTGAAGCTCCCCCTTTCGCTTCTCCGGATGTAGTTCAACACTTCTACAAGTGGAAGAACGATCTTGGAGGAAGTATGAAGCAGTGTCGCACGAACAAAGGTTGCAACTTAATATCCAACGCAGCTTTCAGTTGTAGATGGTCTTGAGGCTTGATTCAAGCTTCTTCCCTTCACTTTCAGGTTCAGAACAAGGTGGGAGTGGAGCTTGGAGCTGCTGCTGCGACCCTGCACACACAAGGATTAGAGAGAAGGCCCAATTTCATATCTCACCAAGACTCTCTTAGGGTTTACACCCAAATGATATGTATATATTGGTATAGGACGATCAGGGACAGCCTAGAGACCAGATTCATAATTTTAGGAATGTTTTAGGGATGTTGGGATGACTTTCGGTGCGATGCCACGGAAGTCAAAATTCACGGCTCGGGTTCGATACTGAAAGGGTCGACCCTTGGGGTCGACCCTTGGGAAAGTTAAAACGGGTTCTGGACCAATGAGTTGACCCTTGGGGTCGACCCTCGGGGGTTTCCCAATGGGTTGGAAATTAAAGCGACTAGGGGTCGACCCTTGGGGTCGACCCTCGCGAGAATGGGTCGACCCTTGGGGTCAACCCTTGCGGTTGAGGTAAAAGAACCCGTCGGTTGAAAAAACAAGCTACAAGGGGTCGACCCTTGGGGTTGACCCTTGCGGCTGGGGGTCGACCCAATGGGTCGACCCTTTCAGCTGGAGTTTAAAAGCTCATGTGTTTGTGCATAACCAGGGGACCTAGGGGTCGACCCTTGTTCCAGAACTTCCATAGAATGGATTAAAAGGACACGAAGTCCAAGAAACAACCAAGGGGTTTCAAGTTGGGTTTTCAACCATTAAAGGGAATGTTGCTAAGACAAGAATAAGAAAGCCCAATTCATTTAAGCTTAGATAAGACCTAAACCAATTTAACCCTTGAGATCAAAATAATGAACTTCAAACCACACGATCAAGGGCCAATAAGTTGAAGTTGATCTCACCAACCGTCCTTGAGTTCCTTAAGCACTTAGGCACGTTCCTTGCCCTGTAAAGTCATACATTCTGAATTAAATTTAGCATTTTAATTTAAATTCAAACGCCTTAGCAGGCGAAGTTACTCTTGTACCTCCAAAAGCTCCAAGACTACATCAAGGATGTGCATTTCCAAAGCTTTTCAAATTAGAACAACTCAATTTCAATTCATACAAATATGTAGTGTTTGGTCATCATCAAAATCCATTTAGTATACCCACAAGGAGGGGGTTCAACACTCACCATGTTGAACATTTTCAGGAGAAGCGGTAGAAGAAAGCGAGGAGTGATCTCGTAGAGTTCTGACCGCAACTTGGATTAATTACGTGTCATTGTCATAGATAGTTAAGAAAAAAAATGTGTGTGAAATTTGGTTATGTAATAAATGACTTGTTAAATTGTTATTTTTATTTTGATCTATGTGGATGAATTCATTTGAATGTAAGCTGATGATTCCAATAATTTCATTTCCGCTGCAATGATATCTCAATATTTTTGTGAAATTCTCTACCGTAATATACCGTTTGGGTTGTCCCACTGTGATGCTTCGATTAGAATCCGACGTGAGTCTTTACGAATAGACCGGGTTTACGAGTCGGGGTGTCACATTCCAACTATATCATAGTGGGACCAGAATCCCATTAACATTATGGTAGTGGCCTTGTGGCAGCACAACAAACCGCCCCATACTTAATGGGTAGGCAACTCTTGCCAATTGCAACTCCTTGTAACTCCTGGTATATTTAGCCTCCAGACCACTTGTGACCTTGTGGCAGTACAACAAATCACAAAGTCTGGTTAGGCTAGACCCATTGTTACGTTATAAGAGTGGGTTCAAGACATGACCCTTATGGCAGCATAACAAAGCCATACCGGCACCCATCCCAAAGTTCAACCTAAGCCTTAGTCTAAGTCTCTGCCCCGTTGTTGTGAGGGCCTTGTGGCAGCACAACAAACCCACACAGTCTAAGAGCAGCACACTTAGACCATAACAACGGAAGGCTATGTGGGTCATTCTTAATGCCTCATGTTTACAACCAAATATGAGATCGAGGGGTTTTAATTAAATTTTGGTCTCATCAATGTAGGTGCTACATACATATAAGAATTTGGAGTATCGTATATACTCTAAATATATAAATGTGTAATAAGTATCACATCCACATATATCATTTATATGCATTAATACCAATGGATGATCATGGACCTTGAAGAGACATGATCTCGCGCTGGTCCTGAGCTGAGGAGATGATCACCGGATAGTGAACTGCAAGGAAGGGAAACGGATCAGGGGGCCCAGGGATGGTTCCCTGGGGCAAACCCTCCGATGCTTAAGTCAGTAGAGCAATGGTAGAAGCTATGTAGGGAGGAGGAAGGAGATGCACGAGATCCCTCTACACCAAGGTGGTGAAGTGGTTCTTGCTCAGGAAGTTTAGGCGTATATTTTCCCTTACCTTTCGTTGGAGGGAGTCCAGGGTTTAAATAGTACACTTGCCTCATGAGTCCCGTAAGCTGAGGGGTTTTAGGCCGGAGTTATGTCCGCAACGTGGGCTCTTTACGTCCTCATCGTGGGATCTTTATTGCTTTGAGGGATCATGGGTCCCATATCGGCGTGGGTCTTTCTCTGACCTGACCGATGTTCGGGTCTTCCGAGCCTAAGGGCCGCCGAGGAAGGTTGTGATCCCGAATGATCTTATTGGGCTTTTTAGCCTAAGTGGGCCCTGCAGGGCTGTCACTTGGATGAGCTGGGCCTCGTTTGGTCCTGATGGACGTAGTTTGGCTGCTCTTTAGATGGGCTATAGAAACCCCCCTCTCCACTTGTCCCCCTCCTACTCCCGAGCCTTGGTAGGCTCGGAAGAGTAGCCGTTAGGGTTTTGGACCAGCGTGGCTCAGGTGGGTGGAGATCTGGCGGTGTTAAGACGTCACATGTCATGGTCACCTGGGTCCATAATAATGATAATCCTGACGGATTTGAAATGAAGGGGCCCCCTTTTTCTCGGAGGTCGGAACGGCGCGCCGCCTCCCGCGTGGGGATAAAGGCGTTGGGCGCTTGTTGTCATTCCAGACTCCCTCTGTCTTTAGGGTTTGACTCACCTTCGTGATTGCTTTAGGCTCTTTGATGCATCGTGAGGACACGACGGAAGAGTAGAGGCTTGCAGCGGTTCGCAAAGTTTGCGGAGATAACAGCAGAGGCAGTCCGGCGGCTTCCTCTTCCTCCAAAATCTTCGGGGTCCCGAGAGCATCTTTCTTCAAGCTCTTCTCTGGATTTTATGGTGGATCAGCGTCCGGATGCTAAAGAGTGGGAGGATGAGCCGGTGGTGAAGGCGGCGGTTCCAAGCTGCAGTGAACTGGGGGAGGCAGAGGTGAGAAGGCTGGAGCACCAGTTTTGCCTGCCCTACAAGTTTTGCTTTACCGTGGCTGCTCCACATGAGACGAGCTTGGACTCTCGTACATGCCATATCTGTACCTTCCTTCTGTCATGGAAAGGCAGGTTTCGCCTTCCCTTCGAGCCTTTCATTCTTAAGCTTCTCAATTTTTTCCAATTGGCGCCCATTCAGTTAGTAGCCAATTCCTATCTTCTCCTTTCCACCTTTCACATCCTCTGCCGTCAATGCGGGGTTCCTCTTTCCTTGGACCTCTTTCACTATTTTTTTGAGTTGAAGGCGCATCCCTCGGCCGGGAAGGGTTTCTATTTTATCTAGGCGAGGCGGAATAGGAGCTGCATCACCTTGGCTGCGAAGGATTCTTCGCATAAGGGGTGGAAAACTCAATTCTTTTGGGTGGGGATCTACTCGGTGGAGGAGACCTGGAGGTGTTCCGTAATCCCCAATTTCCATCTGAATACCCCTCCCAGGCAGGATGAGTTCCCTCCACATATGGAGGAGTATGCGACTATCTTGCTGAAGCGCCGCCAGTCCACAGAAGAGCTGGTTACTCTAGAGAACATCGAGCAGTGCCTTCTTTTGCGACTGCATCCGTCAGGTTCAGGTGCCACAAATTAGACTCTTCTTCGAATGTTGAGACCATTTTTTTCTTTTTCTGACGATATCTTTATTCTGTGCAGACACCAGGCGACCGACTTTGGAGGAGACCACAGAGGTGATCGATCTCAGCAATGACTCGGCCACCGACGAGCCGCGATCTCCCAAGGGGCGCACCCTATGTAAGGCCCGTGCCTTAGTGGATCCTTAGTGGTTTGGATCTGATACTTGTTCTGGAATTTCTGACTATTTTCCTATATTTTTAGGAATTTTCCTGCTATTTGTTTGGATTTATTTGGAGTTAATTGAGGGTTATTAGAAATTAATAAGATTTTAATATATATAATGATTATATTATATATATTTTATTTTTTTTATTTTCTTTTAATCCCTCACCCTCTCTCTCTCTCTCTCCCCCGTCGATCTCTTTCTCTCACGCTCTCTCTCTCTCTTCGTTCGATCGCCCTCTCCCCTCTCCTAGGGAAAGTAGGCGAGACGACGTCGGATTGAAGCGTGGTTGGTGCCGGTGGATTCCTCGCGTCGAGAGGAACGCGTGGGTACCCATTTCGGCGCGGTTCGGTGATCGTGGGAGGGGGATGGTGTGTGAAGGCTCCGTGAACCCTCCTCCGTGCATGCGGCGTTTCCGACCGTTTCGGCTTGCAAGAGGTAGGGGGATGGACTCCTGAACTTGCTAGGATCAATTCCTGTAGCTAGTTCGTCTGATTAGAACCCCGTAGCATGCATAATGTTCGTTTTTCCATATTTGGGGTTTTAGCTTAATTCTTGAGTTTAATGCATTGTGGGCTTTGCATGTGATGTTTTTAGCTATTATATAGTTGTTTGGGCTGTATGGTTTGACAGGAAACAGGTTTTTACGTCGTTACCTGATGATTTCTATCATCCGGGAGGGAATCGGTTTTCAAACCTAATCCGTCCGTGACCCAGGTGGTGTGACGGTCCTTCCAGGAACCGTCACACGCCTAACGGTCCTTGGAGGACGCGTTACATCGATGTAACGGACCGTTGACGGGGGTTACATTGAGAGTAACGGTGGGGCTCCCATCCGTTACCCATTTGTCATTTTGCATTGACCGGGTGAGGCGGTTAACCTGACGGCCAGTCGGTCGGCCGTCAGGGTTCCCCGACGCGCCTGGGCGAGCGCGTCACATCACCTGCGAACGGTTTTAGAATGCTGCGTATTGTTTTTGGCCTCGGGTGAATGTAACGGCTAGGACCCAGCGTGTTATAGTCGATGTAACCCGCTGTGCCCCGACCGTCGGGCCGAGTGACGGTGAGGCCGTAGGCCGTCACCCTTCGTTTGGTTCGCTTTGAGCTGGAGCTTCGGTGGATGTAACGGATAAGGGCGGACGCGTTATTGTTGATATAACGCGCCAGTCCCCGACCGTTACACCCTTGTAGCGCGGTGGCTGCTGACCGCCACTTGCCTGTTGGTTTCAAAAAGCACCGGCCTATTCCTTACGCATTCCATTATGTATATATGCCATGTTTATGTCATTCTATTATATGATGGCATGTTTTTAGATCCCAATAGAGTAAGCTTTATTTTCCTTGCAATGGAACCACTGTTGTTGCCCTAAGGTCTGTTGAGTGCCGACCCGCTTAAGGATGGCAGAGGGGATTATTCCCGTACACGGTTTTTAAGCTAGTGCCGTGGGATCCCCGCCAACGGTAGCGTCCTACCGAGGGATAAAACTAGCTAGAGGGCCTGGCTCAGGCGAGAGTCAGTGTGTGCACACGTGGTTAGAGGCTGTGGACTGACACTGACGAGTGTCACTCTGACTGGTCACTTGGTTTGGTACTGTTTACGCGCTCAGCTTGTCGTTTTACCGACTGCGAGTGCTTGAGACGCAGTGTAAGTCGTCAGTGGACGCATCTGGTTTCTGCTCCAGTGGTTGTCCTACTCCCTACTGCTTGGATTAGTTAAGGCTTATTCTATTTGGTAGATTTAGTTTCAGTCGCTTGCATTTAATTATTATTGGCATGTGTTAGCTGTTATTACCTGCTTAGATAAAGTTTACAGCTTTCTTGTGATTAGTTATTCATGCCAATGCATGTTATTTTATTTAAATGCATACCCTATTGCCTTTATCTTCGCATGCATGCTTATTTAGTGTGAGGTAGGGATCCGCGTGACCCCTACTGAGTCTGGCTGTGACTCACCCTTCTCCTTTCAGGTGAGCCGCGCCCGCCATCTCCCGGTGTTTAGTGAGGTTGCTCGGAGACCGTGCTTAGTTGCCAGCAGTTGACGGGTCACCTTGTGAGGCTCTGTTGTACTTTTGCCGGGGTATGTCCCGTGTAGTTGTACTTTTCGGACTAGTGCTCTTGTGCTTCTGGACTAGCTATCTAAATATCACTCTGGTTATTTTTGAATTGCTTCCGCACTTGTCTTAATTTTATTGCTTAATTGTAATATGCGCGTTCCAAATTGCAATTCGTTATGCATCCCCTCGACAAACTTCACTAACCCTTCAGGGGCCTCATCAGCCTCTTGGGTGGCTTCCCCAGTTCTTGATATCGGTGCATCGATGTTATCGGTATATCGGTATTCTGAACTCTGGGTCATCACAGCTGGTATCAGAGCAGAGTTGAGGATTTGTATAAGGAATTGGAATTTGCAACTTGTCCAGAGCTAGTCCTTCGTGTTGTCTATTGCTGGCTTAGGGTTGTTTTCTGCGTGATTGATGTGATTCCTGTTGCTTTCTATTTTTTGGCAGTGCAAGATGCCGCCTCATCGAGGAAGACCTCCTCGAGTTCCTCGTGCTCCCCGAGATGCGCCCAGGGAAGATAGTGGTTCTGCACCTCCTCCTGCAGTTCCCGCTGTTCCTGCCGTTCCAGTCGTTCCTCCTCCAGCGCCGATGGTTGCTCCTCAGGTTGAAGTGCCTGGCAGTCGAGGCAAGGCTTTGAAAGAATTTTGTATGTTCAATCCGCCTGCTTTCGATGGACAGCCCGATCCAGAGGTTGCGAGGCAATGGTTGGATGCAATTGAACGTGTGTTCCTATCTATGGAGTGTGCTGAAGATGAGAAGGTTATGCTTACCGCTTTTCAACTCCAGGGTACAGCCATCACGTGGTGGAAAGTCGAGTGGCAGATTGCTTTTCATTCCAGACCTCTTCGGTAGATCACTTGGGCAGAGTTCATTGCTACTTTCGAGCGTGCCTATACTCCTGCCTGCTTGCAGATGGCTAAGATGTATCAATTTATGGAGCTGATTCAAGGTAGTATGATTGTGCTTCAATATCGGAATAAGTTCTTGGAATTGGGTCAGTATGCGCCCCATGTGCTGGCTAATGAAGCGTTGAAGACTCAACAATTCTTGCGAGATTTGAGGCCAGAGTTGAAGATGCCCCTGATTGCAAGTCGTGTTGCCAATCTAGATGGTGCGTGCCAGACAGCTGTGGCACTTGAGCTAGAGATGGTGAGACCAGGTGGGTATCCTCAGGTAGGGTCAGTTCAGCCGGCAGTGCAGTCTCAGCAGGCTTACCGACCGCCAGTGGCAGGTGTTCCCTCGGTCCAACCAGAGGTTAGCAGTGCTTCTTCTCCGTCCAAGACCAAGTTTAAAAGGTTCAAGAAGAAGAAGAAGTTTTTCCAGCCGTCGTCCGGTACGGATGTAGTCCAGCAACCGACAGCACCTTCTTCTCAGACTCGTCAGAGTTCAGCTGTCAGTCAGCCATTGACGTGTCGGAGATGCGGTGGTCATCATAAGGGCCAGCCGTGTTCTCTGCCTGTTGTTTGCTTTCGATTTGACCAGCCGGGTCATGTGGTTTGGGATTGCCCACTGAGGCCGAAGCAATTGCAAGCTCCTCAGTTCTCTCAGCCTCAGCAGCCACAATTCAGACCTCCTCCTGTACCTCAAACTCAACAAAAGTTTTATTCACAAGTGTCGGCGTCTTCTCAGCAATCTTCAGCTGGATCGAAGAAGCAGAAAGGCAAAGTTTCTCATATGACTAGAGCTGAAGCTGTTGCGTCCCATCTGGTGGAAGGTACGATTATGCTTTATGGTCATTCAGCTCGCGTCTTATTTGATTCTGGTGCTTCTCACTCTTTTATTTCTGAGGCTTTCTTGGCATGTATTGAGGAGCCGACATCTGAGATGTCTTGTGAGATGTTTGTTGAATTATCTTCTAGAGATTTCATGGTTACACCTTTGTGTTTGGGAGAGTCTCCTGTGATGATTGTTAATCACCAGTTGCCGGCAAGATTGTATGCGTTACAGTTGGCAGATTATGATGTTATTCTGGGAATGGATTGGTTGGAGCAGTATGGAGCTGTGGTTGACTGCAGATCGAAGAAAGTCTATTTTCAGCCCCAAGGAAAATCAGCCTTTTATGTCCAAGGTATTCGATCCCGTTCTTCTCGTATGATTATTTCTGCTATTCGAGCCTATAGGTTGCTTAGTGCAGGTTGCCAGGGATTCTTTGCTTCTGTGGTTGCTGTTGAGAAACCACGACAGGATGTCAATGATATTCCTGTTGTCTGTGAGTTCCCTGATGTGTTTCCTGACGAGTTGCCAGGCTTGCCTCCAGAGCGAGAGATTGAAATGGTGATTGAACTGATTCCGGGTACAGGCCCGTTAGCAAAGGCACCGTACCGTATGGCTCCAGCTGAACTTAAAGTACTTCGAGCACAGCTACTTGAATTGCTGGAAAAAGGCTATATTCACCCCAGTTTTTCTCCGTGGAGTGTTCCAGTGTTGTTTGTGAAAAAGAAAGATGGAAGCCTGAGACTTTGTATTGATTACAGGCAGCTGAATCAGGTGACTATCAAGAATAAATATCCGCTTCCTAGGATTGATGATTTGTTTGACCAGTTACAGTCTGCTACTGTCTTTTCATGAATTGACCTCCGGTCTGGCTACTTTCAATTGCGGATCCGGGAATCTGATGTGGAGAAGACAGCTTTCAGCACTCGATATGGTCACTTTGAATTTCTGGTAATGCCATTTGGATTGACTAATGTCCCAGCAGCTTTCATGGACCTAATGCAGCGTATTTTTCGTCCATTTCTTGATCAGTTCGTGGTGATCTTTGTTGATGATATTCTGATCTATTCTGCCTCTGATAAAGATCATGTACAGCATTTGAGGATCGTTTTGCAGACTCTGAGAGATCACGAGCTCTATGCGAAGTTCAGTAAGTGTGAATTCTGGCTTTGGGAAATTCATTTTCTTGGCCACGTGATTTCTGGTGAGGGAGTGGTAGTGGACCCTGGAAAGATTGAAGCTGTTTTGAATTGGCAGAGGCCGAGAATGATCACTGAGATTAGAAGCTTCTTAGGTTTAGCTGGGTATTATCGCGGGTTCATCCAGGATTTTGCGAAGATTGCAGCACCGATGACTAGACTGACTCGTAAAGATGTACCTTTTGTCTGGTCAGATCAGTGTGAGGAGGGCTTTGCTGAATTGAAAAGGCTCTTGACTTCTTCTCCAGTGTTGACTTTGCCTTCCGACTCGGGTGGATTTCTTGTTTGCACAGATGCTTCTCGAGTGGGTTTGAGTGCAGTGCTGATGCAACATGGTAAGGTTATTGCATATGCATCTCGGCAATTGAAACAACATGAAGAAAATTATCCCACGCATGATATGGAGCTAGCTGCAGTTATTTTTTCCTTGAAGATCTAGAGACATTATCTGTATGGTGAGAAATTTCAGATTCTTACTGATCATTAGAGTTTACAGTATATTTTCTCCCAGAAAGATCTGAATCTCAGGCAGAGGCGATGGATGGAATTCATGAAAAATTATGACTTTACACTCTCCTATCAGCCGGGTAAAATGAATGTTGTGGCTGATGCTCTGAGCAGGAAGGTGCAAGTCAATCATCTATTGCTTCATGAATGGAAATTATGGGACCAGCTTCCGAGCGAGGCATTCAGTGTGGAGATTCCTGCCGATCCGAGGATGGCAGTTTGTGCTAGCTTGGTTTTGGGTTCAGCTTTGTATCAGCAGATTAAAGAAGGTCAGCAAGCTGATTCTGATTTGGCCCGTGTTATATCAAGATATGATGTGGAATTTGATGACGAGCTGGTCGTCAGCTTCTAGGGCAGATGGTATGTCCTCGCTGATGATGAATTGAGGCATGAGATTCTGAGTGAAGCCCATGGTTCCCATTTTGCTATTCACCCAGGTGTCACCAAGATGTATCATAATTTGAAAAAGCAGTTCTGGTGGCCAGGTATGAAGAAAAACGTGGCTATCTTTGTTTCTAGGTGCTTGACCTGTCAGCAGGTTAAAGCGGAACATCAAAAGCCAGGTGGTTTGCTTCAGCCGTTAGAGATTCCTATGTGGAAATGGGACCACATTACTACAGACTTTGTGGTGGGTTTGCCTCGGACTTCTCAGGGTTTTGATGGTATCTGGTTGCTTGTCGATAGATTGACTAAAACTACCAGATTGTTGCCAATTAAAGTTGCTTGGAGTGTGCAGAGGTTGGCCGAGCTTTATGTGCAGAAGATCGTGCCACTGCATGGAATTCCTGTTTCACTTGTGTCAGATCGTGATCCACATTTTACCTCCGGCTTCTGGCGTAGTTTCCAGAAAACTTTGGGCACTGAGTTAGCTTTCAGTTCAGCGTATCACCCACAGTCAGATGGACAGTCAGAGAGGACTATTCAGACTCTGGAAGACATGCTGAGATCATGTTGCCTTGACTGGCAGGGTTCGTGGAGTCAACATTTGCCACTTGTTGAATTTGCTTATAATAACAGTTTTCACTCCAGTATTGGCATGGCTCCTTATGAAGCGCTGTATGGTCGTCCTTGTCGTACTCCCTTGAACTGGTTTGATGTTGGGGACCGATTGTTGACAGGACCGGACATGGTACAGTAGTGTTCTGATGTGGTTCGTCTGATCAGACAGAGATTGTTGACGGCCTAGAGTCGACAGAAAAGCTATGCAGATCAGACGTCCACTACAGTTTGAGCCAGAAGATATGGTGTTTGTTAAGGTATCTCCGATGAAGGGTGTTTCTAGGTTTGGGAAGCGTGAAAAGCTTAGTCCGCGATATGTAGGGCCGTTTCCTATTGTTGAAGCTGTGGGTCCGGTAGCTTATCGTTTGTAACTACCAGCGGCTATGCAAGCTATTCATGATGTGTTCCACGTCTCTCAGTTGAGGAAATATGTGCCAGATGCTTCTCATGTTCTCGATGATTCAGTTTGGCCCGAGGTGACTGCTGATTTGTCTACGCCAGAGTTTCCTATCAGAATTGAAGACCGTCGTGAGCAGCGGTTGAGAAATAAGGTTATCCCTCGGGTAAGAGTTGCTTGGCAGCATCACTCTGGTAATGAGTCCACTTGGGAACGTGAAGATGAGATGCGTCAGCTTTTTCCTTTCTTTTTCCAGTGAGGTATAAGTCTTTTCTCAGTTTCCCCCTTTTTCCGTTGTTGTAAATTTCGAGGGTGAAATTTCTTTTAGGAGGGAGGGACTGTAAGGCCCGTGCCTTAGTGGATCCTTAGTGGTTTGGATCTAATATTTGTTCTGGAATTTTTGACCATTTTCATGTATTTTTAGGAATTTTCCTGGTATTTTTCCGGATTTATTTGGAGTTAATTGAGGGTTATTAGAAATTAATAAGATTTTAATATATATAATGATTATATTATATATATTTTAATTTAATTTTATTTTCTTTTAATCCCTCACCCTCACTCTCTCTCTCTCCCCCGTCGATCTCTTTCTCTCACGCTCTCTCTCTCTCTTCGTTCGATCGCCCTCTCCCCTCTCCTAGGGAAAGCAGGCGAGACGACGTTGGATTGAAGCGTGGTTGGTGCCGGTGGATTCCTCGCGTCGAGAGGAACGAGTGGGTACCCATTTCGGCGCGGTTCGGTGATCGTGGGAGCGCGACGGTGTGTGAAGGCTCCGTGAACCCTCCTCCGTGCATGCGACGTTTCCGACCGTTTCGGCTTGCAAGAGGTAGGGGGATGGACTCCTGAACTTGCTAGGATCAATTCCTATAGCTAGTTCGTCTGATTAGAACCCCGTAGCATGCATAATGTTCGTTTTTCCATATTTGGGGTTTTAGCTTAATTCTTGAGTTTAATGCATTGTGGGCTTTGCATGTGATGTTTTTAGCTGTTATATAGTTGTTTGGGTTGTATGGTTTGACAGGAAATAGGTTTTTACGTCGTTACCCGATGATTTCTATCGTCCGGGAGGGAACCAATTTTCAAACCTAACCTGTCCGTGACCCAGGTGGTGTGACGGTCCTTCCAGGAACCGTCACACGCCTAACGGTCCTTGGAGGACGCGTTACATCGATGTAACGGACCGTTGACGGGGCATTACATTGAGAGTAACGGTGGGGCTCCCATCCATTACTCGTTTGTCGTTTTGCGTTGACCGGGTGAGGCGGTTAACCTGTCGACCAGTCGGCCGGCCGTCAGGGTGCCCCGACGCGCCTGGGCAAATGCGTCACATCGCCTGCGAATGGTTTTAGAACACTGCGTATTGTTTTTGGCCTCGGGTGAATGTAACGGCTAGGACCCAACGCGTTATAGTCGATGTAACCCGCTGTGCCCCGACCGTCGGGCCGAGTGACGGTGAGGCCGTAGGCCGTCACCCTTCGTTTGGTTCGCTTTGAGCTGGAGCTTCGGTGGATGTAACGGATAAGGGTGGACGTGTTATTGTTGATATAACGCGCCAGTCCCCTACCGTTACACCCTTGTAGCGTGGTGGCAGCTGACCGCCACTTGCCTGTTGGTTTCAAAAAGCACCGGCCTATTCCTTACGCATTCCATTATGTATATATGCCATGTTTATGTCGTTCTATTATATGATGGCATGTTTTTAGATCCCAATAGAGTAAGCTTTACTTTCCTTGCAATGGAACCACTGTTGTTGCCCTAAGGTCTATTGAGTGCCGGCCCGCTTAAGGATGGCGGACAGGATTATTCCCGTACACGGTTTTTAAGCTAGTGCCGTGGGCTCCCCGCCAATGGTAGCGTCCTACCGAGGGAGAAAACTAGCTAGAGGGCCTGGCTCAGGCGAGAGTCAGTGTGTGCACACGTGGTCAGAGGCTGTGGACTGACACTGACGAGTGTCACTCTGACTGGTCACTTGGTTTGGTACTGTTTACGCGCTCAGCTTGTCGTTTTACCGACTGCGAGTGCTTGAGACGCAGTGTAAGTCGTCAGTGGACGCATCTGGTTTCTGCTCCAGTGGTTGTCCTACTCCCTACTGCTTGGATTAGTTAAGGCTTATTCTATTTGGTAGATTTAGTTTCAGTCACTTGCATTTAATTATTATTGGCATGTGTTAGCTATTATTACTTGCTTAGATAAAGTTTACAGCTTTCTTGTGATTAGTTATTCATGCCAATGCATGTTATTTTATTTAAATGCATGCCCTAATGCCTTATCTTTGGATGCATGCTTGTTTAGTGTGAGGTAGGGATCCGCGTGACCCCTACTGAGTCTGACTATGACTCACCCTTCTCCTTTCAGGTGAGCCGCGCCCGCCGTCTCCCAGTGTTTAGTGAGGTTGCTCGGAGACCGTGCTTAGTTGCCAACAGTTGACGGGTCGCCTTGTGAGGCTCTGTTGTACTTTTGCCGGGGTATGCCCCGTGTAGTTGTACTTTTTGGACTAGTGCTCTTGTGCTTCTGGACTAGCTATATAAATATCACTCTGGTTATTTTTGAATTGCTTCCGCACTTGTGTTAATTTTATTGCTTAATTGTAATATGCACGTTCCAAATTGCAATTCGTTATGCATCCCCTCGACAAACTTCACTAACCCTTCAGGGGCCTCATTAGCCTCTTGGGTGATTTCCCCAGTTCTTGGTATCGGTGCATCGATGTTATCGGTATATCGGTATCCTGACCTCTGGGTCGTCACACCCTAGCCCGAGGTATGGGCAAGAGGGCGGCCCAGAAGGGGTCTTCCAAGCCGCGGGGGGCCAAGTGCAAGGATCTCGTGGAGGGCATGATACGGGATGCCGTGAAGGCCAAGAGGCGGGCCAGGAAGGCCGGATCCGTCTCCGTCGTCGAGGGCGGCTCTAGCTCGGCTGCTCTCCCCTCTTCTGAGCGAGACAGGGCCAACCTTGTTAGGCCGGCTCTCCCATCTGCCGAGCAAGAGAGGGCCGAGGAGGTTGGAGCTGCTCTTACGGTTGGTGATGACAATAGTTCGGCTCTCCCCTCAGTCGGAGCCCAGGGGGCCGAGGCTGCTTCTGTGATTGGTAGCGGCGCTGGCCCGGCTCTCCCCTCGGCCAAAGCTGAGGGGGCCGTGGATGAGGCAGGTGACGCTGGGGCTGAGACCAAGATTGGGGTGGGCGACGCTCCAGGTGGCGGTGCAGGTGCCGAATCGGTCCAGGTCGGAGGGTCGCTGGAAAATCCGACCGAGGCACGAGAGGCGACCGAGGCCGTGGCTCGGTCTGGGCCGACCGGTGGGATACCGACCGAAGGGGGGATCTCCACTCCGGCGGCCTTGGAGAGGCTTGGCATCCAGGGCCCTTTGTATCAGGTGTGTCACGGCATAGCTGCGAAGGTGAGGGGGGAAGCAGGCAGCACTCCCCGTCCGTAGCCCTCGAGGCAGTTATGGAGGGCGGCTTGGTCCTGGCCCAGATGGGGGGCACTCTGACGGAAGCATACTCTCGGTTGGAGTCAGAGCGGGCGACCCTGGCCTGGACCCTCGGTGGGTCTGACAGGAAGTTGGCTCAGCTTGCCGAGGAGCGTGATGGGCTTCGGCGGGAGCTTTCCTCAGTTAGGGAGCTGGTACGGTCGAGCCAGGTGGAGGCCCGGGCGCTAACCGAGGAGCTAGCTAAGGCCCGCCAATCGCTCGAGAGGAAGAGCAGGCTTCTTGAAGAGGAGCGCCTTGTTCGTGTCGAGCTGGATTGTAGCACCTCTCACAATTAGAGGAATAAAAAATTTCCTAAATAAATAAAAACTAAATAATTATACGCTTAATGGGCTTGACACACATTTGTATTTTAACAGCAAAAAAAAAATTGAATCGTCATATAAAACTAGCCATTTAGTTAATTGTATAAAAAATAAAACCTTAACCAAAATATTCCGATTCATGTATGATAATTGGGTTACAAATACCACTTTAATACAACCCCTAGATATATATACACTTAATAGGCCTTAAAACATAAGTTATATTTTATTTTTCCATTAATATCATTTTATAGAAACCTATAATAAAAGCATGATACTCGAAGGCTTTCACCCACAGACCAAACCATATATATATATTAAAGCCCACTTCTTCTATAAACCAACTACCCATGAGCCCATGTATACACCCAAACCCTCATGCTAAGCCCATTTAATACACATGTATATATATTGGCCCCTACCCATAAACAAACCATGTGAGTTTCTCACAAAGCCAATCCTTAGGTGCATGCTCGGACGTGCTTTGTGTTATCTTTAGGGTTATGAAAACCAAAATGGGCAGGCGGCGGTCTTATTAGCAGGAGATTTAACCAAATGGAGTAATGCCCGGAATGATCGTAAAATCTTGCTCCCATTTGCTCACAACCCCCGTTAGAAGATCACTTCTCTATAAAAACCTCTCCCCATCGAACATAGTAACCACAATTGCTACTGCTACTGCGTTCAAGCCCTCTCCTCCGCGTGCATCGTCGTCCTACTACTGCCGTTGCCGAACGAGGGTGACGTCTGCATCCTCTTCCTCCTTGCTGGCTGTTACGAGAAGGCGGCACCTTCTCCATCCACTTCTTGATCTTCCTGCTTGCTGTTGCGTAAAAGGGCATCGTCTTCCCCTACTTCTTCATCATTTGCTGCATCCATCTGCTTCCTGCTGTGAAGAAAGCGGCATCCCACTCCTTCCCCTTCTTCTTATTCATCTTCCTATACCACGTTTTGCACATCGGAAAGGTAGGTCTTCTCAAGTTTCGTAGCCCAAACAAAAATTAATTCATCATTGTAGGTGTTCTCTCTTCATGCCAAAGATTATAATTAGATTAAACCTCACATGATATTTCTGCATGATTTTTACTACATGATTTCTTTCTTGTTTTGGTTTAATACTATAGAAGTTAGTTATGGAGTTTTCGCCTTAATAACTTGTACGTGGGTATCGGAGTCTCCTTTGGCCATGAAAATTTATGGGCGTACTAGTGGGATCGAGATCGAGATAGTGAGAGTGGTTGCACCATTTTTCGTGCCTCCTATCTCAAGATCCCCCATCTCTCAACGAAAAATTATTTTGAACGTCCGGTTAGGTTGAGTTTTTCGAGCCCGTCATTTCGATATATAGAACGCGTGATTCCGACGTGTGTACTTCGAGAACAGGAGGTTCGAAGAAGTTAGAATTTATATTTTTGAAATGACGACATTGAGAATGTCATTGATTCATTTTGACGACATTTTGCAATGTCGTCATATCTTTAATATATATATATATATATATATATATGTATATATTTGTAACTATATCTTTGAAAATTCATATCTATTAAGATATGCAATAGAAAATTATAAAATTTATATATTTGGAATCCTTGAATTTTTCTCCTAATTATCATATATTATATTTCTCTAAATTATTTTATATAAATAAATGTGTCTTTGAATGTATGTTTTAAAATTATTCAATTAAATAGATATTGACGTGAATTCTTGTTAAATAAATTAAGTTAAAAATCATAGAATTAACGTCCCTCCGAGTGGACGCTAATTAATAAATGACACTACACACGGACGTCAATCAAACAAGTTTATTTAATTATAGTTAATTATAGAATTAGATGGACGTGAATTCTATAATTAACGCATTCATGTTCTCACTGTTTTCTTCCGGTTTTGACCCATACCTCGGGTTTTTTGGCACTCTCATCTCACGTCTGTAAATGGAGTCCTTGTTTCATGATTGGTTCACGTATAGACCTCAACTCTCGGTGACATACAAGCCCTCAATTGGACATTCCGTTCCTTTGGACTAGCAAGTTAGTCATTGGGACCTCCGTAAGTCTCCTCGTAGCCTTGGATTCTCTCAAGGCCGACTGAGCTGGTTGTACCTTAAACACCTTGTACCTTTTATTGCCACGCCATGTGGTAACCCGGTCCTCTCATGGTGCCATCTCGGTCCATGAGAGAATACTCTTAGCCAGTGGAAAGGTGATATTTCACTAGGCGGTGTCTTGGATTGGGTCCCTTATAGTTGTGGTCAATCTTTCAGCTCGATTCATGTCCCTTGATTGGTGACGGGTTTAGTCATCCACTCAAGTTATCATGGCTACCTCGTTAAGGTACCAATTCTACCCAGGTTATTTACATGTTATGGTTCTCGTTGGTTTTGACACTATCCATCTAATGTTCTTCCTTGAATTCTGTGGAACCTATCCACGAATCTACCTTGATATCCTACATGAGTTTGTTCTTGGAATTCCATGGCTATCACTAAAGTGGTTGTCTAGATATTACATGTAACAATGTCCGCGCATATAGGGCCCAATCTGGTCCTGGGAGGAGCACCCGAAAGTACTTGTTCCCATGGGAGTTATATTGATCACGGTGTGGCATTGCACCGAAGTACTTGCTTGAATCTACGACACCCCACTATCCCTCTCTCTCTCGCGTGCTTGACTTGATTGACTTGACACGACTTGCGTGGCCCGGAATGGGCAAAGTACTTGCTTGTTAATAGCCATTACCTCATGACATGAAAAAACTTTATTGATATACTTGGTACTCGTTCAAATACTTGAAATCTTGAATAGTTGAAATTCCCTATCTTGGAACAACAGTACATGTTATTTCCTCTCGTTATTATGTTCAATTCTGTATCGTTCTATTTTACATGATTGACATGCTAGACTTGCATTTTCATTTGGAAGAGGTAATTACTTAAACCAATTGCTAGTTCTTGAGATATAATTCCTACTGAGCGTTCGCTCATCAAGTTCTTTTCCCCAAACCTTTCAGGTAATACGGACCCTGACTCGGACTCGGATGGGCAGGAGCAAGAGTGACGAGCATAGAATCTGCAAGCATCATGCTACTACACCTTATCGTGTCGAGTCATCCTGAGTTTATTCTTGGAGTCTTGTCGTTAGAACTTATGTTATTTCAAGAGTTGTAACATTTAAGGCTTGTGGGCCTGATTAGTAATGTTAAGTCTTGGAGTTATGTGACTTTGTTTAATGGTTAAGTTGTTATCAATGGTATCAGTACTTGGTTATGTTTTAAAATTCTTGTCTTATTGCGCACTCTGTTATGATGTTGAAATTCTACTTGCTCTGATTGATATGATTGATATAAACTCGTCACATTCTCCCCGGGTTCCTTCCGCGCTCGGGGCGTGACAGTTTTTATGGTATCAGAGCCTAGGATTTCAAGTCCTAGGAAACCCAAGTCTAAGGTTAGGTCTATCCCTAAACTGTGAGGATGGGTAGCACCGTGGGTAAAGTCCTTGTAGGGCTTTCGACTACAAATTTCAACATGAAACTAATTACGGTTAACTCCTTGTAGGACTATGGCTACTGAACGCGCACAATGGCGTGAGATGCAACGAACTGTTCAGGGCCTGACCCAGGCCTTACAACAAGTGGCTCAAGGTGGGGCACACCATGGAGCTGGCGACCTCCATCGGAGTTTTAGAAATCTCAACCCTCCAAAGTTCACAGGTTCATCAAATCCTGAGGATGCGGAGAATTGGATAAAGGAGATCGAGCGAATCTTCCGCGTCATGCAATGCGCGGATGGTGAAAAGGTGCTTCTGGCCACATTCCAACTGGAACGGGACACCCGTGCTTGGTGGGAGTCCGTTGAGGCCACCTTGGTCGAAGATCATGTTACTTGGGCCGACTTTGTCAACCACTGCAATAGCAAGTATTTCTCCGACCGTGTTCAGGAGAAAAAGGCCGCGGAATTTGCTGCCTTGAAGCAACGATCCCTGTCAGTGGCCGACTACGAGGCCCAGTTCTCCAGGTTATCTAGATATGCACCACACTTAGTATCCACTGAGAAGATGAAGGCAAGAAGGTTCTTGAATGGGTTACGACCCCAATATATCACTCAGCTCGCTCCCTTGGATATTCAAGTGTACTCAGAGATGGTGCGTCGTTCCCAGCTGCTATAAGACGCTACAGAGTTGTCTGACAAAATCCGTGGTAAGGATAAAAGAGAGAATGTCACAAGCCCCAACACTTTTAAACCGTCTTTCAAGAAGCGGACCAATAATGGAGGCGAACCCTCCAAGGAGAAGAAATTCAAGAAGGGCAATAACAAACCTTTCTCCATCACGGCACCGCCAAAGGAGAATTGTAAATATTATGACAAGCCGGGTCATCAGGCTGCGGAATGCTGGAGAAGGGTCGGAGCATGCCTTCGTTGTGGGAGTAAGGAACACCGTATTCCCGACTGTCCAATGATGAACGAGCAAAGTGAGCCGGAGATAAAGGAAGAGAAGCGTCCGGCAAAGAAGCAAGGACGTTTACAAGCTCTCCAAGAGACGGAACCAACCGAGGGTGGGTTGGTGGAAGGTATTGTTGCATCTCTGTAGTTTTGATGATGACTAACACTATGAATCAAATTATTTTTATGATAATCATATTGATGCTTCTAAATGAATGATAAAGATCCTGAATTGTCTAAATATTCTCAGGATCTAATGTTGTTGTCTTGCATGCACATCTATGGATCAAATGCTTCTTCATCATGCTTTTCTGTTTTGATGCTCCTCTATCATGTACACCCATGAGCTCATACTTGTCTTGATTATATGGGATCTGTACACTTAGTGCGTTGACGCACTTGGCTGGGTGCGTAGACGCATTAGTGCGTCTTTCGCTTACTGATTTGTCCACTGCGTCGACGCTGCATGATGAAAGCGTTGACGCATTGGCTTGTACCAAGGGCTTGAGCGTCTCGCCTATCGAGCTAAGTCGACGCTGTCACCTGAAGCGTTGACGCATTGGCTTGGTGCCAAGGGCTTGAGCGTCTCGCCTATGAAGCTGAGTCGACGCTGTCACCTGAAGCGTTGACGCATTGGCTTGGTGCCAAGGGCTTGAGCGTCTCACCTATGAAGCTGAGTCGACGCTGTCACCTGAAGCGTTGACGCATTGGCTTGGTGCCAAGGGCTTGAGCGTCTCACCTATGAAGCTGAGTCGACGCTGTCACCTGAAGCATTGACGCATTGGGTTGTTACCAAGATATTGTGCGTCTCGTCTAAGGAGCTGAGGCGACGCTACACAATGGAAGCGTCGACGCCTCGAGTTTTTGACCAAAGGTTCTTTTGATCAACCACCCAGTAGAAGCGTCAACGCTGTCAACTGACGCGTTGACGCATTAGTGTGTTTTGTCAAGGCACCTTTTTTCTTATATTCATTGCGTTAACGCCTTGGCTTTAGTGCGTTGACGTGCTCTTCTATCCTTTCATAAGTCCCGTGCAATTTGTGTGAACAATTTATTACTTGAATATTTCTGAGATTGACTGAATGTTCTCTGAAACCTTACAGGGACTTAAAGATAAATTGGAACGTTACTCCAATCATGTGAGCACGTGATCCGAGGGAACAATTGTCTAACACGTGGCTCGGTTCATCAGGAAGCATGTCTTCACGCGTGTCTTCCAAACCCTCACTCTCTCGTGAGGTTGGATATATATATGAAGGGTTCTGCTCCTGAAAAGCTGCCGAAAACCACAAGGAAGAGGGTGAGGCCAGAGCGAGAGGAAGGAGAGGAGAAGCCAGCCTGATCCACTCATTGAGCGTACCTGGAAGAGAGAGAGAGTGGTGAAGGAGAGGATGGTTTTCTGCTATGTTTTGTCTATGCTTCTTTAAGAAGCTACATTGTTTCTTCGTTCGATTGTCTTCGATATCTCTTTATGTTTTCAGTTGTTTGTTCTTAAATTCCGATACTTTGCTTTATCGTTCCCTCTAGGTGTAGAGGAAGAGAGGTGGATCCTCTGGGTTGCATTGTGATTCCCTCTGAATCAGATCAGAGGAAGGGAGGTGGTCTCCAGGGGTTGCTGTGTTCAGATAGTGAGGAGGCTATCTGGGTTGTTCCCTCCGGCTGTGGAGGAAGAGAGATAGTGTCTCTGAATTGCAGTGAGGGTGAGTCACTGCTGGGTTCCCTCTTGTCTAAGAGGAAGGGAGAGTTATCTCCGGGTCAGGTCTTGGGGTGTGAGACCTGGGTTCAAGCTGTGTGATCAGCGTTTGTAGGGATTTCGATCCCCAAGCTGTGGATCAGCGTGTTGTAGGCAGACTGAGTCTGCGGTTCTTTCTTGTGTAAGGAAGCCTCACTCGGCCTTGAGTGAGGGATGGACGTAAGTCTGCAGGTTGCAGACTGAACCATCTAAATCTCCTGTTCTCCGTGGTATGGTTGTGTGCACCTCTATTCCTTATGATTTTGTCTGGGTTCATTAAGTAAATGTGAATGTTGATGATTGAAATCTTGGTCTGACTGCTCGCTAGGTGGTTGTGCATATGTGCTGATGACATTTTGAGCCATTTATGTTCTGCGCTCGTGAATTACGTTATATTGGTTAAGGGTCCTGCCTCGACTTAGTCAAATAATTTTTTAAAAAGGGTGATCTATTCATCCCCTCCCCTTCTAGCTCACCGTCCTCCTGTCTAACAGTTGGTATCAGAGCAGGTTTACCCGAGATGTGGTCCAACGACCAGGGTAATCTTGGAACCAGTGGTCCTCGCAGCTACATAGCTGAAGGACAGTCAATCTCCCGTCCCCCATATTTTGATGGCTCTAATTATTTCTTTTGGAAAAATAGGATGGAAGTCTTCATCCGATCTCAGAGCCACAAGCTGTGGAGAGTCATTACAACTGGACCTTATGATTTACCTCCGAATGAGGAGATGTGGTCTAAAGAACAAGTCAAATTATCCGGACTGAACTGGTCTGCGCTCAACATCATCCAGTGCGCAGTTCACCCTGAAGAATATGCCCGAATTTCGGCGTGCAAGACAGCCAAGAAGATGTGGGATGAACTAGCGCTGATTTACGAGGGTACCTCTCAGGTCAGAGCTACCAAGGTAAACTACCTAACCTCTGAGTATGAGTTATTTAAGATGAAGTCAGAGGAGAGCGCGACTGATATGTACGCTAGGCTGTCACTGATCACAAACAGCCTCAAGGGGTTTGGAAAGGAAATATCTGAAGGGGATATAGTCAGGAAGATATTGAGATCTTTGACTCCAGCGTGGCACACAAAGGCCACTGTGATAGAGGAATCGAAGGATTTAACAACCATGACTGTCACTGAACTCATAGGGTCTCTTATGACCTATGAGATGAATCTCAAGAAAACAGGAGAAGGAAGTGACAGAAAGGGCAAGAATGTTGCTCTTAAAGTTGAACGACATAGTAGTAGCAGCAGCAACAGCAGCAGTGGAGACTCTGATGAAACTCCAGACCATGACAGGAGTGAAAAGCTCTGCTCACACGTCAGTTTAGGAAGTTTCTGAAACTGAAGGGAAAATCATATGGGAGAAGAAGAAATTACTCATCAGGTAAATATCCAAACAATGGCAATGACAAGGATAGGAATGCTAAAAGTGTGATGTGTTATCATTGCAGGAACCTTGGGCACATAAAACAAGATTGCCCCGAGCTTCAGAAGAAGACACTAGATTACCATAAGAAAGGCTCCAAAGTGTACAAGAAAAAGCCAAAAGCTATGGTATGCACTTGGAGCGATGAAGAAGAAGACTCAGAGACTAACTCCTCAGGAAAGGAGACTAAAGGAGTATGTCTGATGGCCGACGAGGAAAATGAGGTAATCAATCCCTTTGTAACTTACTCTATTGATGACTGGGAAGATAAGTATGGTGAACTGCTAGATATGTACAATGCCTTAGCTAAAGAACATAGAGTCACCAAACGCAAACTCAATGTGGTTAATGAAGAACAAGAACTCATCAAGACAGAAAATTCCAAACTAATAGCTGAATTAGATCAAATGGAAAATGTAAGAAATGAGAACAATCTTGTTAAAAAGGAGCTTGAAAAACTAAGAAAACAGCTTGATGAAACCAATCAACATACTGAAGAAAACCTGAGACAAAATGACTTACTCAGGGAAGGGTATGAAGCTGTTAAAAGGGTCAATGATGAATTGCTGGAAAACAACATATGTCTGCGGAAGGAGCTGGAAGATAAGAAGAAAACCCTTGAGAGGTTTGTTTTGGGAGAGAGTAATTTGAATGCCTTATTAGGCACCAAAGTAAACTTTAACAGAGAGGGGTTGGGTTTCAACCCAAGTAAGAAGGAAGCATTTGGGGTAAAAACCACTACCTTCTGCACTGAGAAAGGAAAAGAGAAACTGGACATTCCATCTAGTTCCAAAACCACTGAATAACAAAAGAACATCCATAGACAACATGCTGATTTTGGAAAAAATATGTTCAAGAAATTCAACAAGCCCACGCACCAGAAGCAAGGTGTCTGTCAATTCAACAACTATGACTCTAATAAAAGAATGGGCTATTTTAAAAGCAACATGGGAACGACTAATTACACACAGAATACTGTCAATAAAATGCCTTCATCCAGACAGGTTAAAAATTATGGTCTGGCTGGGACCCAAACTTTCATCAACAGAAACTGGACACAACTTGAGAAACAAAAAGAAACAAATGAAATGCACATCAATAACAAACCTGTCAACCCTCAGCACAAAAAGAAAAAGGGGTTAAAACAGATCTGGATTCCCAAGACTGTGCTTAATGAATTGAATGGTATTTTTGGACCCAACTTACCTTGGGTTCCAAAGCACACAACTTAAATTGTTATTGTGCAGGTGGGCCTAGCAGCCGAGAACAACAAGTGGTATCTCGACAGTGGCTACTCGAGGCACATGACAGGGGATCAAAGAAAGTTTAGCAAGCTTGAATTGAAAGCAGGAGGGTCAGTTAAGTTTGGAGGTAAAAACAAAGGCCAAATCATTGGGACCGGAACCATTGGTAAGAAAACCTCCAACTCTGTTGAGAAAGTCTTGTTGGTTGAAGGTCTGCAACACAATTTATTGAGTATTAGTCAATTGTGTGACAAGGGTCACAAGGTTCTTTTTGATGAGCATGTATGCAAAATTTTAGAACCAAACTCCGATAAAATAAAGTTCATTGCAAATAGAGTCAATAATGTCTATATTGTGGATCTTGATGTTGAGTCTGAGTCTAATCTGTGTCTCACTGCTGATTCAGAGAATAACATGTTTGACTGGCATAGGCGACTAGGCCATGCTAGCTTTAACACCTTGCATAAATTAGCTAAATTTGATTTAGTTAGAGGCATGCCTAGCTTGAAGTTCAATTCATTCTCTAAGCCTTGCGAGGCCTGTGCTCTAGGCAAGCAAACTCGAGCTTCCTTTAAAATTAGGTCTGAGAGCTTGTCAACAAAGATCATGGAACACTTGCACATGGATCTCTTTGGTCCTACCAGAACCCAGAGTCTAAATGGTAAGAGATTTGGGTTTGTCATTGTCGATGACTACTCTAGATTTGCATGGCTGTTTTTCTTGGCAAATAAGAGTGATGCTTTTCAAAAATTTGAACATTTTTTTAATAAGCAAAAACATATAGGGCACAAGATCACTGTTATTCAATCAGATCATGGAGGAGAGTTTGAGAACTCCTAATTTTCTAGCTTCTGTGACAAGGAGGGACTGACTCACAAATTTTCTTCTCCTAGGACCCCAGAGCAAAATGGAATTGTGGAGAGAAGGAATCGAACAATAGTGGAAATGGCAAGAACACTACTAATGGAGAGTCAGCTACCTAAGAGCTTTTGGGCAGAAGCAGCAAACACAGCCTGCTACATACTTAATAGAGCTTTGGTAAGACCCATACATAAGAAAACACCATATGAACTCCTGAAAGGTAAGAGGCCTAATGTCTCATACTTCAAAATTTTTGGTTCAAAATGCTTCATTCATAATAACAACAAGAGAGACTTAGATAAATTTGATGCTAGAAGTATTCCAGGAATATTCCTAGGATACTCTGAAACATCTAGAGCCTTCAGGGTCTTTAATAAAATTGATAGAACTGTAGAGGAAACCCCTCATGTTATTTTTGATGAAACAAAAATCTCTAACAGTCCAAATGATGATAACAGGTCTACAAGTCATGATGGAGAGTTCCTGGAACAAATGCAAGAGGAGGAAGTACAACCGGCAGAAGAACCCACTGATCTGAACCCAGTAAGTACAGCTGAACAAGGTGAGTCATCAACAAATGTCAGAGTTTTAAAAGACCACCCTGTAACCAATATTATTGGTAGTCTTAATGATCCCCCTAGGACAAGATCTCATTTTAGAAATGTTCAGAATCAGGACTTAATTGCTTTAGTTTCTCAAATTGAGCCTAAAACCATTGAAGAAGCCTTAAGTGATGAGAATTGGGTAACTGCTATGTGTGATGAACTAGGGCAATTTGATAGAAACAATGTCTGGGAGCTTGTACCTAGACCTGAAAATTTCAATGTAATAGGAACAAAATGGGTTTTTAAGAACAAACTGAATGAAGAAGGTGTCATCTCTAGGAATAAAGCTAGACTAGTAGCTAAAGGCTACAGTCAGGAGTATGGAGTGGACTTTGATGAATCCTTTGCTCCAGTAGCTAGAATGGAGGCTATCAGAATTCTATTAGCATTTGCTTGTTCAAACAACATAAAACTTCAACAAATGGATGTTAAAAGTGCTTTCTTGAATGGAATTCTAAAAGAAGAAGTTTATGTTGAACAACCTCTTGGTTTTCAGTTTTCGACTAAACCTGATCAAGTTTTCAGGTTAAACAAAGCTCTTTATGGATTAAAGCAAGCTCCTCGGGCCTGGTATGAAAGGCTGACCAGTTTCTTACTAAATAAAGGATATAACAGAGGTAAAGTTGACCAAACCTTATTCACTAAGAATTCACGACAAGATCTCATCATAGTTCAGGTATATGTGGACGACATCATCTTTGGATCAACAAATCCTGAACTGTGTAAAGAATTTTCACAGCTTATGTCAGCTGAATTTGAGATGAGTTTAGTTGGGGAACTGACTTATTTCCTTGGCTTGCAGATAAATCAGATGACAGATGGCTGTTTCTTCCACCAAACCAAGTACACGCTGGATATCCTAAAAAGGTTTGGGATGACCAACCTGAAGCAAATTTCCACCCCAATGAGCACAAGCATGACCCTTAATGCAGATGAGTCAGGTAAACAAGTGGATGAAAAACTCTACAGAGGTATGATCGGATCCCTCTTGTACCTAACTGCCTCTAGGCCAGACATACAATTCAGTGTTGGTTTATGTGCAAGATATCAGTCTAGGCCTACTGCATTACATGTGTCTGCTGTAAAAAGAATCTTTAGATATCTGTCTACCACACATACACTAGGCTTATGGTATCCTGCTTCACGCACATTAGATTTAGTTGCATACACTGATGCAGACTTTGCTGGATGCAAACTAGATAGGAAGAGCACCAGTGGCCACTGCCAATTCTTAGGAGGATGCCTAGTTTCTTGGAGTTCAAAGAAACAACATTCAGTGGCTCTTTCCACTGCTGAGGCTGAATACGTGGCTGCAAGCAGCTGTGGCACTCAGGTTATCTGGATCAAGCATCAACTTCAGGATTACCAAGTAGAGACAGGTTGCACTCCCATCTTTTGTGATAACACTAGTGCCATAAACATTGCAAAGAATCCTGTTTTACACTCACGAACAAAACACATTGAAATCAGGCACCACTTTATCAGAAATGAAATTGCAAATAAAACATTTGAATTAATTCATGTTGGGACTACAGATCAAATTGCTGATATTTTTACAAAACCTCTAGACACTGAAAAATTCACTTCTTTGAGAAGAGAACTTGGTATTTACAAACTTTGACTAATTTGAGGCAATAGTTTCTGGTTCATGTATCTCCATAAAGTTAGTGGTAGTTTTGTCTTACTTTCTCTGGTGGGGGTCCCTATGTGAGGGGGAGCGGGTGTGTGCATTGAGTAAAGTCAATTCTGCTTCTCTGCTGTTTTCTGAGTAGAATAGGAGATAGAGCTCCTAGAGAGGGGGAGCTTGACTAATTAGAAATGCTTGAAAGATGGGTGTTATTGCTAGATTAAATGTTAGAATTGATCTTGAATATTCCTCTTAATAGAACCTCATTCATTTCCTACACTCTTAAGTTTGTGCAATTAAAGTCCAGCTAGAATCCTCTTCTAGTAAGTCTTAAGAGGCTAAGATTAACCTTCAAGTATATCCTCTTACCTTGTTGCATGACTCATGAACAAGCTAGACTTGTAAGAAATGGTTTCTGTCTATGAGCTTCTCTTTGGACATCTTGATAAGACCTCCAATATTTGCCCTGGGCTTTGTCTTCAAACAACCCCTTGTTGAGCTAGTTAAACTTATCTGTGCTTAAAACTGCATACTGAGAAACTAGGAATCCCATCAATGAAATGAGAATTTCCTATGTCATGAGGTATCAGTTCTCATAAACAAAATCAAAAGAAAGAAATACTATTCAAAATTATGCTTGGCAGAGCAATGATGATAAAATGGTGAGTAACTGGGGATTCTGGCCTCTGATCAAAGTGTCTCCTCATGAAACAACCAATGGTCACTATCTCTGTTCTCTAATTGAGAAGTGATGAGGCTCTTACACTGAGTAACTGAGGATGCTGGCCTCTGACCAAGGTGCATACTTAATGTCAAAAGTGTAACTGGCCAAATACACTCTATAACTGTGCCTTCTCTGCCTGGACTGTTTGTCCTCAATGCCTACAGGCTGTCTTAGTGGTTCAGACTCTTGTTGTCTCTTTGACAAGCCTTAACAGCTACCTCAGTCATACTTGTTGCCACTTGCTCTTCTCTCATAATCATAGTAAGTTGATAAACTTCAAGTTTATTCTGAATCTCCTTCTCTTACCTGAACTCCAAGATTCTTCACTGGACCTTACAGCCCCACTTAAGCATCTAAGATTTGACAATGAGTGTCTACTATTGGAATCCTCTCCATCTTTTCTCATCAGTCCAGCGTCAACATCTCTCTTTCTCCTTGTTTTGATGATGTCAAAGGGGGAGAAGGTTGAAAGGGGGGAGTAAAAGTTAAAAAAAAAAGTTGAAAAGTCTGACAAGGGGAGAAGGTTGAAAGGGGTTGCTGCCCTTATTGAGAATGTTTTAAGTTGGTATTTCTCCCTTCACTAAATTTGACTCATGGTGTTGCCATCATCAAAAAGGGGGAGATTGTTGCATCTCTGTAATTTTGATGATGACTAACACTATGAATCAAATTATTTTTATGATAATCATATTGATGCTTCTAAATGAATGATAAAGATCCTGAATTGTCTAAATATTCTCAGGATCTAATGTTGTTATCTTGCATGCACATCTATGGATCAAATGCTTCTTCATCATGCTTTTCTGTTTTGATGCTCCTCTATCATGTACACCCATGAGCTCATACTTGTCTTGATTATATGGGATCTGTACACTTAGTGCGTTGACGCACTTGGCTGGGTGCGTAGACGCATTAGTGCGTCTGTCGCTTGCTGATTTATCCACTGCGTCGACATTGCACGATGAAAGCGTTGATGCATTGGCTTGTACCAAGGGCTTGAGTGTCTCGCCTATCGAGTTGAGTCGACGCTGTCACCTGAAGCGTTGACGCATTGGCTTGGTGCCAAGGGCTTGAGCGTCTCGCCTATGAAGCTGAGTCGACGCTGTCACCTGAAGCGTTGACGCATTGGCTTGGTGCCAAGGGCTTGAGCGTCTCGCCTATGAAGCTGAGTCGACGCTGTCACCTGAAGCGTTGACGCATTGTGTTGTTATCAAGATATTGTGCGTCTCGTCCAAGGAGCTGAGGCGACGCTACACAATGGAAGCGTCGACGCCTCGAGTTTTTGACCAAAGGTTCTTTTGATCAACCACCCAGCAGAAGCGTCAACGCTGTCAACTGACGCATTGACGCATTAGTGTGTTTTGTCAAGGCACCTTTTTTCTTATATCCATTGCATTAACGCCTTGGCTTTAGTGCGTTGACGCGCTCTTCTGTCCTTTCATAAGTCCCGTGCAATTTGTGTGAACAATTTATGACTTGAATATTTCTGAGATTGACTGAATGTTCTCTGAAACCTTACAGGGACTTAAAGACAAATTGGAACGTTACTCCAATCATGTGAGCACGTGATCCGAGGGAACAATCATCTAACACGTGGCTCGGTTCATTAGGAAGCATGTCGCGCGTGTCTTCCAAACCCTCACTCTCTCGTGAGGTTGGATATATATATGAAGGGTTCTGCTCCTGAAAAGCTGCCGAAAACCACAAGGAAGAGGGTGAGGCCAGAGCGAGAGGAAGGAGAGGAGAAGCTAGCCTGATCCACTCATTGAGCGTACCTGGAAGAGAGAGAGAGTGGTGAAGGAGAGGATGGTTTTCTGCTATGTTTTGTCTATGCTTCTTTAAGAAGCTACATTGTTTCTTCGTTCGATTGTCTTCGATATCTCTTTATGTTTTCAGTTGTTTGTTCTTAAATTCTGATACTCTGCTTTATCGTTCCCTCTAGGTGTAGAGGAAGAGAGGTGGATCCTCTGGGTTGCATTGTGATTCCCTCTGAATCAGATCAGAGGAAGGGAGGTGGTCTCCAGGGGTTGCTGTGTTCAGATAGTGAGGAGGCTATCTGGGTTGTTCCCTCCGACTGTGGAGGAAGAGAGACAGTGTCTCTGAATTGCAGTGAGGGTGAGTCACTGCTGGGTTCCCTCTTGTCTAAGAGGAAGGGAGAGTTATCTCCGGGTCAGGTCTTGGGGTGTGAGACCTGGGTTCAAGCTGTGTGATCAGCGTCTGTAGGGATTTCGATCCCCAAGCTGTGGATCAGCGTGTTGTAGGCAGACTGAGTCTGCGGTTCTTTCTTGGGAAAGGAAGCCTCACTCGGCCTTAAGTGAGGGATGGATGTAAGTCTGTAGGTTGCAGACTGAACCATCTAAATCTCCTGTTCTCCGTGGTATGGTTGTGTGCACCTCTATTCCTTATGATTTTGTCTGGGTTCATTAAGTAAATGTGAATGTTGATGATTGAAATCTTGGTCTGACTGCTCGCTAGGTGGTTGTGCATATGTGCTGATGACATTTTGAGCCATTTATGTTCTGCGCTCGTGAATTACGTTATATTGGTTAAGGGTCCTGCCTCGATTTAGTCAAATAATTTTTTAAAAACGGTGATCTATTCATCCCCTCCCCTTCTAGCTCACCGTCCTCCTGTCTAACAGGTATTTTGTCTGTCTGCTCTAAATCTGCTCAAGTACTGTTTGACACTGGCGCCACACATTCTTTTGTTTCAAAGAAATTTGCTGCTTCATTCTCTATGGAACCTGAATGGATAAACTTGGTGATTTCTACCCCGTTAGGGAATGAGTCTGATGTCACTTTCCATTACCCAAACTGCAAGATTATAGTTAAAGGCCACAACTTACCTGCAGATTTAATATGCTTAGACTTGAAGGAGTACGATGTAATTTTAGTGGCCGATTGGCTATCCACCCATCGGGCAACTGTAGACTGCCGAAATGGAAAAGTAACTTTTGTGGATTACCCGGAGTTAACTTACGTTACTCCCCGGAAGAGATCACCAGTCATCTCTGCTCTTCGAGCCCATAAACTTATCAACAAAGGATGCGAGGCATTCTTAGCATTTGTAACTACCACGAAGGCTAAGGTAGCTAGACTAGAAGACATTCAAGTGGTTCGGGAGTTTCCCGATGTTTTCCCTGAAGACTTGCCTGGTTTGCCACCAGAGAGAGAAGTCGCATTCACTATAGACCTTGTTCCGGGTGCCGGACCTGTTTCCAAAGCACCCTACAGAATGTCCCCCGTGGAATTGAAGGAATTGAAGGAGCAGCTTATAGAGCTATTGAAGAAAGGATTTATCAGACCAAGTACTTCCCCATGGGGAGCACCAGTGCTGTTCGTCAAGAAGAAGGATGGATCGATGAGGTTGTGCATCGATTATCGGCAGCTGAACCACCTCACTATCAAGAATAAATACCCACTGCCGAGGATTGATGAACTCTTCGATCAGATTTCTGGAGCAAAGTATTTCTCAAAAATTGATCTTCGATCGGGTTATCACCAATTGAGGATCAAGGACGAGGATATTCATAAAACTACATTCCGAAGCAGGTACGGGTATTATGAATTTACTGTTATGCCTTTTGGACTAACAAATGCCCCTGCAGCTTTTATGCAGCTTATGAATAGCATCTTTAGACCGCATCTGGACAAATTTATTGTGGTTTTTATCGATGATATCCTGATATATTCAAAGTCTGAAGAGGAGCATGAAGTGCAATTGAGGATAGCATTGCAGATATTGTGGGATAATCAATTATATGCCAAATTTAGCAAATGCGAGTTTTGGCTGGAAGAAGTGTCCTTCTTAGGACACGTAATTTCAAAGGATGGAATCTCAGTGGACCCCGCAAAGGTCGAAGCGGTAAAGAACTGGGAACAACCGAAAAATGCAATAGAAATTAGGAGATTCCTTGGTCTTGCTGGTTATTACCGGCGTTTTATTAATAACTTCTCGAAGATTGCAGTAGCACTCACCAGGCTGACCCGCAAGGAAGTGCCATATGAGTGGAATGAGGAATGTGAACGAAGCTTCCAAACATTGAAGGACCATTTGACCACTGCTCCAGTCTTGGCCCTTCCTATTGAAGGAGAGAAGTACGAGGTATATATCGATGCTTCCGGTATTGGCCTCGGTTGTGTATTAATGCAACAGGGAAGAGTTATTGCATACTCTTCTAGGCAGTTGAAGAAGCATGAAGAAAACTACCCGGTGCATGACTTGGAGTTGGCCGCGGTAGTATTTGCACTAAAGATCTGGAGACACTATCTCTACGGAGAACAATTCACAGTATTCTCCGATCATAAGAGCCTCAAATATCTATTCTCTCAGAAGGAGCTTAATATGAGACAACGTCGATGGCTAGAATATTTAAAAGACTTTGATTTCACTTTTCAGTATCACCCCGGTAAAGGGAATTCGGTAGCTGATGCCTTGAGTCGAAAGCCGAGAGCCCTTATAGCCAGCTGTATGATACGGGAATGGAAACTATTAAGGGAATTCTCTAAATTAAATATAAGCACGGACCAGAAAGACGGGTGTATTACTCTCTGTCACATGAGTGTGCATCCGGACTTGCTATCCGAAATCAAGAAGTTACAAGATGAAGATCCTGGAATGATTGAAATCAGGGAGAAACTAGATCAAAGAACCGGGTTCAAGCTGGCAGTTGATGGAAGACTAATGTTTCAGGAAAGGACATGTGTCCCGGACTGTCCTGAGTTGAAAAGGAAAATTCTATATGAAGCTCACCGCTCTAGGTATACCATTCATCCTGGAGCAACTAAGATGTACAAAGATTTAAAAAGAACTTTCTGGTGGCCGAACATGAAGAGAGAGGTAGCAGACTTTGTATCTCGCTGTCTCATGTGCCAACAAGTAAAAGCGGAACACCAAAGACCCGCCGAAAAGTTACACCCCCTTGATATTCCCAAATGGAAATGGGAAGGAATTGGTATGGATGTCATCCTGGGATTGCCTAAATCTAGAGGCGGACATGATGGTATTTGGGTAATCATCGATCGACTGACCAAGTCAGCGCATTTCTTGCCAATTAAAAGTTGATGGTCGGTTGATGTTTTGGCCGCATTGTATATTCAAGAGATCGTGAGATTGCATGGAGTCCTAACATCGATCGTGTCTGATCGAGACCCTCGCTTCACTTCTCATTTCTGGAAGGGTCTATAACACTCTTTAGGGATGAAGCTCAACTTCAGTACTGCTTTCTATCCCCAGACCGATGGTCAGACCGAGAGAACAAACCAAATAGTTGAAGACATGTTACGGGCTTGCATTATTGACTTTGGCGGAGGTTGGCATGATCATTTTCCCCTAGCCGAGTTTGCATGCAACAATAGCTATCAAGCCAGTATACATATGGCTCCATTTGAAGCTTTGTACGGTAGGAGTTGCCGATCTCCTATATGCTGGGATGAAGTTGGCGAGAAGCAACTACAAGGGCCAGATATGGTAAGAAACACAACAAAAAAGGTTGAACTTATCCGAGAGAGACTCAAAGTAGAACAATCCAGATAGAAATCTTATGCAGACAATAGAAGAAGGGAATTAGAGTTCCAAGTTGGAGACCATGTTTACCTAAAGGTCTCACCCGGTCGAGGAATAAGAAGGTTCGGAGTTAAAGGCAAGCTTACACCGAGATTCATTGGTCCATTCGAAATATTGGAAAGAGTTGGCGAGGTAGCCTATCGTCTTGCTTTGCGTCCTCAATTGTCGGAAGTGCACAACGTATTCCACGTTTCTATGCTGAAGAAGTACGTGCATACCCTTTCCACGTCATCAATCATAATGACTTGGTGATTCAGAAGGACCTCACTTATGAACAGAAGCCTATGAAGATTCTCGATTGAGAAGTTCAAGTTTTGAGAAACAAGACCATTCCCATGGTAAAAGTGCAGTGGAACAAATGCTTGGAATTACATGAAGCTACATGGGAAACTGAAGAATATATGCGAAGGAGATATCCGGAATTATTCTAGTCTGTAAGCGTCCTATACCCTCCATGTCTCCATTCATGCAGTTGAATTTGGGGACCAAATTCTTTTAAGTGGGGGAGGGTGTAGCACCCCTGACAATTAGGGGAATAAAAAATTCCTAAATAAATTAAAACTAAATAATTATACGCTTAATGGGCTTGACACACATTTGTATTTTAACAGCCAAAAAAAAAATGAATCGTCATATAAAACTAGCCATTTAGTTAATTGTATAAAAAATAAAACCTTAACCAAAATATTCCGATTCATGTATGATAATTGGGTTACAAATACCACTTTAATACAACCCCTAGATATATATACACTTAATAGGCCTTAAAACATAAGTTATATTTTATTTTTCCATTAATACCATTTTATAGAAACCTATAATAAAAGCATGATACTCGAAGGCTTTCACCCACAGACCAAACCATATATATATATTAAAGCCCACTTCTTCTATAAACCAACTACCCATGAGCCCATGTATACACCCAAACCCTCATGCTAAGCCCATTTAATACACATGTATATATATTGGCCCCTACCCATAAACAAACCACGTGAGTTTCTCACAAAGCCAATCCTTAGGTGCATGCTCGGACGTGCTTTGTGTTATCTTTAGGGTTGTGAAAACCAAAATGGGCAGGCGGCGGTCTTATTAGCAGGAGATTTAACCAAATGGAGTAATGCCCGGAATGATCGTAAAATCTTGCTCCCATTTGCTAACCACCCCCATTAGAAGATCACTTCTCTATAAAAACCTCTCCCCATCGAACATAGTAACCACAATTGCTGATGCTACTGCGTTCGAGCCCTCTCCTCTGCGTGCATCGTTGTCCTGCTACTGCCGTTGCTGAACGAGGGCGACGTCTGCATCATCTTCCTCCTTGCGGGCTGTTACAGAAGGCAGCACCTTCTCCATCCACTTCTTGATCTTCCTGCTTGCTATTGCGTAAAGGGGCATCGTCTTCTCCTACTTCTTCATCATTTGCTGCATCCATCTGCTTCCTGCTGTGAAGAAAGCGGCATCCCACTGCTTCCCCTTCTTCTTATTCATCTTCCTATACCACGTTCTGCACATCGGAAAGGTAGGTCTTCTCAAGTTTCGTAGCCCAAACAAAAATTAATTCATCATTGTAGGTGTTCTCTCTTCATGCCAAAGATTATAATTAGATTAAACCTCACATGATATTTCTGCAAGATTTTTACTACATGATTTCTTTCGTGTTTTGGTTTAATACTATAGAAGTTAGTTATGGAGTTTTCGCCTTAATAACTTGTACGTGGGTATCGGAGTCTCCTTTGGCCATGAAAATTTATGGGCGTACTAGTGGGATCGAGATCGAGATAGTGAGAGTGGTTGCACCATTTTTCGTGCCTCCTATCTCAAGATCCCCCATCTCTCAACGAAAAATTATTTTGAATGTCCGGTTAGGTAGAGTTTTTTGAGCCCGTCATTTCGATATATAGGACGCGTGATTCCGACGTGTGTACTTCGAGAACATGAGGTTCGAAGAAGTTAGAATTTATATTTTTGAAATGACGACATTGAGAATGTCGTTGATTCATTTTGACGACATTTTGCAATGTTGTCATATCTTTAATATATATATATATAAATATATGTATATATTTGTAACTATATCTTTAAAAATTCATATCTATTAAGATATGTAACAGAAAATTATAAAAATTATATATTTGGAATCCTTGAATTTTTCTCCTAATTATCATATATTATATTTCTCTAAATTATTTTATATAAATAAATGTGTCTTTGAATGTATGTTTTAAAATTATTCAATTAAATAGATATTGACGTGAATTCTTATTAAATAAATTAAGTTAAAAATCATAGAATTAACGCCCCTCCGAGTGGATGCTAATTAATAAATGACACTACACCCGGACGTCAATCAAATAAGTTTATTTAATTATAGTTAATTATAGAATTAGATGGACGTGAATTCTATAATTAACGCATTCATGTTCTCACTGTTTTCTTCCGGTTTTGACCCATACCTCGGGTTTTTTGGCACTCTCATCTCATGTCCGTAGATGGAGTCCCTGTTTCATGATTGGTTCACGTATATACCTCAACTCTCGGTGACATACAAGCCCTCCATTGGACATTCCGTTCCTTTGGACTGGCAAGTTAGTCATTGGGACCTCCGTAAGTCTCCTCGTAGCCTTGGATTCTCTCAAGGCCGACTGAGCTGGTTGTACCTTAAACACCTTGTACCTTTTTTTGCCACGCCATGTGGTAACCCGGTCCTCTCATGGTGCCATCTCGATCCATGAGAGAATACTCTTAGCCAGTGGAAAGGTGATATTTCACTAGGCGATGTCTTGGATTGGGTCCCTTATAGTTGGGGTCAATCTTTCAGCTCGATTCGTGTCCCTTGATTGGTGACGGGTTTAGTCATCCACTCAAGTTATCACGGCTACCTCGTTAAGGTACCAATTCTACCCAGGTTATCGACATGTTATGGTTCTCGTTGGTTTTGACACTGTCCATCTAATGTTCTTCCTTGAATTCTGTGGAACCTATCCACGAATCTACCTTGATATCCTACATGAGTTTGTTCTTGGAATTCCATGGCTATCACTAAAGTGGTTGTCTAGATATTACATGTAACAATGTCCGCGCATATAGGGCCCGATCTGGTCCTGGGAGGAGCACCCGAAAGTACTTGTTCCCATGGGAGTTATATTGATCACGGTGTAGCATTGCACCGAAGTACTTGCTTGAATCTACGACACCCCACTATCCCTCTCTCTCTCGCGTGCTTGACTTGATTGACTTGACACGACTTGCGTGGCCCGGAATGGGTAAAGTACTTGCTTGTTAATAGCCATTACCTCATGACATGAAAAAACTTTATTGATATACTTGGTACTCGTTCAAATACTTGAAATCTTGAATAGTTGAAATTCTCTATCTTGGATCAACAGTACATGTTATTTCCTCTCGTTATCATGTTCAATTCCGTATCGTTCTATTTTACATGATTGACATGATAGACTTGCATTTTCATTTGGAAGAGGTAATTACTTAAACTAATTGCTAGTTCTTGAGATATAATTCCTACTGAGCGTTCGCTCATCAAGTTCTTTTCCCCAAACCTTTCAGGTAATACGGACCCTGACTCGGACTCGGATGGGCAGGAGCAAGAGTGACGAGCGTAGAATCTGCAAGCATCATGCTACTACACCTTATCGTGTTGAGTCATCCTGAGTTTATTCTTGGAGTCTTGTCGTTAGAACTTATGTTATTTCAAGAGTTGTAACATTTAAGACTTGTGGGCCTGATTAGTAATGTTAAGTCTTGGAGTTATATGACTTTGTTTAATGGTTAAGTTGTTATCAATGGTATCAATACTTGGTTATGTTTTAAAATTCTTGTCTTATTGCGCACTCTATTATGATGTTGAAATTCTACTTGCTCTGATTGATATGATTGATATAAACTCATCACGTTCTCCCCGGGTTCCTTCCGCGCTCACGGCGTGACGTGGATGGCCGGTGGGAGGCCGAGCGCTCCGAGCTGGTGGACCGGGCGGAGGAAGCTGAGCGCCTTCGGGTGGAGGCCGAGGCCGATCGAGCCGAGGCAGAGAAGCGGGCGGCGGAGGCCGTGGAGCGGACGGCTGAGGCCGAGCGGAAAATAGCCGAGGCGGAGCGGGAGAAGGCCGAGCTCGTTGGTAGGGTGGGATTGGCCGGGGCGGAGGCGCTTGAGGAGTACAAATGCTCGGAGGCCTACCGGGTCGACCTTAAGGAGGCTGCCCTCCCCTACTATGAGTCAGTGCTTCGCCGAGGCATCCGCAAGGGGTTCAAGCAGGGCTACGACCGGGCCGTATCTTATGCCGAGGAGCAGGTGTCCAGGATAATTGAATTCACGTCCGGTCAATGCTATGACTCAGATCTGTCATCCTCTGGCTCCTCTGCTTCGGTGTCGGAGGAAGAAGATCAGGAGGGCTCTTCGCCCGAGGGGTTGCCAGCTCCGGATGTCTCGGTAGGGCACCCAACCGAGACAGTTCCCACGCCGGTGGGGTCAGTGCCGGGGTCGACCGTCGTCGAGGGTGCTGGGGGCAAACCGCCTGAGCCTTCCACTTCCGAGTTTCAAGGTGGGCCAGAGGCCAAATGTATCTGCTTTGCTTCCTTTTTTTGTATGTCTTTTTCCTTTTGAAGAAAAAACTTTCTCTGTTGTATAGGAAAATAGATAAGGCAATAGCATTATGACGAAGACTTAATTGTTCCATATCGCCATTGCCGTATTTTGCTCAGCGTATCCGCAGTAGTTGGAAAGTACTGATACTTTCTGCGTGGTTTTCGCGTGATGGTTGGGCGAGCCTCTGACAGTGTCTTTTCGTTTTCTCATGCTTTGAATGTTTGGCCGCTTCGTGTGTCCCGCTGGGGTGAAAACGAGGAGTTTTGAGGTGACCGTTCGTAGGAAGAGGTCCCTTTGGCGTGTTTTCGAGGAGAGAATCATTTAAAGCAAATAGCCTCCCTTCGCCTATAAAATGTTTGAAGGGCGTCCCTTCCTCTCCACCGCTTAGGGTTTTCCCTGACAGTCTTTCCTCATTCTTTCTTCACATAGCGTTGTGCCGCTATATTTGAAGCATGGAAGACGCTCTGGAAGATGACGCTACCGATGACGGAGGGCAGAGAGCCGTTGCTGCTTCGGGTTTGAAGGAGGTTCGACGGCTGGCGGACAGGTTTGAAGAAGGTTCGACGTGCGGAAGCATGTCGTCTTCTTTTTATCAGTTCCGACGGCGCTTGCGGGGGGGGGGGGGGGGGGGGGGGGAGATGGAAGATGGATGGGGGCATCAGGCATCCTGCTGCCAGTCCCTTCCTGCTCGTTCCATGAAGGGGGGGAGGAAGCCAATTCAGCTCCCTCCTTTCCGGGCTTTCCCCTGCCTCCTCGTCCAGCTCTGTTGGTTTCTTTTTCCCTCTCGCAGCCTCTTTTTCCCTCTTCTGCTATTCTCATCATTTCTTTCACTCTTCGGAGGATGCCTGAGCTTCCTTCCTTCCAAAGAGTTGGCAGATTGGTGGGGAAGATGTCTTCATATGCGTTCCCTCTCCCCTTCCTCTTCCAAGTTCAACTTGGAAGGTAGCCTTCTTCTTCCTAATCCCTCTGTCACCTTTGTCCCGAGCTACCCGAGCCAACGGGGTCGACTACCCTTTATCCGAGCCAGTTTCTACACAAGGCAGAGTCGGTGGCATGACGCAGGAAGGTCAACCATATCAGCCGAGCGATGGGCTCATACGGCGGCGCCAGATGGATTTTTTGCTTTTTTGACATGTACTTTCTTGGCTTCGGCCTTCTTGATGTACGAGCGAGTTGTTTGAATAAAGGAAAGGGAAAACTTTTTGTTTTATTCCATGTTGCTTACACAATGTTTGGTATTCAGAAGTAGAACTTGCGTAGTGTAGTCGCGTTCCAGGTCCGAGGGATGGGCTCTCCTTCCATCGTAGATAACCGGTATGCTCCTTTCCCGAGCGTCTCGATCACTCGGTAGGGCCTTCCCAATTAGGGGATAGTTTACCCGCCGCCTCAAGTGGTCGAGAGGCTTCGGCTTTCCTGAGAACGAAATCTCCCAGTTGAAAGTGTCTATCTCAGACTTTGGCGTTGTAGTATCGAGTGAGGCCGCGCTGGTATTCCGTTGCTCGGATGCCGGCAATCTCTCGGAGTTCATCTATTAGGTCGAGGTTTTCGAGCAATTTCTGATCGTTTGCCTCAGGAGAGAAACAGATGACTTGGAGGGAGGGATTGGCAATCTCCAACGGGATGACGGCCTCTGCGCCGTACACCAACTGAAAAGGACTGTAACCGGTTGCCATTCTGGGAGTCGTTCTATGTGACCAAAGTACGTTCAGTAATTCCTCAAGCTAGCTGCCCTTGGCTTTGCTGAGCCTGGTCTTGATGCCTTTTAAGATTGTCTTATTGGCATTTTCGACCAACCCGTTAGCTTGAGGGTGGGCGACCGACGTGAAGTGATTACGAATGTCCAGGTCGGTGCATTTGTCTCGGAAATAATGAGAATCAAATTGTCGACCATTATCACTTACTATCACCCGGGGGATGCCGTAACGACATATGATCGACTTCAAGATGAAATTCCAGACGACTGTCTCGGTGATTCTTGCTGTGGCTTCGGCCTCGATCCATTTGGTGAAGTAGTCGATGGTGACGATGATGAACTTGTTCTGGGCCTAGGCCATGGGGAATGGCCTGAGGCTGTCGATTCCCCAGCGAGTGATAGGATATGGCTCAGCTAAGGTGATGAGCTCCGTTGCTGGCTGATGGACCAAGTGGTCAAATCGCTGGCATCGGTCACAGTGTTGTGTGTAAGTCGAGCAGTCGCGCTACAGAGTGGGCCACCAGTAACCTTACCGTAGCAAGATCCTGGCGAGCGACCTTCCTCCTAAATGCTCTCCGCACAGACCTTCATGAACTTCTTGAATGGCTCGGTTGGCTTCATCAGTGCTAAGGCACTTCAGGAGGGGACCGGAGAAGGATCTCCGGTAAAGAGTGCCGTCCAGAGTGGCGAATCGCCGAGCTTGGTACTTCAATCTTAGGACTTCCCGAGGGTCGGGAGGCTCTTGAGAATCTTGGAGCCACGACAGGTACGGGGTACACCAGTCGCTTGGGGAGGCCGAGTCAACAGCCAGGAGCTCCGAGTCGATGCTCGGTCGCTCCAGCTCTTTGAGGAGGACCGATTGAGTACCCTCGGGGTCAAGAGAGGAGGCCAGTCGAGAGAGGGCGTCTGCTCGGGAGTTTTCCTCAACTTCCCGGGGGCCCTTGTTCTTCCCGTCCGGCCTTGTGGCTTCAACCGAGATATTATAGCACCTTCTGGCAGTGTCCTGGTTACCTCGGACTTCCCCCAACCCATTTTTGGTGGGGAACTTCATTTTATGGTGATAGGTAGAAGGCACCGCTTTCGTTCGGCTGAGGATTCCTCAGCCGAAGATTACGTTGTATGCTATCATTCCTTTGATCACTATGAAGTCCACCATGACTGTAACGGTTTTGGGTGGGGTGCCGAGAGTAACTGGCAGGCTTAGGGCTTCCTCGGGATAAGTGGCCTTGCCATTGGACCCGCAAAGGGGGCTTCAGATCGGGCGGAGTTTAGACGGATCCTCCCCCATCTTAAGGAAACACTCATAGGATAATACATCAGAGGCACTTCCATTGTCAACTAGAATCATGTCTACGCTACAATGGTTTATCGTGGCCGATATGACTAGGGCATCGTCATGCTGGGTGCTTAGCCCTTCCAGGTCTTGGTCGGAGAAGACTATGACCTGGGGCTCACTTGGTGGGGCCCTGGGAGGCTCGATGGATCAGCTCGCCCACTCAGCATGCCGCTTCCTTCCCCGGCAACTGTCTCCTCTTGATGCAGCTCCTCCAGCGATGACGTTGATGTGGACCCCTCGGGGGGCGTTGTCGATTTCCTCTGGGACGCCTCGATCTTCCTTGTGCCTGGCCACGAACCGGGATAGGTGTCCTTGACGGACGAGGTGCTCGATCTCATCCTGGAGCTGGTGGCAGTCGCCGGTGTAGTGCCCGTGATCACTGTGGAATAGGCAATGCTTGTTGCGATTGTGGTTCTTCGACCTCATTGACTCGGGTTGGCGGAGGAGGCCCGAGCCTTTGATGTCCTCATAAATCTCATAAACTAGAGTGGTTAAAGGAGTGTACTGCTCCTACTTCCGTGACGGTTCCTCCTTTTTCCTAGACCCGAACTTGGCTCGGGTGCCCTCTTCTTGCCCCCCTCCTGACCTGAGCCAGTTGCGTCTCGACATGCGCTGAGCACTTCTTAGCACTCGGCATGGTGCAAAGCCAGAGTCACTAGCTCGGCAAGGGTCGAGGGAGGGTGGAGGACAAGTTCACGGTGGAGGTTCTCATCGCAGGTGCCCCTGGTCAACGCGGTTATGGCCGAGGCGACGTCCAGGCGGGGGATCCTTAGGGCTTCCGATTTAAATCGGGTAATGTAAGCCCGAAGTTTCTCCCCTTGCGCCTGTTTGAGGGCCAAAATCCCCACTACCGACCTTGGGGGACCGCTGCCGGCGAAAGTCTCCTTGAATACTCGCCCGAATTGCTTGAAGTCCCGGATGGATCCGGGGGCGAGGGCTCGAAACCATGCTTGGGCGCCTTGGACTAGGGTGGTCACAAAGGCTCGGCATTTGATGGCGTCGGACGCTCCATGAAGGGTCATCAGGGTGTCGAAGCTGTCGAAGTGATCGGCCGGGTCGCCCTGGCCGTCATAAAGCTTGAAGGTCGGGATGGAGGTCCTAGGAGATACCTCTGCTTTCAAGATATAGTCGGAGAATGGGGATTTCTCCTCGTCCTCGATGGAAGAGACTTTCTGCAGGGCGCGTAGGGCGTGCTCCTGTTCTGCAAAATGTCTCTCGAATTCTCACAGTAGGAGGGATAGCTCCGGTTGTCACTGTGCCATCGGGCTGGGGGGGCTGTCTTGGCGTTCCCCAGGGACTTCGGTCTCTGGGTTCAGATGGTGTGCCCCAGGTTTTCCCCTCTTCGGCGTGGATGTGGCTTCTTATTCTGGAGGGGGGGCTTGTGAAGGTCCTCCTGACCTGTTACGGATGATCTGCCGGCCTCGGAGGGTGAAGCGGCCTCCGGCGGTGTGCTGGGACACGTTCTCGCGGGGAGGGCTCTCCGGAGGGGCGCGTGACCTTCCATCCCTGGCCGCCTGGGTCCTCATGAGTTCCATGAGGACATCCAGTTTTACGTTGAGGGCTTGGAAGGCGTCTGCCCCGCCATTGAGTGGTATCCCTACTGCCGAGGGGGGAGGGGGCGGTCCGTCGGTGGGGGTGCTGGCATTGGAGGGGGGATTTTGTGAGGCTTGAGAGGGGCCTTCTCCCGCCACCACAATGGCCTTTCCCCTGTCACCGGTGGACCTCCGCCCTGAACTTATTCGCACCATGCTGGCTCTTTGGTCGTTTCCCACAGACGTCACCTGATGAAAAGGCGTGATCTCGCGCTGGTCCTGAGCTGAGGAGATGATCACCGGATAGTGAACTGCAAGGAAGGGAAACAGATCAGGGGGCCCAGGGATGGTTCCCTGGGGCAAACCCTCCTATGCTTAAGTCAGTAGAGCAATTGTGGAAGCTATGTAGGGAGGAGGAAGGAGATGCATGAGATCCCTCTACACCAAGGTGGTGAAGTGGTTCCTGCTCAGGGAGTTTAGACATATGTTTGCCCTTACCTTTCGTTGGAGGGAGTCCCAGGTTTAAATAGTGCACTGGCCTCATGAGTCCCGTAAGCTGAGGTGTTTCAGGCGGGAGTTACGTCCGCAATGTGGGCTCTTTACATCCTCATCGTGGGATCTTTATAGCCTTGAGTGATCATGGGTCCCTTATCCTCATAAACTCCTGCTTATAAAGGGTTCTCAATGGCAGTATGGATAAGCATTCATCGGTCGACTCGAGCATGAGGGGTGCCAACCCTGTCCGGGTTATTGGCATAGCTCGGGTGAAGATAGGTCAGAGTGGGCATTGTGCGCCTACCTTTATCCCAGTGAGGGGATAGATCGGGCGTGGGTCTTTCTCTAACCTGACCGATGTTTAGGCCTTCCGAGCCTATGGGCCGCCGAGGAAGGTTGTGATCCCGAATGATCTTATTGGGCTTTTTAGCCTAAGTGGGTCCTGTGGGGTTGTCACTTGGATGAGCTGGGCCTCGTTTGGTCTTGATGGACCTAGTTTAGCTGCTCTTTAGATAAGCTACAGAAATCCCCCTCTCCAGATCTTAAGCTCCTATAACACATTACCAGAGCCAGTTGGTAATGCACACAATCATTGTAAGATGTGAAGAATCTCCCGAGCCTCTCGCATCCGGTCTCCTTCTTTGTCTCCATCCGCTTCTCATTATTACAAGTAAATTTGTAATTGGGCACGCAGGCCCACAAGTATACATCAGATAATAATAAGAAACCTTGAACTAGTCAAGGGAGTACAATGCAGGGGGAGATAGAATGTACAACCCAGATTAATAAGAGAGAGAGAAGGAGGCACGCAGGCCCCAATAATCACATCACACAGAACCATTCACCATAAAGAGCATCATCACATGATATCTAAGTCCATGATTATCCATTCACACTTAAGACACATCACATGTATCTAACAGTAATTATCATATAATTACATCGAGATAACGATAATTTCAAAATATAATAATTAATTTTGAAATCGCGCATATTAACATTCAACTAAACAATCTATACTATATACTATAAGAGAAAAGGGCTATTTTTTTCCGCCAGTTCATTTCTCCTGTTCGGTTTGATGACTCCCCCCGCTTCATTTCTCCGGTTCGGTTTAATAACTCCCCCTTCTCGTTCTTCTTCTGCCAAGATCATTTCCCTCTCCAAACCATACTGAGCTTGGCGCTGACGTGGCCCAGGGAGTTGAACTCGAGCACCTGCTATAGGAACTCCACCATCTCCCCCCCACTGCGATGCCCGCCAGTGACAAGAAATAGTCCGGGCTCATCTTGTTTTGCTTCAGCTTCGTGTAGGTGAGGCCGGCGGTGGCGTCGAACCCCAACGGGGGGAGGAGGAAGAAGGGCGGGTTCCCGAAGAAGGCCACTCCAAGGGCATTGCCCGTGCTCGGTAGGCACATGGCGATCCGTTGTGGGGATCCTATGGCGGGGGGGTGCTCCTCGCGGAATGGCATCTTGGTGAAGATGGACTCCACAGAGTCGAGTTGGGTTTCCGTTCTTTTATTCCTACGATGCCGAGGGCACTTACCTGGACGCCGCAGAAAGGGGAGGCCGCTGCGTATGTTGGGTGAGGCAACGGCAGCGGAGGGTTCGTCGGCGGTGGTTACTGTTCGCGGACAGATTTGCGCGTTGGAGGTCACGGCGACAGTGGCGTGTGAGGGGTGATGCCGACCTCCATGGTAGCGGCGGTAGCAGCAGACCGTGGCTGAGGAGACTGCGGAGGCAGTGATGAGCCTCTCTCCCTTCTCACGGTAGAGCACGGCAAGAGGTGGAGGTGACTGGGTGGTGTCGCAGCGAGCAGCGCGGGGCGGCTGCAGTGGAGGAGGCACGTGGGAGTGGCTCCAAAATAATCCCCTTTTTATTATTATATTTGAAGAGGGGCGATCTCGCGCTGCTCCTGAGTGGGGAGGAAGATGACCACGTACTCTTGAAGTATAAACTGCAAGAAGGGAAACCAGTCAGAGGTGCCCAGGGCTAGATCCCTGGGGAATACCCTCTGATGCTTAAGTCAGCACAGGTAGGAGAGCACAGATGCGAAGAAAAGAGTTCAGAGGAAAGTGGGAGCGTGAGATTCCTCTCCACCAAAAGGTGAAGTGGTTCCTGCTCAGGCTTACTTAGGCGTGCTTAAGCTTACTTTAGCTCTCTTGTCGCAGTAGGGCATGTCTTGTTTAAATAGTGGCCGGTTGTGCGAATTGATCTCCGTAAGCGGAGGGGTTCCAGGGGGGTTACGTCCTTCATGCGGATTCCTTACGGCGCGTGGACTCTTGGTTTCCCTTGTCCCCTTGAGCTTCCTGCCATTAAAGGATTCGCAATGGCCGAATCATTAAGCTTCCATCAGTGAGCCCGAGCGAATGGCACTTGTTCAGGAGTGGTCTCCCGAGTGATAAGTGATGGGTCGGGACAAGGAATAGGGGGCTCCAAGGGAGCTTTCCTGATCGACTAATGCTCGGACATCCCAACCCGAAGGCCGCCTAGGAAGCGCTTGTACCGAGTGAATTTTTGGGCTTCATAATAAGTGGGCCCGGGGGCTGCCACTTTGAGGAGTTGAGCCTTGTTCGGTCCGGTTTGGACCTCATTTAGCCTCTCCGTACGGGCGGTGAGATTTCCCTCTCCACTTGTCCCCCTCCTACTCCCGAGCCAAGATTAGGCTCGGATGAGTAGCAATTGGGGTGGACTATCTGTGGCACTGATTGGGTAAATATATCTCTCTGGTAGGGGCCACGTCACGCAACTCACCTTGAAAATACGCCCATTATGATGAGTAAGAGAAGGCCCCTCCTCGGGAGATCGGACGCCGCGCCACCTCCCATCAAGGTTTTAGGGTTTTGCCTCTCTTTGTAGTTATATCTGAGGGAGGCTCCCGCGCTGTGAGGGTAGTTTTGGAAGAGCGGAGAATCGTTGTAGCCGTTGGAGCTAGAAGAGCTTCCTGAGGCAGTGATTCGTAAGCTCCCTTTCTTCTCCGAAGTTCTCTGGATTAGAGCTTTCCCCTTCTTCTTCTCTCTGTCTCATGGCGGACCATCATTCTGAGGTTGAGGGGCGGTAGAGAGAACGGACCCCCAGAGTTTTCTTGACGCCGCCAGAGCCGCTCTGCAACGAGCTGGGGGAGACAGAGGTGAAGAGGCTGGAGAGTCGCTATAGGCTGCCTTGGCGGTTCCAGTTCCTAGCGCCTGAGCCTCATGAGTCTAGCCTGTCCACTCGTTCTGGCCTCTTTTGCTACTTTCTTCTAGCTTGGAAGTGTGGCTTTCGTCTGCCCCTTCATCCCTTTATTGCCGGGTTGCTTCGGTTCTACCGGCTGGCTCCTGTCCAGCTGGTCTCCAACTCTTATACCTTCATCTTCTCCTTCATTTTACTTTATGACCAGTGTGGGGTGCGCGCCTCGCAAGATCTTTTCCATTACTTCTTTGAGTTGAAGGAGCATGCTCATGCGGGGAGAGGCTTCTTCTATATTAAGGCGAGGCGAGGAAGGAGTTGTGTGTCCCTCTCTGGGAAGGATTCTTCTCACAAAGGGTGGAAGACCCAACATTTTTGGGTGGGCCCGTCGGCAGTTGGTGTAGTCCGGGATTTCCCGACGGTGCCCGATTTTCACCCGAACATTCCTCCGAGGCAGACCGTGTTCTCTCCGGAGGTGGAAGAGGAGGCTGCTATCCTTCAGCAGAATTGGCAGGAGACTGTTGATTTGGTGACTTCTTCCAACATTGAGGGCTACCTCGCTCGAGTGCTGTTGCTGACAGGTAAGGGGTTCGGGAACTTGGTCTTCCTTCTGACGGAGTTGGGATCTTCCTTCTCTTAGTCTACTTTCTGTGGTTCAGACACGAGGAGAGCGGTTGAGGAGGAGGCACCGTCGGCCTAGTTGGGGATCATCAATTTGGACGAGGTGCCGGCTCCCGACGATCTTCAAGATTCAGAGGGCTTGTCCCGCGCCCGGGACAAGGGCAAGCTGGTGGCTCGGGATGACGTTTCCGAGCGCCGGGGGTCAAGCGCAAGGATCCCATGGCCAAGTTGCTGTGGTCTTCAATGTAGGCCCAGTCTGCTGAGAAGAAACGGGTGAGGAAGGAGGAGGTTGTCCGTGCGTCCGGAGGAGATTCCCTGTCAGCTCTCCCCTCTACTGGGCAAGAGGGGGCTGACGAAGGAGGGGTCGCTACCAATGTTGAGGCGCCGAGCGCAGCGGAGGGGTCGCCAAATGAGGGGGTCCGCCCCCATCAGGTCGAGGCTGGATGGTCGCAGGAGGAGGTGACTCGATCACAGCCGACCGAAACTGGGGAGGCACACGGTGGGGGTGCTCACGTCGAGCCGACCGGTGGGGCCCCCGAGACAGGGTTGCCTGGGGGAGATGCCTCGATCTCGACTGCTCCGGTGAGAGCTTCCCCTCCTTCTACCAGTAGCTTCAGTGTCCGGGCTCCTCTGTACCGGGCGTGCCATTCCTTAGCTTCTCGAGACTTGCGGGAAAACGTCCGGAAGGGTCCCCCCTCTTCACTGTTTGAGTAGATTATGGAGGGTGGGCTGATTTTGGCCCAGCTGGGGGCTGAAGCTGTGGATGCGTACGCTCGGGTGGAGTCCGAGCGGGAGACTCTCTCATGGACCCGCGGTGCACTTGATCGGAAGGTCGAGCGTCTGACCCTCGATCTTGGGGATCTTCACCGGGAGATGGCCCCGCTCCAAGCGCTGGCGCAGTCGAGCCAAGCGGAGGCTCGGTCTTTGGCGGAGCAGCTGGCCCAGGCTCGTCGCATGGTCGACCGGAAGAGTGAGCTTCTGGAGTCGGATTGGAGAAACCAGGTCGAGCGTGACGACCAATGGAGGGCCGAGCGAGAGGGGCTCGAGGACCGAGTTCGGGCGGCCGAGGATTCGCGGACCGAGGTCGAGCGAAGGCTGTCCGAGATCGAGAGAAGGCTGTCCGAGTCTGAGTAGCAGATAGCTGAGCTCGAGGGGAAGGCGGAGCTGGCTGGGAAGGAAGCGCTCGAGCAACATAAGTGCTCAGAGGCTTACCAGGCAGCTTTGCAGCAGGTGGCCTTTCCTTACTACGAGTCAGGCTATCGACGGGGACTCCGGAAGGGCTTCTCCCAAGGCTACGATCGGGCCGTCCTAGAGGTAGAGGCCCAGTCATCTACGCTTGTTTTTCCTTTCGGTCAGCGCTATGACTCGGAGTGGGGATCCACTGACTCTTCCCACTATACGTCGAGTGAAGAGGTGGGTTCGGCCTCGTCCGAGCGACCGCCAACTCCAGCATCCTCTGGAGGGCACACGGTGTTGATTTGTTTTAATTAGATTCCTATCCCGCCCCCTTTAAATATATACATGCATAAACATGTGAATCAAAGGCAAGGGGGATGAAAGGATGATAAATACTAATCGTGATCGCCACCAAGGTTCCAACAATGCCAAAGGATGAAGAAGTGTAAAGAACGGTGTCGTGTACCTTGGAACTTAAAGACTTGATCGTGCTTGAAATGGGGAGCGGGGAACTTGTGGATTCAAACCTCCTCTCCTTCCAGTCGGCTAGAAAAAGTGGGCCTCACGTTGTATTCATGCTCTCCTGCAAAACAAAGCCAAAACAAGGACAAAAAAATGCATTAGAACATGCATGTGTAGCATCAACCCCGGAGTGATAAAATAGCGGTAGAAATTGAGGGCAAACTCACCGGGGGGAGGTTTTTAACCCCTGTGGAAGGGTGGAAATAATAGGTGGGTGTGTTGTGCATGCATGAGATTTGAAATCATGAGATTTGATTGAGAGAATAGAGAGAAATAATCGATGCAAAACGGGGGGAAACGCATATGTAGCAGAAAAGTGCAGAAAATTGTGATGATTTGTGATTTTAAGAGGAAGAGAACTAAGAATATAGATCATGAAATCAAGCCCAAAAGGATGCAATGGAAAGCTAATACTTCCCTCTTCAAGCCAAGGTTAAAGTTGTGAGTTGGAATTGCAGCATGGGTTCGCCCCGAACCAAGAAAGAGCCCCCCGTCGCGACTATGAACTGGGTAGTTTTTATAGAGTTTTGTAAGAAAGTCTCATCTTCTTATCACGATTCTCGGAGATATAGTCCAACATAAATCAAGTTCTTTGGATCAAACTCTAGATAATACTAAGGACAAGAGATAGGAACAAACGTGGATCAATTCAGAGGAGGATTCTAGAAGATATGGCTCTTGGAAGGTAGCCCCGGCGCACTAGAAAATAGAGTTTTAGTTGTACCGGGATGCTTAAATCCCGATCTTGAGACCAAGATCCCGAGAGATATAGCCAATGAAAATTTGATTTCTATGAACCAAATTGAAGATAATACAAAGGGCTAGAAGTAGAAAAAAATGGGGATCGATTTGGATAAGAATTGAAGAAGTTATGGGCTCTGCAAGATATGCCCGTCGCACAGTTTTCGGGGCAGAGTCCAGCATAAATTGGACTCTCAGTTATGTGTAACGGTCTATCGTAGGACCGCCACATGTGCTCTGATGGTCTAAGGTAGGACCGCCACGCTCTAGGGGTCAAACGAGGTGATTTCGGGCAAGTTTGGATATGACGCACCTATGCTAGACCGTTACATGTGCTCTGACGGTCTTACGATAGACCGCTACATGTGCTGTGACGCACTTACACTAGACCTTCACACCGATGAAGGAAAATTCTGGGCAGACTGTGCATGACTTTGGAAATTGAAGCGTATCTCTCAAACGGGGTAGAACTAGCAAAAGTGGTAGAAGAAGAAATTGTAGATAACTGGAAGAGGAATAACTTTTATGAAGAGAGAAAATTGAGAAAATGATCAAAAGAGAGAGAAAATGGTGCTATAACAGAGAGTAAAATTCTAGGACAGCACAGCACGCCGGAAAAATGAGAATAGCTCACAAATGGGGCAGAACTGGCCAACGGCGTAGAAGAAGAAATTGTAGATCGTTGAAATAGGAACAACCTTGGTGAAGACAACGTTTTGAAAAGAGGAACAGAAGGAGATGAAAAAGGACCCCTTTCAGGACTGCGCAGCGGGAGAGCGCCGATTACTTGAGGGAAGCCGGCCTAAATGGGCCGAAAGTCGACTTAGAAGCCAGAAGTTGATAAAATAAGCTCCAGGACTCTAGGAAATCATGATCTCTAGGGCTCAAAGGGAATGGAACAATGAAAATTAGCTCAAAATCCATCCAAGGAAGGCTCCAAAATAATGGGTGATTCGGGACATCAAAAATGATGAATAAGAGAAATGACGCAACTTGTGGGCTAAAAATGGGTGTCAACAGATGCCCCTCCTTGATGTACTCTTTGCAAGGGAATGAGCGAAAGTGACGCGGAGGCAAAATGGAAAGGAGATGGAGCAAAAGTGATAGCGACGTGAATTGGAGATGAAGCAGAGATGAAGCGGAGAGAACTGAAAAGCGGGCATCAAGGTAAAAAGACACCCGTCACAACCAACAAGCGACAAGAATTTTCCCGAAAATGTTGAACTAACCACCTGAAGTTGATGACAAGGATGAGACATGTATGGAGAACTAAACTAAAGGAAAGGAAACACGACCAGCCTCATTGGGGACACAATCCACGGAGAATGAGTGGGTCGGCAGGAACACAGCATAAGAGCTGGAAAAGGAGAGATAAGACTGAGATAAAATCCAGATAGGAATCACGCTGGCCAAACAGACCGAGTTGCAAGATCAGAGAAAATATTCAAATTCAGAGTGGAATGAAGAATCTCTTATCCAAGAGAGCTTAAGTGCATTTAACTATTACTGAGGAGAAATCGTTGAACGGATCACGAGGCATGAATGCTCAAAATGACATGATGCATGCTGGGCTAAAATAAAGAAATCATCAAAATAAATGTAAAGAAAGATAAAATAGAAAGTACTCATGGATAATATTGCTAGACTGAGCCAAGACGGGGTCAAGAGTCTTCTTGTAACCACGGCGTGCAAGACAGAGTCTATCGTCCCCCACCCGACTCAATCGAGCGGCCTATCCAACGATTAACCGTATGCTCTTAGATCATCATCATTTTTGTTAAATAGGAACATCAGATCCTAGAACAAACGGGCAACCAGTCGGTCCTTGAGAGGCTATAATAATGTAGATATCATATAGTAATGTAAGAATGAGAAGGGATAGAGAGCCATACCTGACTTACCTGCCAAGCGAAATGGCATCTTTTTGGATTTTCCAGATTTTTTTTGATTTTTATGGATTTTCAAATAAGACAACAACAATATGAATGACCATGATAAACAAGCATGAACGAAAGACAGCATAACACAATGATTAATTGAACGACCGACAACACAACAAAACATAACGATCAAACGAATGGAAAACAACACAACAAGACGAACAAGCACATATGCAATGGCATGAACAAACCACACGTATGCAAGATGAACGTGGGGGATAAGACAACAATGCAGTGAGACAACACATGGTTGGGACAAGAACATGAGGGATGACCACACGGTTGGGACAACACACAAGATATAGAAGGACGACTAACAACATATGCAAGACAACTAACAACACGTGGTGAAGAACAAAATAATATGAGTGGGACAACACGGTGGGACATAGACACGGCGAGACAAGGACACGGCGGGACAAAGGACATAAACAAATACGCCCTTCAATCAAAACCCAAGATCAGAATGAAGCAAAACCGCCAGGTTCATAATCGTGAGATAAAGTCCTCTCATATAGATATAATCATTGCAAACAAAAGTTGAGAAGGACATAAGTTTCAGAACAGATCGAGAGACATGAATGACGAAGGGAACAGATCAAAAGATGTGGACAGGAGACAAAGCACAAAGATATAGCAAGGAATGTCTGAGTACCTGCAACCTGCACACTTAGCAAACAGATTACGTATCTATTCTCAAAATAAAATATAAAAGATACATATTTTTAGATTTTTCAATTTTCTTGATTTTTTTAAAATTTGAAAATATTTGATTTTTTTATTTGTTTGAACAATATTTCATTATTTTAGAATCTCATTTTTTTTGGATTTTGGATAATATCTCAATTTTTTTGGATTTTTGACAATATCTCTTTTTTTTGAATTTTGAAAATATCTCATTTTTTATTTTTGACAATAGCAATCCGCAACATCCAAAGACAGGCTCGAACTACTGGCCAGGGATCGCCATCCCTCCCCACTCATTAAAAACTTCCCTTGAGCAGGGCGTGCATGTGAGGGTGGCTTACCATAACCAACCGCTTCTAAAGAACGGTGCCCCTACTAAGGCCATACCCGGGATACAACCCAGCCTAAGAGGGAGAAATAGAAGAAAAATTAGATACAACTATATGCAGGATGGGAGATATCAAGATTCGACTTCCTTCCAAGGAACCACCCCTCAAAGAGATAGGTCTGTTGCACTGGGACTTTGTGTCTTTGATTTTTAGACCCATATTTATGAGGCATGCATGCGACTGGGCTCATGACGTCCCGCGGGGAACTATACTGCCACTCTTGCCATGCCTTTGATTCATAATTTTGCATTGATTTGTCCATTTATTTTTAACAGCTCTTATTGACTAGATATAGCATGAAAGCTCACTTTTGAGGGTCAAGACTACCCCTATTTGAGACCTCTCTCGTATTAGGGAGCACCTAGGTTAGTCATCTTATCCATCAATCTCTTGCCCCTACACTTGGTCGAGCAGAGAAGAGAAAAAGACCTTTATGCATACCCATAGTATGGCCAAAGCAGCAACGGTGTGCCTCAGAGAGATCGGCTATGGCTCGCCATGTAGTGTGTGAAAACCCATGCTCAATGGTCACCCTCAACGATCGGGGAAAGGAATTAGACTCCCAGCACGGAGCTATCACTAGCCTAAGGATGCTGTAGAAGCGAACTCATTTTTTATTTGACACAGACTCCTAAAGCCACTCAATCATGTTAAGGAATTAACATTATAACCATGTGCAGAAATAATAGAAATAATGGAAATGAAAGCACATTTCTTTGCACAAAATAAAGATACCTTTGCAAATCCATAGTGTGGAAGTAGCATCCTGAAGCGATCTCGATCATCGAGCTTTGAGGAGCTCGAGTAGCTTTGTATTCCTTGCTTGTCAGGATAAAGGATGAAAGGAGAGTAAAGGATTGGATTCCTGGACACATCAGACATCATACTGGACGAAGAAGGGATAAAAAGGAAGAGAGACGAGGGCTAGAACTCCCTCATCAAGGCACTGAGGCCCTGATAACAAGGAACCAGATACAGAATAAACAGGGATTAGCTGAGATCAAGGCGGACTAAAGCCTCGAAAACAGCAAGAAAAGGGGCAATGACCCTGAAAGGGAGAAGAGGAGTGAGTAGAAAGAGGAGAAAAAGAATCATCCGACGTGGTCGGAGAAGGAGAGTAGCGATCACCCGCTAGAGGTAGGGAGGACGAACCATAGACACCCGACAAGGTCGGGGAAGAGAAATGATATACACCCGACAAGGTCGGGGAAAGAGAGCGAGGGACACACGATAGGGTCGGGGAAAGAGAATGAGAAGTAGAACCCGAGGATACTAGAGGAGAAGGATCAAAAGAAGTCCCGAAAGTGAGATGAAAGGATGTCATAGGCCAAGGCCTAAAATCATAAAAACATGGAAGATCGGACGACTCCAAACTAGGAAAAGGGAAGTGGGGGTTCACGGACCTAGGAGGAGAGGAGAAGATGATCGAAGTAGGATTGGACGAAAGGAGATACACCACCCAAGGGTGGGAGTTGAGCAAGAGAAATGAGGAATGGAACGAAGAGGAAGGGGGAGAAGTGGACCCCTGAGTGCACAATTGACGGCCCTTGAACAGGAGCTGCCGCCTCTTCTTAGCAGAAATTTCCTTGAAATGAACCCGCCTGATGCGGACTTGGACCTTCGGGATTCTTAATCTGTAATACCTTCTCAAATAATGGGCCCATCTGGCAGACAGCCTTGCCCGACTGTGAACATGCAACTTCATCGGGGCGGTTGCCCCTAGACACCCAGTGTTGACAATATGCGGACATTCTTGAGCAAGTGACTCCTTAGAATGATGAATATCAGAAAACCATGGAGTTTTGTCTCTCGGCACAAGCAACATGAGATTCGGCAACTCTACTAGGAAATCAGGCATGAAGCATAGCTCCCTTGATAAAAGATCAGGACGAGACCGAGGGAGAATAATACATGGCGTTGACATGGCTGGCTTGCTAATAAATCGAGAGAGATTGCATAGGATGTGCAGAATGTCCTTGGAAAGTACAGAAGATACGGCAAATTGCCCCTTGAATATAGAATTCATAAATCCTTTAGCAACCGTAAGAGTTAGCATAATCTGAGTAGAGAGCCCTTCTTGGCCAGTGAACTGAACGGCGAGAGGGCGAGAAGTAAAAACAACATCAATAATCAAAACCCTGGTAAGCAATGAGATTGCCACCGACCTCGCTCTTGAAGATACTGGCACCAATGCGAGGGAACTCTTCTTAGCAATCGACATAGGAGATAGTGGCACATCAGCCCTGAAATAGCCTGGGACCAGGACACAGATCGACATTCGGAGGATAAACTCTTGACCTTTGAAATGCACAACCGGCAAGTAATCGCCCTGACTCGGCTCATCGTCTCCCTGGGGACCAGACCCAAGGGGCACCGGAGGTAGCGCGCACCCGCTCCGTGGGGGGTAAGTGGATAGAGGAATGAGGATAGGAATCAATTTGGATGGCGTGGAGGTTTCAACGGGAGTGGTGATGTGTTTAGGTGGAGGCAAAGGGGTTGAGATGATGGCAAGCTCAGCTGCGGGCAAAGGTGAAGCCAGAGGTGAGGGTGGAGGTATAGCCTGCTCAGGCTAGAGCCACGATGGTGATGGAGATGGCAAAGGCTGTGGAGATGGTGGAGGTGACGGAAGCACTTGTGGTGGAGACGGAGATGATAGTGATGGCAATGGAGAAGGTGAGGATGGTGATGAAGACCATGGGGGTAATGGACATGGGGGTGGAGAGGGTGAAGAGGGAGGTCGTGGTGCCCATCGTTGACGTGTTGACACAATGCGTCAAGCGGCGTTAGGGATAGAAGTAGTGGAAGTGGCGGCGGGAGAAGAAGGGGAGGCACTAGCTTGAGCAGAGGCTTGGGTTTGTGGAGGTTGTGGAGATTGGATAGGAGATGGCGAAGGTAACGGGGTAGGTGATGGAGTAGGTGCAGCACTAGATGAAGAATCACAGGGGTGCCCCTGGCCTTGAAATGGAGACGATTGCTTAGGCAACGCTTCTTGTTGCTGCTGCTTGCTACGGAGATCTAAAACAACTTTACGCATGGCGGCCCAATCAATCCTTTTATTATCTTCCAGGTCATAAACATACTCTCGGAACTCGGGACAATCCTCAACCAAATGCCCCTGCTGACGGTGAAAATCACAATATTGAAGCATATTCCCGACCGCCGGTTGGCAAGGCACAGTCGGAGAGAGCGGCAATGCGTGAGTGGCCATCAAAGCCCTAAAAATGTCGGTAAAGCACTCTGGCAACGGAGGACAAGGAGCCCGCTTCTGGCAAGGCGGATGTCGAGGGGTATGAGGTGGTGGAGAAGGTTGTGGAGACGGAAGTGATGCGAGACGGAACTGACAAATGGACTAAACCTATGATGAAGACCAAGTGCGGCCAGCACTCACACGAGACAAGGCAAGCTGAGAGATCGACCTCCGTACTATTCCTCCGAAGAGAGGCATCTCTCAACAAGAAACCCAAGTCCACGGTCGTCCCTATGAGGGAAGCGAGTGGATCAAAGCGGCAAAGGAGCCGACGCGCAACTATAGGAGTCTAGTCCGAGCTCGGTGCTCGACTAGGGCCACGGAATGGGATACTCTCACTCACGATCTCGCGGTGTTGAATGCTAGCTAGGATCCCTACACTCTCACGCGGCATACAAGATCACATACTAGTAAAGCAAAATGCCAAGGGGGGGGAGCATCGCACGTACCTCCACGCCTAGGCGTGGGGAAGGAACCCCGGCCGAGACCGACAACCCCGATACACACAATGAAAGAATAGGTACAAGCCAGCAATGGTGCCCACTCCTCGCAGGGAGATAACAGGCTACAACAATTCCATTCGGGGCGGCCGATACACGGGCTGACGGGCGGCACTCGGTGAAGGGTTGGCCACGAGGAGGGTCCGAATGACGATCGGCAGAATCGCAGCAACGCGCGACTCGGTGGTAAACGTTCCCACGAATGGATCCGGAGTCTGATTGGGGCGCCGTCAGCGAGGGCACGTAGTTAGGTCGCAGGAGGAAGCCTCGGCCAAAAGGCGTGCTCAGATTCCATCCGTGGAAGCCGTGGCCGCACCTGCAAGTGGGGACAAGGAATCTGCTCCCAGAACTGCGCTGTCGAGCGGGGAAAATGGTAACTAGCTGCTCCGGTAGGCGATCGAGGCCCCGCTTGTGGGAGGACGTCGGGGACGCAGAGCAGCAGGTCCGGACCAAAGAGCTCGGTCAGATCTGGTCGTGGTTGGACGCTGTGAACTTTGGAAGTCGCCGGTTGTCCTGGCACCGGGTGGACTGGGCAGGCCCGCGCGACCTCACGGGAACGGACGCCACGAACAGCTCGGACGTCGGAACGAGACGAGGTTGGCGGCGTTGGAAAGAGGACGACGAGAGGTAAAAACCCTGAAGAAATCAGCTCCAAACTCGGAGTTGTCCGTCCTGTGGGATTTTCGCAAGAAGGAGGGTGGATCTGGGCGCGCAGAGAGGGAGGCTCCTGCGCTAGCTCACGAGAAAACTCGCCACAGGTGGTGCCGACCTCGGATCGAGGCGAAACCAAAGCCCACGCGCTGCCGACTCGTAGAAGTATCCACCAAAAAAAGGAGGGGCTCGTATTCGACCCGCACCGGATGGGGACGCCGCTGCAACTCGGGGCCGAATCTGGAACACGCGAACTCGAACCGGAGACGAAGTAGAAGGGAGGAAGAACCTCGGCGTCGCACCGAGGGGATGGGGAGTCGCACCCCAGGGTTGCTCCCGTCGCAGGAGCAGAGGAGGAAGAGAGGGTCGCCCTCTCCAAGGGGTGGCTGCGCAAATGGCTGCTCAATCAAAATATTTCATTCATTACTTCCAAAGAAAATACATGAGATGTTTTATATGGGGAGGGGGAATGCTAGGGTTGAAACCCTAGCCAAGAGGGAGGGGAGGGGGGTGCGCACATGGCATGGGAGAAAGGGGGGGGGGGGGTGCGCACCACTCCTTGATTGTAGGAGTGGATTGGGGGATGGGGGCGGCCAAAGGAGGGAAGGGGATCGGATGGGGAAGGGAAAGGGGGGGAGGGCCGCACCCCTCTTCCTATAATCTAGGAGAGGGGCGGCTGCCACCTTCCAAGAGGAGGGAAAGAGGTGGGGGCGCCCAAAACCCTAACCCTAGGTGGGCCAAGCCTTGGGTTTGGCAGCCATGCCAAATGGGCCAAGGCTTGAACCAAGAAAGTGGCCCAATAGCCCTATCTCCTACCTAATAAGCATAAAAAGACCCAACTAAAGCCTAATTGGCCCCAATTGGCCTACAAAGGTCCACACAACTAATAAAAGTGTCCACGCAGGGACTAAACCAAGGCCCAACATGGCCTCAAATGAGAAAAAGATCCTCTAGTCGATGCCGTAGTCGCCTAGCCAAAGAGATGCTGACGTGCTCCGTGTGCTCTGTCGAGTGATGCGGCGCGTGTCCTCACCAATTCTCCCCGGGTGGGAAGAACTCGACCCCGTCGAGTAAGGGTCACGGTCGCTCAAGTAGCGCTCCAGCAGGTCCGGGTCGATCAGCTCCAGCTCTCCACGTGTGATCCAGGTGTCGTCTGTCGCAGGGCGCCCTCTCCAGCGCACTAGGAAGCGCTGGTAGGCTCCGCTCCTGGTCGTGGTCACCTGCTCATCCAGTATGCAATCTATATGCTCGCGTGTCTGTAATGGGGCTGGAGGAGGTGGACGCTCAGAAGGTGTAATGCTCTCAACAGGAGGGGTAGGCCCAAAAAGCTCACTGGGAATCACCGCGGGATCCCGATATGCCACCAGATCTGAAACATTGAACGTCGAACAGATCCCATAGTCGTCTGGCAGCTCAATCTCATACGCATTCGACCCAATTCGCTTCAAGACTCGAAAGGGTCCGGCACCGCGGTCCTGGAGTTTCTTCACGGCCCCCGAAGGGAACCGTTCAGGTCTAACCCTGATCATGACGTACTCTCCCACTTGGAACTCACGGGTGCGTCGATGCGCGTCAGCTAATTCCTTATAACGTGCGTTGCTGGCCTCGAGGGGGTGATGATGATGTAGACTCCAAACTAGTGGCGTGGACTCATACCGATATGAATGCATGGGTGGCCCAGGGCATCCAAACATAGACCCAACATGTCTATGACGCCTACATGACTGGACAACACGGGGAGGACCAGGACAACCAAAGTTGTATCTATCATGCATGGGTGTCCTACGTAATGTGGTAGACTCATGGGGACTAAATTGCCCAAACTCACTCATGACATTCCCTATATGAATCAAACCCCTATATGATGGTGGACATGAAGAAACATGGGGAAGAGACATGTGTCCCTGGCCTCCTAAGCTCGGGCATCTGGATGCCGGTAAGGTGAGGTGTTGACTAGAAGGCCTAGGTGGTGTATGATAGTGGACCTCCTCGACAAGGTGGGGAAAAGAATATGGGTCGAGAGGCTCACTAGGGAGGGGATCGAAAGGGTCAAAGAAATGATGACCCCTCCCGACAGGTCCCTTCACTATACTTGCCCATGTGCGACATTCGCCCAGGTGCAGATAATCACCTTCAGGCACTCTCATGTATGGGGCAAGAGGCTCATGAGGAAGGCAAGGAAGGCAAGGTTCCTCCCTCGGGACCGTGAAACCATAAGCGGGGACAAAATCAACCTCCACGGGTATGGGAAATAATAAAAGGACCTCGGATGTGATATGTCCTATGGTGTAGACCGAGGTAATAGACCCCAAAGCAGGGAGTGTAAAGCTATGACTATAGGGTTGGTCAGACCCTAAGATCAACATATAAGTCAACTCCCATTGATAATCTAAACTCCTAAGGAAGTCCTTCACATTTTCAAGAAAGCAAAAGGACCGAAAAGTGGTGTGAAAGGAGTTAAGGGGTATTATTGGGAGGGCTGGTCCCATGGGTGTATAGCAAGGAATGGAGACATCTAGAAGTGGACCCTCCCTTAGCCAGCTAGCTAAAGACTCTCCAATGACCAGTTCACCCTCGGAAGGTAAGAATGTCTCTATATGAGGGTCTAAGGGTGAAGCCTCTCTCTCGGGAGTGGAAACTGAGTCCTCTATGATGTGGAGGGGATCACTCCCTAACTCCTCAACCTCAGTTAGGTACTCCTCAATCAACTCCTGTTCAGCCTCGTAACTCACAGGAACAAACCCAGGTGATGACATGGAGGTGGTCGGCGTAACGCCGTCATGGAAGACAAACTCACCGGGAAGGTGAGATGGGTGTAAGGTGCAGGTCCTCCTATCCAGGTCGATGGTCGCACTTCTTTCCTCCAACCAAGTTCGCCCTAAAATGATGCATGGACCAGCAAGTGTGCTGATCTTGCACCAAGCGCCATCGAAATATTTAACGGGGCCAAACCACCGTTGAAACTCGATAAAAGCTAAACCATCACGGAGAACAATCTCCCCAGTCTTAGAGAGTGACTCAATAATGTCTTGTGAGACACAGTTAGACGACACCCTACTGATGAAGTCGATCTCCGTATGCTTCCCATTAGGTAGGATGGCAGTGGACATGACAGGGCGCTGGAATGACTCGGTCATCGGTATAGGGATCGGGTCTCCCGACGACTGAGTGGTAGGGGCGACACTTAGGGGTCGTACCATAAGAGCATCGAATCGGGCCAATAGGGATGACTAATCTGACATGTGGGCTCGAGGAACCACCATGGGGTTGGCGCGGAGCTGGACATGCAAGACTCAACGAGACAAGGACAAAACTCTAACTAGACACAAACCTAACATTACAATGCAATGGTGGGTTACCTAGATGAACTAAGAGACTCAATGCAACCTAGATAACTCTAAGGCCTCAATTGCACCCTAGACAACCTAAAGACTCGAATGACCTAAGACCCCAATTTGTTAGAACAAACTGGTTCCCTAAGCTCTGATACCAAATTTGATGCGGGACAGAACTGACAAATGGACTAAACCTATGATGAAGACCAAGTGCGGCCAGCACTCACACGAGACAAGGCAAGCCGAGAGATCGACCTCCGTACTATTCCTCCGAAGAGAGGCATCTCTCAACAAGAAACCCAAGTCCACGGTCGTCCCTATGAGGGAAGCGAGTGGATCAAAGCGGCAAAGGAGCCGACGCGCAACTATAGGAGTCTAGTCCGAGCTCGGTGCTCGACTAGGGCCACGAAATGGGATACTCTCACTCACGATCTCGCGGTGTTGAATGCTAGCTAGGATCCCTACACTCTCACGCGGCATACAAGATCACATACTAGTAAAGCAAAATGCCAAGGGGGGGGGGAGCATCGCACGTACCTCCACGCCTAGGCGTGGGGAAGGAACCCCGGCCGAGACCGACAACCCCGATACACACAATGAAAGAATAGGTACAAGCCAGCAATGGTGCCCACTCCTCGCAGGGAGATAACAGGCTACAACAATTCCATTCGGGACGGCCGATACACGGGCTGACGGGCGGCACTCGGTGAAGGGTTGGCCACGAGGAGGGTCCGAATGACGATCGGCAGAATCGCAGCAACGCGCGACTCGGTGGTAAACGTTCCCACGAATGGATCCGGAGTCTGCTTGGGGCGCCGTCAGCAAGGGCGCCTATTTAGGTCGCAGGAGGAAGCCTCGGCCAAAAGGCGTGCTCAGATTCCGTCCGTGGAAGCCGTGGCCGCACCTGCAAGTGGGGACAAGGAATCTGCTCCCAGAACTGCGCTGTCGAGCGGGAAAAATGGTAACTCGCTGCTCCGGTAGGCGATCGAGGCCCCGCTTGTGGGAGGACGTCGGGGACGCAGAGCAGCAGGTCCGGACCAAAGAGCTCGGTCAGATCTGGTCGTGGTTGGACGCTGTGAACTTTGGAAGTCGCCGGTTATCCTGGCACCGGGTGGACTGGGCAGGCCCGCGCGACCTCACGGGAACGGACGCCACGAACAGCTCGGACGTCGGAACGAGACGAGGTTGGTGGCGTTGGAAAGAGGACGACGAGAGGTACAAACCTTGAATAAATCAGCTCCAAACTCGGAGTTTTCCGTCCTGTGGGATTTTCTCAAGAAGGAGGGTGGATCTGGGCGCGCAGAGAGGGAGGCTCCTGCGCTAGCTCACGAGAAAACTCGCCACGGGTGGTGCCGACCTCGGATCGAGGCGAAACCAAAGCCCACGCGCTGCCGACTCGTAGAAGTATCCACCAAAAAAAGGAGGGGCTCGGATTCGACCCGCACCGGATGGGGACGCCGCTGCAACTCGGGGCCGAATCTGGAACACGCCAACTCGAACCGGAGATGAAGTAGAAGGGAGGAAGAACCTCGGCGTCGCACCGAGGGGATGGGGAGTCGCACCCCGGGGTTGCTCCCGTCGCAGGAGCAGAGGAGGAAGAGAGGGTCGCCCTCTCCAAGGGGTGGCTGCGCAAATGGCTGCTCAATCAAAATATTTCATTCATTACTTCCAAAGAAAATACATGAGATGTTTTATATGGGGAGGGGGAATGCTAGGGTTGAAACCCTAGCCAAGAGGGAGGGGAGGGGGTGCGCACATGGCATGGGGGAAAGGGGGGGGGGTGCGCACCACTCCTTGATTGTAGGAGTGGATTGGGGGATGGGGGCGGCCAAAGGAGGGAAGGGGATCGGATGGGGAAGGGAAAGGGGGGGAGGGCCGCACCCCTCTTCCTATAATCTAGGAGAGGGGCGGCTGCCACCTTCCAAGAGGAGGGAAAGAGGTGGGGGCGCCCAAAACCCTAACCCTAGGTGGGCCAAGCCTTGGGTTAGGCAGCCATGCCAAATGGGCCAAGGCTTGAACCAAGAAAGTGGCCCAATAGCCCTATCTCCTACCTAATAAGCATAAAAAGACCCAACTAAAGCCTAATTGGCCCCAATTGGCCTACAAAGGTCCACACAACTAATAAAAGTGTCCACGCAGGGACTAAACCAAGGCCCAACATGGCCTCAAATAAGAAAAAGATCCTCTAGTCGATGCCGTAGTCGCCTAGCCAAAGAGATGCTGACGTGCTCCGTGTGCTCTGTCGAGTGATGCGGCGCGTGTCCTCACCAGGAAGTGAATGTTACGTAGCCAATAGTGCTTGGTTGGCGGAGGAGGGATTTGGTGAAGGCATATGTGGATTGGAGTGGGGAGTTATGTAGACGACATCCACCTGCTCGGAACGTGGTGTGACCTTGACCGTGGGTGGAGACGGAGACGGGTATGCGGACGCAGGAGGATGACTTATGGAAGGTTGGTATGTGGAAGCGTATAGGTATGCAGAGGTGGGGGGTTGGCTCGTGGAGGGATATGTGGCGGAAGGCTGACTCATGGCGGGCTGACTCATGGGAGGGTAGAGTTGGCACGTGGAGGGTGAAGGTTGAAATGTGGAGGTGGATGGTGGAGACTCGGGGTCAAGGGAATCTTGGATTTGTTGGCGAATGAAGTGGGCTCGGCTGTATAATTGTTGCCAAGAGGTAATGTCATTGAGGGCTAAGATAAACTGATACTCGGGTGTTGCATTTGATATCAGCATCTTGATTTGCTCTCCCTCCGGAATGTGTCCCAGGACTTGCGCGGCAAGGCGACGCCAACGATCGGCAAAGGTAGAGAACTCCTCTTCGGGCTTTGAAGAGGTGAGATCTCGCGCTGGGTCCTGAGCGGGCTATGGATCACCAGAAGATGAATCTGCAAGATAGGGAAACGTATCAGAGGGCCCAGGGGATCTCCCTGGGGTAAAACCCTCCGATGGCTAAGTCAGTAGAGCTATGGTGGAAGCAATAATGGGGGGAGGAGAGAGCTGATGCGCGAGAATCCTCTCCACCAAGGGGTGAAGCGAATTGTGCTCAGGAGCTTAGGGTGTGTGAATGCTCAGTTCATCTTACCATCTTCCGGAGGGTATCCCTTGCTTAAATAGTGCGCCACCTTCAGGAGTCCTGTAAGTTGAGGGGTTCCCAGCGGGAGTTACGTCTTTAACGGGGGGCTTTCATGGCCTGATCGTGGGAACGTTATCCCCTTGGAGTCCGGCGGCTCCCCTAACTCTCCCGCTGGCGGAGGACTCCGAACGGCTGCACCTGTAGATAATCAACCAGCCTTACCGAGCCTCAGGGATGCTAGCTCATGTCCGAGCGATAGGCATGGCCCGGCGAGGGTGGGGTCGGATAGGTCGGCTGGAGCCTATCTCTCTCGGACGGGGAGAGGGCTTTAGGCCGGACCTTCCTTGGGACCTGACCGTTGTCTCGGGCCCTCCGAGCCTAGAAGGCCGCCGGGGAGAGTTAGTTCCTCGAGTCTTATTTATTGGGCTTTTCTCCCTAAGTGGGCCTTGTGGGCTATCACTCGGGTGGGCTCGCCTGGTTGGACCTTGTGGGTCATGTTGGGCTGCCTTTGTGGTGGGCTGCGGAAATCCCCCTCTCCACTTGTCCCCCTCCTACTCCCGAGCCAAGGAGGCTCGGATGAGTATTTTTTCGAGGCTTTGGACCGGCATGGCTCAGGTGGGTGGAATTCCATTGGCGTTATGGAGCCGCTTATAGCGGTCGCCGAGGCCCGTAATGATGATCCTGACAGATTCGATACGAAGGGGCCCCCCTTTTTCTCAGAGCACGGAACGGCGCGCCGCCTCCCTCAGGGGTTTTTAGGGGGCGCTGTTCATCGTTCTAGGCTTCCAGGGTTTTAGGCTTTCCTTGCTTCTTGATGCGCCGTGAGAGCACAGCGGAGACGCGGAGCCTTGCGGCGGCGTTCGAGGAGTTGGCGAGGATAACCGCAGAGGCGGTCCGGCAACTTCCTTCTCCCTCGGAGTCTTCGAGCTCGTACGAGGGATCTTCTCTCGACTCGATGGCGGATCAGAGTCCGGAGCTTGCGCCGGTGAGGCGGGAACCCGTCCCCAACTGTAGCGAGTTAGGGGAAGCGGAGGTGCGGAGGCTGGAGCATCGTTTCCGCCTGCCTCTCAGATACAGCTTTGTCGCCGCCACTCCGTACGAGACGAGTCTGGATGATCGTGATAAGCTCATTTGCACCTTCCTTCTGGCTTGGAAGAGTGGATTTCGGCTCCCTTTTGATCCTTTCGTGCTGCAGCTTCTTAATTTTTTCCGGTTGGCGCCTATCCAGTTGGTGGCCAATTCATATCTACTGCTCTCGACCTTCGGGATTCTTTGTCGTCAGCACAACATTTTTCCTTCTTTGGACCTCTTCCACTTCTTTTTTAAGTTGAAAGCGCACCAGTCGACGGGGAAAGGCTTCTACTTCATCCAGGCGCGGCAGAATAGGAGCTGCATCTCGCTTGCGGCGAAGGACTCCTCGCACAAGGGGTGGAAGAGCCAATTCTTCTGGGTGAAGGCGGTGGCGACGGACGAGATCTGGAGATGCCGGACCTCGCCCAACTTTCACCCGAATCTGCCCCCTCGCCAGGAGGAGTTCCCTCCCCACGTGGAGCAGCAGACTGCCCGTCTGCTGGAGAACCGTCAATCGACCGAGGAGCTGGTGACGCCGGAGAACATCGAACGGTGTCTTCTCTCGCAGTTTACGTCGACAGGTACGGCTCTTGAGGCTCTTTTTCGCGGGTGGTAGCTCTTTTCCTTCTCCTGACTGGGGCTTCTTCTTGTTGCAGACGTGAGGCGGGAGCCTCTGGAGGAGGCGGCCGAGGTCATCGATCGGGGAGATGACTCGGCAGCTGATGAGCCCGATGTCTCGGCGGGTCGCGTCCATGCCCGAGATAAGGGCAAGGGGGCGGCCCCCGAGGGGACTTCTCGATCGACTGGCCTGAAGCGCAAGGATCCCCTGGCGGGGAAGTTGCGGGAGGTCGCGAAGGCCAGGAAAAGGGCCAAGAAAGCCGGCCTTCCTACCGCCGTCGGTGGCGATTCTGGCTCGGCGGCGCTCCCCCCTCGGGGGCAGGATGGGGCCGACCCCTCCGGGCTGGCTCTCCCATCCGCCGGGCGAGAGGGGGCCGAGGAGACCAGGGGCCCCGCAGAGGGAGGTGATGGGTCGGCTCTCCCCTCTGTGGGGGCAGAGGGGGCCGATGCCGGTGTGGCCGGCGCTGGGACTGAGGGATTGGTCGACGCGGATGGGGGTTCGCCCGCGAGGGCGTTGCAACCCCAAGTGCCGACAGTTGCTGGTGCGGTTGATCCCGCGGCGCTGGTCGAGGGTCGGGGTTCGCCCGGGGAGGCGTTGCAACCCCAACCGACCATGGCACGCGGGGTGGTCAGCTTCGCTGCTCGAACAGGGTCTTCTGGCGGGGTACCCAGGGTGGAGCAGTCCCCTTTGCCGGAACCTCTGGTCAGGCTCGGTATCTCGGGTGACTTGTACCGGTTCTACCGGTCAATCGCCGAGAGGGGGGGAGAAAGGCGCAGCACTCCCGCCGGGGTCCTTGATGTCCTGATGGAGGGCGGCCTGGTCATAGCTCGGACAGCGGCCGTGATGGCGGAGGCGCACGCCCGGACGGAGGCGGAGCGGTCGAGGCTCGCCTGGACCCTTGGTGGATGCGAGGGGAAACTAGCCCGGCTCGAGGGGGAGCATGAGGGGCTCCGGCGGGAGTTCCTCGCATTCAGGGAGTTGGCGCGGTCGAGCCGACGGGAAGCCGAGGCGCTGGCCGAGCAGCTAGCAAGGGCCCAAGAATCGCTCGAGAGGAAGAGCAAACATCTGGAAGACGAGCGTCAACGTCACATCGAGCTGGACGGCCTCTGGGAGCTTGAGCGCGGCGAGCTGCAGGATCGGGCGGAGGACGCGGAGCGCCTTCGCACTGAGGCCGAGGCGGACCGAGCCCGGGCGGAGGGTCGGACGATCGAAGCCGAGCGGAGGATGACCGAGCTAGAGGAGCGTTTGGCGAGGGCGGAAGAGCGTGCGGCCGAGGTGGAGCAGGCTCGGGACGGGCAGGTCGAGGCGGAGGCGATCGAGCGCTACAAAGGCTCGGAAGCTTACTCGGCCGACCTGATTGAAGCTACCCTACCCTACTACGAGGTAGCGCTCCGCCGGGGTGCCCGAAAGGGATTCATGCAGGGCTATCGCCGGGCGATGAGCTATGCCAATGAGCACCTTGCCGGGGGTGATTTTCCTTACGGCCAGAGTTATGACTCGGACGAGTCAGTTTCCAGCTCCTCATCCTCGGTCGGGGAAGGACCGGAGGAGTCATCTCCAGCGGGGTCACCAACTCCGGAGGCTCCAGGAGGGCTCACGACCGGGACAGTTCTCGCACAGGCGAGGTCAGTGTCCGGGCCGGCCGTCACCGAAGGCACCGGGGGTGACGCGTCCCCTACTGCTGTTCCTGAGCTTCAAAGTGGGCCCGAGGCCTGATGTATTTTGCTTTATTTTACCCCTTCCCCTTTTTGTCTATTTTTCCTTTTGTAAGAGGATTTCTTTATGGGAGGCAATAAAGGACAGATGAAGAGGCGAGATCTCGTGCTGGGTCCTGAGCGGGCTATGGATCACCAGAAGATGAATCTGCAAGATAGGGAAACGTATCAGAGGGCCCAGGGGATCTCCCTGGGGCAAAACCCTCTGATGGCTAAGTCAGTAGAGCTATGGTGGAAGCAATAATGGGGGGAGGAGAGAGCTGATGCGCGAGAATCCTCTCCACCAAGGGGTGAAGCGAATTGTGCTCAGGAGCTTAGGGTGTGTGAATGCTCAGTTTATCTTACCATCTTCCGGAGGGTATCCCTTGCTTAAATAGTGCGCCGCCTTCAGGAGTCCTGTAAGCTGAGGGGTTCCCGGCGGGAGTTACGTCTTTAACGGGGGCTTTCATGTCCTGATCGTGGGAACGTTATCCCCTTGGAGTCCGGCGGCTCCCCTGACTCTCCCGCTGGCGGAGGACTCCGAACGGCTGCACCTGCAGATAATCAACCAGCCTTACCGAGCCTCAGGGATGCTAGCTCATGTCCGAGCGATAGGCATGGCCCGGCGAGGGTGGGGTCGGATAGGTCGGCTGGAGCCTATCTCTCTCGGACGGGGAGAGGGCTTTAGGCCGGACCTTCCTTGGGACCTGACCGTTGTCTCGGGCCCTCCGAGCCTAGAAGGCCGCCGGGGAGAGTTAGTTCCTCGAGTCTTATTTATTGGGCTTTTCTCCCTAAGTGGGCCCTGTGGGCTATCACTCGGGTGGGCTCGCCTGGTTGGACCTTGTGGGTCTTGTTGGGCTGCCTTTGTGGTGGGCTGCGGAAATCCCCCTCTCCACTTGTCCCCCTCCTACTCCCGAGCCAAGGAGGCTCGGATGAGTATTTTTTCGAGGCTTTGGACCGGCGTGGCTCAGGTGGGTGGAATTCCATTGGCGTTATGGAGCCGCTTATAGCGGTCGCCGAGGCCCGTAATGATGATCCTGACGGATTCGAAACGAAGGGGCCCCCCTTTTTCTCGGAGCACGGAACGGCGCGCCGCCTCCCTCAGGGGTTTTTAGGGGGCGCTGTTCATCGTTCTAGGCTTCCAGGGTTTTAGGCTTTCCTTGCTTCTTGATGCGCCGTGAGAGCACAGCGGAGACGCGGAGCCTTGCGGCGGCGTTCGAGGAGTTGGCGAGGATAACCGCAGAGGCGGTCCGGCAACTTCCTTCTCCCCCGGAGTCTTCGAGCTCGTACGAGGGATCTTCTCTCGACTCGATGGCGGATCAGAGTAGCCTCCCACCTAAGAGCTCGTTCGGATTCTCGCGGATCCATATACCCAAGTCTTTTCAAAGTATGTTTCTATGGTAGCCTCCCACCTAAGATAGTCACTAGAATGCGATCCGTCAAAGGTAATATCCCTATCTAGGATGAAGTCCATGGGTGGTGAGTAGGCTAAGTAGGTGGCCATGATGATCGGGGAAATCAATGCAAGGGGCGGATTGATGATGACTCCAATGCAAGCATGCCCTAGGACTTGACTTGATAGAGACAAGTCAATGACTTGATCTGATACCAATTGATGCGACACGACCTTGGACTTAAGCAAGCAAGTACATTCGCAATCTAAATGGGCCAATTTGGGCCGCCGCTCTCTCGTCGCTCACCCAAGCCCGGGGTAACTTGGCAATGCCAAGGTGAGGTTGAGGGGTTGGGCCCTTGCTAGTAGAGGGATAGCAAGGCCAAGACTTGATTCCCAATAGATGTGGAAGCCCAAGACAATGGGGCCGACCAAGTGCCAAAGGCACCGGTTTCTCTCTTTTCCCACGGTGATCACTTATAGCACAAGAGCTTAAGGATCGGGCTCTCATTCACGGCCAGCGGAGTTTATGAACTAATATTGAAAGAACAAGCCAAAATTAGAGCAAAGTTTGGAGCACTTACTCGATCGGTTTGAAGAAACCGGTCCCGCTCGGAGACGAGGGCGAGCGGGGAAGCGTGGGTTCCCCACACGCCACGCCGGGGTAGCTTGACCTGTTTAAGCTATTACAACACTACACCCCATGCAAGGGGGGGATCGTGGGGAAGGGAAGATGATAGTTACAGTTAAAACTACCTCCACGCAGGGAGGGGCCTTCAGCCGGCAAAGCGGGGTGGGGAAAACTAGGGCTAAAACGATGATGAAGTGAATATGCTGAATCTGTCTTCTCTCGGCAATTATGGACAGACAGTCGGTACTGTGGCTGCAGAACGTGATCAAGAATTTTGACAAGGGCGAGACCAGTGGGAAACTCTTTGTTACTGGAGCTGGAGTTCCTCTGAATTTTTCCGAATTCTTCTGGGATCGCTGCTGGCCTGGGCAGGAGCTCGAACAGGGACGCTGATTCTTGGACTGACAGTAACTGGTTACTAACAGCAGGAAGAAGAGGTTGCCTCGGCCGCTCCCGAACTCCGAATCAGGTGCCGCTAGAGCCGCTGGAACCGTGGACGAGTCTTCTTTGCAACAGAACTGATGGGGCAGCCGAAAGATGCTGGAGAATATCAGGGGACCCAGAACAGTGAGTGGGGGTTGGTGAAGACTGTGGGAAGCAGATTCGCACGCCTGAGGAAGAAAATTCGTAACTTATGCTACCAGATACCGAACAGAGTTCTGCTTCTTGATTCTGAAAGTACACAGGAAGAGGAAGAACTTTGTAGAAGAGCTCGTGGCCTGATTCCTCCGGGGTTTGTCGTGGTAAAGCTTTCTCTCCGGATTAGGATCTCTGCATAGCTATCCCCTGGTTTCCAACCGCTGGTTACAGAGGATGCCCCGACAGCTCCCGAACTCGGAATCGAGCACTGTTAGAGTCGTTGGAATCGTGGACGAGTCCTCTTCGCAGAAAAACTCACGGGAAAGCCAACTGATGTCGGAGAAGATTAGGGGACGCATAACAATGGCGACTGGTCGAAGCAGACTGTGGGCAGCAGGGCCGCGTAGCTGAGGGAGAAAAAGGATAACTCCTGCCACAGGATGCCGAACGGAACTCCGCTTCATGATTCGGAAAGTAGACAGGAGGAAGAAGAACTTTACAGAAGATCTCTTGGGCTGATTCCTCTGAGGTTCATCGTGGCAGAGCTTCAAATCCGGTTCTGGTACTCAGCTTGGGCAGCTCTGCGCAGTTGTGGGAGAACGGAGCTCCTGGGCAGTACACAGCTCGGATGAGGATGAAACCACCGCCGCTGCGAAGAAGACTGGGAGATGCTTCCAACGATGCCTCTTTATCCTTTAGAAACGTCCGAAAGAAGCCGTGGTCACCTCTACAATCTGATGCTCTTCTGTAGATCTTCGGTTGAGAGCTGTAGGTTGAAGATGATGGGGGGAATGGGGTATATGGGAGGGGAAATGGGGGTGGATGAGTGTGGGGAAAGCCCGGGCTGTGAGGGGGTCAAGGAGGGGGTGTTCTAAGGTGGGGGAAGGGAAGAATGGTGTCTGGAAGGGGGTCTAACAGGTGGTGGGAGTAGGAGCTACGAATTTGGGAGGGTGGGGGAGAGGAGAAGGTGAGGGGGGCACAAGTGAGTGGAGCGAAGGTGAGTTTGAATTTTGCTTAATGAAGGGTATTCAATGGTGGTCTTGGGGATGGGAGGGGTTGTGTTGGGGAAGGGAATGGGTGCTTGGGGTAGTGGGAAGGGTGCTTGGGAAAGTGGGTGGGGTAGTTGGGGGTTGGGGGTGGAGCTAGGATTGGTGGAAGCTCTCTTTGGACTCGGGGGGTGGAGTAATGGGATGTGTGGGGAAGGGGAGTGGCCTTTAATGGGGTAGGTGGGAGAGTGGAGGTGGTTGGGAGGGGAGGAGAGAGAAGAATTTTGAAATTTGGTGTGGAGGAGAGAGAAAGGGGAGTGAAAGAGAGAAATTAAGAGAGGGATGGGTGGGGAATCTCTCCCCTAGGATTTCTCACCCAAATAATGGAATCTCTCCACTAGATAAGAAGCTTGAACTCTCAAAATGGCATGTTTTTCATTCATTGATTCATTAAGTTGAAATGGGGGGGAATGTGGTCCTATATATAGGAAACCCACATTTCTACAAAAGTCCCTGACAATTGACTCAATGACAAATAACCGAGGGGGTAGGGGGAGCCCTTGGGCCAAGCCGAATGAATTGGGCCCAATAGCTAACTAGACAACCTAATGACACTCAAACGTAGGAAAATAAACACAAGACCTAGGAACATGACTCAATTAAAAGGGAAAATACATCAAATGACTCAAATAAAAATTACATAGGACTCAAAATTAAATGACTAGACCATGCCGGATGCAATGGGCGGTGATGTCCCCATCATATGCATTCATATATTCGGTGCACATTTTGCTCTATTGCATTCTAAGATTATTCAAAACACTATAGAGTGCACATCTAATGTCAGTGCACACCTTGCTCAGTGCATATCACCATTTGCGTACATTTGAAACTCGGTGCAAGTTTTTGTCTTGAGCATCTGTAGGTCCATGAACATATAGGAGCTCGGTGCAAACTCTGTGTAGGTCAATGCATGTAGCAAGGTCAGTGCATTGTACGGTCGGTGCAATCACTGTTTGAGGTCAGTGCAAACTTTGACTCAGTGCATACTTTCACTTACTCATATAGAGGTTGGTGTAAGTTTGCCTCGGTACATCTTTTTCTAACGCATATAGGCGGTGCGTCTTACAGTGCGCCTCACATGTGGCCTAGAGTCGGTGCAAGTCCTGTAGCATGTTAATATAGGCCAGTGCATATGCATGCATGTTGGAGTCGGTGCATATTTTTTGTTTAAGGTATAAAAATGAACTCAAGGATGATCGACTTACTTCTAGGGAGAAACAGATATTCAAACGCTATAACTTCAACATACCTTAACTCTGGACAATTGTCTTTCATATCATGAGGGATCTTACCTTGTACAAATTAATTGAATGCTAGCTCTGGCCTAGTTCTAGTACTTTTATGTACCTTCTCCACTGTAGACCACGTCTATTGTGGCATGGCTGATTACCTCTAGAGCAATCAGTCTAGGTTTGTCTAGACATTGCTCATCCATTGTACACATTTTTATTTTTCTATAATATTTACAAGTTTACCGATCAAAAAAAATGTTGTCGTCATATTCATTTGCAAGATATATATATATTTCTAGAATTGATGCATTTTTCATGCTGCATGCATTGGGCTAATGCAACATATAAGTCTGTGCATACTAGAGTCCGTGCAAGTTTGCTCATTGGGTGAATGCATGTCTTTTCCAAGCATATAAGAGGTCAGTGCTTATTCTGTCTCGGTGCAGATTTCAGCCTAATGCTTTCATATATTCGGTGCACGTTTTGCTCTATTGCATTGTAAGTCTATACAAAACATTGTAGAGTGCACATCTAATGTCAGTGCACACCTTGCTCAGTGCATATCAACATTTGCATACATTTGAAACTCGGTGCAAGTTTTTATCTTGAGCATCTACAGGTCCATGAACATATAGGAGCTCGGTGCAAACTCTATGTAGGTCAATGCATGTAGCAAGGTCAGTGCATTGTAGGGTCGGTGCAATCACTGTTTGAGGTCAGTGCAAACTTTGACTCAGTGCATACTTTCACTTACTCATATAGAGGTTGGTGTAAGTTTGCCTCGGTACATCTTTTTCTAACGCATATAGGAGGTGCGTCTTACAGTGCGCCTCACATGTGGCCTAGAGTCGGTGCAAGTCCTGTAGCATGTTAATATAGGCCAGTGCATATGCATGCATGTTGGAGTCGGTGCATATTTTTTGTTTAAGGTATAAAAATGAACTCGGTGCAGATCTTGTGTACACGAGCTTCCTAGTAGGTGCAGATTTAGGTCAGTGCACGCTTTGTGTCACCATACATCGTCTATGTAAGTTCCTGTATAAAGCACTCACAAGGTCCATGCGTAAATATGCCTAAGGCATTCACAAGGTTGGTGCATAGTTTGCCTTGCAGGGTCGGTGCAGATAACAACTCGGTGCAATCACTGTAGACGTTGGTGCATATTGGTTGCTGCCAGCGCCCAAGTCCGTGTAACCTACAACTCGGTGCATGTTTTTCTTAAGCATAGAGGAGGAGGTCCGTGCATTCTTTACCTCGGTGCAATCTTTGCACCTAGCTTGTAAAGGTCACTGCATCTTTTGCCTCGGTGCAATCTTTGCATCGACCTGTAGGTTTGTGCAGCACTTTACATATGAAACTCCATGCATTACACTAAGCAGAACTCAGTGCAAGTTTTTACAAGGACTGTGCATTCCACTATGTCGGTTCATGCATGATCAAGGGATATAGTCGGTGCAATGCATTGTAGCACACTTAGTTTAGGTCTGTGCATATGTCTGCTTACGCATTTCACAGTCAGTGCAGATCTGGTTTAATTAAGCCTAAGGTCTGGACAAGGTCTGCTCTTCCACGTGATAAACTCGAATATTCTACAAGTGATCCTAAAACGATACTCTATCTTTTGCAGGGAACAAATTAGGTTGCAGAAGAGGCACGTGTCCTCTGAGATGGGAGAAAGCTGACTCGTGGATAAAGGGGGCAAATGATAGGCATGTGATCCGAGGAGAGGAACTCTTTATTCCTCAACACGTGGACCAATAAAATTTCACTAGGGTTCTGCTGCTTGATCCATACGAAGCCCCTGTTCCTATATAAAGCTACATTACCCTTTGAAGAAGTGTGCTGGTGCTGAAAAAGGGTGCCGCTAGAGCCCATCTGAAAAAGAGTGCATCCAGAAGAAGAAGAACTAGTGAGTGAGCTGCAAGAAAGAAAGAGAAAGGAGGAGAAACGAGCTGAGAAGAGAATAGAGAAGGGTAGAGAGAGTCTTTCCTGAAGATCAGAGTTGTATTGGACTCTGGATCAGAGCCAAGCCAAGTTGCTCCCTCGGAGCTATTTTTTGTTCTTGTTTCTGTTTCTGGTTTTTGTTTGCTCTTTCCATCTTCCAGTAGTGTTTTTTCGATTCTCTGGTTTGAGGTCGTGGCTCCTCCTTGGTGTTCAGGAGAAGGGAGGATTGGTCCTCCGGGTGTGGGCAACTGGGTGTTGCTCACTGGGTTTCCTCCTGCTACTACAGGGGAAGGGATGATTGGTCCTCCAGTTTGCAAGTGACTGGGTGTCACTTGTGATTCCCCTCCGATTTGGAGGAAGGGAGGTTCGCCTCCGGTTCAAGCTCTGTGAGTTGCTGAACCTTATTGAGGGATTTGTCTTCCTCGATGTCCAAGCTGTTTGGCAGTGTCTGTTGCAGACTGAGTCTGCTCGTTCTAGCTCTTGCTGGTTGAATCCTCACTCTAGTTAGAGTGAGGGGTGGACGTAGGCAGACTGTGGGTCTGGCCGAACCACCTAAAAACCTGTCTCTCATGGTTTGCTTGGCATACACTTACCTATCTCTTGACCCTCCCCCTACACTGGTTGTTTGTGCGTTCTGTGACAGAAGCCTTCCTGTGTGATTTCACTTTGAATGTAGTATTGATGTTAAGTGCTCGACTGTTTGCTTAATAGAAACTTATGCTTCTTAGTGCTTCTCGTCCCGTGAGCGAATTTGTGAGTTGAGTCTGTACGATTCTTTGAGACATCTATCTTCAGCACTTTTAATTTCCTGAGGAAGAGAGGTATGTGGTCCCATTCGACTTAATTGAGTGTAGGCAAAGGTTTTATTCCGCAATCATTTCTATTTGGGCGTATTTGTTGAAAGATCCATTCACCCCCTTCTGGATCCATTTCCCTGCGCCACCGTATCTACATTGCACATTGCTTCCGTAGAAAATAAAATTCATGATCTGGAAAACTCACCATCTAAGTCTGCTGAAAATAAAGGAAAAATGATAGTTGTCATGGAAGGTGAGGATGATAATCCAAGAAAGGGGATTAGTTGCAATTCTGGTGTTAAGGAAATTATTAGAAACCAGTTATACACCACTGTTGTGCAAAGCTCTGATGTAGCTGGTACCTCAAGTCAATCCCCAAAATAAAATGAAAATATGAAAACACCTCTATCATCAGTATTTCAATTTAAGGCTAAGAGAAATGAAAAATAACCAAAAGTTTTGAAAAAGGGTAAACAACTGAAAAAGAATGCTTATATGAACAAAGTCAAGGTTGTCCCTGCCTGTGTTGTTAACTCTATTAGCTATGTGGAATCTGATGGGTTAATGCATGCTGTTCATAAGTCTGTTACTCATTCGCATGCACATTAAAAGAATGATCCATGCCTTTACTGTGGTAAGCTTGGCGATGTAATGCATGACTGTGAATTAATGATGGAGGATGAGTATAATTGTGGAACAATGCATTCTAAGAACTCACTCGATAGAAACCATGCTACTAGGAAACCTGATGACTCTTGTCATTACTATGGTAGGCATGGTCACTTCATGAATGAATGCCTTGTCATGAAACAAGATGATAAGATGCATGCTAAATCCTCTGCAAATCATCATGGCTCTTATAAAAAAAAACATGCTTCAAACCAGAACATCACATGTTTTAAATGTAACAAGCCTAGTCACAAGCTATTGAATGCTGGTCAGGGTCTCATTGGGGTAAAATTGGCTCCAGTAGTAAGCACATTAGGTGCTTTGAGTGTGGGAAGTATGGCCATACAGTCAAGGACTGCTGACATGCTCAGGGAAACACATTTATCTTAAAATCTGCTAAAATCCCTGTTAAAAGACATGCTCTCGATAAGAGCCCTAACAGAATAAATTCTTCATGATTTAATTATGGTAAGTCAGGTCATAAATCTGCAAATTGTTGGCCAATTGAAAATAAGAGACAAAATGTTCATGTAAATAACAAACAATTTCATGCTCATGCACATAGGCCTCATGTTTCTGTTAATGTGCATCATAATATTAGAAAATCTATTGCTTATTGTAAATACTGTGGTAAATTTGGACACTCCATGGCCAACTATTATTTGATGAAATTTGATGATAATGTTGCTAAGGAACTGTTCAGAACACCTATTAGGGTTAATATGGGACCCAAGGCTGCTTGGGTTCCTATTGGATCAAAATGATCAAACTATTGCAGATGTGTCTTGGAAAGGAATAAACGGGGGTCAATAAATCAAGGCACTCAAAAATGAAAACCCTAGGATCCTACTCTTCAGGTCAGTTCTGAACACTTTGTTTAAATTCTGTCATCTAAAATTGTTTGTGAAGAGGCGAGATCTCGCGCTGGATCCTGAGCGGGCTGTGGATCACCAGAAGATGAATCTGCAAGATAGGGAAACGTATCAGAGGGCCCAGGGGATCTCCCTGGGGCAAAACCCTCCGATGGCTAAGTCAGTAGAGCTATGGTGGAAGCGATAATGGGGGGAGGAGAGAGCTAATGCGCGAGAATCCTCTCCACCAGAGGGTGAAGCGAATCGTGCTCATGAGCTTAGGGTGTGTGAAAGCCTTGTTCATCTTACCTTCTTCCGGAGGGTATCCCTTGCTTAAATAGTGCGCCACCTTCAGGAGTCCTGTAAGTTGAGGGGTTCCCGGCGGGAGTTACGTCTTTAACGGGGGCTTTCATGGCCTGATCGTGGGAACGTTATCCCCTTGGAGTCCGGCGGCTCCCCTGACTCTCCCGCTGGCGGAGGACTCTGAACGGCTGCACCTACGGATTAATCAACCGGCCTTACCGAGCCTCGGGGATGCTAGCTCATGTCCGAGCGATAGACATGGCCCGGCGAGGGTGGGGTCGGATAGGTCGGCTGGAGCCTATCTCTCTCGGACGGGGAGAGGGCTTTAGGCCGGACCTTCCTTGGGACCTGACCGTTGTCTCGGGCCCTCCGAGCCTAGAAGGCCGCCGGGGAGAGTTAGTTCCTCGAGTCTTATTTATTGGGCTTTTCTCCCTAAGTGGGCCCTGTTGGCTATCACTCGGGTGGGCTCGCCTGGTTGGACCTTGTGGGTCTTGTTGGGCTGCCTTTGTGGTGGGCTGCGGAAATCCCCCTCTCCAGGCTTCATCACCTCATGGGCCAGATCCACAATAGAGTACTTGGGCCCAACCTGGTCTTGAAACTGATGAATAAATCCCTCTTGTACATCTTAAAAATTCACAACTTGCTCTTGCGGAAAAGAGAAGAACCAATCCCAAGCCGGGCCTTCCAATGACAGACCAAACAGATAAGCCATCAAGTGTTGGTCATGTCGAAATTGGGCCGACTCATAAATAAACTCCTTCAAGTGCACATACAGGTCACCGACTCCATTATAACGGCGATATGTGGGAATTTGTGATGGAGGTAGGAGCCGAAGACCTCGGAAAGCAAATGGAACACATAAAGAGGATTTAGGATCGATCCGATGTTGAAGCTCATCAAGTTGGCGTTGGGTTTGAACAATCATCCCCTGGGTAGGGAGAGATCGAGAAGAATATGGGCCAGCTTGAGCAAGAGGATGTGAATTCGGACTAGTATGATGGTAATGGGCCGGAAAAGAGGATCCGGGCTGAGAAGAAGAAGGGCCCATTCCGGGAATGGAAGGATATGTGGGCCTGGAAGAAGCATGAGCATAAGGACCCATTGGGCTGGCAGCATAAGGAGAAGAAGAATGAGTCCCATTAGAAAAATAAGGCCCATTAGGAGAATGGGGCCGGTTAAGATGATGAGGCCCATTAATGAGAGAAGAAGGCCCATTAAGAGAAGGAGGCCCATGAAGATGAGATGTAATAAGACGTTGGGCCTGGGCCGGATCCATTTGGCGAACAAGTCTTGAAAGATGGGACATGAGACTAGCCTATTCCTTGGAGGGATCAGAGGGACCACGGGAAGATGGGCCTGCGTGGGAAGAGGATTCCACGCGGGAATGGGAAGAAGATTAGAAAAAAGAATGATACAAGGGGATAGAATGATACTCCATGAGGGAAAATGGAGACTTACTATAAGGATCTCAAGGAGAATATAAGTGGGGAAGTAAGGGCTTAATAGGCTTGAGAACAAGGGGGGCTGACCCACTAATGCAAAGATGAATGGACAACGGACGAAGGGACAATGGACTAGATAATAGACATACAAAATGGGGTAACCTAAGTGGGCCTAACAACAACGAAACATGTGGATGCAACACAAAATAGCACTAATGGGTTTGGACAAACCCAAACAAAACAAACAATGCAATGTAAGAGTTTTAACCCAAGTCAAACAAGTTGATATGATGGAAAATATTTTAGAAGTTTTAGTGGACCTTTTAATGATTTTAAATTAAGAATAATTCCCTCAAGATAGGAATCCTATGGGAATAAGGTCCAAACTTTGGGTTGACTAAGGTTAACTCCCTCACACTTATGTAAATGCAAGCCTAAGGGGTGGAAAGGTACAACCGGCCCGGTGTCCGTGTGGGAATCCACGGCTCACGGGGACTTATGGAGCTCCCGGATAAGATCACCTAGTCGACTCCAAAGAATATGGAGGCGAGAGGATCACTTACCAAGGTAGGAAATGCAACTATGATATGTAATGTATGGCCCTATGTGTACTGGAGTGCATGCAAATTCTAGCTTAAAACTAGAAAATCAAGACTAGATTAAACTATGCAAACATGATCCAACTTAGACAAATAGTATATGGATGGAAAGATAATACAAAGGTGTACACAACGGTCCCAAGAACAGAGCAATCTGACCCCGGGAGGTCAATCAAATCACTGAGCAAAGTTGCCCCCGTGAACCTGTGCGCAGACCACATGCAGATTTTATGGACAAAATGCTAAAATGATGATAATTTTTAACTAAGCAAATGAGACCCAAATGATGCAAATAAGCTATGGATGGAAAGATAATACAAAGGAATATCCAATGGAACAAACATCAGTGCAATCAGACACTAGAAAGGCAGTCAAATCACTGAGTAAAGATGTACCTGTGAACCTATCCCTGAGCCTGCCTGCAGAACTTATGCACAAAACTCAAAAAGTTGGACAATATTAGAATATGCAAATGTTGACCAAATGATGCAAATGATATATGGATGGAAAGACAATATAAAGGGCTATCCAACGGAAGACAAATCAGCGCAATCGGACATCGGGATCAACAGTTATGCCCCGACGAACATGGCCGTGTGAGCACGCACACAGAACTGCCAGAATCTGTAACGGTCTACCAAATGACCGTTACACGTCTCTAGCGGTCTACTATAGGACCATCACACTACCAGAGCCCTTAAAATACCCCAAACAGTGGAAGAATGGATAAAATATCACCTATACATGCACATGCACACACCCAACTCACAAAAGAGCATGAAAACAAACATGATGGGCATTGTTGTCCCACCGTGATCGCCAAAAAAACTGTTGATTTGTTTTAATTAGATTCCTATCCCGCCCCCTTTAAATACATACATGCATAAACATGCAAATCAAAGACAAGGGGGATGAAAGGATGAGAAATACTAACCGTGATCGCCACCAAGGTTCCAACAATGCCAATGGATGAAGAAGTGTAAAGAACGGCGCCGTGTACCTTAGAACTTAAAGACTTGATCGCGCTTGAAACGGGGTGCGGGGAACTTATGGATTCAAACCTCCTCTCCTTCCAGTCGGCTAGAGGAAGAGGGCCTCACGTTGTATTCATGCTCTCCTGTAAAACAAAGCCAAAACAAGGATAAAAAAACCCATTAGAACATGCATGTGTAGCATCAATCCCGGAGTGATAAAATAGCGGTAGAAATTGAGGGCAAATTCACCGGGGGGAGGTTTTTAACCCCTGTGGAAGGGTGAAAATAATAGGTGGGTGTGTTGTGCATGCATGAGATTTGATTGAGAGAATAGAGAGAAATCATCGATGCAAAACGGGGGGAAACGCATATGTAGCCGAAAAGTGCAGAAAATTGTGATGATTTGTGATTTTAAGAGGAAGAGAACTAAGAATATAGATCATGAAATCAAGCCCAGAAAGATGCAATAGAAAGTTAATACTTCCCTCTTCAAGCCAAGGTCGAAGTTGTGAGTTGGAATTGTAGCATGGATTCGCCCCGAACCAAGAAAGAGCCCCCCGTCGCGACTACGAACTGGATAGTTTTTATAGAGTTTTGCAAGAAAGCCTCATCTTCTTATCATGATTCCTGGAGATATAGTCCAAGATAAATCGAGTGCTCTGGATCAAACTCGAGATAATACTAAGGACAAGAGATAGGAACAAACGGGGATCAATGTTAAAATTAGATGAAAGGCTCTTTCACCACAGAATGTGGATCTAGAGAGGGGGGTGAATAGATCAGCTGGACAATAAAAAATTATGCCTAGATTCAGATGCGGAATTAAAAGAACACTGATCAGATACAGTCAATGCACCGGATAATAGAGATAAGATCTACTAGACAGACAAGCAAAGACACGAGAGGCACAAAGAATTTTAGGTGGTTCGGTCAATTCCGACCTACGTCCACCCCACATTCAACTCGAATGTGGATTACTGCTGATACACAGCTTCAATCTACTGGGCACTACAGCTTGCCAACAACGGCTGGGGCTTACAGCTTATCCCAACCAGAGGAACCTCCTCTGCAACAGCTGAGCTTCACAGCTTGCTCTGCTGGGCTCTACAGCTTAGCCGACCAGAGGTAACACCTCTGCACACCGCTGCCTTACAGCTTGACACCACTGACTAACAGCTTGATCGAACAAGAGTTTACAAAAGAAAAATAACAAAGACTGAAAAGTAAGAAATGCAGAATCGAATGGAATGAAAACCAAAACGACTGTAGCTCAAATTGAGCAATATCAGCTCTGGTATCTGAACCAAGAGACTGATTCACAAGTGCTCATATAACTCTCTCAACTCATCTCTCTCACTTTCTTCTTCTCTCCTTTTCTTCTTCTCTGCTTTTCTTCTCTTTGGATCTCGGTGGCTCTCTGCTGCCTCAGGTTTGTCTCACTGTATAGACTTGCCACTGGTCGATCAGCCTTTAACAGAAGATGAAGACTTCTATATATACCAGCAGCAGATTGGATAAGGGCGCGTGGCTTCCACATTTTCCCGCCCAAGGAATTCACCAGATCTGAGGTGCTTTCATCCACGTGGCAGCATCTGGTCACCTCATCCTCCTGGGATCACGAGCCATGTCAGCAATCTCAGTAACAAATCCCTGTTAGATAGAGTATCAGATTATCAGGTTAAGTGAAGAAGTCTGTACAGACTTTGTAAGATGAAATGCCTTGTGTAGACTTCATGATGTATAGACTTTGTGAAACGTGAATGCAATGTACAGACTTCATTAACGGAAATGCAATATATAGACTTCAGTGTATAGACTTTGTGAAGGCGAGTGCAATGTACAGACTCCATGAGACTCTAATGAAGACAGACGATGTATAGACTTCAGGACTGATGCATGATGTACAGACTTCATGAGACTCTAATGAAGACAGACGATGTATAGACTTCAGGACTGATGCACGATGCAGAGTCATCCAATGTATACACTTGCTCGTTGTTCAGTCTTCACGAATGATGTACAGACTTCCAATGTGTAGACTTTGGCAAGGCAACGTTGGTAAAGCAACCAATGTACAGACTTACTGAACTGAGCGTAGGTAAAAGATATGAGGAATGTATAGACTTACTAGGTTCAGTTCAGAACGTAGGTAATAATCAATGTATAGACTTAACAGTCGCCTTGGCTGTACAGACTTGGTCACAAACTGAACAGTCGGTTGTATAGGCTTGCACAAACCAAAGTCTGTACAGACTTGAAATGAAAACCAATGTATAGACTTCGTGAGCGCCTAGAGGATGTACAGACTTAGTGACTGTACAGACTTGGAAGGCTCAGCGAAGGATGTACAGACTTGGTAAGCCCCAAGCGATGTACAGACTTGGCACCGACCAATGTATAGACTTGACAATGCTGAATGAACGAATGAGCAATGTATAGACATTAGGTGCCACAATGTGCAGACTTCACGATGTATGGACTTGAGTGTTCGTGTGAGCTGCACTGTATAGACTTTAACAAAATGCCTAAGACGCTGCATGAGACACAAGACAGACAGACAATGTATAGACTTGCACTCTGGGGGTGTCGACCCATCTGAGAAGGGGGTCGACCCACTACTGTCCAGACTACACAATGAAATGTATAGGCTGTATGTTCATGCTGCAATGCACTGTGTAGACCTGTGAGTATGTGCATAACAATATATAGACTCTGACTGCATTAGATACACAGACAACCTGATAAAAACAATTTCACCAAAATAAGAACAGTTGCCAATCAATCAAAACAAGCTATTTCCAATGAAGTAAGACTTATTGTCAACATCATCAACACAGAGGAGTCACGACAGTATCCCCCTTTTTGATGATGGCAACACCCTATTATATAGAATAGCAACATCCTGTTATGCAGATGCATTTTTGATGAAGGACATGATTTGTTATTCAGATTTGTCATGCAGATGCTATGAATGACATGCTGGGACATGAACAGAACTCTCTGCTTACAAGATCTCCCCATTTGACATGCTGAGACATGAAGCATACACTTCCCTGGAATGAATTCATCAAGTAGACAATATATTCTCCCCCTTTGCCATCAACAAAGAGGAGGGAAAGAAAATGCAAAGGAAGGAACAAGAATAATCAGCTGACTGGCATTCTTAGCAAGTAGTTCAGAAATTAAGCAGCTAAAGCACAGAATCTGTGACGGCCCGAGAATCCGATTACCGGGAAGGCCCGATAACCCGAGACTCGCACCGCCGCCCACGAGCCGGGAGGGCTCGGAAGGGCTAAAAGGAGTGTGGAGGCACAAAGAAATAGGAAATAAAGCAGGACAACTCAACAATTAACAGAAATAAATAAACAACTACAACAGAGTCCAGTCCAACAGAAAGTACAGTCTAAAGCAGTAAAGCGTACCACATGCCAAGTGAACACTCGGCCCGGCAAGCTGGCAACAGAGAACCTCCGCTCCGCACTCTCGAACCTCGAGGAAGAACTGCCACACCTAAAAAGCAGGGAATGAGTCTCCAAAACAGAGACTCAGCAGGGATCCCGCGGAACCCCAACCGGAAACAACGGCGGTAGCGGAAAGGAAGCTACAACTACAGCAGGAACAGCAAACTGGTGGCCGGTCAAAAACTCGGCGCTACAGCTACTCCTACTGCCAGAAGGCACACCTCGATCACGCAGTCGAAGCTACCGAACCACGCTAGCACCACCTACCGAAGTAAGAACACACAGCAACCACGCCATAGAGGCCTATCCCCCGGACACAGCCGACCTGGACACGCTGTCCAAGGTGTAACCCCGACCATCCGATCGCGGGTACCGCACAACAAGACCCAACCTCGGTAAAGCCACTAGCACTAATCTCACGACGCAAGAACCGACACACGCGCCAAGGTGAAACAACCGAACTCACCGGTCAACACGACCAAAAACCCGAAGGTCAAAGACACAGAGACTGACAGTCTGACACTCCGTACTCGACAGGAGTACCACCCTCGAGAAGAACGACCGGATGCATCCCCTGACGTCTTACACCGCGTCACAAGTGTCTAGCTACAACGCCCCGGGCGTGAGACTCAGACACGCAACAAGTACCACAACAAGGACTAGCTGGGGTTGCGCTCGTCAGCACGTGTCCTAAGCCCCCAACTACGTGTGGACACACAGACCATCTGCTCTAGGTCGGGTCCTCTAGCTGGTTTTCCCCCCCACCGAACTCAAAGGCAAGGGGCCGACGGAAACCAGCCTAAAAACCGCGTCTCACCGGGTCGCGCTCTCCACCACTCCCAGGTGGGTCCACACACGCGTGCGCAGGAAGCTACGACTAGTGGAGGATCACAGAACGTGGACACAGAAACTACGCACGCACTCATTACGAGTAACACGGAGTAACAGGTGGCACGACGCCACCAGACTCTGGACAGCCCACTAGACCTACAACTCAACGGCCTTTGAGTCACAAGACTCGAGGTCAAGACCGTTGCACATGACAGCACTGAGCCGTCAATCTGGCCTAATCCCTAGGTCCAAAACCACAATGCGACAACTCACGAGGCAGTTCATCACTGCCGAGACCCATCCCTCGAGGAGGGAACTTAAGAAAACCCCAGCCTCAGGCTGGGAAGCTGGACTCACCGTCCAAGGCCACACGCTTGGCCCACTAGGAAGCCACCTTCCAGAGAAGCCACGACTTGCGAGGAAACCTCACCGCACTCACACCGACACACAGTGACACGATCTGGCACGAACACGGAAGCTCGGAATACCTGGGGTCGCCTGGACCCACCAAGCCCACGGGCATGCTTATCGAGGTAGCATGGTACCTCCAGACACCCCAAAACACGGTAACAAAACCCACGGGGTGCCCGGGACACTCACAAGGCCAAAGGTCGACCACTGGGTCACAACCGGGTCGACCGGAGACCAACACAACATAATCAGAACACTAGAAGGTCACTCGGACCCTTAAACTCATGGGAATGCTAATTGAGGTAAACCAAACCTCTGGACACCCAAAGACACGGTCACGAAACTCCACGGGGTGTCCAGGACACACACGGCCCAAGGGGAGCATGATCAGCCGCAGACCGTCCGCCTCGGGCAGCCCGGCAGGCCACCCCAAGAATGCGCTACACATGCATAGCGCGTTAAGCAAGAACGCGCTATGCAAACCTAGCGCGTTCAGCAAGAACGCGCTATAGGTCCATAGCGCGACCAGACCAGGTCGCGCTATGATCCTATAGCGCAACAACCAAAAATGCGCTGGGACCCTAGAGCGTGACAAGAACCGCCTTACTGTTCATCTTCTCCGATGAACGCGCCCCGTCGGGACAGCGCGACACTCAAGAACGCGCTATTGGAAGCTAGCGCGTTCTCAGTCCGCGCCCGAAAATGGTAGAAACGGCGGGAAAACCCATTCCACGCCCCGATCACCCCCGGGTGATGGGGAAACAAGGGGGAAACATTCCCAACCCCTCTGGCACCGAGAGGACCCATTTAAACCCCAAAAACACGATCAAAACACAAGATTCGGCTCACACCGCAAAAACATGCATTTTTTCCCAAATCTCCCCGTTTAGCCCGCTCGGCTCACCACGGCCTACGAAACTCGCGGGAATTGAAGTACACGGGTTGAGGGTCCATCTCCCTACCTCCACCGAAGATTCGACGTGCCATGGACGCCGATCCACGAAGAAACGCCATTTAAACCCTCGCCGGTTCACGATCCCACGAACCGCCTCCACCACGCCTCCGCCGCTCGATCCTCGACCCGTCCCCGCCCGCATCCTCGCCCGCGCCGCCACTAGCTCACCCCCATCCCGCTCCGTCGACCGCCGGAGAAGAGAGGGGAGAAAGGGAGCGTGAGAGAAGAGAGAGGGAGGGAAGAGAGAAATGAGAGGGGAGAGAGAGAGAAAGGAGGTTATTATATAGAAAATCTGAAAATTCTCAAAAATACCGAAAAATAGAAAATCACGTTTTTGCGATCCTCGGAACACACCGATCGCAACGGTATCACTCGCGCCCTGGTGAACAGCCCGGTTCACCCGCAATGAGGTTCCGAAGGAATTACCGAAACACACACCGGGAATCGGAAAACACACGCGAAAAAGCCGCGGAACGCTTCCGGGCCTCCGAAACAACTCCGGATCGCGCCGATCCGAACACGAAAGATGTCCGAAATGAAATTTCGGACACAACGGAGTCAGACACTCCAAGAAACCAGATCCGAGACCCATGAACAAGGATCCAAAAAATCTGGGACATTACAGCCCTCCCCCCTTAAAGAAATTTCGTCCTCAAAATTCAGGACAAGCACAGGAACAGGGGAAGAACGTCGTAACCCACTGACAACGCCGTCAGAACCCCAACATAAAGAACCTCGATCCTTGCAAAAGCGCCAATCACGAGGGATACAGCCGGACCATAATCACGAACAATGCCATGCTCCGCACACCGCGCACACACCGGCCACCAGAGCAGGCGTAACACAAGGGCACAAGTCCGGTATCACCTCAGACACAACGGAAACCACTCATGGCAACGCTGCCACCCTCTCACTCACCGAGGGAACGCAATCCTCACCCCAAGAACCAAACCACCGGTCAACGCCCATGCTCGGCGGAGCAACCAAACGCCAGCTTCACAACCGCTGATCGATCTCACACCCTGCACCAGGGGCAACCAATCACTGAGCTTCCACTAGCTCACACCTCAGAAACGGCCACCAGAAGGCCTCGCTTGCACGCCGCTCTCTCCATTCTCGAGCCCTTACAACCAACATCTTCTGTCTCTGAAAAGACCATCCGCTGGTCACCAGACATTCGCCAACGGAAAACCTCCACCGGCCCAGCAGGCACGATCCAACTCATGACAGGCCATCTGTTGACTCTTCGCACAGCCCACCACCACCTCCAATCTCGAACCTCACGCCAACTCTACCCTCTCAGGGGAGCACGGCGAAACCACATGACTCCATCTCCACACGGTCCTCACGTCACTCGACTCAGACTTACGGGGAATCCTCCCTTGCTGGCCACAGACTGAGGATCAATATCCCACGCCAACGTCTCATCAGAGACCTCCACACACAGGCATCAACCACCGTCCTGTCTCATCGAATCCTATCTCATCAAAATCTCCATCTCAATTAATCCAAGAGGATGCCTGCCAATCCCGACTCCCGCTCTTATCACAGAGCCACGGGACACACAACCTCTTACAACCCACGACACACTTCTCCAGAACATGATCTCATCCGCGAACGCAACCTCTAACACAAAAACATGGTACTCATGCGGCAACCTCGCCAGCATATTTCCCCAACTCTCCACCTGCCAGTGCCATGAACGATAAGATCTCAAGCAACGGCACGGCAACAACACGTCTTACACCGCCGGAGACAACACACACCGATGAACCAATCCCCCGCTGCTCTACTCATTCTCAAGAAATCCGCCCGTAGCAACCAACGCTACGATCCACGCACTCTGATCCACATACACAGCCACCACAATGCCAACTCGGGATTCGCCATCCCGACAACCATCTGCAACCCCGCAGACTCCGATCCTCCGCACATCGGGAACCACAACACCAACTGCAAATCTCAAAAACACCACCCAGCCGGCACTCGTCCTTCTGGAACAGCGCCAACACCCTTACACATCAGGGAACGGGCAACGCTTCTCACAGGCAACCACCTTGCCAAAACACGGGACACGTCTCGCACTGACTTCATGGCACACCGAGGCCAACCAATCCGGACACGCAATGCAAGACGACAAACCTTAGACAAACACGATTCTCTCCAACCAAAGGAGAACCCAATCACACCTCCGACCAACGGAAGGAAAACCCCACACTCGACCTGACCTCGAGCCTCGCGCATGCTGGGAACAGCACCTTCCAGCACCAAGAAAACCATCACCACGTCAGGTCAGCGCCTCCGACACACTCAGCAAGCGTCACGTCGGACCATGATCACAACATCTCTCGATGCACCATCGCTGCAATTCCCCGAACGCAGTACCACAGCAACACACCCGCCGGCAACCTCTGCCCAACGTAACACGACCAGGGCCACCACTCAAGGGAGAAAGCTCTCGACCTCGGTCTGCAGACCCCACGCCGGCATGAAAGCCGCGAACAGCAACCACCCTCACCGCTCCGCACAGCGCACTCAAACTCTCAAGCGATAAACAAAGTGGAAAGCATGCACGAAACCCTATGCCAACTGCTGACTGTACTGGACCTTACGGACTCTGATCACTGTAATATCTCAAATTCTTATGTACGTCCACAACAACGCTCTGATACCAGCTGTGACGGCCCGAGAATCCGATTACCGGGAAGGCCCGATAACCCGAGACTCGCACCGCCGCCCACGAGCCGGGAGGGCTCGGAAGGGCTAAAAGGAGTGTGGAGGCACAAAGAAATAGGAAATAAAGCAGGACAACTCAACAATTAACAGAAATAAATAAACAACTACAACAGAGTCCAGTCCAACAGAAAGTACAGTCTAAAGCAGTAAAGCGTACCACATGCCAAGTGAACACTCGGCCCGGCAAGCTGGCAACAGAGAACCTCCGCTCCGCACTCTCGAACCTCGAGGAAGAACTGCCACACCTAAAAAGCAGGGAATGAGTCTCCAAAACAGAGACTCAGCAGGGATCCCGCGGAACCCCAACCGGAAACAACGGCGGTAGCGGAAAGGAAGCTACAACTACAGCAGGAACAGCAAACTGGTGGCCGGTCAAAAACTCGGCGCTACAGCTACTCCTACTGCCAGAAGGCACACCTCGATCACGCAGTCGAAGCTACCGAACCACGCTAGCACCACCTACCGAAGTAAGAACACACAGCAACCACGCCATAGAGGCCTATCCCCCGGACACAGCCGACCTGGACACGCTGTCCAAGGTGTAACCCCGACCATCCGATCGCGGGTACCGCACAACAAGACCCAACCTCGGTAAAGCCACTAGCACTAATCTCACGACGCAAGAACCGACACACGCGCCAAGGTGAAACAACCAAACTCACCGGTCAACACGACCAAAAACCCGAAAGTCAAAGACACAGAGACTGACAGTCTAACACTCCGTACTCGACAGGAGTACCACCCTCGAGAAGAACGACCGGATGCATCCCCTGACGTCTTACACCGCGTCACAAGTGTCTAGCTACAACGCCCCGGGCGTGAGACTCAGACACGCAACAAGTACCACAACAAGGACTAGCTGGGGTCACTCTCGTCAGCACGTGTCCTAAGCCCCCAACTACGTGCACACACACAGACCATCTGCTCTAGGTCGGGTCCTCTAGCTGGTTTTCCCCCCCACCGGACTCTGGTGGCAAAGGTAAGGGGCCGACGGAAACCAACCTAAAAACCGCGTCTCACCGGGTCGCGCTCTCCACCACTCCCAGGTGGGTCCGCACACGCGTGCGCAGGAAGCTACGACTAGTGGAGGATCACAGAACGTGGACACAGAAACCACGCACGCACTCATTACGAGTAACACGGAGTAACAGGTGGCACGACGCCACCAGACTCTGGACAGCTCACTAGACCTACAACTCAACGACCTTTGAGTCACAAGACTCGAGGTCAAGACCGTTGCACATGACAGCACTGAGCCGTCAATCTGGCCTAATCCCTAGGTCCAAAACCACAATGCGACAACTCACGAGGCAGTTCATCACTGCCGAGACCCATCCCTCGAGGAGGGAACTTAAGAAACCCCCAGCCTCAGGCTGGGAAGCTGGACTCACCGTCCAAGGCCACACGCTTGGCCCACTAGGAATCCACCTTCCAGAGAAGCCACGACTTGCGGGGAAACCTCACCGCACTCACACCGACACACGGTGACACGATCTAGCACGAACACGAAAGCTCGGAATACCTGGGGTCGCCTAGACCCACCAAGCCCACGGGCATGCTTATGGAGGTAGCATGGTACCTCCAGACACCCCAAAACACGGTAACAAAACCCACGGGGTGCCCGGGACACTCACAAGGCCAAAGGTCGACCACTGGGTCACAACCGGGTCGACCGGAGACCAACACAACACAATCGGAACACTAGAAGGTCACTCGGACCCTTAAACTCATGGGAACGCTAATCGAGGTAAACCAAACCTCTGGACACCCAAAGACACGGTCACGAAACTCCACGGGGTGTCCAGGACATACACGACCCAAGGGGAGCACGATCAGCCGCAGACCGTCCTCCTCGGGCAGCCCGGCAGGCCACCCCAAGAACGCGCTACACATGCATAGCGCGTTAAGCAAGAACACGCTATGCAAACCTAGCGCGTTCAGCAAGAACGCGCTATAGGTCCATAGCGCGACCAGACCAGGTCGCGCTATGATCCTATAGCGTGACAACCAAAAACGCGCTGGGACCCTAGAGCGCGACAAGAACCGCCTTACTGTTCATCTTCGCCGATGAACGCGCCCCGTCGGGGCAGCGCGACACTCAAGAACGCGCTACTGGAAGCTAGCGCGTTCTCAGTCCGTGCCCGAAAACGGTAGAAACGGCGGGAAAACCCATTCCACGCCCCGATCACCCCCGGGTGATGGGGAAACAAGGGGGAAACATTCCCCAACCCCTCTGGCACCGAGAGGACCCATTTAAACCCCAAAAACACGATCAAAACACAAGATTCGGCTCACACCCCAAAAACATGCATTTTTCCCCAAATCACCCCGTTTAGGCCGCTCGGCTCACCACGGCCTACGAAACTCGTGGGAATTGAAGTACACGGGTTGAGGGTCCATCTCCCTACCTCCACCGAAGATTCGACGAGCCATGGACGCCGATCCACGAAGAAACGCCATTTAAACCCTCGCCGGTTCACGATCCCACGACCCGCCTCCACCACGCCTCCACCGCTCGATCCTCGACCCGTCCCCGCCCGCATCCTCGCCCGCGCCGCCACTAGCTCGCCCCCGTCCCGCTCCGTCGGCCGTCGGAGAAGAGAGGGGAGAAAGGGAGCGTGAGAGAAGAGAGAGGGAGGGAAGAGAGAAATGAGAGGGGAGAGAGAGAAAAAGGAGGTTATTATATAGAAAATCCAGAAATTCTCAAAAATACCAAAAAATAGAAAATCACGTTTTTGCGATCCTCGGAACACACCGATCGCAACGGTACCACTCGCGCCCTGGTGAACAGCCCGGTTCACCCGCAATGAGGTTCCGAAGGAATTACCGAAACACACACCGGGAATCGGAAAACACACGCGGGAAAGCCACGGAACGCTTCCGGGCCTCCGAAACAACTCCGGATCGCGCCGATCCGAACACGAAAGATGTCCGAAACGAAATTTCGGACACAACGGAGTCAGACACTCCAAGAAACCAGATCCGGGACCCATGAACAAGGATCCGAAAAATCCGGGGCATTACAGAATCTGCAGTCATATGAATTTAGAAACTGCTTAGAAAGTGAAGTTCTGGTTTAAAGGTTATAAAAATGAGAGTTCATGCACTACATTCATTGGATAAGGTAGCTGTGCATGATAAAACAGTAAACCAGAATCATATTTACATGAGAGATTCAATTTCAGAATATCTTACTTTCATAGACTCAGTAGAATGTGCTAAGAGATACCAGGTCATGTATTGAAATTAAACAAATTGATATCCATGAAATTTCTTTTGAAGGAACAGTATTTTCAATATTATTTCATTTAGGGCATTCAGGTACCATAAGTTTTTTTCGTAAGGGTATACATTTATCAGACGCCAATACCCCTAGATACTCAACATGATGGACCATTTTACCTATGATCAAACTCAATAGAACTGATTTACACCTTTTTGTGTGAGGGTACATGTTTATCAGACGCCAGTTACCCCCAGGTACTCAGTGAAGCCAACCTACTGTTTTGATCATTTTATACAGAGATAGCTGATACACCTCATGACATGAGTGTTGTCCACTTCTTTGATGGATCACTCAGTTTCTCAGTGATTTACCAGTCATTGCTCTACCAATGCTATTTTTTAATTAATTTTTAATGTTTTTCAATATCTTTCTTAGCTGTCCTTTATTTGTTTCAGAATGACTTGTTTAAGGACAATACACATACTTAGTTTCTCTAACATGATTTCAGATGAGTTTTCAGATTTCAGATATAATTAACTTTGTCTGACATGAAATAAGATGAGGGTTGAGTGCTTTATCAATTTTTAGCATCCTTATTTACTGATTGTAGTCTTTCAACTCTAAAGATTATAAAATTTAAACCATTAAGTCAGTCTTTAAGCAATTAAAGTTCTTATGAGGGAAGAAGTCTGTTTTCTATTGCTTAATATTAGAACTGACTAAAAGATTGCCATACTGTTAGACTCAACTCTGAATCATATGCAATACTCCCCCTGTCTATGTGCATGTGGTTTTGCAAATGATGACTGAACAAATGATTTTGAAGTTCATGCTTATTAAGACTGCACTATCATGCAATATGACCCATGGTACTAGACGGAGAACTTGGTCACAAGGACCATCTCACACATAGTAAGAACCTCTAGACAGATTTCCCTGCCCTTTAGTAGCTTACCATTTGAAATACCAGGGTTATGCAGAGAAATGTAGTGCAAAACAGTTCTATATGCATGTTATTTTAGACACATTCATGACTAAATGATATGCAGTGATGATCATGAGAAAATAATATGAGTGTCATGCATGATCATGAGTCTGTTGCACCATTCAACATTCACAGAGTTTTATACAAGCTATCAGATGCAAGTCCAAATCAGAAATTTTATTCAAAACAGCTGAAAATTTTATTCATCATGCTGAAACTTACACAAGCCAAGTTCTCTTCTAAGAAATTTAAAATTTTCATTTCCAAGTGGCTTAGTAAAGATATCAGCAATTTGTTTGTCTGTTTCAATGAAATTCAGTTCGATTTCCTTTTTATTCACAGCATCTCTAAGAAAATGGTGTTTTATCTCTATGTGTTTAGTCCTAGAATGATGAACAGGATTTTTAGCAATTTGTTGTGTCTATCTGATGTTTAGCCTTCTTGCATGCTGGTTTAAGGGGGAGTTCAGAATGCTTACTGGTTAGCTTTCAGGAATGCTCTAAATAAAGGAAAGCCTTGAGATTTTGCGGGAATGTTTTATTGAGGAATGCTATGTTTTAGGGGGAGCTGAGTTGTAAAGTGAGAAGCGAAGTTCTTTGACAGATTCAAAAGGGCTGTCCAGATGTATACCTTTGCTGGTCTTGCATGACTGATTTAGTGTGGTTCTCTCAGAAAGTAGAGTGTCACTTATCTCTTAAGTCTATAAGTCAGTGACTCTAATCTCCAAGTTAGAATCTTTCCTTTGGTACTTCTTCAGAGATCTGGACTAATTGCATAAAGTATATCTTCCTACATTGTCATTGATTATGGTTCAGGCCAAAAACTTGTATGTCTTGATATCTGACCCAATCATCTTGAAATCTAGACTTCAAGACTCAATTCAAGAAAAGTCTTTTTTGTATTGTTTTCAATCATTCTATCTCTTTAACTCAAGGGCTTAACTGAACAAACATGTTCTGTTTTGATCACTGAGAAACTGGGAGTTTCATCAATGAAATGAATATTTCTCCCAAGTCATGAGGTGTCAAATGCTTAAAATGAATGAAAAGTCACGACAGAGCAATGGTGGCTTGCTGGTGAGTAGCTGGGGACTCTGGCCTCTAATCAAGGTGTTTCCTCATGTCAAAAGCCATAGTTACTAACTCTGTTCCTTAATAAAAAAAAAGGGAAGGAAGTAATGAGGTACTCACTCTGAGTAACTGGGGATTCAGGCCTCTAATCAAGGTGTCTCCCTAATGTCAAAGGAAGTGAACTACCAACTTACTCATTGATCTTCTTGAAAATCATCTCCAACAAAAAATTCCTTGTTGTTATGCAACTAATGGATTGCTTGTCTTCAATACCTTGAGAACACCTCTCTGATTTAGTCTCTTGCTGTCTTGTGGAATAGTTGAATGATCAGCTATATCTGGCCATACTTGTGAACTCCTGCTCTCAATCATCCACTATGTATGCTGATAAACTTGTCTATCATTCTACTTCTCTATTGTGTACTGAAGTCTAAAGAAACTTCTCTTGAGATTAGAAACTCACTTATTCTCTTAAGACCTACTTGTGACTTTCTGCACTAAGAAGTTACTGCCCTGAGTCCTCATGTTTCCAGCACTGTCATACATTCTGTAGTTCTTTTTGCTGATGTCAAAGGGGGAGAGAAGTTTGTAATGTCTGCAATTTCAGTGAGAAGTTCTGCAATATCAGTGAGTCTTGGATCTATCTTGAGCTTTGGGGGAGTCATGTTGCTTCATGCTGATATGTTTATGAGTTGTGGGGGAGATGAGAGTGTGTTGTAGGGAATGTTTAATTCATTTGCATGAGCATGCCTTGAATTTAATCTGTTTGTTGTAGCTGATATAAATTTCTTGTTGAATCTTGATATTGCTTGATTCATAGTGTTGTCATCATTAAAAAGGGGGAGATTGTTGCATCCCTATGGTTTTGATGATGTCTCACACTATAAATCAATCTTCTATCTCTAGATTAATGCTATTTCATCATGTGAGTGAGTACAGTTCAATGGCTGTCAGATAACATGTTCTACCTTAATTCTGCCTACACTCTGTCTGCACAGTCTTCACACCTGTGCGTCAACTCAGCGTGCTGATGCGTCGACCCTTCAGTCATTGCATGTCTCTATTCTTCACACCAGTGCGTCAACTCAACGTGCTGATGCGTCGACCCTTCAGTCATTGCATGTCTCTGTTCTCACACCTGTGCGTCAACTCAGTGTGCTGATGCGTAGACTCTTCTGTTCAAGTTCTTCATTTGATTAAGTCTATACATCATCAGTTGAACGTAAAAGTAATACGTTGCAGCGTCAACTCATTGGGCTGCAGCGTCAACTCAGCATGTTTGCACTTCGCCTTGAGACTTTCAAGTCTATACACCCTACACTCTTTGCAAGTCTGTACAGCCTACCGTCTCATGCAGCTTCTAATGTTAAAGTCTCCACATCGCATTGCATCGTCTCTATCAGTGTCTCACTGGTCTAGTCTGTATAGACTTTAGCGTCTCATGAAAGTCTATACAACGCATCAGTTTTTAGAAGTCTGTACACTGGCCTTTGCATTAAGCCTCAAAGTCTGTATAGTCGTGTACAGTGGATTCCAAGTCTATACATCCTTCAGCTGGATCTGTTCAAGTCTGTACATCGCCCAACTGATTTGGCAAGTCTATACAGCGTGAAGTCTGTTGTGCCCCTTGTGCCTTGTTGATGATGTGATGTTTTAATGATAGCAACATGAATGAGTCACCACATTGTCTTGAATATGTCTGACCTTTTCTGTGGGAGATTGCATAAGTGTGCCATGTCTGAATTGTGAAGAACGCATGTGTATGCTTGAGTCATGCTGTGATATATTGGCTTGTTCTTGTTTTCTGTTCTGTGCATTGCTTCTCTGCTGATATGTTCATACATTGTCTTAGGCTAAGTCTATACAGACTTTAGCGTCTCATTTAGCGTCTAAGGCAAAGTCTACACATTGGCTAAGTGTGTACTTCGCTTACATTTCTTGAGATCAAGTCCATACGTTGCACTGTTTCTTCAAGTCCATACAGTGGCAAAGTCTGGACATTGTGCTTTGAAGATCACCAAGTCCATACATCGTGAAAGTCTATACACTCCTCTTGGCCTTAGCATCTGTTTTGAAGTCCATACATTGGTCTTCAGTTCAAGTCTGTACAGCGTTACGTTATCTTTGGAAAGTCTGTACAGCGTGAAGTCTGCACATTGGGTTTTTCACATGAAGTATGTACAGCCGTTCACTGTTGAAGTCCATACCTGGTCGGTGGAATTTGAAGTCTGTACAACATGCCTTGTTATTCACAACCTTCTTGTTTGTGACTTCCCTAGTGTTTTAATGATGAGCATCACTATGGTAAGTATTCTCATTTTAATCAGATATCTTGCGTAATGTTATGCATTTGAAATTTCCATGATTAACAGGAAAACTGCTATGAGGTAGTACCTTGTATGTCCGTACTGTTCCTTTCATTCTTCGTGTTGGTTGTGTTCACTTCACTTCGTGATGTCTTTTTTCAACATCGTGTTGTTCCAACAATGCTTGTTGGTTGTCTTCGTGTCGTGTTTTGTTCCAGCGCGTGCTGAACACTGCAGCACCTCGTGCTGTTTTCTGTACCACCTCGTGTCGCTCCATCCTTGTCACCCCTAATTCTTCATAGTCTATACGCTGGATCGTCCTTCTGTGTGTCTCATTCAAAGTCTATACATCCACCGTCTTACCCAGCGTCTTAGGCAAGTCTGTACAACCTCTGCGTTTCAAAGTCCATTTGTTGCACTATCAAGCCTGTACATTGCCTTCAAGGCATCAAGTCTATACAGTGGACTGTGCTTCATGCATTGGTCAAGTCTGTACATCGACCTGTTCACTCGTTTGAGCAAGTCTATACATTGCGTTGCCTTACCTACGTTCAAGACCACCAAGTCTGTACATTGGGTAAAGTCTACACGTCGTCTCGGTCACTTGCTTCAAACTCTATACAATGTGAACATTCATGTCTGTACAGACTTCACCTCATCTCAAGTCGATGTGGTTTGCTTGTAGTGTGTTCTTCCATATCTCCTACCACCCTTCACAGATTGTCTTGAGATTTCTTATTCTCATTAGTGCTGCTTCCGCTAGTTGGTTAATTGGGGGCCAGTTACATATTTGCTCTTTTGTTTAAAAGGATTTTCAACTGGTTCATCAGATTGCTTGATTTGCTTCCGCTAGATGCTTGGATAGGCACGCTCCAAGTGTTTGTATTTGAGTTGAATCAAATTGGTTCTATTCTGTGTCTATCTCTAGCTTCCAAGTTTTTATTTGGCCATTATACATAGAAGGATACATTCACCCCCCTCTGTATCCGGGCCTAGCACCCTAACAAAGTCTTCACCTCATCTTGGTTCAAGTCTATACAGTCTGTAGTCTACATTACTTTTCATCCACAGAGTTTGTACAGCCTATCTGACTTCATGGGTAGCATGCCTTTAGTGCGTTGACGCACTTGGCTGACTGCGTAGACGCAATGGTGCATCTTTCGCTTCCTTCTTGTTCACTGCGTCAACGCTGACACTGGATGCGTAGATGCATTGGTCAGCCTGCCTAGGGAGTGAGCACTTTTGTTGAGGAGCTGAGGCGACGCTGCACGCTGGAAGCGTTGACGCCTTGGCTGTTGATCAAGGGTCTTTTGTTCAGCATCAAAGTCTGACAATTGTCCACCCTATACAAGTCTACACATTGGGTTGTACGACCACAATCCTATACATTCTGCTATTACAACTTGAGTCTTCAGAGCTCACAGTACACTCATTACAAGTATGTACACTGGTTAGGCTTTGTGAAGTCTACACAGTGGCTGAGCAATGTGAAGTCTACACATTTGTCTCCTCTAGAGGTCTATACATTGGCTAAGGGTCTTCAAGTCCATACAGAGTCATCTGATGCATGCTGTCTGAAGTCTGTACAGCATGCCTTGCTGTTTACAACTTTCAAAGACACATTGCACTGCGTCAACGCAGTACATAGGCACGTAGTGTAGCGTCAACGCATTGCATTGTGCATACCCTGGTAAAGTCTATACATGCATTTTTTCATTAAGTCTATACATCCTCTCACGATGTACACACTTACTCTGTTGATGTTTCTGAAGTATATACATCATTGTTAATAGCTTGAACTAACTAAGTCTATACATTCCATCTATCTGTCTGCAGGCGATTCAGGCTGATGATTGGGCACGTGAATCGAGGTTAGCACCTGACACGTGATCCAAGACAACAGGCGCATGACACGTGGATAGCAACTTTGTCAGGATGCTACCATGTGGTCGAAATTCAAAATGATCTGGCCAAAAGTGCATGGGCGGGAACCTGGCAGCCACACGCCATTATCTGCTATAAATATAGAGCTTCATCCTTCAGTAGAAGTTCGATCGTGAAAAGAAAAAGCAGAAGCCATTGGTGAGAGTCTGCACGATCCAGAAAAGAAAAAGAGCAGAGAGTTCCATATCTGAGAGGAGATTGTTCGAGAGAGAGAGTGTGTGTGTGGATTGATGAATTGCTTCATTTGAAGCTACATTTGTATTGGGTTTCAGAACCGATTTCTTCTTCATTGTTTTTGTTTCTACTTTGCTTTCGTTTATTTTCGCTCTTCCATTCTGATTTGAATTGGTTTCCCTCCGGTGTGTGGGGGAAGGGAGTACTACTCCAGTTTCCCTCTAAATTGTAGAGGAAGAGAGATCGGTGATCTCTGGTGTTGTTAGTGACAGGTTGTCATTAACTGTTCTCCTCCGGTGTGTGGAGGAAGGGAGAGGATTCTCCTGTTGTGTTCTAGCTGGGAGCTAGAATAGGTTTCAAGTTCTGTGGGTAGCAGAACTTGGTTGAGGGATTTGTTTCCCTTGGTGTTCAAGCCGTGTGGCAGCATGTTGTTCGCAGACTGAGTCTGCATTGATCTAGCATCGTCTAGTGGAATCCTCACTCTAGTTGGAGTAAGGGGTGGATGTAGATTGCGGACTGCAATCGAACCACCTAAAAAACCGAGTGCCTCCTCTGTGGTTTGCTATTGATTTCTGTGCTCTTCATCTGCTTGTCCCTTTGCCTTCAAGTGATCAGTTCTTCACTCTCATCTACATTTCTCTGTGTACGGGTTAAGGAGGTGCGTTAGCAGCAGAATCTATTTTCCGCCTGAGTTTCTGCAAATTGGGAGTGATCTATTCATCCCCCCCTTCTATATCACTCTTGCTGCGCTAACACTCTGTATAGCTTTTGATCAACAGGTTTACCTTTAGTGTCTTCATCCAAGCTTGTAGAGGTACCCATTGGAGCAGCTATCTCATTGAGATTGTCCATCTTGTATTTCTTGAGTAGATCCCTTGTGTACTTGGACTGAGTGATAAACATTCCATCCTTTGTTTGTGTAACCTGCAGTCCAAGAAACAATTTGAGCTCACCTATTGAGCTCATTTCAAACTCATTAGTCATTGTTTTAGAAAATTCCTCACACAATTTGAGGTTAGTTGACCCAAAAACAATGTCATCCACATAAATTTGTACAATAAGAATGTCAGAATGACTCACCTTTGTAAACAAGGTCTGATCAACTACTCCTCTAGTGTAATTTTGATCAGTAAGAAACTTGCTCAACCTGTCATACCAAGCTTTGGGAGCTTGCTTAAGACCATAGAGAGCTTTATTTAATTTGTAAACATGATTAGGGAAATCTAGACATTCAAACCAAGGGGGCTGTCTTACATAGACATCCTCACTAATTTCCCTATTCAAGAATGCAGATTTTACATCCATCTGCTGGAGGATTATTCCTAGGGAGCATGCATAAGCCAATAAAATCCTAACAGCTTCTAATCTGGCTACAGGGGCAAATGACTCTTCAAAGTCAATACCAAACTCCTGGTTATACCCCTGAGCAACAAGTCTGGCTTTATTTTTAACAATATTCCCTAATTCTTTATATTTATTCCTGAATACCCACTTAGTCTCTATGACTGTTCCATGATCAGGAGGTGGGACCAAGTGCCACACCTTGTTCCTGTCGAACTGATTAAGCTCCTCATGCATGGCATTAATCCAATGCACATCCTTGAGAGCACAGTCAATGGACTTGGGTTCAATTTGAGAGACAAGAGCATATGTATTTAATTCATCCTAAATTCTAAAGTGACCTCTAGTCCTAGGGGGATCATTCAGATTGCCAATGACATTATTCACAGGGTGATCTTTAAGATATCTGATATTAACAATCTGAGTTTCAGGAATTTCACTTACCTCCCCCTGAACTTCAGATTCTTCTTCATTCTGCTCTTCTTTTTCTTCCTCACCATCAGACTGGTCTGCAGAGTTATCATCTTTTAAAATGTTCCCATCTTCATTCCTGCAATGACCATGGTTAGTTTCCATCAAGGATTCATCAAAGATAATATGTGGAGATTCTTCAACAATTTTTGTGTTTAAGTTGAACACTCTATAAGCTCGGGTCTTTTCAGAATAACCAAGAAAAATTCCTGGTTCACCTTTTGGCTCAAATTTATCAAGGTCCCTCTTATCATTTATATGTATAAAACATTTACAACCAAAGACCTTGAAATGGGCAATTGAAGGTTTCTTACCTTTCAAAATCTCATAGGGGGTTTTCTGAGTAGAAGGTCTTACCATTGCCCTGTTAATTACATAACATGCTGTGTTGACTGCTTCAGCCCAGAATTTTCTTGGCAGTTCACCTTCAACTAGAAGTGTTCGGCCCATCTCCACTAGAGTTCTATTCCTCCTCTCGACAACACCATTCTGCTCAGGTGTCCTGGGTGAGGAGAACTTATGATGAATCCCACTAGACCTGCAAAATTCTTCAAAGTGTGAGTTTTCAAACTCACCTCCATGATCAGTCAAAATATTTTCAATTTTCTGATTTATTCTAATACAGAACTCCTGAAATTCTGAAAATGCATCATTCTTGTGTGACAGAAAATATACCCAAGTATACCTAGAAAAATCATCTACTAAGACAAACCCATACCTCTTCCCTGATAAACTGACAGACCTGGTTGGCCCAAATAGGTCCAAGTGTATCAGTTCATAAGGTTTAGTGGATAGGTTTTCTGTCCTAGATTTGAATGATTTTCTAATCAACTTGGACTGAATGCATGCATTACAAAATTTATTGTCGTTTTTAAAAGAGCTTTCAGGGAGTCCTCTAACCATGATATGCTTGTTTAGTTTATGCAAAATAGTATAACTCGCATGGCCTAACCTACGATGCCATAAAAATGCTAAATCTTCTTTACTGGCAGTAAGACATAGGTTAGAATACTGAATATCATCTAAATCTATCATGTATGTGTTATTTATTCTTTTTTCAGAAAATTTGACAATTTCAGAATCAGGTTCAAAAACCTTGCAGCATTGAGAATCAAATAAGACTTTATGTCCTTTATCACACAACTGGCTGATACTGAGTAAATTATAAGCTAACCCTTCAACCAGCATAACATCATCAATGCAGCAGGTAGAACACTTACCTACCTTACCTGATCCAATGATCTTACCCTTTGTGTTGCTTCCAAAGGTGACAAGGCCTCCTAGCTTCTCAGTCAGCATGCAGAACTTGGCCTTATCTTCTGTCATATGCCTGGAGCAGCCACTATCCAAGTACCACAAGTTGCTCTTGGCTGCCAGGCATACCTGCACACACAATTAGGGCAAAAAGTTTGGAACCCAAGTCTGTTTGGGCTCCAATGCAGATGAAGTGCAAGTAAAGGAAGAAAGCATGGCTTTGGGAATCCACATTTGTTTAAAAGAACTTTGTTCAGTGGATTTTGCAGATTTCCTTCTGTTATTCTTTCTCTTATTTTTGTTGTTTTTCTTTTTATTTTCACCAACAGAGTTATTCACAAAATTGTTGTTGTTGTGCCAATGCTTCGGCCAGGTTGCATTCATAAAGTTTTGGTCAAGGTGATATTTGGGCTGGCTGAAAGATTGGAAGTTTCTAGTTGTTCGACTACCATACCCATTACCCCCAATTTCTGACATAGGGTCTGTAAAATTGTGTAGGTTGATGAACGTACCCTGTATGCATCCCTTGAGTTCTAGTCCACCCAAACCCATTAGGATAGATTGACTGTGTGGGGTAGTAGGACTGGACTCTAGGTGGATTGAATTTGTTGGACTGACTCCTGAAAACATTTTGTCTTCCCTGCACCCTTGACCCTGCTGACCTGTTCATAGGTTTTTGTTGGGTCTTTTTCTGTGATGGTGGTGGTGAAGACTTTTTGGCATTGACATGGGGTTTGTTTACCTGAGCAAGCTGACCCCTAGCCTTGGATTTAGCACTAGAGCTAGGTTTGGAAGTGCCAATTCTACTAGGCTCACCAACTTTCTGTTTCCCCTTCTCCTCTGCATTGGGCTTTTTCAGATTCACATTTCTTTTCATAGCATTATTAGAATTCATATTAATCAGAGGTCCTTTCTCTTTTTGTGCAACAAAGGAAATAGTTTTCATTCCAAAGCTGTTAGTTGCACTAGAGTTGAATCCTAGGCCCTCTCTCCTGAAATTAACATTTGACCCCAATAATGCATCTAAATTTTCAGATCCTTGAGTCATTTTCTCAATGGTTTCAGCTTATCCTCATTGTCTTTCTGAATTTCACCAATAGACTTTTTCAATTCATTATTTACATTGAGGACATCTTCATATTTTTCAGAAGTAATTTTTATCTCACTTTCCTAATTCTGAATTTTCAATTTCCATGCATCAATTTCATTGTCTAATCTCACATTTTCTTCCTTAGAGATTTTCAGTTCTTTCTTGATTTCTTCAAATTCAGAACATGTGAGTTTCAGCTTACTGTTCTCATTCTCTAAGCATGCAATTTTATCAGACAATGAAGTATCATTTTGCATGATGTTAATTTTTCTTCGTAGATGCCTATTTTCTTTTCTGACATCATCTACTCTATCAGCAAGTTCATTATAAGCATCCATCTAATCAGCAATAGTAAAGTTTTCAAAACGAGAGGATACCTCATCAGATTCTTCCTCTCTATCTTCTGAGCTGGTTGCCATGAGACAGATTGGCTTCTCAGCTTCAACTTCACTGTCCGAAGTGTTGCTCAAGGATCCCTCGTCTTCATCACTCCAGGTACTCACCATAGCTTTCCCTCTTGTGTTCTTTTTCTTGGACTTGTCCTTGAGGTTCTGATTTGTCAGACATTCAACTTTAAAGTGACCAGCCTTCCTGCATTGATAGCAAACATTAGTCTCAGCTTTCTTTATAGGGTTCGATTAGTACCTTGTGTCTCGGCGGCCACCACTGGGATTTCTTCGGCTGAATCTTCTTCCTTCTTTCTTGAGAAAACGCCAAAATTCCCTAGTAATCATAGCAATATCATCATTTGCCATTTCTTCTTCAGACAAGCTCTCTTCAATTGATGATCCGTTGGGGCTGGATCGACTGGATTTGCTAGCACCAGCCTTCAGAGCTATTGGCTTCCTCTTTCTATCAGCCTCCTCTATCTTCGACAGATTCATCTCATATGCCATTAGAGATCCGATAAGCTCATCTGCCCTTGTATTGTGCAGATCTCTTGACTCTTCCATAACAGTGGCCTTGGTGTGCCAAATTGGAGTCAAGGATCACAAGATCTTTCTGACTATATCATACTCAGAATACTTCTTTCCCAAACCTCTGAGACTATTTGTGATAATAGTCAATCGAGCATACATTTCTTTGATTGTCTCGTTTGGCTTCATCTTCAAGGCCTCGTATTCTGAAACCAGTAGATTAGTCTTGGTCTCTCTAACTTGTGAAGTCCCCTTGTAGATAACTTCAAGTGCATCCCACATTTCCTTCGCTGAAGAGCAGGCAGATACTTGTGAGAACTCAGTGGGATGCAGAGAACACTGGATTGCATTGATTGCACTCCAGTTGAGCATGGACCTTCTAATTTCCTCCTTGGTCCATACATCTTCATTAGGGGACAGCTCGAAAGGTCCCTTGCTAACTACCTTCCAGATCTCATAATCTTTAGCCCTCAAAAAAACCTGCATACGGTTCATCCAGTATGCGTAGTTGGATCCATCGAAGTACGAGGGCTTGGATGTGGAGTGTCCTTCAGCTATCACCCCTCTTCCGTCCATCTGTACCTTCCTCTTCGGGCTGTAAGTCCCTGCAGAAGAGTTAGGCTCTGATACCAAATGTTGAAATTAGATGGAAGGCTCTTTCCCACAGAATGTGGATCTAGAGGGGGGGGGTGAATAGATCAGCTGGCCAATAAAAAATTATGCCTAGATTCAGATGCGGAATTAAAAGAACACTGATCAGACACAGTCAATGAACCGGATAATAGAGATTAGATCTGCTAGACAGACAAGCAAACACACGAGAGGCACAAAGAATTTTAGGTGGTTCGGTCAATTCCGACCTACGTCCACCCCACATTCAACTCGAATGTGGATTACTGCTGATACACAGCTTCAATCTGCTGGGCACTACAGCTTGCCAACAACTGCTGGGGCTTACAGCTTATCCCGACCAGAGGAACCTCCTCTGTAACAGCTGAGCTTCACAGCTTGCTCTTCTGGGCTCTACAGCTTAGCCGACCAGAGGTAACACCTCTGCACACCGCTGCCTTACAGCTTGACACCACTGACTAACAGCTTGATCGAACAAGAGTTTTCAAAAGAAAAATAACAAAGACTGAAAAGCAAGAAACGCAGAATCGAATGGAATGAAAACCAAAACGACTGTAGCTCAAATTGAGCAATATCAGCTCTGGTATCTAAACCAAGAGACTGATTCACATGCTCTCATATAACTCTCTCAACTCATCTCTCTCACTTTCTTCTTCTCTCCTTTTCTTCTTCTCTGCTTTTCTTCTCTTTGGATCTCGGTGGCTCTCTACTGCCTCAGGTTTGTCTCACTGTATAGACTTGCCACTGGTCGATCAGCCTTTAACAGAAGATGAAGACTTCTATATATACCAGCAGCAGATTGGATAAGGGCACGTGGCTTCCACGTTTTCCCGCCCAAGGAATTTGCCAGATCCGAGGTGCTTTCATCCACGTGGCAGCATCTGGTCACCTCGTCCTCCTGGGATCACGAGCCATGTCAGCAATCTCAGTAACAAATCCCTATCAGACAAAGTATCGGATTATCAGGTTAAGTGAAGAACTCTGTACAGACTTTGTAAGATGAAATGCCTTGTGTAGACTTCATGATGTATAGACTTTGTGAAACGTGAATGCAATGTACAGACTTCGTGAACGGAAATGCAATATATAGACTTCAGTGTATAGACTTTGTGAAGGCGAGTGTAATGTACAGACTCCATGAGACTCTAATGAAGACAGACGATGTATAGACTTCAGGACTGATGCACGATGTACAGACTTCAGGACTGATGCACGATGTACAGACTTCATGAGACTCTAATGAAGACAGACGATGTATAGACTTCTGGACTGATGCACGATGCAGACTCGTCCAATGTATACACTTGCTCGTTGTTCAGTCTTCACGAATGATGTACAGACTTCCAATGTGTAGACTTTGGCAAGGCAACGTCGGTTAAGCAACCAATGTACAGACTTACTGAACTGAGTGTATGTAAAAGATATGAGGAATGTATAGACTTACTCGGTTCAGTTCAGAACGTAGGTAATAATCAATGTATAGACTTAACAGTCGCCTTGGCTGTATAGACTTGGTCATAAACTGAACAGTCGGTTGTATGGACTTGTACAAACCAAATTCTGTATAGACTTGAAATGAAAACCAATGTATAGACTTTGTGAGCGCCTAGAGGATGTACAGACTTAGTGACTGTACAGACTTGGAAGGCTCAGCGAAGGATGTACAGACTTGGTAAGCCCCAAGCGATGTACAGACTTGGCAGCGACCAATGTATAGACTTGACAATGCTGAATGAACGAATGAGCAATGTATAGACATTGGGTGCCACAATGTGCAGACTTCACGATGTATGGACTTGAGTGTTCGTGTGAGCTGCACTGTATAGACTTTAACAAAATGCCTAAGACACTGCATGAGACACAAGACAGACAGACAATGTATAGACTTGCACTCTGGGGGTGTCGACCCATCTGAGAAGGGGGTCGACCCACTACTGTCCAGACTACACAATGAAATGTATAGGCTGTATGTTCATGCTGCAATGCACTGTGTAGACCTATGAGTATGTGCATAACAATATATAGACTCTGACTGCATTAGATACACAGACAACCTGATAAAAACAATTTCATCAAAATAAGAACAGTTGCCAATCAATCAAAACAAGCTGTTTCCAATGAAGTAAGACTTATTGTCAACATCATCAACACAGAGGAGTCACAACAATCAATTCTGAGGAGGATTCTAGAAGATATGGCTCTTGGAAGGTAGTCCCGTAAAACTAGAAAATAGAGTTTTAGTTGTACCAGGATGCTTAAATCTCGATCTTGTGACCAAGATCCCGAGCGATATAGCCAATGAAAATTTGATTTCTATGAACCAAATTCAAGATAATACAAAGGGCTAGAAGTAGGAAAAAATGGGGATCGATTTGGTTAAGAATTGAAGAAGTTATGGGCTCTGCAAGATAGGCCCGTCGCATAGTTTTCGAGGCAGAGTCCAGCATAAATTGGACTCTCAGTTATGTGTAACGGTCTATCGTAGGACTGCCACATGTGCTCTAACGGTCTAAGGTAGGACCGCCACGCTCTAGGGGTCAAACGGGATGATTTCGAGCAAGTTTGGATGTGACGCACCAATGCTAGACCGTCACATGTGCTCTGACGGTCTTACGATAGACCGCTACATCTGCTGTGACACACCTACACTAGACCTTCACACCGATGAAGAAAAATTCTGGGTAGACTACGCATGACTTTGGAAATTAAAGCGTATCTCTCAAACGAGACAGAACTAGTAAAAGTGGTATAAAAAGAAATTGTAGATAACTAAGAGAGGAACAACTTTTATGAAGAGAGCGAGTTGAGAAAATGATCAAAAGAGAGAGAAAATGGTGCTAGAACAGAGAGGAAAATTATGGGACAGCACAGCACGTTGGAAAAATGCGAATAGCTTACAAACGGGGCAGAACTAGCCAACAGTGTAGATGAAGAAATTGTAGATCGTTGAAAGAGGAACAACCTTGGTGAAGACAACGTTTTGAAAAGAGGAACAAAAAGAGATGAAAAATGACCACTTTCAGGACTACGCAGCGGGAGAGAGCCGATTACTTGAGGGAAGCCGGCCTAAATGGGCCGATAGTCGACTTAGAAGCCAGAAGTTGATAAAATAAGCTCCAGGGCTCTAGGAAATCATGATCTCTAGGGCTCAAAGGGAATGGAACAAAAAAAATTGGCTCGAAATCCATCCAAGGAAGGCTCCAAAATAATGGATAATTCGAGACATCAAAAATGATGAATAAGAGAAATGACGCAACTTGTGGGCTAAAAACGGGTGTCAACACACAGCCGAGACAGTTCCCACCCAGGTGGGGTTAGTGTCTGGGCCAGCCGTCGCCGAGAACATTGGGGGCAGATCGTCTGGTGCCAAAGAAGCCTTGTCTGCTGAGCTTGGAGATGGGCCCAAGGCTTGATATAATGGCTCTTTTCTTTTTTCTTTCTTTTCCATATGTAGCCAGGTGCGGCTTTTTTGGAAACTCTAATAGCGGCAGTGATGTGACACAACCTTGGACTTAAGCAAGCAAGCACATTCGCAATCTAAATGGGCCAATTTGGGCCGCCGCTCTCTCGTCGCTCACCCAAGCCCGGGGTAACTTGGCAATGCCAAGGTGAGGTTGAGGGGTTGGGCCCTTGCTGGTAGAGGGCCAGCAAGGCCAAGACTTGATTCCCAATGGATGTGGAAGCCCAAGACAATGGGGCCGACCAAGTGCCAAAGGCACCGGTTTCTCTCTTTTCCCACGGTGATCACTTATAGCACAAGAGCTTAAGGATCGGGCTCTCATTCACGGCCAGCGGAGTTTATGAACTAATATTGAAAGAACAAGTACAAATTAGAGCAAAGTTTAGAGCACTTACTCGACCGGTTTGAAGAAACTGGTCCCGCTCGGAGACGAGGGCGAGCGGGGAAGCGTGGGTTCCCCACACGCCGCGCCGGGGTAGCTTGACCTGTTTAAGCTATTACAACACTACACCCCATGCAAGGGGGCGATCGTGGGGAAGGGAAGATGATAGTTACAATCAAAACTACCTCCACACAGGGAGGGGCCTTCAGCCGGCCAAGCGGGGTGGGGAAAACTAGGGCTAAAACGATGATGAAGTGAATATGCTGAATCTGCCTTCTCTCGGCAATTGTGGACAGACAGTCGGTACTGTGGCTGCAGAACGTGATCAGAAATTTTGACGAGGGCGAGACCAGTGGGAAAATCTTTGTTACTAGAACTGGAGTGCCTCTGAATTTTTTCGAATTCTTCTGGAATTGCTGCTGGCCTGGGCAGGAGCTCGAACAGGGACGCTGATTCTCAGACTGACAGCAACTGGTTACTAACAGCATGAAGAAGAGGTTGCCTCGACCGCTCCCGAACTTCGAATCAGGTGCCGCCAGAGCCTCTGGAACCGTGGACGAGTCTTCTTTGTAACAGAACTGACAGGGAAGCCGAAAGATGCCGGAGAAGATCATGGGACCCAGAATAGTGAGTGGGGGTCGGTGCAGACTGTGGGAAGCAGAGTTGCATGCCTAAGGAATAAAATTCGTAACTTCTACAGTCGGATGCCGAACGGAGTTCTTCTTCTTGGTTCTGAAATTAGACAGGGAGGGGAAGAACTTTGCAGAAGAGCTCGTGGCCTGATTCCTCCGGGGTTTGTCATGGTGAAGCTTTCTCTCTGGATCAGGATCTCTGTAGAGCTAGCTCCTAGTTTCTAACAGCAGGTTGAAGAGGATGCCCCGACAGCTCCCGATCTCAGAATCGAGCACCGTCAGAGTCGTTGGAACCGTGGATGAGTCCTCTTCGTAGAAAAACTGACGGGGAAGCCAACCGATGTCGGAGAAGACTAGGGGATGCAGAACAATGGCGACTGGTCGGTTCAGACTATGAGTAGCAGATCTGCGTAGCTGAGGGAGAAAAATGAGAACTCTGGATCACAAATGCCGAATGAAGTTCTGTTTGTTGATTCTGGAAGTAGACTGGGCGATGAAGAACTTTTAAGAAGAACTCGTGGACTGATTCCTTCAGGGTTCATCGTGGCAGAGCTTCTAATCTGACTTAGGTCCTCAGCCGAGGTAGAACTACACAGTTGTGGGAGAATGGACCTCCTGGACGGCTCGGAGATCAGAAGAAGATGAAACCACTTCTGTTGTGAAGGAGACTGGTAGACGCTTCCGACGATGGCTCTTGGGTCTTCAAACTCGTCCGAAGGAAGTCATGGTGGCCGCTGCAAGTTGCTGGTTCATCTGTAACCTCTGTACAGCAAACTGCAACTTCGAAGTAGCTTCCAATGACCAAGAAAGAAGAAGGGAAAGGGGGTAGATGAGTGTGGGAGTGACCCCTGGTTGTAAGGGGGTCTTGGAGGGGGTGTTCTAAGGTGTGGGAGGTGGAGAATAAGATCTGGAAGAGGGTCCAATAGATGGTGGTAGTGGGGGCTACGAATTTGGTTGGAATGGAGAGAGGGAAAGGATATTCGAAAATAGGTTTAAGGGTGGGGTTAATTTTTTGTCTTGGGAATGGGGGGGTTGTGTTGGGGAAGGGAAGGGGTGCTTGGGGTAGTGGGAAGGGTGCTTGGGAAAGTGGGAGGGGTAGTTGGGGGTTGGATGGTGAGGAGAGGATTGGTGGAGGGGGTCTTGGGAAGGGGTGGAGTATTGATGAGGGTTGTGGGGAATGGGAAGAGGCTTAAATGGGGTAGGTGGGGAGTGGAGGTGGTTGGGAAGGGAGGAGAGAGAAGAAAATTCAAATTTGGGTGTTGAGGAGAGAGAAAGTGGAGTGAAAAAGAGAGATTAAGAGAGGGAAGGGTGGGGAATCTCTCCCCTAGGGCTTCTCACCCCAAAAATGGAATCTTTCCACTAGATAAGAAGTGTAAACTCTCAAAATGGCAAGTTTTGCATTCAATGATTCATTAAGTTGAAATGGGGGGGAATGGGGTCCTATATATAGGAAACCCTCATTTCTACAAAAGTCCCTGACAAATGACTCAATGACAAATAACCGAGGGGGTAGGGGGGAGCCCTTAGGCCAAGCCCAATGAATTGGGCCCAATAGCTAACTAGACAACCTAATGACGCTCAAACTTAGAGAAATAAACACAAGACCTAGGAACATGACTCAAATAAAAGGGAAAATACATCAAATGACTCAAATAAAAATTACATAGGACTCAAAATTAAATAACTAGACCATGCCGGATGCAATGGGAGGTGATGTCTCCATCAGGCAGTATTAAATGTTGAATTGACTGTTTCTTACCGCTTTTGGTGCGATTTGACTACCGTATCCACAGTTGTTGAAGAAGGTGCCGATTTTCTGCAGATCTTGCGCGTGCCGATATGTCAAATAACTGACATGGCGTTGGCACCTTTTCATTTTTCCATACCGCCCTTAATGACTTGCCGCTTCACGCGTCCCGCTGGGGGAATATCGGGAAATGAGGTAACCAACCCAGGGAAAGCCTTGGTAGCGTGTTTTTGGGAGAGTCATTTAAAGCGATCAACTTCCCCTTCGGCCTATAAAAGGTCCGAGGGGCATCTCCTTTTCCTTTCATCGCTTAAGGCCGTTCCTGGTGATTTTTCCCTTCAGTGAAGCGTTGTGATGTTAGTCTTGGCGAGGCATGGAAGGTGTTTCAGAAGATGATGATGCACATGGCGGTAGGAGGGAAGCTCATGTTGTTGCACTCTAGAAGAGTGTTTGTCGGTCGGAGGTCACTCGGGAAGAGGGTTCATCGTACCGCCCTCCTCTTCCTGACCTGCCGACGTCATGCTGAGGGGAGGGGGGAGCCAATTAAGCTTCCTCCTTTCCGGGCCTTCCCCTACCTCCTCATCCATCTCTGCTGTTTTCTTTTTCTCCCTCCCCTTTCACTCTTCGGAGGGTGCCTGCACTCTCTGCCTTCCAAAGAGTTGGCAGAGAGGAGGCCTTCACTTGTATTCCTTCCTCTCTTCTTCTTTTTCCTCGGAGCTTTCTCAAACCAACGAAGCCGGCGATCCCTTATCCGAGCCAGTTTCTACATGAGGCAGAGTCAGTGGTTGGATGTGGGAGCGCCTACTGGGTCGGCTGAGCATTCTGCTCATGTTATAGTACCAAGGGATGTGATTTTTTGTATATGTATACTATATCAGCTACAGCCTTCTTGATGTACATCAAAGTTTAATAAGAAGAGAAGAATGGTGATTATTTTATTTCGCTTACATGTTTATGCTTGTCAAGTGTTCAAAAATAGAACTTCCGAAGATTTGTTGCATTCCACGTCCGAGGGATGGGTGTTCCTTCCATGGTGGACAATCGGTATGCTCCTTTCCCGAGCTTCTCGACCACTCGGTAGGGACCTTCCTAGGTAGGGGCTAGCTTCCCCGCCACCTCTAGTGGTCGAGATGCTTCGGCCTTCCTCAGGACGAAGTCTCCTGGCTGGAAGGGTCTGTCTCGGACTCTGCTATTGTAGTATCGAGTGATGCGCCGTTGGAATTCTATTGCTCGGATCCTTGCATTCTCTCGGATCTCATCCACTAAGTCGAGGTTCTCTCGTAATTTTTGCTCGTTTACCTCAGGCTCGAAGTGGACGACTCGGAGAGAGGGATTGCTGACCTCCAACGGAATTACGGCTTCCGTGCCATACACCAGCTGGAAAGGTGTTTCACCAGTAGCCGTTCTCGGAGTAGTTCGGTGCGACCATATTACGCTTGGCATTTCCTCAAGCTAGCTTCCCTTGGCTTTGCCGAGCCTAGTTTTGATGCCTTTTAAGATAGTGTTATTGGCATTCTCGACCAATCCGTTAGCCTGAGGGTGGGCTACCGAAGTGAAGTGGTTGCAAATGTTTAGGTCGACACATCTGTCGCTGAAATAATGAGAGTCAAACTGTCGACCGTTATCGCTCACGATCACTCGAGGGACACCATAGCGACAGATGATCGATTTCCAAACAAAACTCCCATGCGACTGATTCGGTGATCTGGGTGGTCACTTCGGCCTCGATCCATTTGGTGAAATAGTCGATGGCGACGATGATGAACTTCTTCTGAGCTTGAGCCGTAGGGAATGGCCCCAGAATGTCGATCCCCCACCGAGCGAAAGGGTATGGCTCGGCAAGGGTGATGAGCTCCGCAGTGGGCTGATGAATCAGGTGGTTGAAACGCTGACATCGATCGCACTTCTGCACGTAGGTCGAGTAATCACGCTGGAGAGTGGGCCACCAGTAACCCTGCCGTAGCAGGATCATGGCGAGTGATCTTCCTCCTTGGTGCGCTCCGCAGATGCCTTCGTGAACTTCCTGAATCGCTCGGCTGGCTTCGTCGGTGCCGATCCACTTGAGGAGGGGACCGGAGAAAGATCTTCGGTACAAGGCACCATCTAGCATGACAAAATGCCGAGCTTGCTACTTGAGCTTCCGAGCCTCCCGAGGATCGGTGGGCTCTTGAGAATCCCAGAGCCAGGACATGTAGGGGGTGCGCTAGTCGCTTGAGGGTGGTGGGTCAATGGTCATAAGCTTGGATTCGATGCTTGGTTGCCCAAGCTTTTTGAGGAGGACTGATCGTGTACTTGTGGGGTCGGGCGAGGAGGCCAGTTGAGAGAGGGCATCCGCTCGAGAGTTTTCCTCTCGAGTTATTCGGACTACCTCAAAGCTCTCGAAGAGTTGGGCCATCCTCTTGACCGCCTGGAGGTACTTGACCATTTGTCCTTCCCGAGCTTCGTATTCACCGTTGACTTGGCTAGCGACCAATTGGCAGTCAGTGTGGATCCTGACTCGTTTGGCCCCCATTCTTCGAGCCATCCTGGCTCTCGAGATAACGGCTTCATACTCGGAGGCGTTGTTGGACGCTTGGAAGTTGAACTTCAGGGCGTACCGCAGCTCCGCTCCTTCGGGGGATTTGAGGAGAATGCCGGCGTCGCTTGCTGTCGAATTGGAGGATCCGTCGACAAACAGATCCCAGGTAGGCCCAGTCACTGGTGGAAGTGCTTCCTCAATTGGGACCGTGCTCTCAGCGATGAAGTCTGCGAGAGCCTCTCCTTTAATGGCTGAGCGGGGTCGATACGAGATTCGTAGGCCCCTAGCATGATGGCCCACTTGACGAGGTGTCCCGAGGCTTCAGGGTGAAAGAGAATCTTCTTCAGGGGTTCACCGGTCAATACGACGATGGAGTGCCCTTGGAAGTAGGGTCGGAGGCGCTTGGCCGAGGTAACCAACGCTAGCACGAGTTTCCCGGTTGCGGGGTACCTTCTTTCGGCCTCATTAAGCACCTTGCTGGCGTAGTAAACGGGTCTCTCAACTCCTGTGTCGTTCCTGACCAGGACCGAGCTTATAGTAGAAGGGGTTGCCGAGAGGTAGAGGTGTAGAGCTTCACCTTGGACTGGCTTGGACAGCACCGGGGGCGAGGCCAACAATTCCTTGAGTTTGGCGAACGTCTTCTGACATTCCTCGTCCCGAGCGAACATAGCAGATGCCATTTTGGGTCCCCTCAACAATTTAAAGAAGGGTAGGCAACGTTCGGTCGCCCGAGACAGGAAATAGTTGAGCGCAGCAATGCGCCCCGTAAGGCGCTGGACGTCCTTGATGCAGGTGGGTGGCCGCATGTTCAGGATCGCTTGAACCTTGTCGGGGTTGGCCTCAATTCCGCGTTGGGTTATCAAGAAGCCATGGAACTTCCCGGATCTGACTCCGAAGGGGCACTTGGCGGGAATGAGCTTAATGTTGTGCTTCAGAAGGGTGTCGAAGGTCTCGGCTAAGTCGGCGAGGTGGTCTTCGGCCTTGGGCGTTTTGATGAGCATGTCATCAATATAGGCCCCGACGTTCCGACCGAGCTGCCCTTTGAAAATGCGGTTGATCAATCTCTGATATGTTGCTCCGGTGTTCTTTAACCCGAACGGCATCTGGGTGTAGCAGTGTACGCCGAAGTCGGTGATGAAGGCGGTCTTCTCGATGTCCTCCAGGTCCATCCTGATCTGATGGTAGCCGGAGTAGGCGTCCAGGAAGCTGAGCAGCTCGTTGCCAAAGGTTGAATCGACCAATTGATCGATGCTCGACAATGGATAGCAATCCTTCGGGGTAGCCTGGTTGAGATCGGTTAAATCCACGCACATCCGCCATTTCCCAGAAGCTTTTGGTACCAGGATGGCGTTGGCGAGCCATGTAGGGTACAGAACCGGGTGAAAGAGGTCAGTATTCTACCCCTTGATGACTTGCTCTTTGATGGCCGCTTGCTTCTCTGGGGCATGCTTTCTCCTGCGCTGTTGTACTAGCTTTGCTGTCGGGTCGAGGTTGAGCTTGTGCATCACCACGTCTCCCGAGATCCCGGGAAGGTGCTCATCAGACCATGCAAAGACTCGGATGTACTGCGAAAGGAAATCTTTATATTTTTCTTGTTCCTCAAGTGGGAGCTTGGCTCCAATCTTTACTCCTAGGGTCGGGTCATCGTTAAGGAAGACCGTTAGCAACTCACCGCCAGGCTCAGATATTGCAGGTCCCTCCTCGGCTCCCTTTATCCCTTTATTCTTCCCTTCCGGCCTAGTGGCGTCAACCGAGACTATATAGCACCGTCTAGCCAATGCCTAGTTACCTCGAACTTCCCCCATGCCATATTTGGTCAGGAACTTCATCTTTTGGTGAAAGGTAGAGGTCACCACTTTCATTCATCTGAGAATGCCTCGGCCGAAGATGGCGTTGTATGCCGTCATCCCCTTAATCACGATGAAGTCTACCATAACCGTAACAGTTTTGGGCGGGTTGCCGATAGTAACAGGCAGACTCAGTGCTCCCTCGGGATAAGTAGCATGGCCGTTGAACCCATGGAGGGGGATTCGGATCAGGCGGAGTTTAGATGGATTCTCTCCCATTTTGAGGAAACATTCATAGGACAATACATCAGGGGCACTACCATTGTCGACTAAGATTATGTCCACGTTACAATGGTTTATCGTAGCCGATATAACGAGAGCGTCGTCGTGTGGGGTGGTTAGCCCTTCCAGGTCCTAGTCAGAGAATACCAGGGCCTGTGGTTCGCTAGCCTGCGGGGCCGCAGATGCCTCAGCAGAGGTCCAGCTCGCCCGCTCGGCGTGACGCTTTCTTCCTCGGTTGCTATCTCCGCCTGATGCCGTCCCACCCGCGATGACGTTGATGTGGACTCCGCGGGGGGCATTATCAATCTCTTCAGCGGCGCCTCGGTCTTCCTTTTGCCCAGACACATACCGAGATAGGTGTCCCTGGCGAATGAGGCGCTCGATCTCATCTTGAACTTGATGGCAATCGCTGGTGTGATGCTCGTGGTCGCTATGGAACAGGCAGTGCCTGCGGCGATTGCAGTGCTTGGTCTTCATAGGCCCAGGTTGGTTGAGGAGACCCGAGCCTTTGATGTCTTCATAGATCTCATAGATGGGGGCGGTAAGTGGGGTATATCGTTCGTACTTCTGGGGCGGCTCTTTTTGATCTCCATCCTGGTTCCGCCTCTTTCCTTGTCCCGTCCCTTACTCGGACGGTCTCTTCTTGTGCCCCTCCCGACCTGAGCCGGTTGTGCCTCGGCAGGTGCTGAGTACTTCTTCGTACTCGGCATGACGCAGAGCCAAGGTCACTAGCTCGGCGAGGGAGGTAGGGGGATGAAGCACTAGCTCGCGCCGTAGGTTCTCGTCGGGGGTGCCCCCGGTCAAGGCGGTGATAGCAGAGGCCACATCCAGGCGGGGGATGCGAAGGGCTTCCGATTTGAATCGGTTGATATAAGCCCTTAACTTCTCCCCCTGTTCCTATTTGAGGGCCAGTAATCTCGCCACTGACCGGGGCGGACCATTACCGGCGAAGCTTTCTTTGAATACTCGCCCGAATTGCTTGAAGTTGTGGATGCAGCTGGGGGCGAGGGCTCTGAACCAAGCCTGAGCGCCCTGAACCAAAGTGGTCACGAACGCTCGGCACTTGATCACATTGGATGCCCCATGCAAGGTCATCAGGGCATCGAAGCTGTCATAATGGTCGGTCGGGTCTCCCTGGCCGTCGTACGACTTGAAGGTCAGAAGTGAGATTCTGGGAGATATCTCTACCTTCAGGATGTAGTCGGAGAATGGGGATCGCTCCTCGTCCTCCATAGGAGAGGTCTTCTACAAGGAATGGAGAGCGCTCTCTTGCTCTATGGAACACCTCTCGAAGTCTCGCAGCAGGAGAGAGAGTTCCGGTTGTCAGTGTCCCAAGGGGATGGGGGGCACGCATGCACGCTACCCCGACACTCCTCAGGGGCCTCGGTGTCCAGAAACAGTCGGCGTGCTCCGGTCTTCTCCCTCCTCGGGGTTGAGAAGGCTTCTTGCTTCGGGGGAGGGGCGTGCGATGGTCCTCCTGACAGATTACGAATGAGTCGCTGCCCCCGAAGGGTGAAACGGCCTCCAGTAGTGTCCTGGGATGTATCTCTACGTGGGGGGCTTTTCTTGGGGAGCTGTGACTTCTCCTCGCTGGCCACCTGGGCCCTCATGAGATCCACGAGAACATCTAGTTTTGCGTTGAGGGTTTGGAGGGCGTCGGTGCTTCCGCCGGGAAGCTGTTCCCTCGCCACCGATGGAGGTAGCTCGTTGGCTTGGTTGTCGGACGGGGAATGCTCCGTGGGGAGGGAAGGTGTGATGACCCGGATATCGGATATACCCAATAGGACTACAGAGTAGACCCGATATCACTTGGAACCCGTGAAGCCTCCCAAGAGCTGTAAAGCTCTGAAGGGAAAAAGGATTATCGTGTAGTACATTGAAGCCACAGAGATATAACAGTAAGCAATTAAATTTCATTAGATTAGTTTGCTAAAGTAGCAGAAATAAAATTACTTTTTAATTAACAGTTAAAGTTAACAATTATACCAGAGTCTAGTCCAAAGGAAAGGCAAGCAATATAGTCCAATAGAAAAGAAAGATGTACACTGAGGTCAGAGGAAGCCCGACGCAGGTACCGCTGGCAGCTACGAACACGCCACACCAGGAACCGCGGAAGCAGAACGATGCCACCCACCTGAAAAGTAGGGGTGAGCCTCGTGTCACTGGCCCAGTAGGGGTCACACCGATCCCCACTGAAAAATGCACAGTAACACGGAATGACAAAACAGCAGGTGTAGTAAAGCAGGAAAACTAAACTATAAAGCTGTAAAAGAAAACGGGAACGGAAGGAGTAGAGCAGCTAAAAGAAATAGGAAAAGCCGTACTGAACAAAACACGGCTGCCGAACTAACCTTGGCCCCTAAGATACTCCAAACAACAACAGCAACAGATGGGTAGACTCTGATCTGACGAAGTCAGGAGTCAATGATCTGTCGACAAGCACGAGGCCCAAGACGAAGGCCTACGAGACCAGACAACAAGACTAGAAAAGACCAAGACAGACGCAGATGGCCTAAAGCATACACGGCTCGATTGTCATGCATGCTCTTATAGATACGACAACACACGACTAGAACGTCGTGCACACGACATAACACTGACCTCGGGCAAGGCCACGAGAGGGCTAACTCGGAAAGGTCACGACGTACGAGAAACACGAGAGTCACGTGTCATGTGACGGAAGTACCCCCTCACTAGAAGAACAGCCAGCTGCATCCACTAACGTCTTATGCTGCGCCTACAAGCGTCCCGTCTACTATGCCGCCCAAACCACGAAAGAGACTAAGACACTGAACCAGAACATGAACGACAGTAACGAGTGACTAGACAGGGGAACGACCACCGGCGTAAGTCAAAACCCCTAACCACGTGTGCACACACTGACTCTTGCTGGAGAGTCGGGCCACTAGCTAGTTTTCCCCACCCAGCAGGACGCCACTGTACAGCGGGGGCCTATGAAAACTGGCTTACAAACCATATATCGGGAACTACCCCGCCACAAGGGCCGACACGCTGTAACGTGTCGTAAGGCTATGACTAGTGGAGGCTCACAAGACATAGACTCTAAAATATGAGTGCCAGAGTACGGACAGGCAAAGAAGCACTGTCGTACGTACTACGAAGCACAGGACATGAGGCAGCATACCAGACTACCATCGGACTCAGGATAAGGCAACTAGACCTGAAAACATAATGATCATTGAGTCTCACGACTCGGAGTCAAGATCGTCGAACAAAGCGGAACAAGCCGCCAATCGGTCTATTCCTAAGCCTGAGGAAATGACATGCTCATGTGAAACGACACACGGAGACCTAAGGGAATAACAGGACCCTCAACACACCTGGACACGCAAACTAAGGTAAGATGACACCTCGAGGCATCTAGAACCATGTCTCGGGTTGGACAGAACCGTCGAGACACACAAGGTTACCTGTCAACCACTGGGTCACCCCGGGTTGATCGGAACCCCGACAATGATGATTCTACAATAGGAAAGAAAATCCTACCTCAAGTAAGAAAACTCCTGGCTACCTCCTAACACGGTCTTAGCCCTCATGGGATATCAAAAGATATCCACGGGAACGGCAAACCACAAGGTGAAGCCAAGATATACGGAAATCGAAACGATGGGAAATGACACTCTGGGCATAAGCGATCCATCATTCAGCTGCTAGGGAAACCAAGCAGTCAAGGAGGAAACCACTATGCACACAGAGACAAGAACACTGGCGGTCAGTGGTAGGGCCACGAGGCGACTGTAGCGGTCAAGGACGAACCACTAGACTCAGTCAACTCTAGCTGACCCGCCCAACGAACCACCAAGCGGTCGATGACAGACACGCTACACGGACTAGGCAGACCAAGAGACAACCACCATAATAACCGCCCTAAGATACTCACCTAAGACAAACGACTTGTAGCGGCCTAAGGAAGGCGTGCTACAGCGAAGAAACGCATGAATGTTGGGCCGCCAAGGCCAACCGACATAAAATCTTAACTGGGTCTAAAACCACGGTAATATGAATATCGAGTTATACCACAGGCCGCCGAGACCATCCTTTCAAGACGGGAACTCGAGGGAAGCCACACACATGCGGGGGAACCCCACCGCACTCACACCGACACACGGTGACTCGATCGAGCGTAACATAAAGCTCGAAACACGTATGTTTTTGGGCACGCTAATCAAGGTAACATGGCTCCTCCCGACACCCCAGAAACATGGACACGGAACCCACAGGGTGTCTGAGACATTCACTTGGCCATAGGTCGGTCATTGGGTCTCAACGGGACCGACCGAGACTCAAAATGGTGAAAAATACTACATTTCGGTCAACCTGACCCTAGGGGCGGTCGACCTAATAGGGTCGGTCGACCGGCCCTGGGCGGTCGGTCGACCGGACCGAACGGTCCACCTGCCCGCTGGCGCGAACGCCGGCCGGTCGATAGGCTAACCCGTGGCGGTCGACCGGTCATGGAGGGAAACCAGCCGGACCGTGCCCTAAAACCTGAATCCACGCCTCGTTCGATCCCGATCGAAGGGGAAATATCCATTACGTCGCAGAACGACGATTTACAACATTTAGACTCCAACGGGAGTCGAATCGACCAAGAAACGGGGAGAAACGGGCGATTTCAACGAATCGACCCTAAATAAGTCATCGGGGTTCCCAGACTCGTACCGTCCCCAAATGACAACCAAACAAAACAAAATTAGCGGATCTGGAACACTAACATTCCGGGGAGTCCATTGTTACCAACCGATCTAAAAACTTTCACCATTTTATGGTGAACCCTACGAAACCCCGTTTAGGCTAAACGAGCCCAAACTCGCTCGTTCTCGCACCGTTTGACGTGAAACTACGAGGAAAGGTGCAAGAAAGGTGGGTGATTCATCTCCCTACCTCCACTGAAGAAACCATGCGCCGAAGCGACTAATCCGCGCCAAAAATGCCAAAACACGAAACGCGCCTTCTCGGAATCCACCGAGGGATCGCGCCACGCCACGCTCAAACCGCCGCTCTATCCTGCATCCCGATCACTCCATCGCGTGCTCGCCTCGGCCAGCTCCGCAACGGTGCACGCCCCGCGCCGAACGGCCCAAAGACGAGAGAGAACGAGAGAGAGAAAGAGATGAGAGAAATGAGGGAGGAGAGAGGTGGTTGAGGAAATAAATAGAAAGGAAAATTAGGAATTTTCCTAATATCTGAAAATTCAATAATTAGCCTGAAAATGGACTAATTCGAAAAAATACGTAAAAATAGTTGAAACGATCCTCTCTACGAGTACATCGCAACTACCGCATCCACGAGTCGATAAACTGAGAAACAAACTCACCGTAGGGTTCCATAGCTAGTACGAGAGAAAAACCCACACGGATCGTAAAACTCAACTCGGGAGCTACAAAAGCGATCCGAAACTCTCCAAAAAGGATCCGAAAGACCTAAAAAGAATCTAATAAGGATCCAGGGCATTACATCCTCCCCTCCTTTAAGAAATTTCATCCTCGAAATTTAAGGACTAGTAAAGGAGAAGCAGGGAAGAACAACCCCAAGACACGACTTGAAACAACGCGAATCTTGAGAAACACAATTCAGAGAGACATAGTCAGACCATAATCACAAGCACATGCTCTGGAGCGAGCACGACACAAGTGAACACAAGTCTGACACCTCCGAAACTGGGCAACGTCGCTTACGTCTCACGGGAAGGAGACACGACACATGCCACGATAACAGATATCGGGAAAAGCAAAAATGACAGAGACGGCAAGCATCAGCTTAAATAAGGAAGCATAGTCCTCTCAGCTAACAGCTCGACAACATCATCGGCTCTAGTGCCAAATGCAACCACGAAAGCATGGCATACAGGACACCAACGATAGCACTGGACCATAAGCACAATCAAGTCAGTCCTCAGTCAGACATTACATCTGATCGAGTCACAAGCTAACTCTACCGAGAGAGAAGAGTACATCAAGTCTAGCTGACAAGGCCTTGTCCACATAGTGCCAAGACAGACAGACAAAATCATAGAGAAACAGTGATCAAATGACAACAACAGCACTTGCAAGATTCCAGCTCCGTACTGAACACAGAATCACGGAACACCACTGCAAGCTAGGTCACATCAAGGCACAATGAAAGTTGAATGCACGACCATAAGGGAAGAGTCATGCATCAAGCACGTTCACCAAGAAAAGATCCACGATGATGAAAATGATAGCAATCTTGGGGAACGTATCTTAAGGACCACGATCACATCCTGAGAGCATAATACCCAAGAAAGAAATGCAGAATAGAGGGTACTCAATCAATAAGGAATGCCGACAAATTCCCCAACACTCGCAAATGCCAATTCCAACACCAGAATAACTCCAGCAACAGCATGGCAAAAGACAACATCAAGGCACAGGAAGCCAAGACGAAGTCACATCGATAAAGAACAAACATCTCGAGCCGTGGGTAACCAGCCCACACGCTTCAGCTGCACACTCAAAAAATGCACACAGGCATCAGAATATATCTCGGTATTCGCATCTCAGCACACGTGCGGCGGCATCGCAATTCATGAAAATCGCAATATAACACGCCACGAGTACAGATCCACCGAACAACTGATCACAAGAAGCCTAAGTGCAAAGAAGGAGAGTACCAGCTTCAGCACAAAGCACAAAGAAAGGATAATCTCAGCTTACCATTACATCCTGAAACAAATAATTAGCCTTCACAACATATCAGCCGTCAGACATGGCACAACGAACCCGGCGCGCAACAGCTCTCAACACAAAAATTAGGTCCAAAGCCAGGCAACCGTAGACTAAGGAGAAGATCAGGCTCACAAGAAATACTGTCCACACTTAAGTAGACACAGGACAATACCTCACCAAGATAGTAATTCCAAGGCTTACCTCGAAAAAGACTCCACCAAACAGGATGAGAAGAATCAAGCTCGACTAACAAAAGCTCACCAGGAAGAAAAATCCTTGGTCGCCTGTGCATCTTCTCAATCAAGGGAATCTAATCGAGCATTTTGACAGAAGCGAAACACCTCAGGAGCTGCACAGAGTTAAGCTGGGACGACCAAAATAACGTAAGAACGTGTACGGCCATCACACCAACTCGAAAAAGTCACCAGCCACCTGAACAAACCACAGAAAATCTCGAACAATGTACTGCATATTCAAGCCTATCGGCGAACTCTGCCAAGTACATCACGATCGAGACAAACACCACGATGAAAAAGAGCATCACGTCGCATCTTGACGAGAGCAAAACCATCTCGTATAGTGCTGACACAACACGCACAAGACAACACACGGAAATAAAGCGACAAAGAATCGCAAAACCTAATGCCAGCTGCATACTGTACTGGACTTTCAGGACTCTGATAACTGTATATCACGGATTCCCATGTACTTCACACAACCTGGCTCTGATACCAACTGTGATGACCCGGATCCCGGATACCGGATATACCCGATAGGACTACCGAGTAGACCCGATACCACTTGGAACCTGTGAAGCCTCCCAAGAGCTGTAAAGCTCTGAAGGGAAAAAGGATTGTCGTGTAGTGCATTGAAGCCACAAAGATATAACAGTAAGTAATTAAATTTCATTAGATTGGTTTGCTAAAGTAGTGGAAATAAAACTACTTTTTAATTAACAGTTAAAGTTAACAATTATACCAGAGTCCAGTCCAAAGGAAAGGCAAGTAATACAGTCCAACAGAAAAGAAAGGCGTACACTGAGGTCGGGGGAAGTCCGACGCAGGTATCGCTGGCTGCTACGAACACGCCACACCAGGAACTGCGGAAGCAGAACGACGTCACCCACCTAAAAAGTAGGGGTGAGTCTCGTGTCACTGGCCCAGTAGGGGTCACGCGGATATCCACTGAAAAACGCGCAGTAACACAGAACGACAAAACAGCAGGTGTAGTAAAGCAGGAAAACTAAACTACAAAGCTATAAAAGAAAATCGGAACGAAAGGAGTAGAGCAGCTAAAAGAAAAGGGAAAAGCCGTAACGAACAAAACACGACTGCCGAACTAACCTCGGCCCCTAAGCTACTCCAAACAACAACAGCAACAGATGGGTAGACTCTGATCTGACGAAGTCAAGAGTCACCGATCTATCGACAAGCACGAGGCCCAAGATGAAGGCCTACGAGACTAGACAACAAGACTAGAAAAGACCTAGACAGACACAGATGGCCTAAAGCATACACGACTCGATTATCGTGCACGCTCTTCTTGATACGACCACACACGACTAGAACGTCGTGCACACGACACAACACTGACCTCGGGCAAAACCACGAGAGGGCTAACCCGGAAAGGACACGACGTATGAGAAACACGAGAGTCACGTGTCACGTGACGGAAGTACCCCCTCACTAGAAGAACAGCCAGCTGCGTCCACTGACGTCTTATGCTGCGCCTACAAGCGTCTCATCTACTATGCCGCCCAAACCATGACAGAGACTAAGACACTGAACCATAACAGGAACTACAGTAATGAGAGACTAGACAGGGGAATGCACGTCGGCGTCAGTCCAAAGCCCTTGACCACGTGTGCAGACACCGACTCTTGCTGGAGAGCCAGGCCTCTAGCTAGTTTTCCCCACCCAGTAGGACACCACTGTACAGCGGGGGCCCACGGAAACTAGCTTACAAACGGTATATCGGGAAGTACCCCGTCACAAGGGTTGACACACTGTAACGTGTCGTAAGGCTACGACTAGTGGAGGCTCACAAGACACAGACTCCAAAACATGACTCCCGGAGTACAGACAGGCAAAGAAGCACTGTCGTACGTACTACAAAGCACAGGACATGAGGTAGCATACCAGACTGCCACCGGAGTCAGTACAAGGCAGCTAGACCTGAAAACATAATGATCCTTGAGTCTCACGACTCGGAGTCAAGATCGTCGAACAAAGCGGAACAAGCCACCAATCGGTCTATTCCTAAGCCAGAGGAAACGACATGCTCACATAACACGACACACGGAGACCTGAGGGATCAACATGACCCTCAACACACCTGGACATGCAAATCGAGGTAAGACGATACCTCGAGGCATCCAGAACCATGTCTCGGGCTGGACAGAATCACCGAGACACACGAGGTTACCTGTCAACCACTGGGTCACCCCGGGTTGACCGGAACCCCGACAATGATGATTTTACAGTAGGAAAGAAAATCCTACCTGAAGCAAGAAAACTCCTGGCTACCTCCTAACACGGTCTTAGCTCTCATAGGACATCAAAAGATATCCACGGGAACGGCAAACCACAAGGTGAAGCCAAGATATACGGAAATCAAAACGACGGGAAACGACACTCTAGGCATAAGCGATCCATCCTTCAGCTGCTAGGGAAACCAAGCAGTCAAAGAGGAAACCGCTGTGCACACAGAGACAAGAACACTGGCGGTCAGGGGTAGGGACACGAGGCGACTGTAGCGGTCAAGGACAAACCACTAGACTCAGCCAACTCCAGCTGACCCGCCCAACGAACCACTAAGCGGTCGATGACAGACACGCTACACGGACTAGGCGGACCAAGAGACAACCGCCATACTAACCGCCCTAAGATATTGACCTAAGACAAACGACTCGTAGCGGCCTAAGGAAGGCGCGCTACAGCAAAGAAACGCATGAAGGTTGGGCCGCCAAGGCCAACCGACATAAAATCTTATCTGGGTCTAAAATCACGGTAACATGAATACCGAGGTAGACCACAGGCCGTCGAGACCATCCTTTCAAGATGGGAACTCGAGGGAAGCCACACACATGCGGGGGAACCCCACCGCACTTACACCGACACACGGTGACTCGATTGAGCGTAACACAAAGCTCGAAACACACATGCCTTTGGGCACGCTAATCGAGGTAACACGGCACCTCCCGACACCCCAGAAATATGGACACAGAACCCGCAGGGTGTCAGGGACATTCACGAGGCCATAGGTCAGTCATTGGGTCTCAACTGGACCGACCGGGACTCAAAACGGTGAAAAATACTACATTTCGGTCGACCTGACCCCTAGGGGCGGTCGACCTAACAGGGTTGATCGACCGGCCTTGGGCGATCGGTCGACTGGACCGAACGGTCCACCTACCCGCTGGCGCGAACGCCAGCCGGTCGACCGGCTAGCCCATGGCGATCGACCGGTCACGGCGGGAAACCAACCGGACCGCGCCCTAAATCTCGAATCCACGCCCCGTTCGATCCCGATCGAATAGGAAACATCCATAACGTCGCAGAATGACGATTTACAACATTTAGACTCCAACGGGAGTCGAATCGACCAAGAAATGGGCGATTTCAACGAATCGACCCTAAATGAGTCACCGGGGTTCCCGGACTCGTACCGGCCCCAAATGGCAACCAAACGACACGAAATCAGCAAATCTGGAACACTGACATTCCAGGGAGTCCATTGATACCAACTGATCTAAAAACCATCACCGTTTTTCGGCGAACCCTACAAAACCCACGAAACCCCGGTTTAGGCTAAACGAGCCCAAACTCACTCGTTCTCACACCGTTTGACGTGAAACTGTGAGGAAAGGTGCAAGAAAGGTGGGGGATCAGTCTCCCTGCCTCCACCGAAGAAACCGTGTGCCGAAGCGACTAATCCACGCCGAAAATACCAAAATACGAACCGCGCCTTCACGGAATCCACCGAGGGATCGCGCCACGCCACGCTCAAATCGCCGCTCTATCCCGCGTCCCGATCACTCCATCGCGTCCTCGCCTCGGCCAGCTCCGCAACGGTGCGCGCCCCACACCGAACGGCCCAGAGACGAGAGAGAATGAGAGAGAGAAAGAGATGAGAGAAATGAGGGAGGAGAGAGGTGGTTGAGGAAATAAATAGAAAGGAAAATTAGGAATTTTCCTATTTTTTGAAAATTTGATAATTAGCCTGAAAATAGACTAATTCAAAAAAATACGTAAAAATAGTCAAAACGATCCTCTCTACGAGTACATCGCAACTGCGGCGTCCACGAGTCGATGAACTGAGAAATAAACTCACCGTAGGGTTCCGTAGCTAGTACGAGAGAAAAACCCACACAGATCGTAAAACTCAACTCGGGAGCTACAAAAGTGATCCGAAACTCTCCAAAAAGGATCCGAAAGACCTAATAAGAATCCAATAAGGATCCAGGGCATTACAGAAGGTGCGCCTTCCTTCGTTACCAGAGCTTTTCCTGTATCGATGGCAGTCCTCCTGTCAGAACTTCTTTGCACCATGATGGCTCTTTGTGCGTTTTCCACAGACGGCGCCAGATGAAGAGGGGCGATCTCGCGCTACTCCTGAGCGGGGAGGAAGATGACCATGCACCCTTGAACTATAAACTGCAAGAAGGGAAATCAGTCAGAGGTGCCCAGGGATAGATCCCCGGGGAAGACCCTCCGATGCTTAAGTCAGCACAGGTAGTAGAGCGCAGATGCGAAGAGGAGAGTTGGGAGGAAAGTGGGAGCACGGGATTCCTCTCCACCAAAAGGTGAAGTGGTTCCTGCTCAGGCTTACTTAGGCGTGCTTAAGCTTACTTCAGCTCTCTTGTCGCAGTAGGGCATGTCCTATTTAAATAGTGGCCGGTTATGCGAATTGATCCCCGTAAGCGGAGGGGTTCCAGGGGGGGTTACATCCTTCATGCGGGCTCCTTACGGTGCGCGGACTCTTGGTTTCCCTTGTCCACTTGAGCTTCCTGCCATTAAAGGATTCGTAACGGCCGAATCATTAAGCTTCCATAAGTGAGCCCGAGCGAATGGCACTTGTTCAGGAGTGGTCTCCCGAGTGATAAGTGCTGGGTCGGGATAAGGAATAGGGGGCTCCAAGGGAGCTTTCCTGATCGACTGATGTTCGGACCTTTCAACCCGAAGGTCACCTAGGAAGCGCTTGTACCGAGTGAATTTTTGGGCTTCATAATAAGTGGGCCTGGGGGCTGCCACCTTGAGGAGTTGAGCCTTGTTCGATCTGATTTAGACCTCGTTTGACCTCTCCGTACGGACGGTGAGATTTTCCCTCTTCAATATTATCGGAACATAATATAAATGCAATTAATATTAAGCAAAGGTGTTGATGGAGGCCACTTCCTCCCTTTTTAATATTATTTTAAAATTAGAACAGACACATTAATTATCCTCACGTGAAGGGGTCCATTCTATTGTACTCATGTCTTTGATTTATGACAGATGGCAGTATTCGTTGACGTCCCTTTTATTTATTTTTGTTACTTGTGTGAAGCTATTTTTCATATCTGTCATTTCAGCTCAGCTGTAGCTTAAAGAGCTTCTATTTTTTGGATCCTAGAGTACTAACACGAAGGATCTAAGTGAGAATGAAGTGTTTGCCTTCTATAGAAATTTAGACAATAGTATCTATACGCTGCTCTTAACTCCACAAGTTTGTAAAGTTGCTGATGTCCGTGTCTTTGCATGACAAAACATTTCTTTTAATTACTTTAACAAAGCTTTGATGTCATTTCATGTACATCAGAGGAGCCTACATATAGAGTTTTGCAATAACCTGTACTATCATTATAATTTAAAAAAAATCAAAATATAACTATGTTAAATCTTATTGAAATTTACGACAAATTAATGAATGATTTTGTTATGTCAATTTCTTATTTTGGAAGTTGGACTTTCTTTAAATGCGAGCAAAACGTTTGTTACCCATTGTATTTCTTTCTTCCTATTGTGCATATCATTTTTTCCCATTATATCATGTCTGATTTTCATTGCCATCCATATGACTACTAACTTTTTCTTGTTTGACATCTTTTTAAAATAGTGAGCAGCATTATTGTGATCCGGTATATGTGACGTTTCCTTTGTTGGAGAGTTTCACTCTTTCACATGCTGCCTTTTTGCGCTTTTAGAGTTTTGTTTCTTATCTTATTTATGCCTGATTTAATGGTTTTAGATTGCAAGTCACAGAAGGTATTTGTCTGCTTCCTGTTAGTGCAGGCTGGTTTGGTGGGTTGCTGGATGGCCCAGTTGAAATGTTCTTTGGGTCGTACCTCATTACTGCAGTTGATTCTGGTTCAAAGATGATATATGTCCTGGGTCATCTTTTAACCTTTCCCTCACATTCAGGGGTTTATCGTGTAGTGAAATTGGTTCACTGCATTTGATGGAATGTTATTTTGAGAAACTTGCCTTTCTGTCAGCTAATTCTCATATTTAGGGAGGATGATCAGGGGGCAAGCAGATAAAGAGTTCAGGATGGAGGTTGAGGCAATTGGACGTGTTAGGCACAAGAACCTGGTGAGATTGCTCGGTTACCGTGTCGAGGGAGCATACAGGTATTCCTTGGTTGCTTGTTGGGCAATACGTTTGGAGAATAGGGAGTAAACTTTAATACAAAAAGTATAAAAGATCTTCCTTAAGGAATAATCTATTTGGTTTTTCAAAGGTGACGGATCCATTTAGAGAATATCCTTTGACCAAGATTATTTTCCTTGTTAAATTGCTGGATGATTTGATGTGAACTTTGTTGTTACTATTTGCTTTATGTAATGCCGAAATGCATCTTAGAATTCTAGGCAGAGGTTTATGATAGTTTGATCTTCACCTGTATCGTTAACTGGTTGTTACATCTGTTGTGCAGAGTTTTAAATATGACATATGTTGTGCAAAAAAAGACTATTAAAACCGGAGCCCACATTCCTAAGGATTAAATGCCATCTTCATAATTTCACTGCACATTGTTCGGTTGTTGTCTTTATAAAGAGTATAAATTAAAAACACAGAAATGCTTTATGTAATGTCGACGTTACACAAATTTTGTGCAATGTTAGCGTCGTTTAATTTGTTATATTTTTGGAATTCTTTTGTGGCATCCAGTCAATTTATCTTTTAAGTGGAGACTATGTCATCATATGACATGATGACGTGAATGTCAAGAAAAAAAATGATAAATATTACCCATTATATTATCTATTTTATTCAAAGACGCTGGTGTTATCGTCATAGATGTGTGCTACTTCCATCACGGTGGATTTCTACGGAGGACGCAGACGTAGAAGTTACGAAACTTTTGTAGAATTAAGGAAGAGAGCAAGGCCATTAATGTCCTTTATAATTACGTTATAAAACAATTGCGAAGTGAAGGAATCCATCGACTTAATTAGTTTGTGTCATGAGGAAGAATATAGCTATCCTTAGGAGGACATACATCGAGTTAGTTTCTCCCTTTCCTCGATCGGGCAGAGACGTGTCCCAGGGTAATTAATTAGACGAGACCCGAAAATCATCTCATCAATTTGGACGATCTGGACGTCCATATTTGGCCTCTATATAGAATGAACAACTTATTTTGCCTTCGAACGGCTCTAATCAAGCTTCAAGAAGAACGGTGACACTAAGTCATCCATTGTTGGGCTTGACGTAACATGCTACGTACAAATTAACAATTACATATAACAACATAATAAATATGACACATGATAATATATATTAAGTCTCACACAGTGCTCTAGCTAAACTTAATTTAATTTACGGCAAACCGAACGAGCGAACAAACGTTCATTGAGAGTATGTTTCTTTTCACTTATTTTTTTTGCCATCGATTAAAAAAACTAAGAGACACAGTGCTCTAGCTAAACTTAATTTAATTTATGGCAAATCGAACGAAAGAACGTTCATTGAAAGTATGCTTTTTTTCACTTATTTTTTTTGCCATCGATTAAAAAGACTGAAAGTGTTATTATAATTATTTTTAAAAGATCAAAGTAAACCCACGAGTGAAGTGGGTTCATTTGACTAGTTTGGTTAAAACAAATAAGTCTAAACAACTTTAGAGCATCATCATCCACATTCACTGCATGGGCTCAATAATAATTTCCAGTTAATTAACCTCATAACAATCACGTTGGGTCCCGTAGTGCAGGAACACGGATCTAGAGGGGGGGTGAATAGATCCTTCTACTAAAAACTATGTCCAATTAAAACTTTAAACTAGCGCACAACGGAATTAACAAGATTGATAAGATAGAGAAATTTAATGCTACACAAGTTAACTAGATTATCTCACTCTCTCCGTTCACACTTGATCGCACAAATAAGTATAACAAGCTAACCATACAATCACACAATTCAAACCACAGGAAACAAAGATTTTTAAGGTGATTCGGGACCACGACGGGCTCCCTACGTCCACCCCTCACCAAACCGGTAAGGCTTTCTCCACACGCTGCAAATACATCAAACCCCCACACACACGGGATAAAAACCCCAACACAAACACGCTACAAAAGTAGCACACACACACGGGGATTTCTCCCCACACGCACGAGGCAAAAACCCTAACACACACGTGGATATGCTCCGCACCAAATGTCGCACAAGCGTCAACTCAAACCACTTGGAGGAATCATTCTCCGAACCCACACAGAGAAAATTGTTTATAGGTTTGTAACATGCTAACAAATGAATGCTCTAAGCCCAAAACATGTGCTAAAGACTAAAACAAGAAAGATTTAACAAGCACAAGGCTCCCCCTTCAATTGAATCTCTGACTCTTCTTGGTTTGATGTCGGATGATGGCGGTTTCGACGTCCTCGCGTTCCCCTCTTCGAGATGCTTCTTTTCTTCTTCTACCACGATCTCCAAATCCCCATGGAAGTAGATGAAAACCACCTTGCAAGAGCTCCACCACGTTTCCCCCGCTCTTCTTCACCTATACGAAAGAACAAAATGAGCATTAGGGTTAATCCTCCACAAATTTGTAACTAATATTTATATGCAAGGTAGAGAGCCCAAAAGACACATAAAACCTTCCCATAATGCCTTAAAGACATCTCCATATGCTTAGTAACCTTTGGGAGGTAGTATGGTAATGTTTCATGGCCAAAAGAATAGGTTTAGATCGGATTCGCAACTCCCGTGACGTAAGTGTCGACACCTGGTGTCGACACCAGCAAGCTGGACAGGCCAAAACACCAAAAACAGAACTCTGCCAGATAGGTGTCGACACTTGGTGTCGACACCTACACCCTGCATACACAAAATACATGAAAAACAGAACTCTGGCTAATAGGGGTCGACACCTGGTGTCGACACCTACTGGCTTCCTTGTTGCAGCCAAGGCAGATTCCGCAAGGTGTCGACACCTTCTGCCCAGCACAAAGACTACATAATGTAGTCCAATGTAGTCTGAGAAATCTTCAACCCCAATTGAAAACTTGATTTTTCCAAGTGAAAAACATGCATTAGAAGGTCTTCAAAACATCAATAAACTTTGGATTCAACAAGGAATATGGAGAGTTAAATGAGCAAGATGCTACCACGAGACTATCATGAGAAACATGCATGAAGGCATGAAAGCACAACCTCAACCTCCTCCAATTCAAGCACACAAGGTAGGTAATAGATATTACCATGATCCACTTGATATGAGAGGGTTTAAAAGTCATCCTTTAACCTGTAAAAACATGATAAATCAATAGGTTAGATGATAATCAAAACTCATGAACCAAGCATTAACTCTTTGAACTAGTTCACATAAAAATACATCATTAAACTAACTCAACCAAGTATTTGGCTTCTCAAATCAATCAACAAAAATACATTTCACCAAATGACAAGGTTTTGTTATGATAAACATGGATCTCTCAATCAACCAAATATAATGACATGGGAGCTCAACCATTCAATCACAAGGCAACCAAATCTTCAACAACAAAATGTTTCGTCACACAAGTGTTAACAATTATGCCAAATGCAAAGCATGCATAATATCATGGAACCATATTCATTCAAATAGCATTCTTGTTGATTAAAAACTAACATTTATGAATCATTATCTCATGAGGAGCATTGATATAAACTTCCCAAATTTAGATTACCATGAGTCCAAGAAATAAGTAAGCATCATTAAAATCACATCCATCAAATTTCAAGTTACAGGGTTGAGGATATTTCAAGCCCAAAAATCTTATGAGGAAAACGCATGAAAATGCCCAACCAAGACTTTGAAAAGCTATTTGATGAAATACATGAAATGTAGAAGAGTTAACGCAATGCTATGAGTGAGTCAACTCCCTTTTTCAATAAGATCTTCATTGATGCACTCCTTTGAGTTCCAAACATGAATCATGAATTTTTATCCTGCAAATCAAAATATTCAAGGCATGAGATCCTTAAATACAAATCATTCATATGACTTTCAAATATGAACATAGTTAACTCCCTTTTAGAAGAAGTGCTTCATTGATGGACTCCTTTAGATTCCAAGTATGAGCCTTGAATTTATGTTCCTGCAAACCAACATTAATATAAGATTAGTTCCTTAAACACCAAGGGTTCACATGACTTTCAAGAGTGAACATTGACTCCATCTTTCAACTCATCAAATCAAGATATAAAACATGTTGCTTAATGAAACACATACACACACACACACAATCGTTTTGATATCATTGAAACCAAACACGAATTAGGGGATGCAACAATCTCCCCCTTTTTGATGATGACAAAATGATGTGTGTGATAATACAGATTTCGTAAAATATTTATAAACATTGAGCATACACCAAACATTTGAGCATACACCAATTCTCCCATTCTCCCCAAGACAACATCATTTATAAAGCATTGAGCACACACCAAACATTCTCCCCCTTTTTATCATCTATAAAAAGACAGGGGGTTATGTGACATGAAATGAACATGTTAGGCCAAAGGATATGATTCCAATTCGAATGCCAATTGATGCTAAGTAGGGGCTCAAAGATATGATACCAAATGCTGATCAAGATAGAGACACAAACATATGCAATTTCAATTCTCGAAGAGAGAGACTCGATGATAGGATACCATTTGTTGGTTGAACTCATTTTGACATTTATGCAACATGAAGTGTTCAGAATATGCATTTCAAAATGAACTATGCCAATTGTTGGAAAGTATGGATTTGTTCAAGATGATATCATGAATGAACTATATGCATGCTGAAAATGTCAAATATGCAAATATGCACACGATGAGCGTCATCTTTCAAATGCAATGAATATGCACTATGTGAATGCTAATCATGCAAGATATGAAGCTATGTACATAATAACTTCTATCCTTCAAAAGTAAGGTTTATGCTCAGAATTAGACTCAAGGGGAATGCATGAACATGCAAGCACACAAGCATAATCGTCAAACACACATATAGTACATATAGTAACTCCCCCTATATGAGGCACGGGTTAACAAAAGAGCATGTGATTCAAATTCAAGAATGTAAGGCATGAAACATAACTAAGAGATTTGTGCATACACAACTAGGAGTACTACATAAACAATGAATGTAGGTAAATTCATAAAATACATACATCACAAAAATGCCCATGTGAAATGTGAAGAAATGACTAATGAGCTTCAAAACATATAGATTTATAGATTTTCTGAAGAACACTAGAAGGTAATCTCCTCTCTACACTTTCACTTTAGATTCTCGACTATCGGTAGCTTCGCACAACCCCTATTTTGTTTCTTTTAATAGACTTCACCTTTCGACGCGAGTTTCCTCATATGTCTCAATGGGGATTCCCAGCTACTTGGATTCGTCACACATATGGATTGTTATTTCTCCTTTCGACACGAGCTTCCTCCTTTGTTTCAGGGGGGATTCTTGGTTACTCGGATCCACATACCACTTATTGAATTTTTATGGGGTAGGTAACTTTTTCCTCACGATTACTCTTTAATGTCCATGTAGATATTCAAGTTCTCTTTAAAGTGTTAGAAGGAATTTCTTAAATTCTTATGCATTAAAGTCATTAAATTCATTGTGTGCAAGAGTGTGGGGGTAAATTTTATTTTATATGTATAAAATGAATTCGACAAGACACGGCTATGACTCCCCCTAAATGTATGCACGGTCGGAGTCAAATCCTCCCCCTTAATATATGACATGTATCACATATGAATAAAGTCACTACATTGCTGTTTAGCAAGGAGGTAAGGCCTTAGAAAAATCAAGAAATTGTTTCATAGTATAAATACTAACAAGCATGTAAGGATTCATGAAACATTCATGCAAGCATTCATGAGTCAAGATATGCGATTATCATGAAATATATTCATATGCTCTATATGCATGAATATGCAATATGCATCTTTTTGTCATTTTATATGCATAGTATGTGAATGATATGTAAAGATGCCAATGCGACGTAGAATGTCAGATTTTTATCTAAAAGCTCTACATGCATGTAACTTATAAAAGCATGAGAATGTAATGAAGGATGTAATTTTTTTTAATTTTTAGAACATCATGACAAATTGCAGAAGGAGACATACATATTCAAATGATGAGCAACAACCATTTTTCAAGACTTGCCCTTTTTAAATAAGGGTACACAAATGATCAAAATCAAACCGTGCACCCAAATTTTTTTCAGAAATGTTCAAAAATAGATTTTTAATAACATTTCAAAAGCTTAGAGTATCATCCACAAACCAAACAGATTTTACATGTTCCGGTACGAGGTGGAGGTGAAGGTTCGAAAACCCAACTCACACATAGTGAGAGCTTCTAGGTGGACATAATCCACCATTCCACTACACACCATTTGATATACCAGATACTCAATTACACTCAGATGCTCATGCATTTCAGATTAAAAAGTATTCAGTAGGCAAAGGCATCATGTTTATACCCCAAAAATTTTAAATTCATTCAACCAATGAGACATGTTCATCATAGCAGAGTACAAGAATAATAGATCAAGTTCAGACTCAATATCTGTCAAATGAACAATTCTGCATTACAGAAATTTTACCTTCTTGAAGCAAGAATGAATTTCAGAATCAATTTGAACGCACATGGTATTTCAGAATTTCAAGGTAAATTGATTTCCTTCAAAAGACATGTTTCCACATTTCAATACCAATTGTTGCATATGATTGAAGAATTTCACAGTTCAAAATTTTTTCCTTTTTGAAACAAGTGAATTTTTCAGATTCAATTTAAAAGATATTGTAGTTCAAAGGCAAATTTAATTCATTCAAAGCACATGATTCCTCATGAGCCAAACTATTCAATTTCAGAATTTTGGTGCAAGGCGGAGAGCATTGATCCTGAGATCACCTCACACATAGTGATGGATTCCTAACGGACTTAACCTGTCATTTCACACATCACCAATTGATATACCAAATATTCATTCAATAAGGACATGTATGGCTTGTGAAGAATTTAGAGCATAACATGAGAACATACCAAAATCTCATTCCAAAATATCAAAACCATCAAGTTTGACAATGAAGGAGTAAACTTGAGGTTTTACCATATGAGTGTGTCTTGTTCCATTTTACTGGAACCCCTTTTATTCTTTATTTACCTCAAGGCACACTTTCATCACAACCGAATCATTTGTCAGATTTTGACACCTAAGCCTTCTTGGGTCCTTGGATATTAGTAACATTTCTTCCAAAAGTTTTCTTTGACATTTTCATTGCCACCTTGTCATCACTTTCCATGATCCTGCAGTCCTCAATAACATGTCCATGGTTTCCACAATAAAGACATTGAGGAGAAGTAGTTTTACCAAAAGATTTCCTTTTAGGAGTAAAAGAATTTTCAAATCCATTCCATCTTCTATTTTTAAAAGGTCTAGATTTAACAAAATTAGACCTAGCATGTATTCTAGAAGCATGGAAATTTTCTGTTTTTAAAAACTAACACTCTTTCATAACATGCCCGTACTTGCCACAATGAAAACAGCATGGAGATTCGATTCTATGGAATGACCTTCCATTGTTTGCATGAGTGTTCGTGAATGAATTTTTCTTATGAGATGCAAACCTTTTAGCATGGGAAGCATGTTCATTTCTGAATTTTCTTTGAAAGTTAAACTTAACATTCATGGCACGATAATCATCATTTTGTTTCACAAAGATATCATCCATGACATGGCCAAGTTTGTGACAATAAAAGCATGATACATTTTTCTTTCTTTTGAAAGAAGATTTATCTTTGCATGCATTTTGATCATCCATTTTCAAGATAACACAATCACTCATTTCATGACCAAACATGACACAATAGTAGCATTCAACATTCAACTTTGATTTTTGAGATCTATTTGACATGGAAGGCTTTTTGTTGAGATTTTTCTTTTTATCAAAACCATTATCAGAGATTTTCACTTGAGCAACGGGAGGAGGTGTTTTGGAGGTGCTAGGAATGTCGGAGGCATGAACAAAAGAGGTTTTCATTTTTGATTCAAAAGATTTTGTGTTGACCGGGATGTAACCAAGACCCTCTTTTTGAAAGTTCACTTTAACACCTAGCAATGTGTCTAAGTTCTCCTTCCCTTTGACAAATCTAGACAAATCAAACTTCAAGTTGTTGATCTCTTTTTCACATGCAAGGATTTTATCGTCAAGCAAATAATTCTTTGATGTGAGTTTTTCATTTTCTTGCATGAGATTTTTATTTCCCAGATTTGTGCAGTGAAGTTTTTCAACAAGCTTTTCAAGAACCTTTTCAGTTTCAACATACTTTGAGATCTTAGCAAGCAACTGTTCATTCTCATGTTTCAACAATGAGATTTATTTTTCAAGCTTATCAAAGCATCTCAATCTTCCCTCTAGCAAGGAATTCTGAATTAACATAGCACTATTTTTCTTTTTAAGATCTTCATTTTCATCCATGATGCTCTTGTTGTCAACTTTAGAATCAAGCAATTTCTCAAACAACTTATTATCATCAGACAAAGAAGTTAACTTGTTTCTAAGATATTTGTCTATTTCTTCAAGCAATAAAATCTTAGTCAACAAGTGTTTGTTTTGATCAAGCAAATCATGGGAATCATTATCAATTTCAAGAGCAGTATTAGATTTTCTAAACACCTCAAGCTCTTCATTCATACAAGACATCTCATCTGAAAATAATTCAACTTTGGATTCTAGAAGTTCTTTTTCATATTCTAGGTTCTCAATCTTTGACTCCAAAGTTTTACAATTTGCACAGGAATGATTATCATGCACATTCTCATTAATCTTCCTTTTCAAGGTTTTATTTTTAGATTTGAGTTTCTTGCATTTATCATACAGTTCAACATATGCCACTTGCCATTCCTCAATAGATAGTTCTTCGGATTTAGAATTTACCTCATCATAATTTTCTTCATTGAGTTGATCATCATTGTCGGCCATGAGACAATTTTATTCTTCCATCTCTTGAGCTTTGATCAACTGATCCATAATCTCCTTTGCCATTCTACAAGAAGAAACAAATGGAAACATATGAGTATCAATGGCACTTTTCAATAAACTTAAGACAATGACATTTTCATGGTTCTTTAATTTATCTTGACTAGACCACTTGGTCTCATCTAGAGGCAATATGTGAGGACCATCATAGATCAAATTCCAAAGATTAGGATTAACTGAATTGATCAGTCCACACATTTTACCTAACCATGAAGTAAAATCAGAACCATTAAAAATAGTAAGAGAATTCATCATCATATGCTCAACAGAAAATTTCATGATTGTAGAATGCATTAGGATCACTCTATAGATCGTGAGATCTAGGGACAGCAGAGCCTTGCTCTGATACCAATTGTTGGGTCCCGTAGTGCAGGAACATGGATCTAGAGGGGGGGTGAATAGATCCTTCTACTAAAAACTATGTCCAATTAACACTTTAAACTAGCGCACAGCGGAATTAACAAGATTGATAAAGATAGAGGAATTTAATGCTACACAGGTTAACTAGATTCTCTCACTCTCTCCGTTCACACTTGATCGCACAAATAAGTATAACAAGCTAACCATACAATCACACAATTCAAACCACAGGAGACGAGGATTTTTAAGGTGGTTCGGGACCACGACGGGCTCCCTACGTCCACCCCTCACCAAACCGGTAAGGCTTTCTCCACACACTGCAAATGCAGCAAACACAGGGATTTCTCCCCACACACATGGGATAAAAACCTCAACACAAACACGCTACAAAAGTAGCACACACACACGGGGATTTCTCCCCACACACACGAGGCAAAAACCCCAACACACACGCGGATATGCTCCGCACCAAACGACGTACAAGCGTCAACTCAAACCACTCGGAGAAATCGTTCTCCGAACCCACACACATAAAATCATTTATAGGTTTGTAACAAGTTAACAAATGAATGCTCTAAGCCCAAAACATGTGCTAAAGACTAAAATAAGAAAGATTCAACAAGCACAAGGCTCCCCCTTCAATTGAATCTCTGACTCTTCTTGGTTTGATGTCGGATGATGGCGGTTTCAGAGTCCTCGCGTTCCTCTCTTCGAGATGCTTCTTTTCTTCTTCTACCACGATCTCCAAATCTCCATGGAAGTAGATAAAAACCACCTTGCAAGAGCTCCACCACGTTTTCCCCCCTCTTCTTCACCTATACGAAAGAACAAAATGAGCATTAGGGTTAATCCTCCACAAATTCGTAACTCATATTTATATGCAAGGTAGAGAGCCCAAAAGACACATAAAACCTTCCCACAATGCCTTAAAGACATCTCCATATGCTTAGTAACCTTTGGGGGGTAGTATGGTAAAGTTTCATGGCCAAAACAATAGGTTTAGATCGGATTCGCAACTCCCGTGACGTAAGTGTCGACACCTGGTGTCGACACCGGCAAGCTGGACAGGCCAAAACATCAAAAACAGAACTCTGCCAGATAGGTGTCGACACCAACACCCTGCATACACAAAATACATGAAAAATAGAACTCTGGCTAATAGGTGTCGACACCTACTGGCTGCCTTCCTGCAGCCAAGGCAGATTCAGCAAGGTGTCGACACCTTCTGCCCAGCACAAAGACTACATAATGCAGTCCAATGTAGTCTGAGAAATCTTGAACCCCAATTGAAAACTTGATTTTTCCAAGTGAAAAACATGCATTAGAAGGTCTTCAAAACATCAGTAAACCTTGGATTCAACAAGGAATATGGAGAGTTATATGAGCAAGATGCTACCACGAGACTATCATGAGAAACATGCATGAAGGCATGAAAGCACAACCTCAACCTCCTCCAATTCAAGCACACAAGGTAGGTAATAGATATTACCATGATCCACTTGATATGGGAGGGTTTAAAAGTCATCCTTTAACCTGTAAAAACATGATAAACCAATAGGTTAGATGATAATCAAAACTCATGAACCAAGCATTAACTCTTTGAACTAGTTCACATAAAAATACATCATTGAACTAACTCAACCAAGTATTTGGCTTCTCAAATCAATCAACAAAAATACATTCCACCAAATGACAAGGTTTTGTTATGATAAACATGGATCTCTCAATCAACCAAATATAATGACATGGGAGCTCAACAATTCAATCACAAGGCAACCAAATCTTCAACAACAAAATGCTTCGTCACAAAGTGTTAACAATTATGCCAAATGCAAAGCATGGATAATATCATAGAATCATATTCATTCAAATGGCATTTTTGTTGATTAAAAACTAACATTTATGAATCATTATCTCATGAGGAGCATTGATATAAACTTCCCAAATTTAGATTACCATGAGTCCAAGAAACGAGCAAGCATCATTAAAATCACATCCATCAAATTTCAAGTTACAGGGTTGAGGATATTTCAAGCCCAAAAATCTTATGAGAAAAATGCATGTAAATGCCCAACCAAGACTTTGAAAAGCTATTTGATGAAATGCATGAAATGTAGAAGAGTCAATGCAATGCAATGAGTGAGTCAACTCCTTTTTTCAATAAGATCTTCATTGATGCACTCCTTTGAGTTCCAAACATGAATCATGAATTTTTATCCTGCAAATCAAAATATTCAAGGCATGAGATCCTTAAATACAAATCATTCATATGACTTTCAAATATGAACATTATTAACTCCCTTTTAGAAGAAGTGCTTCATTGATGGACTCCTTTAGATTCCAAGTATGAGCCATGAATTTGTGTTCCTACAAACCAACATAAATATAACATTAGTTCCTTAAACACCAAGGGTTCACATGACTTTCAAGAGTGAACATTGACTCCATCTTTCAACTCATCAAATCAAGATATAAAACATGTTGTTCAATAAAACACATACACATACAAACACAATCGTTTTGATATCATTGAAACCAAACACGAATTAGGGGATGCAACAAATCACATTCTTATAGTAATTAACTTTAATTAATTAGATAATAGGAAATACTTAAAACCCTTTTAAAATTCCCATTAACTAATTAACCAAGGGTCAAAGAATGAAATTAAATTAATAAGTTGCTAAAACTATTTTAGAACTCATTAAAATATTTTTCAATTTTTTTTTGGAATTTTACATATTTTCTACACATTTTAAACTATTTAAAACATTTAAATCCGAAAAAAAATAAAGGGGGGCTTATTGGGTTCGGATCCGGCGCGGGCCGGATCCGACCCTCTAGTGACCCGCGAGGGTCTCCCCTCCCACCCAATACGCAGGGCGGCTAGGGTGAAACCCTAGCCGCCGCCGCGTTTGGGCAGGGCCGGGGGAGGCCCCGCTACCGGCGCGAACAGACCCCCGGCCTCCGACAGCCCCCGCCGGTGACCCTGCCGCTGTCGCCTTCGTCCCCTCGGGCCACCGCCTGTGCTTGCGATGTGGAGAAGCCGCAATCGCTGGAAATCACTGCGATGGCGGATGACGCCGGACGGCCGCGGCTCGTCGTGGAGGATCGTCGCCGGTCCCTGCCAGCCGTGATGGGCAGTAGCAATGAACCATTTTCGGCCTGAAACGGCCTCCTCCCTACGTCACAAACGGCGATCATGGTGACGAAGGCAGGGTCGATCCGGCCTTGCCGGTGGGTCAATCTGCGCACCAAGACGTGCATTTAGATCCTCTTGATCCTGGGAACAATTCCCTGGAATCAATCGGTCGTTGCTCATCCCATGAGCGACTCAATCGGACGACGAACATTAAGCCCCATGCTAGAACGGGAATGATAAAAAATAATAAAATAATTTCGATTTTGATCAAACCATCAACCTGGCTCTGATACCACTATAAGGTTCCGACCAGAATGCGCAGCGAAAATCATTGAAACCTTATATTGCAAATCGTTGCCGGTTTTTCAAAAACGAACAAGATCGTTAATTCCAAAATGTGAAGAATGATTCTTTACCTTTGCGGGGTTGAGAATCTCCCAAAACCTCGAAGACGAATGAGAGGAAGATCCCAGAGCCGCAAGCCGTTCAAGCGTTCGGCCTCTAGACGTATCCACACGAGCAGTGGAAGCAGACGGGATCTCCTCCACGATCTCCACATGTCGACTCGATCTCAACACCACCATCCACCGTGGAGGAAGGAGAGAGAAGGAAAGGGGAGCGCACCTTAGAGAGAGAGAGAGAGAGAGAGAGAGAGGAGAAAGGGCGGCCAGGGTTTCAACCTTGAAGCTTGGCCAGGGTTTCTCCCTTCAGCGTATATTTATAGACCTTTGGCATTTTTCACAAAAACCCAATAATAGTCTATAAAGTCCACCCATCCCGGTCTGTCCAATACTCTATTGTGTGTGACCCTCTAAGCCCAATAGTCTGTTTGGTTTTCCAGCCCATTAAGTAAAGAATTCCTTCTTAACTTTATTAATTCTATCCATTAACTCTTAATGTAATCAGTGGGCTTTCCGATCACGAAAAGAACCAAGCAACGCCTCGTGATCCCAAATGACATTGGGGATAAGCAACCCACTCTGGAACCTTTCCATCTACAGATTCCACATAGCTATAGATCCTCATTCATCTAATGCCTCACCAAGACTAAGGTATGGTCAAACTGTCAAACCCTATTGAGTCCTGGCTCAACTGAATCCTATACTCCAAACAGGTTCATTAGAAAACTCCTTTTTCATAATGAGCTCCCATACCCTGGCCAAGGGTTTTCCCGAGTACAGATCCGTAGGGCATTCTCTCTCATATATCATACTGAGAGTGAATGATCACATGTTGTTAAACTAATTACCTTCGCACGAGTTCCACTGAGTCCGAATAACTAACTCTACAAGACTACTTAACAGAAGTCCATAAGTCAGTAATCAAATAATCAGCATCCCTTATGCAAGACATCCTTAGTGACTCAGGTCTAAGATCCAACTATGCTATTGAGACATAGAATATCTTGATTGACGGTCAGTATGATTACCATTCAGGGATTCTAGATCGGATCAGTTCAGTGAACTCATTCCACTAATGAGCACCCATACATGTACTTTAGTGTCTCCACACTGATGACTATGAGAACAATAAGACCCATCACATGAGTAAGTATCATGTGTGCCAGTCTATTCGGATCTTCAATGTCCCTTCTTGAAGATCCTATGACTGGGAACATTTAGAACATATGCATCCATATGACTGATCTCATTATCATAATCTTATTATGATCTAGCCATCATCGCACAGGTTCAGGGACTTCATCACATTCGAATCATTAACACAAATTAAATGCAATGAATAAATGCTATTAATATGAATATGAATAAGATATTACAAGAAATGTCACCATCACATCTCATGTGATTGGCTTGACGGGCATACATTTCTATCAGTCCCAACCCTGGTTCTTGGGTGGCCCAACCCTTGGCCTCCTAGTCCCCTAGGCGGCCAAGGCTTTGGGCCCCTCTCACCAGGAGATGGCCAAGGCTTTGGCCGCCTCTAGCTCCATCCCCCACAAGCACCCATTCGATCCCCAGCCTAATCTTCCTTGTAAAATCAAACTAAAATGCTTAAAATCAAGGGAAACTCACCTATGGGCATGGGACATTCTCATTCCCGTCTCCGGTCTCCACTAGTGGCGACCCTTCCTCGCTCTCGGAACCATCGTGGCCTTCCCCTTCCGGGTTAGCCCTTCACCTCCCGAGCTTGTTGTAGTCCCTTCACTCTCATCACCGGAGGATCCCTCCACGTCATGAAATGGTGGAGTAGTCGATGGGCTTTGAGGAGTCTCGATGGAATCGGTGCCGCTCGAGGTCCCCTCCGTGATCTTACAGTCTAGCACGGCCCTACGTGGCCCCATGGCCTCGAGTGTAATGTCCAAGAATTTTCTAGTAATTTCTGGAATGAAATGTAGCTATTAAACATTCAAAGAGGTCTAAATGGGCTATTAAAAGAATTTTAGGCTAATTAAATCAATCTAAAAGCCATATATTAACCAAAGGGCTAAGCCCAACTTAAATAGGCCCAAATACCCAATTCCAAGACCTTTAGACCAAATCCCATTAATAGAAACATAAATTGGTAATTTACGGATTTAAAATAGGATATATACACCAATTAGGAGGTAAATAAGAGATAATAAGAAAATCTGAATATTTTAGATTTAACGCCAAATGGCGGTCTATCGCGAGACCGCCATTTCATTTTAGCGGTCCAGACATGGCCGCTAATTCATTCTGATTCCGTAAGTGGAAGAAGCGTGGGAAGCTTGGATCTTTGGCATCGAAATCTCCATGGATCGAAGTGTGTAGACATGTAAACATGTCTAGGACTCTTGGGGATCGATCCTACCCCTAATTAGGACTCCCAACTCGATCAAATACTCAGCCCTAACTCAAAACCCTATAAATAGACCCTAACTTCGACCCATGCGAACCCTAATGTTGACTCGCATAATTCGAAGGTAAGGAGACATCTTCGTAGGTTAATCCTTTAGAATAATTTGTTCTCTTTAGTTTTGTCTAACTCCCCTCAAAATCTCGTGCCAGGAAGACACGCCGTTGGAGAGTTAGAAGCCCTATAAGTTGCATGTTCGCCGTAGTCCGCACAGGAATCAGTGTGGCCGTCTAGCAAAGACCTAGAGATTGGATGCCCTAATGGAGGTAGTTAGAAGTTAATCCCTTAGAACTTATTGTTCCCCTTTGTATCTTCTACCTACCCTCCAAATTTCATGGTTCTAGGTCAAGTGGTTGAAGAGAACGAGAGATGAGAAGTTGCCGGTTTAGCACAGGACATGCAGAAACTAGGGTCTACTTCCAGTCAGAAATTCAAAGTCTAGGGATCGAATCAAAGGTAGGTTATCTCATGAAAAGGCTAAATTTATATGTTAGGAATAAAAGCCCTTTGTTACCTCGTGATTCCATTCACTGTACAGGGAGTATTTAATGTTTTATTTCAACTGTGCACCTGGGTTATTATGGCATGCATGAATCCTACCCTTTAATGAGAAATTGATAACTTTTGGCTTAGTTTATGTAAAGCATGCATCTCCATACGTTTCTTATGTTTTATCATGTCTTATCCCTCTGCTGAGCATGGATTTCATTTATCTATCACCCAAAAATAGGCCTTATATGACCTATTTTACTTCTGTCTGTTACCAAACAAAAACGGTCTCTATCGGACCGCCATAATCATTTAGCGGCCCTGCGATAGACCGCAACCACCATCATGCTGTTCTCCTATGACTGCCATTATCTTTCTGATTTCTACTGTCTGTTAGCTCTAAACAAATTGTGGATTAACCCAATGAACTATATGATAAACCTAGGTAGATAGGTTTTATTCCTAGTTTTGACTTCATATTCGTAATATTGGTTATATTGTGCATCATCCTTGATAGATTGCAAGTCTTACATGGTTTAAATGCTTATTTTAGCTTATGCTACTTTCATGCCAAAATATATACTTTTGTAGTAATGATCACATCTTCACATACTCATTTTGATTTGATCACTGTTTTACCATGATCTTTTTTTTTGTGGAAACCCTGCCTAGGGGGGTGGGAGAGTGAACCCCTTACCAGAGGTAAGGAGAAAGCCACTCCACCACCCAATCCTAGGAGGTAAGTTTTATTAATAACTGAAAGAATAATGTCAATTACATCATGCGGATGCTAGGCATTCCTAGCTTATCCAGACGAGCTGCACCTTTGATATAATTTGGTAGCTCTTGGTGAACAAAAAATGAATTACATTTGATCACTGTTTTACCACGATCCTTTCTCATCTATAGTCTTTTCTTAAGTACATGGTGCGTACCCCGGTGCGTAGCCATTAGATACACTTTTACACTTATAAGTACACCTCTTGGACTTGTGATCATCTCCGTTGGATATTCCTTCCACCGAATTAGGTGATCTGGTTTCAGGGCCTCCATAAGTCTCCGCGAGCCAGGGATTCTCACTAGGACGCCGAGCTGGTTGTATCCACAAAGCCAAATTATCTAGAAAGCACTCACAAGACCGGTGTTTTTCTGAGTCCTGGCTAGTAGTGGCCATCAAGGAGACCACAAATGTCAATTAGCGGCCTTTCCCCTTACCGGTATTTTCCTAGAGGTTTCCTTACGTCGACACTTCTTTCTTCATGCGTCGACTCTGTCCAAGTTACGGCCATACCATGACCGCCACTGCTAAGTTGCGGCCAGGCCTGTGACCACTAATTCAAGAAACGGCCCAGACTAGACTGTTTCCTATCTTTGAGTTATTTGACCCGGGGTTTGACCCAAGGGTTGATTCTTCTATATTCTTAGATGATCCATTGATTATCTCGAACCGAATACCTTATTCAAAAGCTATGAAATGAATTATGAAAGTTAAAAGAACATACAGTTATGCTGTCGAATTCTTTCTGTAGCATGACCTTATCTTAAATCATTCTTTGAATTCTCATGTTCAAAATTGGTGCATTCTTACCTTAATATCATGAAACTATAGTTTTAACTTGTACATTATTGGCCTACTTTATTGATATTTCTCGTGGAAGTAGCTTGATTTATAACTTGAAGATGTAATTAGGGCACTGATTATGTCCAAGGGCTCCATGCTAGCCCCATCGGCTCATTGTCGAAAACGTGCTAAAAATCATGGGGTACGATGATATTGGCATCACATTGCACTGGGAGTACTTTTTTTATAGACGAGTGAAAAGCACGAGGCTATACATGAAATTATACACGCTTGTGACATGACTTTCTAGTGCATGACCTTCATGGTAATGAAAGGTATATTCTTGATACATGCTAGTACATTCTTGTTATATGAAAGGCCACTATATATTCTTGAATGATTATCCTCTCAATCTATATCAGAAATCTCATATCTTCATAGTCACATCTTGTTACTTGCGTTGTTACTATGGTTTTGTTCGCATGTTTCATCATATGTATTTATCTTATTACCTAGAGAAAAAATGTTAAATACTTAAACATTGCCTTCATGTTGATACGAAGATACCTACTGGGCAAGTGTGCTCATTCCCTTTTTTTTCAATCTTTTCAGGACAATCTAGCGGAGATTCGGACTACTCAAGTGACGAGTTCGAGAGTGATTAAAGATCGAGAGAAGACCTAGTAGAGTCATGAGTCAAGTCGAGTCTATGTAAGTTTTCATTTATTTGAGTCTAGTAAATGGAGTCAATTATCAATGTAGTTTGGATACTATTCAATAAAGTGAAGTTTTGAGTATATTATCTTTTGCATTCCCTTTTATGTGTGAATGTGTTAGCGCTCTCATTATATTGCTTGCTTGCGACGTACCAGCCGGCTGTTCACATTCCTGAATATCTTCCGCTGTACTTATATCTCAGGGCGTGACAGTTAAAGTGGTATCAGAGCCTGGGCATAAGTAAGTCCTAGGAAAATGTCATGTCATAGGCTTAGTCCAAGGATTAAGGACCCACATCTATGAACTAAGGAAAGAAATTTCTCACCTATGAGAGATGGGGTAGAGCCCGGGATGAGATAGTTCATTAGAAATTATCTCTAGGTTAATTTCTATCGATCCCATTGGAATTAATTATTTGATTACTTTCTCAGGCACTCCACCTTTTTCAATGGCCGCTGAACGTACCGCAAATCGTGCTAATTGGGAAGCGATGCAGCAAACAGTTGTGGGTCTTACCCAGGCCCTACAGACTGTGGCCCAAGCTGGCGCGCGGGCTGGCGTGGGTAATCTACACGGGGATTTTCAGAGCATGAACCCTCTAAGATTCTCTAGATCCTCCAACCCCGACGAGGCGGAGAATTGGATTTGATGAAATGAACAGAATATTCGACGTTATGCAATGCACTGATCAAGAAAAGGTCTGTCTCGCCACCTTCCAATTGAACAAGGATGCACGTACTTGGTGGAAAGCTATTCCGGCACCGCCTCCAAACGCACCACATACTTGGGAGGGATTTCTCGCACTCTTCTGAGCAAAGTATTTCTCTGAGCATGTTAAGGAGAGAAAGCCGTGGAATTCATAGCACTTCGCCAAGGCATGGTGTCCATGGCAGAGTATGAACTTCAATTCTCTCGTCTAGCTCCTTATGCCCCACATCAGGTGGGCACGGATCTCTTAAAGGCAAATCGTTTTATGGACGGTTTAAGGCCTGGCTTCATTCAACAACTTGGACCCCAGAATATCTGCACTTATACGGAGATGGTCCAATGAGCTCATTTATGCGAAAGGACCTTGAAGAAGGTCGAGAAGTACAAAGGCAAGAGCGAGAAGTCTAGCCGCAAGTTCGAGAAGCGAGGACGAAAAGAAGAAAAGTTCAGCATCACTTATAACTCCCGGGATACAAGAAGAGGTCCCGCAATGGGAACGGAAGGAATAATCACAAAAACAAGAAGATAAAGGAGGAGGAAATGCAAGTCGCAATGGCTTGCTCATTCTGTGAGAAATTCGGCCACTCAGCCGAGGAATGTTGGAAGCGCCTCGGCGCTTGTTTGCGTTGTGGAAGTCGGGAGCATCGTATGCCCGATTGCCCTCTTATGAAGGAACAACCCTCTAACGGTGGACGCAAGGGGCAAGCGCGTCTTAATGCAGTTCTAGATGATGATAAAGTGCCCAAGGATGATGGGCTGATGGAAGGTACCGTTCAAATTTATTCGCATCTTGCATTTGTACTATTCGATACTGGTGTCTCTCATTCTTTTATATCTACTGCCTTTGCAAGAACTTTACCAATTTCACCAGTTCCTCTACCATCGGACCTAACAATCACAACACCTTTAGGTCCCAGAACAAAACTTACAACCCACTACCCCAATAGTGAGGTAATTGTAGAAGGTCATAATCTTCCGGCAAATCTCGTATGTCTTGATATGGAAGGCTATGATGACATCCTAGGTGTAGCCTGACTTGTCGACCATGATGCCTACATAAATTATCGCAATAGGAGAATTTCTTTTCGAAAATCAGGTCTCCTGCATTTCTCTTTCCTTGGCATCAAGTATAGGAAGCTCCCTACCATTATTTCTTCTCTTTACGCTTGCAAACTACTTTCGCAAGGATGTGAAGCTTTTCTTGCTTCCGTAATTGTCACCGAGTCCAAAGAAATCTCCATAGAAGAAATTCCTATTGTCAAAGAGTTTCCTGATATTTTCCCATCTGATTTACCCAGTTTACCCCCCCGAAAGAGAAGTAAACTTCTCCATTGATCTCACTCCTGGAGCAACACATGTTTCAATAGCTCCCTACAGGATGTCCCCTACGGAACTCAAAGAACTGAAGAGGCAACTTCAAGAACTACTAGACAAGGGTTTCATTCGACCCAGCACATCCCCTTGGGGTGCGCCGGTCTTATTTGTCAAAAAGAAAGATGGATCCCTCAGGCTATGTATCGATTTTCGGTGACTTAATCAACTCACCATCAAGAACAAATATCCGTTGCCGCGTATCGACGAATTGTTTGATCAAATTGCTGGAGCAGAATATTTCTCCAAGATCGACCTCAGGTCGGCTACCATCAACTAAGGATCAAAGATGAAGACATCTACAAGTCTACTTTCCGAAGCAGATATGGGCATTATGAGTTCATGGTAATGCCGTTCGGGTTAACCAACGCCCCTGCAACATTTATGCAACTCATGAACAATATTTTTAGGCCGTATCTCGACCGATTTGTGGTTGTATTCATTGATGATATTCTCATCTATTCCAAAACAAAATAAGAACATGAAGAACATTTAAGAATAGATTTACAAACTCTAAGAGAGTATTAACTCTACGCAAAGCTCAGTAAGTGCGAGTTCTGACTAAAGGAGGTCTCTTTCCTCGGCCATATTATTTCAAAAGAAGGTATTACCGTTGATCCTTCTAAGGTAGAAGCTGTCAAGAACTAGAGCCGACCAACGACCGTATCCGAAGTTTGGAGTTTTATCGATTTGGCTAGCTATTATAGGCGATTCATCAAGAATTTCTCCAAAATTGCCGTTCCCTTGACTGGGCTCATAAGAAAGGAAAATCCCTTCATATGGACGAAGGATTGTGAAGAGAGTTTTCTAACCCTTAAAGATCATTTAACCACTACTCTTATCTTGGCACTACTTGTTGAAGGTGGTGGATTTGAAGTCTACACGAATGCATCTAGCATTGGCCTCAGGTGCGTCCTTATGCAACATGGCAAGATGATTTGTTATGCTTCAAGGCAATTGAAGCGTCATGAAGAAAACTATCCCGTCCATGATCTAGAATTGGCTGCTGTCATATTCGCTTTAAAAATTTGGCGACATTACCTTTCTGGGGAACAATTCACTATATTTTCGGACCATAAAAGTCTGAAATACCTTTTCACCTAGAAGGAACTTAACATGAGACAAAGAAGATGGCAAGAATATCTTAAGGACTTCGACTTCTCTATTCAGTATCATCCAGGAAAAGCAAATGTTGTAGCTGATGCTCTTAGCAGAAGACCAATGGCAACTCTAGCAAGCCTCCGGAAAGGTATGTAATCTAGATGTGGATGCAGAAGAAGAAAAGGGTATTATTGTTAATATCCAGTCACAACCCACATTGATTAAAGATCTAGTCAAATTACAAGAAAATGACCCCACACTAATGGAAATCAATGCTAATATTGCTCAAAGGATGGAGTTCTCTATCTCAAGTGATGGAAGGTTATTCTTCAAAGATCGAATCTGTGTGCCGGATCATGCCGACACCAAGAAGCTGATCATGGAGGAAGCTCATAAGACAAAATACACTATTCACCCTGACGCTACCAAAATGTACCAAAACTTGAAAAGGAATTTTTGGTGGCCCAACATGAAAAGACAGATAACGGACTTTGTATCTCGCTGCCTCACAGGTCAGTAAGTTAAAGCAGAACATCAAAAGCCTTCTGGTAAACTACATCTCGTGAAAATTATCGAATGAAAGTGGAAAAGCATAGGGATGGATTTCATCACGGGTCTACCGAAGATAAGAGGTGGACATGATGGTATATGGGTGATCATAGACCGATTGACTAAATTGGCACACTTTCTACCTATAAAGAATCGATGGTCTATGGATATCCTAGTAGCCTTATACATGAAGGAGATCATCAAGATACACAGTGTCCCTATGACCATTATCTCCGATCGAGAGTCTCGATTCAGATATCAATTCTGGAAGGGTCTACCACATTCATTGGGGACCCGACTCAATTTTAGCACTGCTTTCCATCCACAAACTGATGGTCAAACTAAAAGGACAAATCAGGTAGTGAAAGATATGCTCAGGGCATGTGTTATTGATTTCGGTGGGAGTTGGCACGATCATCTACCTCTAGTGGAATTTGCCTACAACAATAGCTACCAAGCTAGTATTCAAATGGCGCCATTCGAGACACTATATGGAAGAAGCTGCCGCTCACCAAAATGCTGGAATGAAGTTGGAGAAAGGCAAATTCTAGGCCCAGAAATCATTCGAGATACTACCGAAAAGATAAAGCTCATTCGAGAAAGACTCCATATGGCACAAGATAGACACAAGTCATATGCTGATAATCAAAGACATGATCTGGAATTCGAAGTAGAGACCATGTATTTCTCAAGGTTTCTCTAGGTCGAGGTATTCAAAGGTTCGGTATAAAAGGTAAGCTCACTCCAAGATTTATCCGCCCCTTTGAAATTCTCGAAAGGGTTGGCGAGGTCGCATACCGGATTGCCTTGCCTCCTCAATTAGCTAGAGTCCACGATGTATTTCATGTCTCAATGCTCAAAAGGTTCATCCCCAATCCATTCCACGTTATAAGCTATGACAACTTGGAGATTGAAAAGGATTTGACGTACGAGCAAAAGCCAATAAAAATAATTGAACAAGAAATCCGTCAACTTCGGAATAAAACCATTACCATGGTCAAAGTCCAGTGGAGCAAATCTTGGCCACATGAGGCGACATGGGAAACAGAAGAAGCTATGCGCAAAAGATTTCCAGAGATATTTGGATGTAAGTACACTCTCCTTAACAATCATATGTATTGAATTTGAGGACCAAATTCCTTTTAAGTGGGGGAGGGTGTAATGCCCGAGAATTTTCTAAGAATTTCTGGAATGAAATAGAATTATTAAACATTTAAAGAGGTTTAAATGGGCTATTAAAAGAATTTTGGGCTAATTAAATCAATCTAAAAGCCCTATATTAACCAAAGGGCTAAGCCCAACTTAAATAGGCCCAAAGAACCAATTCCAAGACCTTTAGACCCAAGCCAATTAATAGAAACATAAATTGGGTAATTTATGAATTTTAAAATAGGATATATACACCAATTAGGAGGTAAATAAGAGATAATAAGAAAATCCGAATATTTCGGATTTAACACCAAATGGCAGTCTATCGTGAGACCGCCATTTCATTTTAGCGGTCCAGACATGGCCGCTAATTCATTCTGATTCCGTAAGTGGAAGAAGCGTGGAAAGCTTGGATCTTTGGCATCCAAATCTCCATGGATTGAAGTGTGTAGACATGTAAACATGTCTATGACTCTTGGGGATCGATCCTACCCCTAATTAGGACTCCCAACTCGATCAAATCCTTAGCCCTAACTCAAAATCCTATAAATAGACCCTAACTTCGACCCATGTGAACTCTAATGTTGGCTCACGTAATTCAAAGGTAAGGAGACATCTTCTCAGGTTAATCCTTTAGAATAATTTGTTCTCCTTAGTTTTGTCTAACTCCTCTCAAAATCTTGTGCTAGGAGGACGCGTCGTTGGAGAGTTAGAAGCCCTACAAGTTCCTGGTTCATCGTAGTCCGCATAGGAACCAATGTGGCCGTCCAGCAAAGACCTAGAGATTGGATGCCCTAATCGAGGTATTTAGAAGTTAATCCTTTAGAACTTATTGTTCCCCTTCGTATCTTCTACTTACCCTCCAAATTTTACAGTTCTAGGTCAAGTGGTTGAGGAGAACGAGGGACGAGAAGTTGTTGGTTTAGCACAGGACGTGCAGAAACTAGGGTTGACTTCCAGTCAAAAATTCAAAGTTTAAGGATCGAATCAAAGGTAGGTTATCTCATGAAAAGGCTAAATTTATATGTTAGAAACAAAAGTCCTTTGTTACCTCGTGATTCCATGCACTGTACTGGGAGTATTTGATGTTTTATTTCAACTGCACATCTGGGTTATTACAACGTGCATGAATCCTACCCTTTAATGAGAAATTAATAACTTTTGGCTTAATTTATGTAAACCATGCATCTCCATACGTTTCTTATTTTTTATCATATCTTATCCCTTTGCTAAGCATGGATTTCATTTATCTATTACCCAAAAATAGGCCTTATATGACCTATTTTACTTCTGTCTATTATCGAAGAGAAACAGTCTCTACTGGACCGCCATAATCATTTAGCGGCCATGCGATAGAGCGTAACCACCATCATGCGGTCCTCCTATGACCACCATTATCTTTCTGATTTCTGCTGCCTCTTAACTCTAAACAGATTAAGGATTATTATGAACTATATGATAAACCTAGGTAGATAGGTTTTATTCCTAGTTCTGACTTTATATTCGTAATATTGGTTACATTGTGCATCATCCTTGATAGATTACATGTCTTACATGGTTTAAATGCTTATTTTAGCTTATGCTACTTTCATGTTAAAACATATACTTTTGTAGTAATGATCACATCTTCACATACTCGTTTTCATTTGATTGCTGTTTTACCACGATCCTTTCTCATCTATAGTCTTTTCTTAACTACATGGTGCGTACCCCAGTGCGTGGCCAGTAGATACACTTTTGCACTTATAAGCACACCTCTTGGACTTGTGATCCTCTCCGTTGGATATTCCTTCCACCGGACTAGGTGATCTGGTTTCAAGGCCCCCATAAGTCTCTACAAGCCTGGGATTCCCACTAGGACGTCGGGTTGGTCGTATCCTCAAAGTCAAATTGTCTAGAAAGCACTCACATGACCGGTGTTTTTCTAAGTCTTGGCTAGTAACGGCCATCAAGGAGACCGCACATGTCAATTAGTGGCCTTTCCCTTGATCGCTATTTTCCCAGAGGTTTCCTTACGTCGACACTTCTTTCTTCATGCGTCGAATCTTTCCAAGTTACGGCCATACCATGATCGCCACTGCTAAGTTGCGGCCAGGCCTGTGACCGCTAATTCAAGAAACGGCCCAAAGTAGACCGTTTCCTGTCTCTGAGTTATTTAACCCGGTGTTTGACCCAAGGGTTGATTCTTCTATGTTCCTAGATGATTCATTGATTATCTCGAACCTAATGCCTTATTCAAAAGCTATGTAATGAATTATAAAAGTTAAAAGAACATGCAGTTATGCTGCCGAATTCTTTCCGTGGCATGACCTTGTCTTAAATCATTCTTTGAGTTCTTATGTTCAAAATTGGTGCATTCTTACCTTAATATCATGAAACTATAGTTTTAACTTGTACATTATTGGCCTACTTTATTGATATTTCTCGTGGAAGTAGCTTGATTTATAACTTGAAGATGTAATTAGGGCACTGATTATGTCCAAGGGCTCCATGCTAGCCCCATCGGCTCATTGTCGAAAACGTGCTAAAAATCATGGGGTACGATGATATTGGCATCACATTGCACTGGGAGTACTTTTTTTATAGACGAGTGAAAAGCACGAGGCTATACATGAAATTATACACGCTTGTGACATGACTTTCTAGTGCATGACCTTCATGGTAATGAAAGGTATATTCTCGATACATGCTAGTACATTCTTGTTATATGAAAGGCCACTATATATTCTTGAATGATTATCCTCTCAATCTATATCAGAAATCTCATATCTTCATAGTCACATCTTGTTACTTGCGTTGTTACTATGGTTTTGTTCGCATGTTTCATCATATGTATTTATCTTATTACCTAGAGAAAAAATGTTAAATACTTAAACATTGCCTTCATGTTGATACGAAGATACCTACTGGGCAAGTGTGCTCATTCCCTACATTTTCAATCTTTTTAGGACATTGTAGCGGGGATTCGGACTACTCAAGTGACGAGTCCGAGAGTGATTAAAGATTGAGAGAAGACCTAGTAGAGTCATGAGTCATGTCGAGTCTATGTAATTTTTCATTTATTTGAGTCTAGTAAAAAGAGTCAATTATCAATGTACTTTGGATATTATTAAATAAAGTGAAGTTTTGAGTATATTATCTTGTGCATTCCCTTTTATGTGTGAATGTGTTAGCGCTCTCATTATATTACTCACTTGCGGCGTACCAGTCGGCTGTTCACGTTCCCGAATATCTTCCGTTGTACATATATCTCGGGGCGTGACATCGAGGAAGGCGGATGGGAGGCAAGGAACGTTGATGGGAAGGAGGAGGAGCTCGGATGGGCGGTCCTAGGAAGAAACTAGATGGCTTGAAGAGTGGTCGCTCAATTCAAAACCCCCTCCCCTTCCATATGCCCGCAAAGGGAGGCGGCCAAGGTGTTGGCCGCCCTCCTGAGTTGAAGGCGGCCAAGACCCTGGCCAGCTTCCTCCTTATGCACCCCTTTTCCAGTAAGTCTTCACCCCGTTCAAAAAAAAACAAAAGGCACACACAAAAACACACAAATGAAAATCAACAAAAATATGTCTTCTCATTTTTGCATTCACCCAAAAAAATCAAACAAATATGTGATTTCATTAACTTTCTTCTTTTTCATTAAAAAAATCCCCGAACAGGTACAAAGCATTTGCGCTAGTAATTCTAGCATCTCATGAAGAACTTATTAACAACTGGCCGGATGCCTTTTAAATAACCTACATAAGCTCTCAACTCATCTCCATCCTCCCCTACATCTATCTGGACTGCTGATGTAGTGGCATGGCGCCTCCATGCCCGCTTGATCTTCCGAAGCTGCTTCCTGTCATCCTCGATTCCCAGGAGATGCCTCATGATCAAAGCCTCACTCAAGGTGACCCTTGGAATCCTCCTAGGCAAGCCCACCTGGCGGTGACAACGATGAGCCTGGTATAATACCATGTCTCGAGCTCCAGCTAGCCAAAGCTCTCGATCTGGTGAGTCGCAGACTTGGAATTCCAAATGTCGGTGCATCATCGGTACAAAGATGAACTGTTCCTTGGGCAGGAACTTCACATAGTCACGCCAGTCATCTCTAATCTTCAAATGCATTGTTCTGCACCTAACCTGATGTAGCAACCCGGATCCCGGATACCATATGTACCCGGTAGAACTACCGAATACACATGATACCACTTGGAACCCGTGAGGCCTCCCAAGAGCGGGAAAGCTCTGAAGGGAAAAAGGCATGTGTAGAGTACATTGAAGCCACAGAGATATAACAGAAGCAATTAAAGTTCATTAGATCGGTTTGCTAAAGTAGCAGAAATAAAATTACTTTTTAATTAACAGTTCAATTTTAACAATTATACACCCGAGTCAAGTCCAAAGCTAAAGACAGCAAGTCTAGCATAGTACAGTCGACAGAAAGGAAAGACGTACCGAGAAGTCGGGGGAAGCCCGACGCAGGTACCAGCTGGCCACAATGACACGCTACGAGCAAGCGCTCCAGGAACTACGCGGAAGCAGAACGAAAGACGTCACCCGACTTGAAAAGCAGGGGTGAGCCTCATGTCACTGGCTCAGTAGGGGTCACGCGGATCCCCACTGAAAAACACGCAGTAACACGGAACACAAAACAACAGGTGTAGTAAAGCGGGAAAACTACACAACAAAGCTGTAAAGCTACTCTAGAAGCCGTAGAGAACAGACGGGGAGTAGGAGTAGGGAACAAGCAAGGAAGGGGAAGAACCCGCGCTAGACAAGCGGCGGCCGAACTAACCTCGGCACCCCAAACTACTCCAAGCAGCGATAGAAGGGTGACTCTGATCTAACAAAGTCAGAAGTTTCCGATCTGCCGACCCAACACCAGGTCTAAGACGAAGACCTGCAAGAACAGACAAAAGGTCTAGAAAAGACCCACAAACTCGACGGCACACGCATGACTAGAACGTCGTGCACACTACCCCACGCACGACCAGAACATCATGCATGTGACAGAACACTGACCTCAGGTATAGCCACTGAAAGGCCAACACAGAAAGGTCACGACGCGCAAGAAACGCCGAGAGTCACGTGCCACGTAACGAAAAACACCTCCTCCTCACAAGAGGAACAGCCAGCTGCGTCCTCTGACGTCTTATGCTGCGCCACAAATGTCTCGCCTACGATACCGCCAAAACCACGGTAGAGTTGTAGACACGCACTGAACCGAACAGGAACAGCAACAACAACAGAACAAGTAACTAGTCAGGGTCACGCCCGTCGACGCATGACCTCAGCCCCTGACCACGTGTGCACACACTGGCTCAAGCCTAAGCCAGGTTTTCTAGCTAGTATTCTCCCTGGATAGGATGCTACCGTTGGCTTGGAGTCCACGGAACTAGCTTACAAACCGTATCTCGGGAACACCCCTCCGCCATCACCAGACGGGTCGGCACTCAAAGGCCTAGGGCAAAAACAATCGGAGGCGTACAAAACACAAAACTCCGAAACACAAGTGCTAGAGTACTGATAGGCAGACACGCTGTCACACGTACTACAAAGCACCATTGGCAGTACGGCAACTGCCAACAGACTCAGGACTAGGCAACTAGACCTACCACGTAACGATCCTGAGTCGAACGACTCAAGGGCAAGATCGTCACAGACAGCGGGACGAGCCACCAATCGGTCTAATCCTAAGCCACGAGAAACAACGCTCCGCAGAAAATGACTCACGGAGACCTGAGGGGACACCGGAGACCCTCATCACACTTGGACACATGGACCGAGGTAAGGCAACACCTCGAGGCATCCAGAACCAGTGTCTCAGACTGGACAGAAATGCCAAGACACCCACACAAGGTCACCTATCAACCACTGGGTCACCCCGGGTTGACCGGAACCAGATAAAGATGCACACAAGAGTAGGATAGAGAATCCTACCCCAAGCAAGAAGTCTCTTGGCCACCTTACAATGTAGTCTTAGCCCTCATAGGACATCAGGAGACATCCACGGGACAGCGGGCAGACCACAGGGACAAGCCAAGACAAGCAGAAACCAAAACGACAGAAATTGGAGAAGAAGGACTATAACGCACCACCCCTAGACCATTACACGAACGTGACGGTCTGGCGCTGGCCGTTACATTCCAGCCGTGATGGTCTAAAGCAGACGCGTCACAACCACGTGACGGTCACAGGGGGAGCCGTCACACACACCGCCCTAACCGAGAATACACAAGGCACGTAACGGCCTACACCAGGCGCGTTACACCACTCTGACACACCCGACCCGGGCCGTCAGGGCCAACAAACCTCAACTCAAAACGACACCTGAACGACGTAACGCGCTAGACCAGGCGCGTTACACAGCCTAACACCGCAAGGCAGACGCGTCAGGGCCAACAGGCTCAAGTCAAGAAAACCACTGACCGATAGGCACGTAACGGTCCATCACGGACGCGTTACAGACACCTAACACACGAGGGTGGGGCCGTTAGAGCCAACGACGCAGCCACCCAACTCATCCAGAACAGCACGTAACGGCCTAGGGCAGGCGCGTTATAACGCTGTGACGCACGGGGACACCACCGATACACTAACTGACTCAACGGGTCAAAGCTGGTCAAACGGAACGTAACGGCCTAGCTCGAGCGCGTTACACACACCTGACGCACTAGGGCAGGCGCGTCAGGGGAACCGACTTAACCAAACTACAAAACGACAAGACAGGCGTAACGCGTCGCACCGGACGCGTCAGGAGGCTGTGACGCGCCACCCCTGGGCCGTCACACTCCCAAAACCACTAAAAGCATAAAAATGCCCAGACGCTATGACGGTCTGTCGTGGGGCCGTCAGGGATTGTGACGGTCCCAGGAACGACTGCCACACCAGTCACAGCGAGAAAACAGAGGGTTGGCCAAAATGAGCCGTTCCACGCCCCATTCACGCCGAAGCGCAGGGGAAACAAGACTAGACGATGAAGAACCACTCTAGGAGGCTAAAAAGCCCACATGCACTGGTTAAAATGCTAGATCGGGGCGATTTTAAGAAATCGACCCTAAAAGAGTCAACGAGGTTCCCGGGCTCCTATCGGCCTCGAATGACCACCGATCAACACGAAACTAGCATGGATGGGATCCAGACATCCCCACGGTTAGTTCAAAACTAACCGAACTATAAATGGTTGCCGTTTTCCGACGAACCCTGAAAACCTCAAAAACCACAGTTTTCACAAACCCGGCCCGATCTCCCCCGATCGAGCACCAAATCACGCACGGAAACAGAGGAAGCGTGCAGAACAAGGTGGCGGTCCATCTCCCTACCTCCACCGAAGAAACCGTGCCCCGAAGGGACTAAACCATGCCGAAAACCACGCCGCGAGCTCAAACGTCAGCTTTGAATCCACCGTTTGGGATCGGGCCAGAACCATCTCGATCCTCGTCCCGTCGCGCACCCAGCCAGCTCCACAGCATCCCCAACACGTGCCTCTAGGTACCCCATCTACAGCCGGAGCTGAGGAGGCTCGAGAGGAGGGAAACGAAGAGAGAGAGACGGTGGCAGCGAATGAGAAGGAGGAGAGAGGAAAAGGAAAGAAAAAGGAAAAGAAATTAGGAATTTTCTTAATTTCTGAAAAATCCGATTTCTGGCCCTATCTCCGAAAAATACGCAAAAATAGTCGAAACGACCGGCTCGAAGAGTATATCGTCGCTGCAGCATCCACGAGTCGAGGAACTGACAAGTAAACTCACTGTAGGGTTCCGTAACTAGTACGAGAGAAAAATCCACACGGATCGTAAAACTCAACTCGGAAGCCACCAAAGCGAACCGAAACTCACCGAAACAAATCTAAAAGATCCAATAAAGATCCAGCAAGACCTACCAAGGATCCAGGGCATTACATCCTCCCCTCCTTTAAGAAATTTCATCTTCGAAATTAAGGACTAACAAAGGAGAAGCAGGGAACAACCCAACAACACCACCACGGAAACAACACAAATCTCGAGAAACACAGCTCAGAGGAACACTGTCAGACCACAATCATGAGCACATGCTCTTGATTGAGCACGGCACAAGTGGACACAAGTCCGACACCTCCGAAACAAGGCAACGTCGCTTACGTCTCACAGGGGAAAGAGACACGACTGCCACAACAACAAACAACCGACCGAGAAACACAACGGCAGCACGGCAAGCGACAGCTTACACGAGGAGACACAGTCCTCACAGCTGACAGCTCGACCACATCATCGGCTCCAGTGCCAAAGGCAACAGGGAACACCTGGCACACAGGACACCAATGACAACACTGGACCACAGGCACAACCAAGTCAGTCCTCATTCAGATATTACATCTGATCGAGTCGCAAGCTAACTCTAGGGAAGAAGAGTATAGCAAGGCTAACTTATAAGACATGGTCCACACAGAGACACAAAATCATAGAGAAACAGCGCCAAAACACCAACAACAATAGCAACACTTGCAGAATTCTTGCTCCGCACGGAACATAGAACAATGGAACACAACTGCAAGTAGGGTCACATCAAGGCACAAGAATAGCTGGGCACACGACCACAAGGGATGGGTCACGCATCAGATTGCTCACCAAGGAGAGACCCATGACAACGAGAAACGACAACAATCTCAGGGAACGCAACTCAAGGACTACGAACACGCCTCGAGAGCACAACACCCAAGAGAAGAAAATGCAGAGTAGAGGGTACTCAATCAGCAGGAATGTTGACAAATTCCCCAACACTCGCAAATGCCAATGCCAATACTAGACAAACACCAGCAACTGCACGGCAACAGACGAAGTCAAGGCATAAGAAGCCAAGACGAAGTCCCATCGAGAAAGAACAAATCTCTCGACCAGTGGGTAGCCAACCCACACGCTTCAGCTGCATACTCAACAACACACGCAGGCATCAGAAGAGACCTCGGTATCCGCATCTCAGTACACACCAGATGCCTTCGCAACCAATGAAGATCGCAAACAACATGCCACGAGTACCGATCCAGCGAACAACCGATCACTAGGAGCCCAAGTGCAACAGAGAAGAGTACCAGCTTCAGCACAAAGCACAAGGAAAAAGCTAATCTCGGCTTACCTTCACATCCTGAAAAATGGTAAATGAGCCTTCACAATACATCAGCCGTTAGACACGGCACGACAATACAGTACACAACAGCTCTTAACACCATCATGGAGTCCAAAGCCAAGCAACCGTATAGCAAAGAGCAGATCAGGCTCAAAACAAGGCGGTCCACACTTAAGCGGACACAGGACAAAGACATCACCAAGACAGTAATTCCAAGGCAAACCTCGAAAAGATTCCACCAGAAGGGACGAGAAGCAGGAAGCTCAATCATAAAAGCTCACCAAGAAGGGAAATCCTAGCTTGCCTGAGCAACTTATCCAACACGGAATCTAATCGAGCACTTCAACGAAAGCAAAACACATCAGGAGATGAACAGACTCAAGTCGGGACGACCAAGACAACGTGAGAACGTGTACGGTCACCAGACCAAGGCTAAAGGTCAACAGTAACCTGAACAACACACGGAGAAAACCTCAAACAACGTACTACAGATTCAAGCCTTCCGGCGAACACTGCCAAGTACAACATGATCGAAACAAACATAATGACGAAAAAGAAACACCTCGTCACAACCTGACGAGAGCAGAACCATCTCATATAGTGCCGGGACAGCACGCACAAGACAACATATGAAGAAAACAACGTGATAAATCATCGCAACACCAAAGCCAGCTGAAGACTGTACTAGACTCTCACGACTCTGGATACTGTGTATCTCAAATTCCCATGTACTTCACACAACAATGCTCTGACAGCTCAGAAAAGAACTCCGAACATCTCAGAACACTGCTCTGATACCAACTGTAGTGACCCGGATCCCGGATACCAGATGTACCTGGTAGAACTACCGAATACACGTGATACCACTTGGAACCCGCGAGGCCTCCCAAGAGCGGGAAAGCTCTGAAGGGAAAAAGGCATGTGTAGAGTACATTGAAGCCACAGAGATATAACAGAAGCAATTAAATTTCATTAGATCGGTTTGCTAAAGTAGCAGAAATAAAATTATTTTTTAATTAATAGTTCAATTTTAACAATTATACACCAGAGTCAAGTCCAAAGCTAAAGACAACAAGTCTAGCACAGTACAGTCGACAGAAAGAAAAGACGTACCGAGAAGTCGGGGGAAGCCCGACGCAGGTACCAGCTGGCCACAACGACATGCTACGAGCAAGCGCTCCAGGAACTACCCGGAAGCAGAATGAAAGACGTGACCCCACCTGAAAAGCAGGGGTGAGCCTCGTGTCACTGGCTCAGTAGGGGTCACGCGGATCTCCACTGAAAAACACGCAGTAACACGGAACACAAAACAACAGGTGTAGTAAAGCGGGAAAACTACACTACAAAGCTGTAAAGCTACTCTAGAAGCCGTAGAGAACAGACGGGGAGTAGGAGTAGGGAACAAGCAACGAAGGGGAAGAACCCGTGCCAGACAAGTGGCGGCCGAACTAACCTCGGCATCCCAAACTACTCCAAGCAACGACAGAAGGGCGACTCTGATCTAACAAAGTCAGAAGTTACCGATCTGCCGACCCAACACCAGGTCTAAGACGAAGACCTGCAAGAACAGACAAAAGGTCTAGAAAAGACCCACAAACTCGACGGCACACACAAGACTAGAACATCGTGCACACTGCCCCACGCACGACCAGAACATCATGCATGTGACAGAACACTAACCTCAGGTATAGCCACTGAAAGGCCAACATAGAAAGGCCACGACGTGCAAGAAACGTCGAGAGTCACGTGCCACGTGACGGAAAACACCTCCTCCTCACAAGAGGAACAGCCAGCTGCATCCACTGACATCTTATGCTGGGCCACAAGTGTCTCGCCTACGATACTGCCAAAACCACGGTAGAGTCATAGACACGCGCTGAACCGAATAGGAACAATAGCAACAACAGAACAAGTAACTAGTCAGGGTCACGCCCGTCGATGCATGTCCTCAGCCCCTGACCACGTGTGCACACACTGGCTCTAGCCTAAGCCAGGTTTTCTAGCTAGTTTTCTCCCTCGGTAGGACGCTACCGTTGGCTGGGAGCCCACAGAACTAGCTTACAAATCATATCTCAGGAACACCCCTCCGCCATCACCAGGCGAGTCGGCACTAAAAGGCCTAGGGAAAAAACAATCGGAGGCGTACAAAACATAAAACTCTGAAACACAAGTGCTAGAGTACTAACAGGCAGACACACTGTCACACGTACTACAAAGCACCACTGGCAGTACGGCAACTACCAACAGACTCAGGACTAGGCAACTAGACCTACCACGTAACGATCCTGAGTCGAACGGCTCAAGGGCAAGATCGTCACAGACAGCGGGACGAGCCGCCAATCGGTCAAATCCTAAGCCACGAGAAACAACGCTCCGCAGAAAATGAATCACGGAGACCTGAGGGGACACCGGAGACCCTCAGCACACCTGGACACACGGACCGAGGTAAGGCAACACCTCGAGGCATCCAGAACCAGTGTCTCGGACTGGACAGAACTGCCAAGACACCCACACAAGGTCACCTATCAACCACTGGGTCACCCCGGGTTGACCGGAACAAGACAAAGACGCACACAAGAGTAGGATAGAGAATCCTACCCCAAGCAAGAAGACTCCTGGCCACCTTACAATATAGTCTTAGCCCTGATAGGACGTCAGGAGACATCCACGGGACAGCGGGCAGACCACAGGGACAAGCCAAGACAAGCAGAAACCAAAACGACTGAAATTGGAGCATAAGGACTGTAACGCACCACCCCTAGACCGTTACACGAACGTGACGGTCTGGCGTTGGCCGTTACATTCCAACCGTGACGGTCTAAAGCAGACGCGTCACAACCACGTGACGGTCATAGGGGGAGCCGTCACACACACCGCCCTAACCGAGAACGCACAAGGCACGTAACGGCCTACACCAGGTGCGTTACACCGCTCTGACGCACCCGACCCGGGCCGTCAGGGCCAACAAACCTCAACTCAAAACGACACATGAACCACGTAACGCGCTAGACCAGGCGCGTTACACAGCCTAACGCCGCAAGGTAGACGCGTCAGGGCCAACAGGCTCAAGTCAAGAAAACCACTGACCGACAGGCACGTAACGGTCCATCACGGACGCGTTACAGACACCTAACGCACGAGGACGGGGCCGTTAGAGCCAACGACGCAGTCACCCAACTCAGCCAGAACAGCACGTAACGGCCTGGGGCAGGCGCGTTACAACGCTGTGACGCACGGGGACACCACCGATACACTAACCGACTCAATGGGTCAAAGCTGGTCAAACGGAACGTAGCGGCCTAGCTCGAGCGCGTTACACACACCTGACGCACTAGGGCAGGCGCGTCAGGGGAACCGACTTAACCAAACTACAAAACGACAAGACATGCGTAACGCGTTGCACCGGACGCCTCAGCAGGCTGTGACACGCCACCCCTGGGCCGTCACACTCCCAAAACCACTAAAAGCATAAAAATGCTCAGATGCTGTGACGGTCTGTCGTGGGGCCGTCAGGGACTGTGACGGTCCCTGGAATGACCGCCACACCAGTCACGGTGGGAAAACATAGGGTTGGCCAAAACGAGCCGTTCCACACCCCATTCACTCCGAAGCACAGGGGCAACAAGACTAGATGATGAAGAATCACTCTAGGAGGCTAAAAAGCCCACATGCACGGTTTAAAATGCTAGATCGGGGCGATTTTAACAAATCGACCCTAAAAGAGTCAACGAGGTTCCCGGGCTCCTACCGGCCTCGAATGACCACCGATCAACACAAAACTAGCATGGATGGGATCTAGACATCCCCACGGTCAGTTAAACACTAACCGAGCTACAAATGGTTGCCGTTTTCCGGCGAACCCTGAAAACCTCAAAAATCACGATTTTCACAAACCCGGCCCGATCTCCCCCGATTGAGCACCAAATCACGCACGGAAAGAGAGGAAATTTGAAGAACAAGGTTGCGGTCCATCTCCCTACCTCCACCTAAGAAACCGTGCCCCGAAGGGACTAAACCGCGCCGAAAACCATGCCGCGAGCTCAAACGTCGGCTTTGAATCCACCGTTCGGGATCGCGCTAGAACCATCTCGATCCTCGTCCCGTAGCGCACCCAGCCAGCTCCACAGCATCCCCAACACGTGCCTCTAGGTACCCCGTCTGCAGTCGGAGCCGAGGAGACTCGAGAGGAGAGAAACGAAGAGAGAGAGACGTCGGCGGCGAATGAGAAGGAGGAGAGAGGAAAAGGAAAGAAAAAAGAAAAGAAATTAGGAATTTTCCAAATTTTTGGAAAATCAGATTTCTGGCCCTATCTCCGAAAAATACGCAAAAATAGTCAAAACGACCGGCTCGAAGAGTACATCGTCGTTGCAGCATCCACGAGTCGAGGAACTAACAAGTAAACTCACCATAGGGTTCCGTAACTAGTACGAGAGAAAAACCAACATGGATCGTAAAACTCAACTCGGAAGCCAGCAAAGCGAACCGAAACTCACCGAAATAAATCCAAAAGATCCAATGAAGATCCAGCAAGACCTACCAAGGATCCAGGGCATTACACCTGATCTTTAGGACCAAAGATGGCCCTAGCTGGATACAGAGCGCTCTTCTCGAAGGTGCGGGAAGTGGTCGTCACCATGTGATCGAAGTTGAAGCACATGTGTACCTCTATCCACACTTGTAGCAAATAAAGGCTCCCCATCATGCTTCCTTCCATGCTCATTTGTGTCAACCCACAATATAGATGAGCTAGCATGGCCTGGGAAAGGGAACGCCCTTCCCACAAGAGAGTCAATGGCCCGATGTTCTCTCGCGTCAATACATCCTCAGATGTCGAGAAGAGCAGCGCCCCGCCGAGATAGCATCAATCCTCGCATCAGTCTCTCTACATCAGTGTAGACGGCAGGAGAGTCGTCCACCCTCGAGGGAAAGAAAAACAATAAACAATAATAATAAGCAATGACAATGATGAAAGGGTGATCGCCAGAGAGGTATAGACGGCGGGAGTCGTCGTCTACCCTCGTCTGTCTTAGGAGATGGAGATAACGAGATCAACTCAAGGAGAGAAAGAAAATAGGGATGCGGAACGGACTCCGGTACGTGGCGGAGATAGGGGTCGAAAGACCCTCTCGCGCAAACTGACCCCTTCCCGGTAAGCGTGACTTACCGTTCCACGAGTAGTTTTTCATATACCGGGAAGTCCGAGAATCTGCATAACAGAAATGGAGAGACACGTAAACTCAGAAATTGCAACGGTATATCATTCTCCAGACAATTATAAGGACAATACAAACAAAGACGTACCACCACAGGACATTGGTCTTTGTGGGGTTCTAACAGCAATGCAATAACATCAACACTAATGAATATATATGTACATATTAAGACCACCGCAAGACATTGGCCTTACGGAATTTTTATTGCAGCATAAATAATAAATATTATATGTACATACCACCGCGAGACATTGGCCTTTGCGGGACTTTTGTAGCGATATAAATAATAAGTATAACTATATACAAAAGACCACCGCAAGGTATTACCCCTCCGCGGGGTTTTTTATTATAATAACTATATATATATAACAGGAAAAGGAAAAAGGGATCAAATAAACCGCCGCGAGATGTTACTCTCCGCGGGGTTTTAAAGCGATGATGGGGGATGCTAAAATTAAATAGTTAGGGGTTAGGAGGTTAGCGTGCAGAAATTAAATTACTGGAATGAAGATGGTCACGGGAGATGACCCACCGCACCAGTTAGATAAGACCACCGCGAGGAACAAGTTCCTTGATCGGGGTCAGATCAAAAGAATGCAGAAAATTAAACCACCGCGAGGAACGAGTTCCTTGATCGGGGTTGGAATTGAAAGTGCAGAAAATTAAACCACCGCAAGGAACGAGTTCCTTGATCGGGGTTGGAATTGAATGTACAAGAAGTTAAACCACAGCGAGGAACGAGTTCCTTGATCGGGGTTAGAATTAAAAGTGCAGAAAATTAAACCACCGCGAGGAACGAGTTCCTCGATCGGGGTTAGAATAAATAAAAAGGGAATTAAATAAACCACCGCGAGATGTCACTCTCCGCGGGGTTCTAAAGCGATGATAGGGGAGGGTTAGAATGTAGAAATTAAATTACTGAAATAAAACGGTCGCGGGAGATGGCCCACCACACCAGTTAGATGAGACCACCGCGAGGAGCTCGTTCCGTCGACGGGGTTTGAACAAATAAAAGGGGATCAAGTAAACCGCCGCGAGATGTCACTCTCCGCGGAGTTTTGAAGCGATGATAGGGGAGGGTTAGAGTTAAGCAGTTAACGGTTAGGATGTTAGAATGCAGAAATTAAATTACTGAAATAAAATGGTCGCGGGAGATAGCCCACCGCACCAGTTAGATGAAACCACCGCGAGGAACTGGTTCCGTCAACGGGGTTTGGTCAGAAAAATAAATAACAAAAGAAGGTGAAGAGAAATGTGATCGCCAGGGGTTGAGAACCCCACAGGAAATGTTCTGATCGCGTTCGCCGCCGAAGCGGGAGCAGTGCGGGTCCTCTGTTCCTCTTCGGTCGGCCGGCCGACGAAGAGGGCCTTGTTTTGGTTACCCTGATTTTATTATTCTTTTATTTTATTTTATCTTTTATTATTATATTCTTTTTAAGTTTTGTTGCTTTTATTATTATTTTTATATTTTTATGTCGTTTTAAAGAGTTGCAAGAAAATGAAGAAATAGACTAAGAGATAGATGATAGAATAAGATAATATGATTTAAGGAAAAACCACTAAGAAAATAGAGGTAGAGTGAGAGACGTATTTTAGAGAAAACAGAAAAGAACGGGGATGGAGGTTTAACGATATATGATAACAACAAGTGAGAGAGGATAGACTTATTTTTAGACAAGATAGAGAGGGATGAGGGTGAAAATTTAACAACGAATAACAATAATAGGGAAAGAACTAGAATAGATGAGAGAGACGATAGCCGGGTACCTCAAAATAGGAGAGATGGTCGCATTTATATCTCCGAACTGAGGGCACGCGAGTTGCTCCTCCTACTCTTTTGGCTGACTGAAGAAGCGGACTTCCGGACTGTTAACCCTGCACGGAGAAAACAAACGAAGAGGAACAACTAAATAAGAACGAAGGAGGTGTAGTACCAATTCTTTAGAAACTGATATTAAGAATAACGTAAACGAATACTCACATGGTTGGTGGTATTTGAAACCCCTTTTACAACTAAAGGGTGGACAGATAATGTGATGAATGAACAAGTGAGGGGTCTCTCAGGGAGAGAAATGCAACATGGACGATAGGTAATGATGCAGGCAATGCAACGTAACTAATGAAACAAAAATAAATAAGACGATGTGGTGAGAATGAGAAGACTTATTGGGCTGCCGATGACAGGCTCGAGAATGCGTGTCGGGGACGCGGACGTAGCACGGCGAAGGGCCTTCACAGTAGACTCCAGGAATTGGTTAGGCTGAACATAAGAACACGCATGCATACACATGTGTACGAGAGGTAAACACATTTACATTAACATATGTATAAACATATTAAACATCATAAACGTATTTACGTAAACATGTATATATAAACATATACGTAAATACGTCTAAGGAAAGGAACAAGACTTTGGGAAAGAAGGAGAGAAAGAAAGAGAAAAAATTTTTTTTATAGATTATATCTTTTGTTAAGATTTTGTTCTAGAAGAAAGAGGGTAAGCTACACATGTGATATGTATATGATATATATATATATATATATTATATATATGTGGGAGAAAGAATGAAAGAGAGAGGGGGGAGAGGAGATGAGAGAGGGGGAGAGGAGAGAAGGGAAAACAGAGAGACAGAAATAACCGAGAGAGGGAAAGATAAAAAAAGAAAATAAAAGGGGGGAGGGGGTAGAGAGGAAGAGAGAAAGAGGAGTTTTAAAAAAAATGTATAAAAAAAAGAGAGATAGATCGGATGGTGAGAGAGGGGAAGAGAGAGTGAGGGGGAGAGAGAGGGAAAGAGAGAGTGAGGGGACAGAGAGAGGGGGAAAAGAGAGATGATGGGGAGAGAGGGAGAGAAGAAGAGAGAAGACAGAGGGAGAGAGAATAGGTGGGAAAAAAATAAAATAAAATAAAAAAGAGAGTGAGTGAGATCGAGAGAGAGAGGAAGAGAGAGAACCGAGAGAGAGACAATGATGAGAGTAGAGAGAGTAAGATGAGAAATAATAAAAATATATAAATAAGAGAGATAGAGAGGGGGGTGCGAGAGGAGAGAGAGGGGAGAAATAAAGAAAGAAAAACAATGAAATGAGAGAGGGATTGAGTGAAAGAGCAGAGAGAGGGGTGGAGAGAGAGAACGTGAGAGGGTAAAAGAGAGGGGAGAAAAGGATAATGAAAAAAACAAATAAAAGAAAGAGAAAGTGGGGGGAGATCGAGAGAGAGAGAGAGAGAGAGGGAGAGGGTGAGAGCAGAGAAATGGGAGAGAGAGAAGATGCTAAAAAAATAAATAGAGAGAGATCGGGTGAGAGAGATAGAGAGAAGAAGAGAGAGATACGGGAGAGAGAAGAGAGAGCCGCGATAGAGAGAAAGAGAGAGAGGGGGGTACGGGAGAGAGAAACGCAGGGGGGAGAGGGAGAGAACGTGAGAAGGGGGGGTGGTGGAGGTGGAACGCGGCGACGGCGGCGACCAGCGGTGCAGAAAGACGGACGAGGGCGGTGTCTGCGGCGTCGTGGAGAGGAGGGCGGCTGTGGTAGCGTCCGGCGTGCATGCGTAGGCGGGGTGAAGGCGATGACGACGGCGTCGGTTGGCGGAGGGGAGACGGTGATGGCTGTTAACAGAGAGAGGGAGAGGTCAACCGCGGCGTCAGTGGTGAGGTGGTTGCAGGCGCGGAGGGGGAGCAGCAGCAGGTGGCTCGAACGGCGGTCGCGATGTGGGGATGAGGCAGCTTGCGGTGAAGACGTGGGGAGCACCGACGATCACGGCAGTGGAGAGCGGCGGCTCAGCGTTGCATGCACGAGGGTGTTGCCGAAGTTGGTGGCGTGGTGCAGAGAGGTCTCCGGCGTGAAGTGTTGTTGGAGGTGAGGGAGACAGTGGAGATGACGACGTGTGCGGATAACTCGTGCGGTGGCGTCTGGCAACGATGGCGCAGGGCTCGCGGCCGCCGGCGGTGGTCTTGGACGCTGACGGTACGGCCGGTTGGAGGGCGTCGTGGGCGAGAGGGCTTCACGGGAGTCTTGTCCCAGACGCGGACGGTGGCGTAGACGATGACGGGGTGGACGACGACGACGAGGTGGGCGACGACAGCAGCTCGCGGGCTTGACGGTGCTGAACGGACGGTGCAGTGGGGTGTCGGCGAAGGTGCAGTTGGTGGAGAGCGGTGTTTGCGGCGTTCAGGTGACAGCCGCATCGGTGACAACGGAGGTGATGTTGGCGGCGATGCTGTCGGCGGCGTGGATGCGGTGGACGATGCGAGCGACAGGGGGGTTTCGTAGCTTACAGAGAGAAAGAGAGGGAGAGGGAGAGGTGATGAGGGAGGTTCCACGGTGGAGTTGCATGCATGCGGGTTAGAGAGGGAGTGGCATTGCGGTGTGAGCAGAAGGGAGTGAGAAGGAGAACGTGGGGAGGAAGAGGGTGTATGCGTTGTCAGAGAGACAGTGAAGGAGGGAGAGATCTCCGTGGGAGGGTGTTGGTGGCCTGATGGATGGAAGAGGGGAGGGGAGGTGATGGGTTAGCCGAGAGAGAGATGGGCTCCAGAGGAGAGAGGGGCATGTAGAGAAGAGTGAGTGTGGGGGGGAAACAAAGAGACAGAGAGGGTGAGAGTGAGAACAATGTGTGCATGTGTGTGTGCCTTGGTGGAGAGGGGTGTGTGCAGTGAGGTGAGGGGGAAAGAAAGAGACAGAGAGGGTGGGGGAGAGTGAGTTAAAAAAGAGAAAGGAATAGGAATAAAGAAAGGGATAATATAAAAAATAAATATTTTATTTGTTTTGTTTTGTTTTGTTTGTTTTGTAACTACTTATATATATATATATATATATATATATATAATAGATTAAAAAGTAATAATTATGTTATTTTTACGTAAACATAATGATATATATACATATTTTTTAGGCTTGTATTTATTTTTCTCTTTTTATTTTTTTTATATGTATATTTTTTTTATTTCTCTCTCTCCCAAAATTACGGAAATCACTCAAATAAATGGAAATTGTAAGCCGCTTTGGAGCATCACGGTATAATATGAAATTTTCTCACAGTAACGTCAAAATGGCGTGTCTACAGCTGCCCCGCCTTGGCATCCACTTTGTAAGGGAGGAACGTGTAATGGAATGAAACGAAGTGTATTAGCATGAAATGGAATGGACTGAAAAGTGGATGACAAGGTGTGATGAGACACGCTTCTAACATCACATGATGGGAATCTTTCCTGAGTTCCACAACAAAGCAACCTTGAGAAAGATCCTCCGAAATCAACGATTGTTTGGATGGTAAATAAACTAGGAAGGACATTGTGTACACTGGGCACAAATAAACTAAAAGGACCAACTTCACGGTGCGGAAGTACCTGGGTCGTAAACCTGCAGGTTTCACCATTGGGGAGCGGTTACCAGCCATTGTGGAAGTGCTGCAGCCAAGGTGGGTCCAAGGGAAATTGCAAAGATGAATTGGAGACATATCCAAACAATGGTTTCATCCAGAAAAATAACCCAAGACATCCTCGGGGAAACTCAATACTTGACTCGGAATAGAATATCTCATATTTAAGCAATTAAGCACAGTGGCTCACACAATCAAAGTAAGTGAATGATTTTCACAATGAACTCAAAGTCCTACATGAATGCATGCTGGGTTTAAAAGAAAAATATAAAGCAAAAGAAAATAGAAAGTATCCAATGATAATATTGTTAAGCTGCGGAGACTGGGTCAAGATACCGATCCGATGAGCTGATACTGAGCCGGGGCCCGTTTATCCACGTACCGACACACCGGACGGAACCGTCATCCCCAAACTGTCACATCCTAACGGCCTATCCGTACGTCCTGAATTCCTCTGAAATGATCACTATTTTTGTTGAAGGGGAACTCAAACTCCAGATTTATCCAAGACATAAGGTCCTTGGTATACTCTAATAGCGTAGATATCATATAGTAGGATGCATGACACAATGGGGCCAATCACCGTAGTGACTGAGGGTGGGACAGTGTGATCCCACTTTTTTTTATTTTTTATTTTTTATTTTTTGTTTCTTTTTGATTCCTGCAATCAACAGTTAGCACACAATTATCGCATAAGAAATAAAATTGCATTCTACTATACAAAGAAATCCACACAGCAAAATGATTCACAGAGACTACCAAAACACTGTGCAAGGCAAACCACATTCCCTCGGTTAAAGTCCATGACGGTAACTCATCATTAATATTTTACTTTTACCGTTTTACCGCCCTTCTTCCTATAAGTACCCCCCAACACTTAGCCAAATGCATTCAACGGTGGTTTTATGCTTTTGAGGTGGGAAGAGAGAGTTCCCAGCCTGTGGAGATGGAGGGTGAACCTTCCCGCCCTACCAAAAGGGGGAGGTTCGATCGTGGTTTCAAGAAATTGACCGACTTCGGAGGTCATCTGTGCGAAAGAATCCGCTTACGGATGGTAAGTCCAATCAGTTCTCTCTTTCTTTACGCACGAGTTCTTTCTTATGCTTTTCTTTTCTTTCTTCTCAGCCGTATCCTCTCTTTCCGGGTCCCAGAAGATTCTCCAGACTACCCTGGCTTACAAAGCTCACTTCCAACATTACTACCGACATGAGGGTTTTTATTTCAAAGTGGCACCTTCAAGGCCTGGTTATCCATGCCAAATACTACAACCAGATTTACATGGATTGGGCAGCCATGGGTGCACTGATAGAGGTTTGGCACCCTGAAACCCACACCTTCATTTTTCAGACTTTTGAATCAACGATCCTTCTGGAGGAGGCGGAACTCCTGCTTGGCTTAAAAAGATTCAGGAATGATGGCAAAATAAAAATTTTACGCCTGGGGAAGAAAATGTCCCCTGAGGAGATTCTGAGAGGCTTCATGCCCTGCGAAGTTATTAAACAAGTTCAGACTCAGAGGGGAATCAACCTACAGAAGCTGGCAGATTGGACTATGAACGGTTTGGAAAGACCGCCAAGTGACGAACGTTTAGAAGCACTCATGAAAGGGTTCGTGATTTGTTTGGCGGGAGCTCTCCTCTTCCCAAGCATCGACAACATCCTGGAGGAGGATCAATTGGGCGCGATATGCGGACTCTGGAAGGGCAAAAGAGTGGGACCAGCCGTCCTTGCCTACCTTTACAGCGGTCTTACGGCTTCCAGCATGGGTCAGCCCCCCTATGGGTGCATGTTTCTCCTCAATTGCTGGATCGATCTCCATTTCAAATTTGATCGCTGCAAGGAGGCACGAACTACTTCCAGAATCTTCCAACAAAGCCCCCTTTATCACATGGTTGATGTGTTGGGTTTTGGCGGGAGCGTGGTCAATCGCATGCCTCGGCTGAAGTCACGTGGAGACTGGCGTGCTTACTTCAACAATTTGGAGCGGGATGCGTTTACTCACGCGCCAGCATGTTTACTTGGACGTGAGCTTCTTGCGAGATCCTCCCCTGACGCGGAACTCCAGCTTATCGGTGCAACCGAGTTTGTTCTTTACAGCTCACACCGGTGTTGCCTGCAAATCGGCCTTCCGCGGCACTCTTTTTCTACACCATCCGATCTCCTTTTGATTAAGGCGAGGGATTTAGACACGGAAGGTGATGCCAAGGTAGGAAAGCTATCAAAGCAGCGTGGAAGGCAAGTGTTCCACGGAAGACGATGGTGACTGTGAGTGAGGATCATGAGCTGTTGAAGACTTATGTAATGAAACTGGGGAAATTGAGGCCTGAGGTGCCCTAACCCTAATGTATCTCATTTTAGAATAAATGCCAAGCCTTAATGTTGTTGTACGTTCCTTGAATCCCCTTTTCCCCTTTTACTTTTGATATCGGCTGCTTGGAGTGGCAGACGCCGGACGACGGGTAGCCGTCATCGGCCGGGAACCGAAGGACCAGAATAACTCTAGCACGAGGGGTTGCCCTGAGGCATCCTAGAGCTGAAGGTTTCTCTCCGGGTGTCAAGGAGAGATGTAAGGGGGAAGAGTGGAGGGAGGCGAGGATGGAGCGGCATCGAGGTTGGCACAAGGAGGGCAATGAAGCTTTGGGAGAAGCAGTGAATGGACGCATCAATTCCTCAGAGTCGTTACAGATTAGGGCAGAATCGGAGCTCGCAGTGGAGGAGCTCCTGAAGTTGGTGCAGTCTCCTTTGTGAAGCAGAGGGCAGCTCAGCCAGCGGCCTTGACTTCGAGAACCTCGCGGCCATCGGGATCGCGAGAGAAGCAAGAGGATGATGAAGAGCACCGCCAAAGAGCCGGTGGGAACTTGCGGTACGGCAAAGCGATTGCTGCGTCACGGGACTATAGAAAGCCTCCGAGGGACTTCTTGTCTTCGGAGAGAAGAGAGAATAGGAGTGACCAGGAGGGCGACGAGGGTTAATGAATGGCTTGTACACCCACTCTTTCCTCATGACGGGCTCAAACCCTTATATAGATGTATAAGTGGAATGGGTTGGTTTAAGGGCAGCTCGCTGGCCCTAGGGTGCGTTCCTTCTGGTATACTCTTCTTCTTCACCACGTGGGTCCCGTGAGACATGCTCGATGAGTCATCTCCTCGAAACATGGGGTAGTGACTTGTGATAGCCATGATCGTCAAAAGGAATCTTCCACCGCCTTTGAAATGACGGCCCCTTAGTACTATATTCCCACGTGAATGTCCTAATTTTCTTTCTTTGCGCTGTAAGTGGTCACAATAGGACAAGGGACATGGGGAATCTTTAGACCGTATCATGGCTCTGAAGCATTCGCCCGACATGGCAGAGTGGCATCCGAGGGCACCTTGGCCATGGCTTGAGTGGAAGCTATCACCAATTTCAATAGTGTCGGCCCCTGTCACAAGGGACACGTGGATTCTTCAGACTGTATTACGGCTCTGAAGCCTTCACCCGACATGACAAAATGGCATCCGAGGACACCTCGGCCATGGCTTGCAGTGGAAGATATCACCAACTTAAATAATATCGGCCCCTGTCACAAGGGACACGTGGATTCTTCGGACCGTATTACGGCTCTGAAGCATTCATCCGACATGGCAAAGTGGCATCCGAGGACACCTCGACCATGGCTTGCAATGGAAGCTATCGCTAATTTCAATAATATCGGCCCCTGGCCCTGTTTTCCCGCATAAATGTCCCCCGTTTTCTTTCGTTGCGCTAGCAGTAGTCGCAACGGGACAATGACCACGGGGAATCTTTGGACCAAATAGGAGGATAAGTCAACAAATCACGCGTCCGAATCGATCACTCCACATGGTAGAGTGACCGTAAAAGTAAAGAGAGGGTGACTTGTCGTAAGAGCTGTTGCTAGGGGTGATAGTGATAGATCCAGATCACCTTCTTTCCGATCCTATAAATACCTTCCCTTTCCCTCGACCTGGAAGCACCAAGGTCCTGAGAGCAGACTTGAGGAGTGCAAATTTGTAAGGAAGGGAGGTTACGAGTGTTGCTCATTTTTTTAGGATGGAGGGTGAATCCAGCTTCAGAGCAGAAGGTGAGTCTTCCGCTCCTCGAAGAGGAGCAGATCAGGTAGCAGTTCCAGGAGACTCTCAGAAGTCGAAGGACAACTGAGTGAGAGGACCCGATCACAGCTTGTAAGTGGCTTCTTTGGTTTCCTTCCTTCATCCTTTTCTTCTCCTTTCTTGCTTAGCAATGCTCCCCTTTTTCACCTTTGTGTATGTGCAGAGCATGATGCGCTCGCACATTTCGTGGGAGCTGGTAGTGGCAGCGTATCGAGGTCTCCCGGACTTCCAAAAGGCCAGGCTAGACGTGATGGGGTTCGGTGCCTTCCTTCGAATCGAGCCGATAAAGCTCGACCTTGCCCTGATCCAAGCATTACATGAAAGATGGGATCCGGCGAGTCGGGCATTCCTGATGCCTTGGGGGCACATGGTGCCCAGTCTGGAAGATATGGTCCGCATTACGGGCCTCAAAGTGGATGGAGAGGCAGTGACCGGCGTCACTTATGCGGATTACCGAGAAGGTGCCCAGAAACTGTTAGGACTGGAACTCGATGGACGGAAGAACAGGTCAGTAGCCAAGACATCGATCCTGGAGGTGTTAGGGCTTACTGACATCCGTCCACGGGATGACGAGTCCTTGGAGGAATTTATGGAAAGGGCAGAGAGAGGTGCCCGTGCTGTATACTGTGCAGATGCCAGCAACTGGGAAAGGACCAACATGGACCTGAGGAGGTTCCTCCTCTTTCTGCTAGGTAGGCTGCTACTGGGCTCCAAGGGAGACAACATACACTGCCGCTTCCTGGAGCTGCTTGTGGACTTGGAGAGAGTAGGACAATACGCTTGGGGGGGCTGCCGTACTAGCACATTTATTCACAGGTCTGTCGTAAAGGACAGGCCGAGAGGTGACAATAAATGGATTTACGCCCTTCATCCAGGTAAAAGATTATTTTTTTGTGGTTTTTGTTTTATGCTCTTTTTTTTTTGTATTCGTTGATGCCAATGACACATGATGGTATAGCTATGGAGCTACTATTATATTCCAATGGGGAGAGCTCGACACTGTCGGTCAGTGACGATCCCGTTGGCTAGGCGGTGGCAACCCATCATGAGTACAGCACCATTATCCTACCAGCTGATGGTATCGAGACGGGAGCTACAAGAGTTCCCTGCAACGATGGTAGGATACTCTTTTCTATTTTTTTATTTTGTTCATTTTTTTACCATTTTTTTGTATTTTTGAGTAACTAAGAAGATATGTACAACCAACATAGATGAACTGGAGGCCTTACTCGAACATGGTCGATGCCGACCAGCCATGGGTAATTGGAAGCCGTGCCCGATTTGGACGGGACCTCTGGCTCATTGTTTGAATGAAATTGAGCCACTAAGGCTACGATTAGCCATGAGGACTCTCGGGCTTGCCCAGGAATGGGTGGATATAACCTCCTCACCCAGCGTCGGGAAGAAGACGCGTGGGCCGGCAACCTGCGTTGATTGGAGGGTGCGCTTCCCCGAACAGTATGAAGACTGGCAGCGGGGTGGCACGCTCGTGGAATCGCAAGCGCAAGATAGTGAAGATTACCTACGGCTCTATAGGGCAATGTATGCGGAGAGGCTCCAGCTTGGAGGGCTTATAGAGGTAAAGTAAAACACCATTTTTTTTGTCTTTTATAATTTCCATTTTTTTATTTTTATTTGTGAACTCAAGAGCCATGGCTGTAGGATGCCCGTGACACCATAATAACGAACTTACAAGCTCGTTTAACGGACACGGAGCGAGAGTTAACTGACACCCGAGCGGCTCTGGGTTCATCAGTAAGTGTATATATACATACTTCTGGCATGATTTGAAATTAATGGCGTTAACCCTTTAACTGTCACCTCTCATATGTGTACGCAGCGTGCCCAGCTCGATGTAGTTTCATCGGCGATGGGGGCAGACGGCGTTTCTTCCAGTCTATGGATTCCCACTTCAGAGTTAGATCTACTCCACGAGCAGCTTGCTCATGCCACCCAGCGGGCTGCGGAAGCAGAAGGGATGCTTTCTGTACAGGTGAGAGCCTCACCATTTCATATCCTTTGTTCAAGCGTTAAAGCCTGAGATGAAACGTTTGGCAGGAGAAAGAAACGGAGGAGGCACTCGCGCATGCCGCCCAGAAGGAAGCTAGAATAGCCGAGCTAGAAGAGGAACTGCAGCGTCGTCCAGGTGACGACTTTTCTAGGGACGCTATAGAGCTGAGGATCACCCTTCAGCTGGAGAGGGAAGACAGAGCGAGAGAACGTGCTGAGAGGGAAAAGGCCAAGGAACGAGAGAAGGCCAAGAGGTCGGCCGAGAAAGAGGAGAAGAGGGCCCTGGAGGCCCAAATATTTGAATTGAAGACCAGTCTCGGCCTCGCCGAGCAGTGGCTAAAGGACGGTGAGGAACGCTACCGAAGAGCACGAGAGCGTGGCTTTCGTGTCAGCAGCTTCTTTGGTGCCCCCGCAGATCGGCGCCGGGGAGTAGAGATAGAAAGAGGCCCACAAAGCGATAGAAGGACCGCATTCCATGATTCGATAGCACCCTCAAGAGTGTCTCGCCCGGAGGGTGGCGGGACAAGTAATGTGGAGAGAGAAGGTGAAACCTGATGTAGACTTCTATTTGTTTTTAGTTGAGAGTGGAATAAATTAGTTCGTGCTTGGTTCTCTACTTTTCTTGATCACTCTAGTCCCTGCATACACTTAAGCAAACAAGTTAGCATCTCTGCTCTGACTTGCCCCTTGCTCAATAAATAAACATGATTTGAGCTGTCCTTGATAACGAGTCAAGGGGCAAGCCTTTATTAACAAAGGCAATAATAAAGGATAATGAATGCGACAGACAAGCACACGGATGCAAACGAGAATTTAAAATGAATGGTGCATACAAATGCGATCATGCGAAGATGTGATTTTCTTTATTTTTGTAGGTGTATTCATTTTTTTGTATTTTGTTGTTTGTTTATTTTTTTTTGGTCTTTTATACTTCCATTTTTTTGTGCATGTACATTTTTTACTTTTTTGGATTTTTGGATTTGTTATTTTTTTGTTTGTTTTTGGTTTGTTTATTTTTTTTGTTTTTGCTAATGCATGATGACCACTTGATATAACATCTAACCTGCATGAGAACGAGGGTTTCTTGCTAACCTCCCAGGCATCCTAAGTGCACATCTAAGTTGATTTGGGCCTCTAGACTCCTCGAATGATAATCCCGCCGGCTAAGACTTACCCTGATGACAATACCGTCATGCCATGCTTAGGCTCCCAGTTGCTTCCGTCCGTAGGGATTCACCCAAAAAGTGTTCGAGGTAAATGATTTGCCCGACCTGGGTCTATTTCCTCACAACTCTAGATGATATGTAATGGAACACCCTGAAACCCAAATGACCAACCGCGCGACGCTGACCCAGAATCAGACGCCGTCGCACCTATAGGTGACGCGCTTACATTGGTCTAAGCCCGAGGTTAGGCTAAGAAGACATCTAGATGGTAGATAAGGGTCTTAACCGGCCAGAAACACGGGGACTCCTTCACGACAACGGCTTTGACTTTTCAAAATGGACAACCATATGTTTGTATTGAAATGAGGTTACAAGCTTGGGCAAGCCTCACCCTTCGGGAACTCCATTGAGCCTTCTTCTTTAGGGGAAGAAGGAAGAATATTAGGGGAAAACCTCCTGAGAGGACCGGTAAAACCGTTAACCCGGCGAGCCAGTAGGGGCGCACTTAACTTCCCCTCTCGGGCAACTTCAGACCAAATCTCGAGCATTTACATCTGATGACTCCTTTCGTATAGAATTTGACTTTCAGTCAAAGGAGTTTCGTTTGTGGGATCAGGCACGGTTACGACCAGGCTTTTCACTTGATTTTGATTTTGTTCTTCTTTTCTGATTTTTCTTGGCAGATTTTGCGAGGGACATAGTATTTTGACATTATGGAATCCCTCTTGGATGCCTACGGGGACACTGCCCTCTTCTCGTGCTCTGACCCATGCTCAAGGAATTGGGCCCTACTCTTACCCTAGGGGTTGTGTTCGTGTTTCCCATGCTCAACGTTTTAAGGGCGCCGGCTATCTCATTCGGTCGAAGAGAGAGAGAACGAAGATTTAAGTGTTCTGGAGACCTTCTAGGTGAGGCCTCACCATAAGCGATGCTATCGATCTTTCATGCATGTTGCCTTCTTTTGAGGGGGGCATAAGCCGAACTAGTCGGACAAGAATCTCCACGGTTCTGGCAAACCAAGACCCGGAACCTACCAAGTCTTAATAGGCCCTATCCCAACATGGAGGTTGAATGCGATGACTTAACTGCATGGTGGTCTCCAGGCATTGGCATTTTGAATTTTCTATTTTTTTTTCTTTTCATTTTTCCTTTTTTTTTTACTTTTGTTGTTGGATATATACATATTTTTTTTGTTATTTTCAATTTTTTGTCAATTTTTTGTTATTTTTCGTTTCATCATTTTTTGACACTATGTACAATTATCTAAGGATAGTACTTCTTAAGATAAAGCCCATTCCAAGGGTGAGATAACTTGACTCCTTCAGCATTGACTAACCTGTAAGCGTTGCCAGGATGCACAGCCTGAATCACGTACGGTCCTTCCCAATTGGGTTGGAGTTTAGAACGTGGGCCGCCAGGTTTTACAAAGATTCTTTTCACTACCATTTCACCGACTTGAAATTTCCTTTCAATGACCTTCTTTTGATAAAAACGTGTGAGTCTATTCTGATATACACGTGCATGCTCGGCAGCGGCCAGCCGTTTCTCATCTAAGAGTTCCAATTGGGCAAGGAGTGAATCACGACGTTCGTCGAGGGGGAGGTCCTTATCCAATTGTACTCTTAGAGAGGGAACCAGAATTTCGTACGGAACTACCGCCTCCATCCCATAAGTAAGGGCGAACGGAGTTTGCCCAGTGGGGGTACGGATTGAGGTGCGATAGGCCCATAGAGCCTCGATGAGATTTTCTGGACAATCCGAGAACTTGTTAGACTCACATGTCTTTTTTATGATTTTAATCAATGTTTTGTTAGTGACCTCTGCTTGTCCATTACCTTGTGGATAATAAGGTGATGAATGATGCAATGCAATTTTATTCCTTTTGCAGAGGTCTTGAAGGTCTTGAGAAATGAATTGCGGTTCATTATCGGTGATGATCGTGTTTGGAATGCCGAACCTGACGATGATGTTCTTCATGATGAATTTGCAGACTGTTGATGCTTTAACTTCCACGTAAGCTTCGGCTTCGGCCCATTTGGTGAAGTACTCCGTTGCAGTAAGGATGAATGATTTTTGCTTAGTGAGGGAGTAAGGATTACCGAGAGGACCGATGACATCGAAAGCTCACGTGGAGAAAGGCCATGGGGAGGATACTGGATGAAGTGAAGAAGATGGGGAATGAATTTTATCGGCGTGAAGTTGACACTTGACACACCTGCGGACATAGACGGCACAATCTTCTTCCATGGTGGGCTAGTAAAAGTCTTGCCGAAGGATTTTCTTGGCAAGCATTTGGCTATTCACATGGCCACCGCACACACCAGAGTGTGCTTCCTCGACGCATTTCCAGACCTCCTCTTCGTCAAGACATCTTAGAAGAACACCAGTAAGACTTCTCTTGTATAGCACTTCTCCGACCAGCACGTATCTCTGTGCCACCCTCCTTATGGCTTTTCTATCTTTCGATGTGGCTTCTTCAGGGTAGGACTGATCTTTGCAATACTTGGCAATTTCGTAAAACCATGGCTTCTCTTCATCAGCCAATTCTTCTTCTAATTCCGCCAACAAGACTTCCCTCTTCTCAAGGATTTCTTCCTGTAGGGCCTTTCTCGCTATCCTGTCCTTGATATTTACGTATGAAGCGTCATCGATTGCAGGGGCGTGACGCTTGTAGACGTGAATGGTATCAAACCATCTTCCTAGAGGGAACCTTAAAGATGATGCCAACAAGGCGATGGCATCGGCCAGAATGTTCTGATGACGAGAGACATGGACAAAGATCAACTTGGTGAATAATTTGGCAAATACAGCAGTGAGTTCTTGGTATGGCTTGAGCTTGGGATCGCGAGTGCGATATTTGGTGAGCACCTGGCGAAGAATGAGTTGACTATCACCTACGACTCGTAATTCGGTGATATGAAAGGAATGAGCGAGTTCTAGGCCAGCTAGAAGAGCTTCATATTCAGCTATATTGTTGGTAACGGGGAATTTGAGCTGATATGCCAGTGGGAATGTAAGACCTTCAGGCGACAGGAGGGCAATGCCGATTCCTTTCCCTTGGGAATTCAGAGCTCCATCAAAATGTAACGTCCACATGCAATCATCTGATTGGTTGATGGACATTAGTTCCTTATCTGGAAACTCTGACTGGACAGGATCGAATCTGGGAAGAGGATGGTGAGCGAGATGCTCAGCTATAGCATACCCCTTAATCGCCTTTTGCTGGATGTAAACGATGTCAAACTGAGAAAGGAAGCTTTGCCAGCGTGCTAATCTGTCCATAAGGACAGATTTTTCTAAAAGGAACTTGATAGGGTTCATTCGGGCAATCAGATGGACTTCATGAGCTAAGAAGTAGTGTTTCAACTTCTGCACTACCCAGACAAGGGCGGCACAAGTTTTCTCCATAGTCGTATACTTCTGCTCACATGAGTTGAGGAGTTTGGACAAGTAATAGGCCGCCCTTTCCTTGCCCGCTTCATCGGCTTGTGCTAGGACAGCTCCCACGGAGTCGTCTAGGACTGAGACATAAAGGATTAAAGGTCTACCTGGCATGGGTGGAATTAGAACGGGTGAATTAGCCAGATACTCTTTCAATCCTTCAAAAGCTTTTTGGCATTTAGAATTCCAAAGGAATTCTACTCCTGACTTAGTTAACTCGTAGAAAGGTTTGCACCTTTGTGAGTGCTGTGACACAAATCGACGAATGAATTGCAACCTTCCAATTAACCCTCGAACTTCTCTCAGATTTCTCGGAGGTGGCATCTCCCTGATTACTTTAGCTTTGTTGGGATCTATTTCAATACCCCTCTTACTCACAATGAAACCAAGTAATTTGCCTGACGAAACACCAAATACGCACTTTTTTGGATTCATTTTCAAATTGAACTCTCTTGATCTTTGCAGCACCTTAGCCAGAACTCTTGGGTGTTCTGCCCTAGTCCTGGATTTCACCAGTAAATCATCTACGTACACCTCTAAATACACATGCATCATGTCATGGAATGTTGCCATCATAGCCCTTTGATAAGTAGCTCCAGCATTCTTCAAACCAAACGGCATGACCAAATAGCAGTAAGTTCCCCAAGGTGTGGTGAATGATGTTTTCTCCTGATCCTCTTCCGCCAAACGGATCTGATTATACCCTGAAAATCCATCCATAAATGAGAGAGTTTCATAGCCTACTGTGTTATCAACCAACACGTCGATGTGGGGCAAGGGGAAATCATCTTTTGGACACGCGTGGTTAAGGTCCCGAAAATCGATACAGATTCTCACCTTTCCATCCTTTTTCATGACTGGGACAATATTTGCCACCCATTAAGGATATAGGACGACTCTAATAAACCTGGCTTTATAGAGCTTATCGACCTCTTCCTTCATTTTTAAAGCCATTTGGGGGTGGAAACGTCTTAACCTTTGCTTTACCGAGACGGCTGGTTTTAGCGTTAGGCGATGTTCGACCAGGGTGGAATCTAATCCCGGCATATCCTCGTAGCTCCATGCGAACGTGTCCCTATATTCCTTGAGAACCTCGATCAATTCCTCTTCTTCAGATGTCGGCAAATTATCGCTTATGAGGACGATCCTAGGGTCTTCCTCGGTCCCCAGATTGATCTCTTTGGTGGGTTCTTCTATAGTGGCTGATGGTTCGTCAAACCTCCTCATTCCGCTAGCATATGCGTCAGCCGCGTCCTCATATTCTTCGTCCCCTTCTTCAATAGGATACTCTTCATCTGTGAGCTCATAAACTCCATACCCTTCATCAATTGTGCAATTCTCCTCACATTCTAACTTCGGCAGATGGATGGGATTTTCTAGCAACTCAGGAATAGATAGAAAAGTTTGACACCTATTGGCTAAATCTAGAAGAAATCGACGAGGGATTTGCCTACCCTTGGACTTCCTTCTAGGATATACCCTTGACTCATTATTTCTAACCTGACTCACTTGTTCTACGGACGAAGAAGAAGTTGAAGAATGTACAGGAAGAGACCCCTCGATAGAGGGGTAAAGAAGGTCGCTCAAGGGACCTTGAATGAGTGGCCCGTAAGTCGGGGCACACTCGTGAGCGATGTAGGAGGTCTCCTCAAAGGAGATGCATTGTTGAGGAGTTTGAAAATTGACGTTTTTTTTTCATTTTCATTTTCAATTACAAAACAATTGAAAGAAATTAGAGAATGGGAGGAGGGAACTATAGCTAGGGGGTTGCATGGCTCATTGAGCAGATCATGGTTGAAAATTTGGTAGGGGCTGAAAAACCCGCGCAAGAATGTGAGCATAGAAGGGGACCTGGGAATATCATCAGATAAAAGTCGGGTTCAAGAAAGAGTCAGCAGCAACGGCTGAGGAGAATGATCAGATAAAATGACGGAAAGCGATCCGTCAGTGGCAACTTCCTCTCGGCGAGGAAAACTTGGAATTTCGGCCATGTCAACGACACATTTTGGCACCTCGGAGATCAAAGGCAGCCCCTCTAAGTTTGTAGGCGAGAACATCTGCTGTAGCGCAATGGAAATATCATGTATATCAAACCACTTGTTCCACTCACAGTCCGGGTCATCGTGTTTCCCCTTCTTTGTAGCCCTCGAGCAACTTTCAGCTAAGTAGACAATATGCAATTTTCCATGTGAATGTTGTGGGTGATCCCCCAACTGTATCACCGGCCCCTTTCTGAAATGGGAGTACAAGGTCCACGTGAGAGGTTCCTCATATGCTTCAAGTGGTCCTTCAAAGCCTAGGCCAGCTCTAAGGGTTAGCTTTGTCTTCTTTGGCAGCCTCAGCCTCCCTTGTAACTGTACCCCCAAACCTTTGCCCTGTTGGTAGCCGATATTTTTCATGATCTCCCATCCCTTAGAATGGGAAGGGTGACATGACCTTGATGCCTGAAATGGCTTTTGTGTAAAATGGGTGCGACGAGGGTCACACACATCTAGCAGTGAAAGAATTGACCGGTGAGTTGGCCAAACAGAAGGTAATGAAGTATTAATAGCATCCACTGTAGAAAAGATGGGCATGCTATTTACCTTGATAATCCAAGCCTTGTATGGAAACTTCAAGCACTGATGATTGGTGGAAGGCACCGCATTCATAACCTCAATGTAAGGGCGGCCCAGTATGGCCTTGAATGTGGGATCCATATCAAGGATATAGAATTCCGTGAAGACTGATGTAGGGCCCAATTCTACATTCAAGATGACCATCCCCATTGGCGGCTTTTTGCTATTATCATAGGCCGTAACCGTGATTGATGAAGGCCTTATCTGTTCCGTGTCAACCCCACATGATTGGAGGGTGATCATAGAGATCACATTTATAGATACACCAGTGTCCACCAAACACGGGTCTACAGACACCCCATTGATCTTGACTGCAATACACAAAGCATATTTTCGAGCCTCCTTGGGGGCAAGCTCATAGTGGTGAAATATAATAGCCGATTGTGTATCAGTTGGCGTCAATACTGACGAGATTTTCTCCACTGGGAGATCCTCATTTACCATAACCCTCTGAAGATACTCCATCAAGGCGTCTTGATGGGTTTTCGACCTCTTGATTAGCTCGAGAATGGAGATCCGAGCTGGTGTTTTATCCAAGTGTTTCAACAGGTCATATTGTGTCCCGGGGATAGACTCCTCTGGCTGTTCTTCGGTGTCTTTCTTCGGCTGAGATTGCTCGGGGACCTGACTATTTTGGGGAAAAACCCGATGGAACATCCTTCCACTACGGAGCACCATGGCTTGCGGTTTTGGCGACACCTTTATAGAGTTAGATATGGGGTTTAGCAGGGGTTCGAGGGGTAGTGGTGGAGGAACAATTGATGAAGCAGGGGCAATAATAGGTGTAGGGGCTCTGATGAGTGGTTTGTTAGGTGGAGGCATGGTGGGAGTGGATGAAGCCTCAGATGGACGGTGAATGATAAGGGGTTTAAAAGGTGGAGGCATAGTAGAGGTTGATGGGGCCCCGGATGGGTGATGAATAATGAGGGGTTTCGAAGGTAAAGGGATTGTGGTGGAGGTAGATGGTGCCTCAGAAGGGTGTTGGATAATAAGTGGTTTATTTAGTGGAGGCGGAACAAAGGTGGATGACGAAATGGAAGCGTGAGAAATGATGAGAGGCTTTGAGGGGAACGATGTTATGGTGGAAGTGGAGGGCACCTCGGAAGGGTGTTGGACAATGAGAGGTTTGTTTAGTGGAGGTGGAATGAAGGTGGATGTCGAGGTGGAGACATGAGAAATAATGAGAGGCTTCGAGGGTAACGATGTTATGGTGGAAGTGGAGGGTGTTTGCTGGGGACTCGAAGGGAGGTCATCAGCAGAGACGCGGATGAGAGGACGTGATAGCAGTGGAAATGAGTGAGGTATCACTGCGGGTTGTGCTGCGGGTGGAGGATAGACAGGTGCGGGACGAATAAGGCGTGGAGATTGGATAGGAACGTGATTGGTGACAAGGACAGAGCCGCTTTCCGTATGCCAATCTTGCCCTCTTCCAACTTCCGAGAAGGAAGAGATGGGGTTGACTTGGTGGTTAGGTTGTTTGTGCGCCGGTAACGGATTTTGGAGGATGCCCATATTTGGCTGTTGTTGTGGTGCCTGCTGAGGTTGTTGTTACTGCTGTTGCTGTTGTTGTTGCTGCTGTTGTTGTTGTCTAAGAGGAGGTCTCTTGGCCTTCATCATGGTGACGCATCGTCTCATTTCATCCCAATCTATTTGATGTTCATCGTTCATATCATAGATATAATCTCTGAAATGAAAATAATTTTCCACCGTATGACCCGGCTGTCTATGGAAGACACAATATCTGGAAGTGTCGACGTTCGTGGGCCATATGGCTTTTTCCTTAGGCAAGGTGAGGAAATTAGCAGCCATGAGAGCATTAAAGATGTCTGATAATGACTCCGGCAAAGGTGGGTAATGAGCTCTCCTAGGGCCGATCGGCCTTCTCTGTTGTTGGAGGCCATAATCCCCGGGTGGTGGAACCTGATTATATTGAGGAGGTCGCTGTTGTTGTTGTTGGAGATGGAGCGGTTGAGGCATATTGTTCTGGAAGAGATTGTTTTGTGGGGGAGGATGATAGGGTTGCTGACCTTGTTGCTCCTGATGAAAGGGGAATTGTGGGGGTTGTGGGGGGCTAGGGTTAGCTTGCTGGTTGGGATGGCCAATCGCGCCCACTTGTTCATTTGTTACAACCCCTTCTGTCACCCCACCTTGGGCACCCGTGCCCGGCTTCCTAAACGCCTTTGGCTTTGGTGGCTCGAACATATGCATGAGGGGAGAATCTTTCAGCTGTGTTTGGATATATCGAGCCCTCTCATACAGTTCCTCCATAGTGGTGAGTTTGTTCATTGCCAGGACGTGTCTAAATTGTGGAGTGGCATTAGACACGACCATCTTTACTTGCTCCGATTCTGAAATGGGGTCTCTCACTTTCTCTGCCAAGGATCTCCATCGATCGGCAAATTGGGTGAAATCTTCGTCCGGCTTCATTTTTTCAGCCACTAGGTCGGTAATAGAGAAGGAGGGACCGACCCTATCCCGATATTTCTGTATGAATTTCCGTTGCACTACGTCGAAGTTCTCAGCCTCACTCGGCTCTAGGGAATAGAACCATTCTAAGGCGGGACCATCCAATGATCTCTTGAAGAGGTATGCCAAGGATCTTTGATCGTTCTGTCAAAACGAGGACTCATACATAAAGTCCTTCAGATGAATGAGGGGGTTGTCTGTGCCGGTGTACCGTCGATACGTTGGCATTTCAGAAGGAGGGAGATGGAATACTGGAAGGATTGGTAAAGAGATCTCAGGCGCGGATTTGACATCCACGATCTTTTTGAAATCTCAGAATTGTTCATCCATCTTGTTCATCCTATGAAGGAGAGATTGAGTGACCTCATTGTAAGGAGCAGGTTGTGGTGGCCACTGAGGCCTTGCAGAAGCCTGAGAAGGGAATTCCGGATGAGAGAGACGTTGTGACATATCAGCAAATGGAACTGACTGAAATGTCGTATGAGGAATTGGTGGAACTTGAGATTGGGGAGGTAATTGGAAAGGGGGAGGTTGCAGACGTGGCATATCAGTAAATGGAACTGACTGAAATGTTGGATGAGGAATTGGTGGAACTTGAGACTGGGGAGGTAATTGGAAAGACGGAGGCTGCAAACTTGTCTGCACAAGAGGGAATGAGGAAGGGATTGCCTGTGCGGGCTCTTAAATAGAGAGAGCAACTGGTGTTAGATTTTGAGGAGTAGAATCAACAGATTTCCCTTTTAAGACGGCCCGAAAGGCTCGGATCTGATCGGAATTGAGCTGTGTGTTCGCGAGAACACCTAGCAAGGAGGAAATATCTTGTGGCGGGGATGCTTCCCCGACGGCGGCTCGCACCTCATATGAGGGCTCACGGGAGGAACCTGCGTCCTCAGCAGGGACATGTGTCCCCTGGTGACTCGGGGTCAGATTCTGACCGTTCCCGGACATTTCTTGATCTTTTTCGGAACATGAGATTTTGCCAGAACGCAATATCATACACACTCAGACCAATAACAAAGATTAACAAACAAGTTGATGTTTAATGCCTTTTTTGTGTTTTCTTTTGTTTTCCCTTTTTTCTTTTTCTTTCTAATCAGAATGTAATAACATACACACTCAAACCATTAGCAAAGATTAACAAACAAGTTGATGTTTAACGCCTTTTTTTTCGTTTTCTTTTGGTTTTTCCCTTTTTTTCTCTTTTCTAATCTAATGTTCACACCACAGGAGGGACCTTAGTTGTAATATTGATTTTCGCCGTGTGATCTAAGGACACTCGACTCACCACGAATGGGTTAACTATCTCCAGGGAACTTCAGCGGTACAACCAGCCCAGTGAACGAAGAGGGAATCCTTCGATGTCGGGGACTTACGGAGGTCCCGATGGAGGAGATCCTAGTCCGTCGAGAGGAATTCCCGACGGAGAGTCCTTCCTTCACCAGGAAAAGGTGATCCTAAAAAATGGAACAAAAGAAATAAAAATAAAAGGGAGATGATATGCAATGCAGTGCTGAATTTTAACAGGAGATATATAAACAGACAACAAATATATATACAATAAAAGAAATTAAACAAACATCACAACACTCCTTTTCTGCAATGATACGAATCTCTTCAGACTTCAAGGGGATTCTGGAGTAATGCACGTAGTGCACGAGGGGTGAAATTGGAATGCCAAGAGTGATAGCGGGAACACGAATATAGCGCACGCGGGCGCAATCAGGAGGGGCACACGTGGGTGCCGAGTGGAGGGGCACACGTGGGTGCCGATGGCACGAGTGCTACTAGGAGCACGAATGTAGCGCACACGGGCGCAATCAGGAGGGGCACACGTGGGTGCCGAGTGGATAGGGTGCTACTGGGAGCACAAATGTAGCGCACGAGGGCGCAATCAGGAGGGGCACACGTGGGTGCCGAATGGAGGGGCACACGTGGGTGCCGAAAATATTTGGGTAACCAGAGGAAACAAAAGAGGTCCCACCGTGATCGCCAGAAAAGTGTAGACGGCAGGAGAGTCGTCCACCCTCGAGGGAAAGAAAAATAATAAATAATAATAATAAGCAATGACTGATGAAAGGGTGATCGCCAGAGAGGTATAGACGGCGAGAGTCATCGTCTACTCTCGTCTGTCTTAGGAGATGGAGATAACGAGATCAACTCAAGGAGAGAAAGAAAATAGGGATGCGGAACGGACTCCGGTACGTGGCGGAGATAGGGGTCGGAAGACCCTCTCGCGTAAACTGACCCCTTCCCGGTAAGCGTGACTTACCGTTCCACGAGTAGTTTTTCATATACCGGGAAGTCCGAGAATCTGCATAACAGAAATGGAGAGACACGTAAACTCAGAAATTGCAACGGTATATCATTCTCCAGACAATTATAAGGATAATACAAACAAAGACGTACCACCACAGGACATTGGTCTTTGTGGGGTTCTAACAGCAATGCAATAACATCAACACTAATGAATATATATGTACATATTAAGACCACCGCAAGACATTGGCCTTACGGGATTTTTATTGCAGCATAAATAATAAATATTATATGTACATACCATCGCGAGACACTGGCCTTTGCGGGGCTTTTGCAGCGATATAAATAATAAGTATAACTATATACAAAAGACCACCGCGAGGTATTACCCCTCCGCGGGGTTTTTTATTATAATAACTATATATATATATAACAGGAAAAGGAAAAAGGGATCAAATAAACCGCCGCGAGATGTTACTCTCCGCGGGATTTTAAAGCGATGATGGGGGATGCTAAAATTAAATAGTTAGGGGTTAGGAGGTTAGAATGCAGAAATTAAATTACTGGAATGAAGATGGTCGCGGGAGATGACCCACCGCACCAGTTAGATAAGACCACCGCGAGGAACAAGTTCCTTGATTGGGGTCAGATCAAAAGAATGCAGAAAATTAAACCACCGCGAGGAACGAGTTCCTTGATCGGGGTTGGAATTGAAAGTGCAGAAAATTAAACCACCGCGAGGAACGAGTTCCTTGATTGGGGTTGGAATTGAATATACAAGAAGTTAAACCACCGCGAGGAACGAGTTCCTTGATTGGGGTTGGAATTGAATGTACAAGAAGTTAAACCACCGCGAGGAACGAGTTCCTTGATCGGGGTTAGAATTAAAAGTGCAAAAAATTAAACCACCGCGAGGAACGAGTTCCTCGATCGGGGTTAGAATAAATAAAAAATGGGATTAAATAAACCGCCGCGAGATGTCACTCTTTGCGGGGTTTTGAAGCGATGATAGGGGAGGGTTAGAATGCAGAAATTAAATTACTGAAATAAAACTGTCACGGGAGATGGCCCACCGCACCAGTTAGATGAGACCACCGCGAGGAGCTGGTTCCGTCGACGGGGTTTGAACAAATAAAAGGGGATCAAGTAAACCGCCGCGAGATGTCACTCTCCGCGGGGTTTTGAAGTGATGATAGGGGAGGGTTAGAGTTAAGCAGTTAACGGTTAGGATGTTAGAATGCAGAAATTAAATTACTGAAATAAAATGGTCGCGGGAGATAGCCCACCGCACCAGTTAGATGAAACCACCGCGAGGAACTGGTTCCGTTAACGGGGTTTGGTCAGAACAATAAATAACAAAAGAAGGTGAAGAGAAATGTGATCGCCAGGGGCTGAGAACCCCACAGGAAATGTTCTGATCGCGTTCGCCGCCGAAGCGGGAGTAGTGCGGGTCCTCTCTTCCTCTTCGGTCTGCCGGCCGATGAAGAGGGCCTTGTTTTGGTTACCCTGATTTTATTATTCTTATGTTTTGTTTTATCTTTTGTTATTATATTCTTTTTAAGTTTTGTTGCTTTTATTATTTTTTTTATGTTTTTATGTCGTTTTAAAGAGATGCGAGAAAATGAAGAAATAGACCAAGAGATAGATGATAGAATAAGATAATATGATTTAAGGAAAAACCACTAAGAAAATAGAGGTAGAGTGAGAGACATATTTTAGAGAAAACAGAAAAGAACGGGGATGGAGGTTTAACGATATATGATAACAACAAGTGAGAGAGGATAGACTTATTTTTAGACAAGATAGAGAGGGATGAGGGTGGAAATTTAACAACAAATAATAATAATAATAAGGGAAAGAACTAGAATAGATGAGAGAGACGATAGCCGGGTACCTCAAAATAGGAGAGATGGTCGCATTTATATCTCCGAACTGAGGGCACGCGAGTTGCTCCTCCTACTCTTTTGGCTGACTGAAGAAGTGGACTTCCGGACTGTTAACCCTGCACGGAGAAAACAAACGAAGAGGAACAACTAAATAAGAACGAAGGAGGTGTAGCACCAATTCTTTAGAAACTGATATTAAGAATAACGTAAACGAATACTCACATGGTTGGTGGTATTTGAAACCCCTTTTACAACTAAAGGGTGGACAGACAATGTGATGAATGAACAAGTGAGGGGTCTCTCAGGGAGAGAAATGCAACTTGGACGATAGGTAATGATGCAGGCAATGCAACGTAACTAATGAAACAAAAATAAATAAGACGGCGTGGTGAGAATGAGAAGACTTATTGGGCTGCCGATGACAGGCTTGAGAATGCGTGTCGGGGACGCGGACGCAGCACGGCGAAGGGCCTTCACAGCAGACTCCAGGAATTGATTAGGCTGAACATAAGAATACGCATGCATACACATGTGTACGAGAGGTAAACATATTTACATTAACATATGTATAAACATATTAAACATCATAAACGTATTTACGTAAACATGTATATATAAATATATACGTAAATACGTCTAAGGAAAGGAACAAGACTTTGGGAAAGAAGGAGAAAAAGAGAGAGAAATTTTTTTTTTTATAGATTATATCTTTTGTTAAGATTTTGTTCTAGAAGAAAGAGGGTAAGCTACACATGTGATATGTATATGATATATATATATATATTATATATGTGGGAGAAAGAATGAAAGAGAGAGGGGGAGAGGAGATGAGAGAGGGGAAGAGGAGAGAAGGGAAAACAGAGAGACAGAAATAACCGAGAGAGGGAAAGATAAAAAAAGAAAATAAAAGGGGGGAGGGGGTAGAGAGGAAGAGAGAAAGAGGAGTTTAAAAAAAATGTATATAAAAAAGAGAGAGATAGATCGGATGGTGAGAGAGGGGAAGAGAGAGTGAGGGGGAGAGAGAGGGAAAGAGAGAGTGAGGGGACAGAGAGAGGGGGAAAAGAGAGATGATGGGGAGAGAAGAAGAGAGAAGACAGAGGGAGAGAGAATAGGTGGGAAAAAAAATAAAATAAAATAAAAGAGAGAGTGAGTGAGATCGAGAGAGAGAGAGAGGAAGAGAGAGAACCGAGAGAGAGACAAGGATGAGAGTAGAGAGAGTAAGATGAGAAATAATAAAAAAATATAAATAAGAGAGATAGAGAGGGGGGTGCGAGAGGAGAGAGAGGGGAGAAATAAAGAAAGAAAAACAATGAAATGAGAGAGGGATTGAGTGAAAGAGCAGAGAGAGAGGGGAGAAAAGGATAATAAAAAAAACAAATAAAAGAAAGAGAAAGTGGGGGGAGATCGAGATCGAGAGAGAGAGAGAGGGAGAGGGTGAGAGCAGAGAAACGGGAGAGAGAGAAGATGCTAAAAAAAATAAAGAGAGAGAGAGATCGGGTGAGAGAGAGAGATACGGGAGAGAGAAGAGAGAGCCGCGATAGAGAGAAAGAGAGAGAGAGGGGGTACGGGAGAGAGAAACGCAGGGGGGAGAGGGAGAGAATGTGAGAAGGGGGGGTGGAGGTGGAACGCGGCGACGGCGGTGACCAGCGGTGCAGAAAGACGGACGAGGGCGGTGTCTGCGGCGTCGTGGAGAGGAGGGCGGCTGTGGTAGCGTCCGGCGTGCATGCGTAAGCGGGGTGAAGGCGATGACGACGGCGTCGGTTGGCGGAGGGGAGACGGTGACGGTTGTTAACAGAAAGAGGGAGAGGTCGACCGCGGCGTCAGTGGTGAGGTGGTTGCAGGCGCGGAGGGGGAGCAGCAGCAGGTGGCTCGAACGGCGGTCGCGATGTGGGGACGAGGCAGCTTGCGGTGAAGACGTGGGGAGCACCGACGATCACGGCAGTGGAGAGCGGCGGCTCAGCGTTGCATGCACGAGGGTGTTGCCGAAGTTGGTGGCGTGGTGCAGAGAGGTCACCGGCGTGAAGTGTTGTTGGAGGTGAGGGAGACGGTGGAGACGACGACGAGTGCGGATGACTCGTGCGGTGGCGTCTGGCAACGATGGCGCGGGGCTCGCGGCCGCCGGCGGTGGTCTTGGATGCTGACGGTATGGCCGGTTGGAGGGCGTCGTGGGTGAGAGGGCTTCACGAGAGTCTTGTCCCAGACGCGGACGGTGGCGTAGACGATGACGGGGTGGACGACGATGACGAGGTGGGCGACGACAGCGGCTCGCGGGCTTGACGGTGCTGAACGGACGGTGCAGTGGGGTGTCGGCGAAGGTGCAGTTGGTGGAGAGTAGTGTTTGCGGCGTTCAGGCGGCAGCTGCACTGGTGATAACGGAGGTGGTGTTGGCGGCGATGCTGTCGGAGGCGTGGACGCGGTGGACGATGCGAGCGACAGGGGGGTTTCGTAGCTTACAGAGAGAAAGAGAGGGAGAGGGAGAGGTGATGAGGGAGGTTCCACGGTGGAGTTGCATGCATGCGGGTTAGAGAGGGAGTGGCATTGCGGTGTGAGCAGAAGGGAGTGAGAAGGAGAATGTGGGGAGGAAGAGGGTGTATGCGTTGTCAGAGAGATAGTGAAGGAGGGAGAGATCTCCGTGGGAGGGTGTTGGTGGCCTGATGGATGGAAGAGGGGAGGGGAGGTGACGGGTTAGCCGAGAGAGAGATGGGCTCCAGTGGAGAGAGGGGCATGTAGAGAAGAGTGAGTGTGGGGGGGAAAGAAAGAGACAGAGAGGGTGAGAGTGAGAACAATGTGCGCATGTGTGTGTGCCTTGGTGGAGAGGGGTGTGTGCAGTGAGGTGAGGGGGAAAGAAAGAGACAGAGAGGGTGGGGGAGAGTGAGTTAAAAAAGAGAAAGGAATAAGAATAAAGAAAGGGATAATATAAAAAAATAAATATTTTATTTTATTTTATTTGTTTTGTTTGTTTTGTAACTACTGATATATATATATATATATATAATAGATTAAAAAGTAATAATTATGTTATTTTTACGTAAACATAATGATATATATACATATTTTTTTAGGCTTGTATTTATTTTTCTCTTTTTATTTTTTTTATATGTATGTTTTTTTTTATTTCTCTCTCTCCCAAAAATACAGAAATCACTCAAATAAATGGAAATTGTAAGCCGCTTTGGAGCATCACGGTATAATATGAAATTTTCTCACAGTAACGTCAAAATGGCGTGTCTACAATCAGCTAATCTATCTCTAATCTGGCCAAAGATCCATCTGGCAAAGCGGTGGACCAAGACCCCTCACTAGTCTGTCATCCGTCGAACCTTCTATTTGTCACGAACAATCTCGGCCAAAATCTCCTCCCACGGAAGAAGGTCTAGTAGATCTCCAGTGCCTAGGTTGCTCCATTGGAAGAGAAAATCAATATCTTGTAGCAGCACAGAAGCCTCGAACTCAGGGAACACAAAAGTGTGGGTCCCCAGATGCCACAACTCCAGTAGTGCGCCAAGTGCTTCGCCAGTTCCACTTCATGTTGTTAAGCCTCTTCGCCATAACGACCAAGCGTGTTAGATGCCACTGATGCATGTAGACCCTCATGTCAGGAGTGATTGCTGCCATCAGGTCGTGTAGCCATCCATATCTTCGAGTATGCCCAGCCCCAGGGAAGATCAAGGTGGGCTGAAGAAGAGGGAAAAGAGAGATTAGCAGTCGAACCAAGAGAAATTCCATGCATCAAAATACACACACGTGCTCACTCAGAGCATACCTGGCCATCTTTCACGAGTTGGCTTAAGTGCCCCTCCATGTCGGAGAGCACGTCGGGTTCGCAAGGAACATTCTCCCTAGGTTAGGAGGAAGAGGAAGCCATCCTAGGGTTTGTTCTTTGGTGGTGGTTGCTTCCTTCGTCGCTTTCGACCTCTCTGATTGGGCATAGAGCCCTTTACCCGAGTATAAAGCCTAGAGTCGTACTCTGTTTGGGCTCTTGTGTTATGGAGCCTGAACAGGTAGACGACCAGGTCGTTGGCTGCCTTGAGTTAGGTAGGCGGCCAGTACCCTGGCCACTCACCACTATGGAACAATGGATCTCCATGAGATGCCTAACTACACTTGTTGCTGAGCTGGGACGACGAACTTCTCAAACTCTTGATCGAACCATCTCGGAGCCCGGCAAATAAATCCTTCGGTCACGCATTAGATATGTTTTTCCTTTTAAACCCAGCATACATCATATAGGTCTTTTTAGTCAAAACAAAACAAAAAACAACAAAAAAAATGCATGCATGGCATATGGATATCACGCTGCGAAGCTAGGGAGGCAGCGTGGGTTTATCATTGGCTTCCCCGTGGATTTTTTTTCCCAACGTCAATCATCCATGTTTTCTGATTCCGCTAAGCTTACATGAATGAGTTTATGATATTCCACTCCGATTCGACAAGTTGAGAGCGTGTTTTGTGCATGATGGCCATGAGCATACTGAGACTAGAAGGTCATTTTGTTTTTATCCTGATTTAGTTACTTACTCTTGTTTTGGGTGTCTTGTATCTCCTTGGGTCGAATTGCGATGCATCCCGGAGTGTGCCCAAGACTTACGTGTGATTGCCTGGGGTCCCTTGGATTGCTGATACAAGCCCTTTATACTATTTTTTTCCTTCCTCCCCCCTTTGATGACCTCTCTTTTCGCATTAGGTTTGTTCGTTCTTATGCAAAGCTCACTTTCCGCTCAAGAATCTCCTTAAGCAGGATGTCCTAATTAGGATTGTTTCTTTATCGAAACACCCATTTATCAGTCCACCGGGCTCCCTTGCAAAACGGACGTTCCGGAAGGATATTTGTAGACACCTAATTTTGGATATCATGCGGACCTCCAGTTAGACCGCCATATAAGTAACGCTATTATTTTCTGAAATTGATTGATTTTCCATGCTTAAAGTTTGGCCTACTTGATCTATTGGGCCTGGAATCGAAATGAACAAGGGTTAGGGGCCCATGGGCTGGGCGGCCAAGTCGATGGCTGCCCAGGTTTGGCAGACGGCTAGACCTCTGGCCAGCTTCTCCCTGAGAATGGCCAGAGACTTGGCCAGTTCCTGGCAACAGCTAGTCAACTCCCCACGTCCCACGATCTCTCTCCCACTTTGAAAACTCCCCCGTTCGAGCTCAACTTCCCGCCTCGTTGTCCATGTCTTGGAGGCACGTAGGTGGAAGCTGCTAGAAGGTCGAACATGGGACAAAACACTAGGGGAGAGACATTTTAAGAGGGGGGATCAATCAAAAGGGGGGATTAGATTCGAGAGGTACAGAGAGACAAGAGGATTGGAGAGATTCGAATGGAGGGTCTGAGGAGAGTTCCCCGAGTGAAGGAGAGTTCCCCAGTGTGAGAGAGGATTCCCCCCATCACTCATGAGAGAGCTCCGGACTTTCGACTGGTTCTCGGCGTCACTTTCTATCTCGAGCTTTCTAAAGAGTGGACGACTATCTACTTGGCCGTCTACAGCACTGGGCGACCAACCTCTTGGCCACCTTCTGATTTGGTCTATGTGCTTCCATCTCTGATTCGCTACAAATATCTATATTTCATTTGTCACATCACTGCATATTAGAAATCCCCGTTAAATTCCTTTGCTATAGAGGTTTTCAAATTAAACAAAAGAGAAGGCAGGTGGTCGAAAGCCTCAGCCATCTCCCCTTCCCAACATCCTCCAAGTAAAGCCACCACCATATTCTTCTATTTCGTAGCTTATTTCAAGCATTTACTACATCATCCAGTTCTAATCGGTGTTTTCTATGTTTTTTATTTGAGTTTTTTGCTTATGTTTTCAGGACTTTCGGTACAGCAAACTACACAGGGCTCTCCGTCCTTGGCCGGCTGAGACTGGAGAAGTCGAGACCCCACAAACTCCCTCTTTGAGGCACCACCACGCAATAATCTCTCCTGTGGGAATCAGGTAAACTTCTCTGGCAATCACCTCACTATATCACATTCTAATCCCGTATACCGTAGAGTTGGGCCATCCTCGGGGCCATGTCGACCCACGACGTCAACACACAACACCCCCGGAATGGTGCGCGTTTCCCGACGCCTACAACAAGGTCCTAGCCATTGCCGTTGACGACAACCTTGGTGGAGCACTTGGCAGTAGGATCAACCTAGAAGATATCATCGGTCACCGTGCTTCCAGTTCTCCGCCCTAATCTCTCTCTATCTATCTCCTTGTCTCATTGGCGCCGGAGAGGGACGCTGTGGCCCCTGTGTGTGTGTGTGTGTGTGTGTGTGTGTGTGTGTGTGTGTGTGTGTGTGTGTGTGTGTGTGTGTGTGTGTGTGTGTGTGTGTGTGTGTGTGTGCGCCCCGCCCTCTCTCTCTCTCTCCGTCGACCCCCTCCCACCCCTGGCCACCCACCCCCTCTCATGTCACCTCCTCCATCGACCCACCCCCTCTCTCTGTAGATGTAGGGGATGCCTCCCCCTCCATTGCCCTCGCCTCCTCTCTCTCTCTTTGATCCCCTCCCTCCGTCGATCATCCACCCCTCTTCGATCCCCTCCCTCCGTCGATCATCCACCCCTCTTCGATCCCCCTCCCCCTCTCCTATCACCCCTTTAACTGGCCCACCCTCTCTCTCTCTCTCTGTGTGTGTGTGTGTGCGCGCGCAAATATAGGGGATGTCAATGCCAGAGGGGCGACCCTCTCCGACCTTCCCCCTCTCTCTCTCTCACTTAGGGGTAAAATGGTCCACTCTCATGGGTCATTACCACCGTTTCGGTCGAATGTAACTACATGGGCCCGAGATCTTTGATTAAGAGATTCGAGGGATATTGTGATAAATACAATAAATATAGAGATATATAAATTATTTAAAAAAATTTAGGAGTATACGAATAAATTTTCAAAAAAAATCAGACCAACTTATTCAACCATGTAGATCTTTAATATTGCCCACATCATTTTGTTCTCTTGGATGTTGCTTTTGCAAGAAGGAATCCCTGATCTGAGATGGGTATCACAGCTTGCTTTTGCTCGGTCTGTTGGCCGACATCCACTGCTTTCCCACGGCCACCAGCGCCCCACCTTCCTTCTTCCTGATGACGACCTCCACGCAGGAGACCGATCCCTGGTGACCCAGCACCGTCGCCTCTATCTCCACCTCCTCCTGCAGTTCGGAGATCAGAAGAAAACACCGTAAACAGACATGAAGAGCTGAGCGAAAAGAAAAAGAAAAAAAATGCCCTTTTGTCAACTCTGGTGCCCTCCGTTTGTGGGATCGTCGTGCGATCAATTGGGAATGGGGGGAGTTGAGGAGTTGCGGAGGCTTACCTCGGCTTTGGCCGGCGAGAAATAGGAGATGACGAAGTCGACGGAGACATTAACGACCCCGGAGGAGGAGGCGATGGCCACGGCCCCGACGTCGTCGATCAGCGCGGCTATGGCGCCCGCCCGCCAGTTCCCGTCCCCGTCCTGCACGAACCAAGGGGAATCACCAGGAAAGTAGGAATTGCAGCCGAATTGTGTGCGGAACAAGGGGAAGGAAGACCTCAAGATGTTGTCCTTTTAAGAGGAGCTGGTCTCTGTGTGTAGATAATAATGATGATGTTGTTACCGTCAGGTGGAGGGGGACCCTGAAGGCGCAGAGGGCACGGCCGCTGCCGACGTGCATCACCTGGAGGCGCCACAGGAAGACGCCGTTCAACTTGCCCCCCTTGTCCACCTCCCGGGCGTCGGCGGGGGCGTCGGCGGCCCACTCCTCCAACAGTTTCCTGGCCGCCGCCGCCGCCGCCCTGTCGTCTTCTCCTCCCCTGCTCAACACCACCATCGTTTCAGGCAAGGATGGTGAAGCTAAGACGGTGTGCCGGTGTCGAACAAGACACTCGAGCGAATCTTGTTGGCCGCCTCCGCCCGGCCCTTCTCCCTTCACCGATGCTTGTTGGATGCTGGTGGTTGTGGAGTTTGACTTGTAATCTTCTTGAACGATTTTTATTGTTTAGGGATGCACATCTGGAAACGTTCCTGATTCATTGTAGTCTCTACTTTGAGAAAAAAAAAATTTGTTGCAGATCCGGTGGGTCCGTACTTTGACCTTGGATAATGCCCGGCGGATAAAAGAACTCACAATGAGGCAAAAATTTTATGGATTTCACTCAATTCTAACCTCATTTGGAATTTTAACCTCATTTGTAAGGGACCTGTGGCTTTGAAATCTTCACCTCTAAAATAAGGCTTATTTAGTTTAATAACACTCATCTCTTGGATTATCCGATGAAAAGCAGTCAACGTGGGTCGAGCATTTCCAAAGACAGTTGGCCTCCTCCGAAAGCAGAGTGTGAAGGGAGGGCGCTCCACTCCCTTCAAAAGCAGCTCGGCACGAACTTCTCCGAGCAAGGATAGATTATGAAAAGTTTTTATAATTTTATCCTTTAAACTCTCGTACTTGTTTTTGCCGTTGAAATGACTTATAAAAATAAAGAAAGGGTATTGTTAAATATCCCCCTCGAAACTTGTGTTACAAGAGATGCATTTAATGCGTGTTCTTTGCAAAATATGTACTTATCCAATAGTGCGTCTCCATAATCAAATTATATAAATAATCTATAATTCGATTGATTTGTCAAACTCACCTTTAATCTTATCACTCGTCATGTATGCCACATCCGGATTGGGATTTTAAGGGAGAGAAGATGTATGAATACATCAAAGAGTATATGATTCAGTGGTATTGACATCTTCCTTCCATGGAGAAGGTCATTGATTTGAATCTCACGTAACTATATTAGAGGAGAGATTTAATTTTATGATCCATAGATTATCGTACCATTGTGAGAAAAAAAATCCTAATTAAAGAGAATACACGGGAATAATTGCTCAAAAATTAAAATTACCCTTGAGAAAAAGGACAAAATGAAGTGGGATAACTCCGGAATGAGATAGATAAAGAGTAGTGATTCCATTTAAGTTAATTTTTAAAAGATGATGTAAATTTTAAGATAAAAAATGATAATCATACGTGACAGGATAAGACGGCTATATGTATGCAGACATACGTCGTGAAAAATATAAATTTAATTACTATGCATTAATTTTCAACACGAAAGTATCACCGTAAATATCAGGGCTCAAACACTAAGAACACAACCTCGTAATAAAAAATGGCTCAAATAACCCTGCAATACATGGCTATATCTCTTCCTTCGGATAAGTAAATCAACTAATATAAAGATGTGGGGATAACAAGATTAACCGGGCACAACCAACAGTCTGGGATTTGATTTACCGCCAATCAATTGAGAAAAATTAGAGATTAAGAGTATGTACCTGGTGTGGACACCTACAAAATTCGCCAGCAAGAATTCCAAGTCGCCCCGAGCCAAATAAGGGTAACGGAGAAGGAAAAGAAGAAATATGCATGCACGCATATCGATGCATGTAAGAATAAAATATGACAAAGAAAACAACAAAAGGGGGAAATGAAGAAAACAAAAAATAAATTCATGAAAGGGCCCGTTGGATCGACGCTAGGGCCTCTGCTCACATGTGAACCGGCGCAAGGCCCCTTGCCACCTGAGTCGACCAAGACTCCCTTTGAAGGTGAATTGACCAAGGCTCTCCCATGCACTTGAGTCGGCGCCAAAGCTCCCCAGGACATGATGAATCGGCGCCAAGTTCCCATGCAATGAACCGGCACCAAGACCCTTGTGGCCATTTGAACCGGCACGCCCTCTCCATGCCTTCATGAACCGACGCGCCCTCTCCATGCCTTCATGAACCGGTGCCCTCCCAAGCCAACATGAACCGGCACCCTCTCAACCCCACTGAATCGGCACTCCTCCTCTCCCTCTGATACGGCGCGGCCCTCTCCTCCTTGAACCGACGTGAGAAACGTCCCCTCACCCACACAGAGCTCTATTTTCCCACTAGAGCACTTCATGCAAAGCGATAAGAAGAAAACGGAGAAGAAGAAGCCCCAATCGTCGACCTTCGGTAGGGCATTTAATGCCAACCCAATGAGCCATCAGGGAAATCCCTGATTATGGAAGATCTCCTGCATCGACCAGTGGATAAAACCCAGTGCTCGCCGGTAGACCAACTAGAGGACCCATCCAGTAATATCAGGCACCAAAAATGGCAACCTTCGAGAACCGCTACGGAGGGTCAACGTCGCCACCTGTCGCCCTCAACCAATCTCAGGGAGACACCCTACTAATCGTCTGCCCCCCTACATGCAGGCTAATGACGGCCTCGAGCAGGGTGAAGAAGAGAAGAAGAAGAAGAAAAGGGAGGGGTGGGGGTTCTAACCTCCCCACCTCAGCTCCCTATAAAAAGGAGGCAAGCTCTATTAAAGAAGAGGTTGGCGAATGAAAGAGGGGTTGAAAAAGAGAGAAGACACTGAAAAAAAAAAGTCTGAAGAGAAGCAAAGAAAGGGAGTCTCGAGAGCCCGTCTACGGGCCTGTGTCTGCAGATCGAAGAGAAGAAGAGATGGAAATGAGTGAGAGTAGGAGAAGTGAGGTTTAGGGGGAGAGGAGCCCGTTCTCTATCCCCCCCTCCCCACACCTTTGTATTTTCTTCATTTCCTCTTTCTGTTCTTTCTTTACCATGATGTATGCTTCCCCTTTTACTCTGTCATTTTACAGAGAATGAAAATAATCCCATATGTTTAAAATGTTATGGGCTTGATTTTGTTTGTCTCCTTCTCTTAGCTTAGGCAGTCCTCCCCGTTTCCATAAGCGTGTGCCACTATGGTTGATGAATGTGTGATATGCCTTTTTTTTAGGAGACGATCATTGCCCTCTCACTCACATCCATGAGTTGTGGGGGCTTCGTCATCGCTCCCAAATTCGGTTAGAGTTCAGATTCCTCTTTGGTTTGCCAAGGTGTTGTTGTTCGCATCTTCTTACGATGATCACCCTGGGCTCCCCAGAATTCGCTTCTCCATAGTGTGGTCTCTGGGAAACCCCATTTGGAAGGTGAACAGAAAAGGCTGCACAACAGCCAACATAATAAACCTATGTCCCGAGCTTCGAATATTACAACCCATGAGTCGGCGGAGCCCCTCGTAGGCTAGTCCTCGGGGTTTCGTATCCAACTCGGGTTTTAGGGTAGCTGCTCTCAACTCATCCATGATTTTGAGGCCACCTCAGATCCTTCCGTGGGCGAGTCCCTATTTTACCCAGCAAACCCCAGGTCCGGGGGAAATGCTACCGGATTTGCGCCAAAAATTTGAACTAATGATTGAACAAAAGAACAACAACGAACAAAATAGGGGCTGTGATTTAATATGAGAATGGCAATACAAAAAAAAAAAGAAAAAAACTATAGAATAAGGAAGAGACTTAAGGCAACTAAAACTATTACCGGACTTGGAACCGCAACATGTGCATTTGCGTGAACATCCCTGCATCTCAAAATTCAAATGCGTAATAAGTCCCCCTTGCGTGCTGTGTTTTGTTTAAAAAAGGAAACATATGCGATCTTCAAACGAAAAGCCTTGGCCCACTTGGGTAGTGTTTTTGCCTCTCTCATCCCAGTGGACCCCTGCGTCGACCCCACAAATCTCCCGCTGTTCAACCTGGGCCAAGTCGACTTGGCCAGGCCCTCGAGTCGACTTCTCCCCCCTTTTGTCTATCATTCATCTCTAGCTGGGCGGGGGCAAGTCGACTTGCCCCTTGGACAAGTCGAGTTGTCCCTTGGCCAACCTTCACCTTTCTTCTTCGTCCCTTCCCTCCCATATTCATACATGTATCCATGTGCACTTGCATACTTTGCCTATGCATTAGAAGGAAACAAAAGAAAGAAGAATCAAGGAATATGATGAAATGGGTAATAAAAGATGGGGGTCTTAACAATCTCCTAACCCCATAATCCATGAACAAGCCAAACAAAAAAATTTGTCAAAGGAAAAGGAGAGCAGAAAATTTTGATTTCAGCTCTGCCTGCTGGTTTTTAGTCTACCGAATCGAATTTTCGGTCGACCGCCCGGCGGGGGAGTTGACGCCCTATGCAACAGGCGTCGACTCGCGTTAAGGCCCTTTCATTTTTGGGAGTTTCGGTCTACCGACCTCTTAATTCGATTGACCAAAATCTCTCCCATTCAAAAACAAAAAAAAACAAAAGAAGCAGGGATGAATCGGCACACACGCGAGCAACTTCTCGCGCCGTATCACCTGCGCCAGTTCACCCCCCTTCTCTCTCCTCTCACCCCGCGCTGACTCACTCTCTCTCCCTCCATCTCTGCTGCGCCAATTCATTCACCTAAAAAAGGGGGGTGGATGAGGAGGTGATCCGGCGGCCTCATGCGCGCCGGATCACCCCCCCTCCCTCTCTTGTTCTCCAATAAAAAAAGGGGGAAGGATAAATGAAAACAAACAAACCAAAGAGAGAGAGCAAAACAACAAAATGACATTTGAAGCTACAACAAAAGAAAAAAGCTAAACAAAATATATATACAATAACAACACTAACAAATGAATAAAAAAATACATCCACACACCTAAAATAAAAAAAAATCAAACAACAAAAAATATAAGAATAATAATAGTAAAGAAACAAAAAATACACCCATGCATTAAAAAAAAAGAAATCAGATCAAGTAATCAAAACAACAAAGAAATTTTTCATAATGTCTATTCCGAACCCCCCGCTTCCGTGGACTCGGTGCGAAAGGAATATCAATGCCGCCCGGCTAAGTCGGATTTGGACCTGGAGAACCGTCCCGATATGGCCACAATCCGACATTACCCCGGGCCAATAGCTCATCAAACTTGACCCATTTTCACTGGGATCTAATTCCACACCCCTATCAAACTTACCGTATAATCGTCAGACATTTGCACGGGTTTACCTCCGTCTTCGTCATGCTTTCGACACGGACTTTCGTCCGAACACGAAATGGTGAATAAGCGACCAACATGATTCACAAGTTTATACCCCAATCTGGGGGCATTTTATCACAGTTTCGAGGTTTCATTATCTCATTTCATCAGCATTAATTTTAGGCCGTAGGGCCCCTTTTCCGGTGATTAATCAAGGATTTTCCCCTCTTTGAGAGGATGTAATTAACGTCGTGGCCTTTAAGGCACGACGGATTTTTTTATCCCGACATAAAACTCACAATTGTCTGATCAGTCAGACGGCACGCACGAGTGGCTTCTTCAGAGCCCGAATTAATCGTCACTTTGTGACATGCACGCCCACGCACTAAATAAATCAATAAATAAATAAATCGAAGAAACAAACGAACAAACGAATAAAATAAAAGAGATCTTGAAAGTGCGTCCACAAGTCTGGCACGCCCGGTGGGACATAAACTTTCCTTCATCTCTTCGCTGGGATTAGGGGCCCTACGGCCTCCTCGTGAAATTCTAAACTATTTTACTCGCAATTGCAGGTTGTTGTATAAATGTTGTTTTGATGATGTCTCACTATAAGTCATTGATCAATTTACTTTAGAACTCATGGTGTGCCTTTTGAATGACCAGGTGTGAAGCAGGTCGACCTCATGCCTCCCAGTGTCGACCTCACTAGCCCTATGCTAGTTATCAAGTGTATGAAGAAAGGTCAACTTCACAATGAGCAATGTCGACCTTAGGCTCTCAGGAGGTTGACCTCAGACCCTCACAGAAAGCGTTATAAACGCTCTTCCTCATGGCTGCCTCGACCTCGTCATCAAGCGTGTCGACCTCTTCAAGCTTCCAAGACAAAAGAGTCGACTCCGAGTGTCGACCCCTTTTTACGAACGTTTTGCAGTGCCACACCGTGTCAACCTCACCTTCAATTAGTGTCGACCTCACAATCGCAACCAGCACTCTGGAAAATGACCAGCGCAAGTAGTGTCGACCTCACTTCTACAGGAGGTCGACCTCAGGCTCTTCCAGAAGCCATTGTAATCACGTTTTTGCAAAGCAGTGTCGACCTCACTTTTATAGGAGGTCGACCTCAGGATCATTCCAGAAGCCATTATAATCACTCGTTTTCAAAGCAGTGTCGACCTCAGTCTCTCAGCAGGTCGACCTCACTAAAGGGTAAACTCAAAAGTCTTCTGACAGATCTGTCTTTAGAAAAATCGTACAAAGGGCAACGATGTCCGACGTAAACCTCTAAAAACACAGATTTTGAGGTATGAAGAAGATTCCTAGGACACTTAAAACATCCATGTCATCATAAGTGTCCATGGCAATTTCTTACTCCAAATATTTGCCAGTACAACTCCTTTGAATGTTCTCTCTCACTAACAGCCAGTCAACTGGGATTCTGTCTGAAAGGAGAAAAATCTCTGGACAAAGGACGTCCTTTCTGCTAACAGAAGTTAAGGTTCAGCATGTTTCCTTTGTCAAACCCTTTTATTTATTTCTGCTATTCAGAACTGCAAGAGAATGGAGGGAAAAACTTATGCTTCTTGAGGCCTATATATTGGACGCCCATCCCTTGCTTCAAAAGTTGCTAGAGTTCTAAGTTGGCCTACAGGAAGAGCAAAACATGGGAAAAAGAGATAAGAGAAGAAAAAGGAGCGCCTGTTCAGACTTCCATCGGAGAGAAGGGTGAAGGAAAGGAGAAGGATCCACAACCATCCAGCCAGCCCTTATTCCCTTGCTTTATTGGTTGAGCAAAGTCGTCCGTAGTGCTTCTTCACTCGGGACTGCTGTAGTTGCAGCTTCTTGTTTTGGTTTCTTGTATTGTCTTCATTTTTCAACAACAAATCACCTTGTGTGTGGAGTGTTGTCACCGTGTAAACTGCTGAGCAGCGTGTGTGTGTTTGTCTTCTTGCTTTGTCTTGTTTCTTCCTTGTGGGATTTCTTTTGCATGTGCTTTGAGGACTTGTCCTCGTGTGTGTGTGTGTGTGTGTGTGTGTGTGTGTGTGTGTGTGTGTGTGTGTGTGTGTGTGTGTGTGTGTGTGTGTGTGTGTGTGTGTGTGTGTGTGTGTGTGTGTGTGTTGGGGATAGTCCCCGTGTTCAGCTGGTTTCCAGCATGTGTGTGTGTGTGTGTGTTTCTTTTGGCCAAAGAGTGGAAGCCTCATCGTGTTGGTGAGGGGTGGATGTAGGTGTGCCATTGTGCAGCCGAACCACCTTAAAAGCACTTTGTTGTGGTTTGCTCTCCATTCCTTCTATCCCCTCTTCACAGGTGGCTTATGTTATCTTAGAGCATCTCCTATAGTTTGAGTTTCGATAATCTACCGTTTGTCTTTACATATGTTAACTTCAGTGCTATCTTTTAATAGCTCGTTTGTATAAGTTGAAAATTTGATATAGGATCTATTCACCCCCCTCTAGATCCTCTCATACCGTCCAACACAGGTCATACTTGACAATTACGATGGTCGTTAGCTTCGGACCATTAGTCATCGCAAGCAACGCCAGGGAGGGCTACCTGGCCATTCCAACGCAATTTGGGAGCTTCCCTCCCGTGGTGGGCTTCCCCAACTTCTTGGGGGTGGCCTTCGTCCATCTGCTAGAAACCGAGTGACCCATGCCCGTCGAAGTCTGCATCCCCACCAGGGGGACTTCTACCACCAAACCTGCTGCTGCTGGGTCACCGGCAACTACTGCTGACCGCGTGGCGGTCAGGACCGTGGGTTGTCTTGTCCACCATGTCCGTTTCGATACGGGCTCCACTCGCAAGAAGACGGCATCTCACTGAAGAAGGAGCCAAAAGAATGTTGCTACTACTGTCAGGGGCGGGTCTCCAATACCAGCAAATCTGGTCTGATCGTAGGTATCAGAGTTTACCTAAATGGCAACACTGTCGAAGCGATCCCTGAGCGGATTGTGCCAAATGTCCCTGTGCGCAACTCTTTCCAAGCACTAGGGAGAATATAGAAGAAGAATGGTGGAGCGGCCCATCGGCCGAAGAATGAGCTGGCCCCAAGGCCATTCAAAACCAAACAGGTCTGGGTACCCAAATCAACTCGGGTCCCAACACCAACTCAGCCAGGACCTGTCAAGGTTGACAGGCCTAGGAAGGAAGGGAAGGAAAGAGAGAAGAATGAGATGCTGGGAGGGGCGTCTCATAAATCAACTATTCAGGCCTGCACCCGACAAGCGGATGATCATTTGCATCTCAAGAACTATGGCAAGATTGCGAGGATTAGTCAGCCTACGGGCCCCCAGTATAGGCAAGGGTACCGCCACCCGCGGTTTACCCTGATTATGAACAAGAAGACATCACCCAGGCCGTGCACGAATATCTCCGTGGCCTCGGGAACACCTCCCTAGGGAGGCAGCGACTACTACAAGCCATCATCGCTGCTGAAGTGGGTCGAGGGTATCCAACCGACCCGGATGGAATACAAGATGCAAAATCGGGGTGCTATGGACCTCCCCGCCATGAGAAGCCTACACCGAGAGTATTGGTGTTTGAAAGATTGTCCTTCTCCAGTCAGCCGACCAGGCGGGTGAAGAGGAGAAATTGAAACATGTAAGTCTATACTTGTCATATGGCCGGGACGGCCAGTCGTTATGGGGCTTTGCCTATGGAGCCCGAAAAAGTTGCTGATAACGCGGAAGCGTATGTCGTTACTACACGAACGCTAACAATCTTAAAACCAAACTCACACAAAATGATCAAAAGAGAATGTAGTAGTATGGCAAGCACATGTCGAATCCACAGAGAAGGAGAGATTTTTAGACTTAAAAACTTTGGAGTCCTTTAGAAAACACTTGTGATTTTACTTTGCTTAAAGAAAATAGTGAAATGAAGACCAAATCAAACACTTAATTAAAAACACCTATGATTATGCGCCTATGCTATAGAAATTAATTGCATGAAGTGAAAAAAAGAGATAGAAGAAGGGGGTAGAGAGGGAAGAAGATTAAGAACTAGATCAAAAGAACAAATCTCTTCATTAACTTAAAAGAAAGAGTATATGAAGTGCAAGACAAGCTTACAACAAAGAGGTGACAAGATTATAATGAAGTAAAATAACACAAAAGTAATAACAACAAGAGGAGCCTGAGATGTGAAGATGGTAGCAGAAATGGTGATGACGGTGCCGTCCTCTCTTGGCCTTGGATCACGAACCACCTTGCGGAAGATATCGTCTACACCGGGAGGAAGTCACCTTCGTCGTTGAAGCCGCCTTTGGAGGGTGAATAACTTTGAAACCAAGATGAATTAGGGGCTGCCCAATAAGAAGAAGTTGAAGAGGAGGAAGAGAGGAAGAACTTTTATGAAGAACTCAGAGAGAAAAGAAGAGAAGAAAGGCTTTAAAACGAAGGAATAACATATTCTAGCACTTCGGATGAACAATAAACTCACAGGATAGCAATGTAAAAAATGGAGAATAACTTAACAACCTGAAAGAATTAGAAGATGAGACAGAAGAAAAAGTTGTATAACATTTAAAAACAAAGAACTTTTATGAAGACAGTAGGAGGAAAAAATGAAAGGAAGAGGGAGAAATAATGGGAATAACAGAGAGGAACATTGATTCATAGATGAACAGGATAGCACAGTGAAAAATAAAAAATAACTTGAAAACTAGAGAGAATTAGAAGATGACGAAGAAGAAGAAATTGTAGAGCATTTAAAAATGAAGAACTTGCATGAAGAACATATGAGGAGAATAGGAGCATAAGGGGGAGAAACCGGCGTCCTAAGGTTAAGGTGGGAGAGGGAGAGAGCGAAAGAGAGAGAAAGAATGCCCAAAAAATGAAGCCTCCCTTCTCCTCCTTGTCATGGGCTATTTATAGGGAGAGTTAGGCCGATGGAAGGTGGAGATTGTATCAAAAAGAGATGGATGGCTGAGATTTAAATAGAAGATGATGTATGGGGAAAAGGAAAAGGAGGTGGGCACCCCCTTTCTTGGACTTTGGACATCCTCTTTCCCAAGGCTCATCATGTCTCTCCTTTATTTCAAACTTCGAATTCAATTTTCCCTCCAACCAAAATATGTGTTTCTTTTCCTCAATTTCAAACATTTGAAATTTCTTTTCCCTCCAACCAAAATATGTGCCTTTGACTTGGTCAAAGTGGTGATGATAGTTTTGTCCCCAACTTCTTTTGCAATTACCTTCGGTGTCCTGCATACATATAATTACGATTTAGTCCATAAAAATTACCATAATGTGCACATGAATCATAATTGCTCATAATTATGTAATGGAAAAATAATGTTCATGACTCTCATCTCCATTTTATTAAATAAAATCACCAAATTAATTAATTTGCATGAAAGGTTCAATCTACATGCGAAGTCGAGATTAACGATAGATCATGCATAATTGTCTAATTATATGCACATAAAATAGTGTACATGCGATGAATTATCATAGAAAATGGATGCTTATCACACTCCCTAACTTACTTATTGCTAGTCCCTTAGCAATGCAAATAAATTAAAATTTAGGACTAACAAGAGTTTGTAAAATTCATGCTATTATATCCAGCTCTCCCTTCATAGAATCAACCAAAGATTAGGAATCCGGAATCAATAATGCACACTAACCTTAGTTTGAAAATTCAGGTACATGATCAAGAATTCAAAGCAAAGTTCAATAGCACTTGTGCATGCGTAATACTGAATCCACAGCTTAGATAATTGCATCCTTCATTTGCTATTCCAAACAAATCTCATTCAACCCTGCACCTCCTAACCAGAACATTAATCATACTAGCTTTTTTGTCTGCCTTATTTCTTTGTCCCTTTGGGATCTTTTATTTCACACATGATGCTGCACTATCCCTTCACTGTTTTACGCGAACCTCAGCACGTCTTAAGTGAAGTATGCCCGGTTACTAAGATCAGGGTTCCCTTTTCCGTTTGACGTGAATCTCAACACGTCTTAGGTGAAGTAGGCCCGGTTACTAAGAATTGGGGCAATTTTCATGGTGTTCTTCTCTTTTTATTTCTTATTTTTCATAGTGCCATTGCACTTGATAGATAATTTGGCAGAAAGTTTTGTAAAAGGATATCCTTTCTTAAGAAGTGCAGAATATCAGACAATAGATCTAAGATAGTAGAGGGCTTATCTTGCTTGTTTCATTAGTGTGTAACGTGAATTTTTTTTTTCTAAAGTACACATGAACTTTAAAGAGATTCTTATATCAGTTTTTCATGGCTAGATTGACTAAATTTTCCATCATCCTTCTCCTTAGTTTTCTCCATTCCAGAATTACTTTTAATTTAAGCATGAATCATGAGACTCAAAATGAGGTTTACATCTTTTTACTTTCATGCAATGATGACATGCAAGAAAGAACTCCTATCGGGTTGTGCTATATGCATCATGAAAAATTTTCTCTCCCCCCCAACTTGAATGACATTGTCCTCAATAACATATAGAATTAAAAGTAATAGAACAATATATCAATAAATACTTCTGAGTAGGAAAAAGATAACCGGATATGCGGGATGAAACCTCCATCAATGTCATGGATGGCGACGACTTCTTCGAATTCCTACATACACAAGTGAAAATGACTCACTAAATTATTGAAGGGGAAATAGTTGGGTTACCTCCCAACTAGCGCTAAGTTTAACGTCTTCAGCCAGATGCAAATAAGTTAGCATGACTTACTTTGGATCACTCAGTGTAATTTAGTCTTTCAACATGAGTTGAGCATTTTCTAAATAGGGCTTGAGACGTTGACCATTTACAGTAAAACTGTGACCATTTTACGGATTTAGAATTTTGACGGCACCATAGTCAAAGGCTTTAATTACAATGAATGGACCGTCCCACCTGGACTTCAATTTCTCAAGAAACAAACGTAGCCTCGAATTAAAAAGCCAGACTTTTTGATCAAGTTGAAAAGATTTTATCAAAATATGCTTGTCATAAAAGGTTTTGGTCTTGGCTTTGTAAATCTTGGAATTTTCATATGCTTCATTGCGTAGCTCCTCCATCTCATTTAGTTGAAGAGCTCTATGGGAACCGGCTTGGGCGATGTCCAGATTCACTTATTTTATGGCCTAGTACGCCCTATGTTCTAGCTCAACTGGTAGGTGACATGCTTTTCCAAAAACCAGTCTATAGGGAGACATACCAATGGGGGTTTTGCATGCAGTCCGATAGGCCCATAAAGCATCATCTAGTCTTTCTGACCAATCTTTTCTATCTGGCTGGACAGACTTTTGCAAAATGTTCTTGATCTCCCTATTAGAGATCTCCACCTGGCCACTAGTCTTGGGATGGTAGGGGGTGGCAGTTTTGTGAGTGATCCCATATTTCTTGAGCAAAGCTCGAAATTGGGAGTGAGTGAACTGCGATCTCCCGTCACTGATGATAGCCTTGGGACTCCCAAATCTAGAGAAGATGTTCTTACGAACAAATTTCACCACAACTTTGTGATCATTAGTCAGGGTGGCTATTGCTTCTATCCATTTAGACACGTAATCTACCGCCATAAGAATGTATTCGTTTTCAAATGATGGCAGAAATGGTCCCATGAAATCAATCCCCCAAACATCAAAAATTTCAACAATCAAAATGGGACTGAGTGGCATCATGTCTCTTCTAGAGTTGTTCCCAATAGCTTGACACCTTAGATAGGTCTGGCTAAATTCATAGGCATCCTTAAAAAGAGTGGGCCATAAGAACCCACTTTGCAAGACCTTAGCAGCAGTTTTCTTTCCTGAGAAATGTCCCCCACAAGCTAGATTGTGACAGAAATTCAGCACAGATTGATGTTGCTCTTTGGGGACACACCTTCGAATTATGTGATCAGGACCCATGTAAAATAACTCCGAGTCCTCCCAAAATAATGCTTAACTTTGGCAAAGAAATGATCCTTCTCTTGTTTAGACCATCCCCCTAGCATTTGTCCTACCGCCAGATAGTTGACTATGTGAGCATACCAAGGGGTTGAGACATGAGAAATGGCTAAGAGATGTTCATCAGGGAAGGAATCATACATTGGGGAGCTCTCAGGTATAACAATTCTTGAAAGATGATCGGCAATTTTCCAACCCCTTTTTATCTTTAATCTCCAAGTCAAATTCTTGAAGCAATAAGATCCAACGGATGAGTCAGGGTTTGGCATCTTTCTTGGAAAGAAGATATTTCAATGCCGAGTGATCAGAGTAGACAATGACTTTAGCCCCCAAAAGATATGATTGGAATTTTTCGAGAGTGAAGACAACAGCTAGTAATTCTTTCTCCGTAGTAGTATAATGCATTTGGGCATCTGCAAGGGTACGACTTGCATAGTAGATTACTACGGGTTTCTTATCAATTTTTTGCCCTAAAATAGCTCCTATGACATAGTCAGAGACATCACACACGATTTCAAATGGGAGCAACCAATTCGGAGACTGCAAGATTGGGGCTTGAGTGAGAGCCGTTTTAAGAGACTGAAAAGCCTCTAGACAAGAATCATCTAGGTGGAATGAAGTGTCTTTGGCTAGAAGCTTAGTCAGCGGTCAAGCAATGACGGAGAAGTTCTTGATGAATCTTCTATAAAAACCAGCATGGCTAAGGAAAGAACGAATTTGCTTGACAGAAGTTGGAGGAGCAAGATTAAAGATCAGATCCACCTTAGCTTTGTCAACCTCTATCCCCCTCTCTGAGACAATATGGCCTAGCACAATTCCTTCTCTCACCATAAAGTGACTCTTTTCCCAGCTAAGCACCAGATTAGATTCAATGCATCGTGCCAGCACCTTCTTAAATTCTCCAAACAGCAATCAAATGAGTCACCAAAGACTGAAAAATCATCCATGAAGATTTCTAAAAAATCACCCACCATTTCAGAAAAGATTACAATCATGCACCGCTGAAAGGTGGCAGGGGCATTGCAAAGCCCAAACGGCATTCTTCTAAATGCAAACGTGCCATAAGGACACGTGAATGTAGTCTTTTCTAGATCTTCCGGGTAAATAGCAACCTGATTGTACCCGGAGTATCCATCCAAAAAGTAAAAATATCTTTGCCCGACCAATTTCTCCAAAATCTGATCCACAAATGGGAGAGGGAAATGATCTTTCTTTGTCATTGAGTTCAGTTTTCTATAATCAATACAGACTCTCCAACCCGTTTGTAATCTCATTGGCACCTCTTCACCCTTCTCATTTTGAATCACGGTCAGCCCAGATTTCTTAGGAACAACTTGTGTAGGGCTGACCCACTTGCTATCAGAGATGGGATATATGATCCCAGCATCCAACCACTTTACAACTTCCTTCTTAACCACCTCTTTCATGTTAGGATTCAGCCGGCGCTGCATCTCCCTGCTCGGCTTGGTATTATCCTCTAAATAGATATGATGCATACAAACATCCGGACTGATCCCCTTGAGATCTGTCACAGACCATCCTATCGCCGCTCTATGCTCCTTAAGGACATCTAAGAGCTGATATTCCTGTGCAGAAGTGAGATTAGAAGCAATAATCACAGGCAGAGTGTGGTCAGGACACAGATATGTATATTTAAGGGAGTCCGGGAGAGGCTTGAGTTCCACAGTGGGAGGATGTTCCAAAGATGGAAGGGTTGGTTCGGATTGAAGTGCAGGAAGTGGCTCTACCCTAGACTAGGGTGTTGAAGAGAGAGGAGAATCCTGAAGCATGCTACCCTCCTCTAGGTTGCCCTCAATGTCATTCAAACTTTCATCAATCACATCCTCAAAGATATCAATGACATTACATTCCTCTTCTTGATCGGGATATTGAGATGCCTTAAACACGTTTAGAGAAACTTTCTCACCTCCAAAAGAAATATCCATCATTCCTGTAGCACAGTTGATGTTGGCCTTAGCAATTGCTAGAAAAGGACGTCCCAAAATAATAGGTGTATGTTTGAGTTCTTAGGACGAGGCCATATCCAAAATCAAGAAATCCACGGGAAAATAGCATTCGTGTACCTTAACAATGACATCCTCCAACAAACCCCTTGGAGTTTTAACTAATCGATCCGCCAATTGAAGGATTATTGATGTAGGCTTCAACTCTCCCAGATCAAACTGCTCATAAATAAAGGTGGATAACAGATTCACATTGGCTCCTAAATCCAGTAATGCTCTGTCGAAAGTAACTCCACCTATGTCACATGAGATTAATGGAGCTCCAGGATCCTTCAATTTCTTAGGCAAATGATTCATATCAACAGCGCTCACATCCTCAGACAAGAAGATCTTCTGAGTTAATGCCTTAGATTCCCTCTTCGGTGTACATAGCTCCTTCAAAAATTTTGCACAGGCTGGAACATGCTTGATTGCAACGAGGAGAGGGATGTTGATGTGTACTTGTTTGAAGAGCTCCATCATCTCCTCATTATGGGCTGGTTGTTTCTTTTTGGGCTTTAAGGCATTAAGAAATGGTGCTGTAGGTTGGTAAGGGTTAGGCTCTTCCTCTATTCTCCTCTTTCCCTTGACATCCTCTTCCTGCCTGGGCTCCTCCTTACTATCAGAAGATATGTCAAGGGCCTAGACTGATGGACTAGGAGTGGACCGCTGGGGATCTTTGAGGATTTTACCACTTCTTAAGGTTGAAATTGCTTTTGCATTGTCGTTGTGGGCCTTTTTGTGGTATTTGGCCTGATGGGTGTTAGAGGAGAGGGGGAATTGGTTGGTTGATGGGGAAGTTTGGTTGTGGGAAGCTCGGATGATTATTTCATGGGTTGACAATGGACTGACTTGGCAATTGACCCACTTCCCTTCTCATGATGGCTTCAGCCAATTGGCTCAATTGGATATCCAACATAGAGATAGTTTGCTGGTGGGCTTGGAGGGTTTGTTGGAAAGATTGACTTTGGGATTGATTTTACGCCAAAATTAGTTGTTGTAACTAATGGAATCTATCATCAGTTTGGGAGTCTTGGTGGTGTTGTAAAGGAGGTTGATAGATTTGTTGAGAATTGGAAGACTGCCCATAATTGGGCTGAGGAAGTTGGCATGGAGCCTGACCCTAGTTGAATCGGGGAAGTGGTTGTTGGGCTTACAGTCCTCGACCATAAGCATTTCCTTGAAATGGTGGCTGAGCTTGGAATTGGTGTTGGATGGGTGGTTTGCAAACTTGAGACGTAGAGGGGATGGTGGGCTGATTTGGAGCTTGTTGATTTCTCCAATTAAAATTTGGGTGATTCCTCCAGCCCGAATTATAGGTGTTAGAAAATGGGTCATAGTTGGGCTTAGAGAACCCCTAGACTGCTTGAACTTGCTCCTGTATAAAAGGTGGTAACTGGGCTACTGTTGGGCAATCGGACACGTAATGGTCCGAACTAGCACATAAAGCACACACCTCATGGTGTGTTGGGTCTGGGTATGGGTTGGACGTAGATGAGATAGTGGTTTCTTGTTTGTTTTGGGTCAAGAGCTGGTCTAATTTGTGGACTAGCATATCAACCTGTTCTAGCTTTTGGGCCATGATGTCCATCTTGTCCAATTTTTGATGGATGAAATTCACATCCACTCTAACTTCAGGTTCCACATGATACATCGCGGCCCATTTAGAGGGCCCAATGGTTATCTCATATGAGGATAAGGAAGCATGGTTGATTGAATTCTCGCTCAACATTTCAAATAAGTCATAGGCATCATCCTCACTCTTACTCATAAAGGCCCCTCCACATGATGCATCCATAATCTGCCTAACTTGATCATCTAGGCCCTCATAGAAAGCTTGCACTATTTGCCATTTAGAAATCCCATGATGTGGACATTTTCTGAGGAGTTCTTTTAATCTCTCCCATGATTCATGTATTTGTTCATTTGGGAGTTGTGCGAATCCTGTGATTACACGTCTCATGGTGTTGGTTCTACCGATGGGGTAGAATTTTTTAAGGAACTCATGCTGCATATCTGCCTATGTGCCAATAGGTTTCCCTAAGGTCCCCCTAGCCAGTATTTGGCTTTGTCCTTAAGTGAGAAAGGGAATAAGGTCAGGCGGAGGGCATCATCTGTGAAATTTTAAATTTTTACAGTGGAACAAATTTCCAAAAATTCATCCAGATGTTTATAGGGATCTTCATTGGTCTTCCCATAAAAGGATGGGAGCATCTGAATGGTGCTAGATTTGATCTCATAATACAAAGCAGGGACATTAGGCAGTTGGATACAAGTGGATGGCTGATAATTCGAAGGAATAAAATATTCCTTCATCTGTTTGGGCACCCCTAGTTGGTATTGTTCAGCCATAGGTTGGATTTGATTTTGGGCCTGATTAAAAGTGAATCGCTCAATCTCGCTAATGGGCTCAACTAAGTCACGGTGTTGAGATCTTCTCCCTTGCATAAACTAAGGTTAAAGATGAGAGATGGGATAATTTTTTATGATGATTTTTGTTTTGTTTTATTTTTTTGTTTTTTATTTTTGACTCAAACTAGGACGAAGAGAGAGAAGATGAGATTTTTTATTTTTATTTTTTATTTTTTTGCAAACACAAACAAGTTATCACACAAATTACTTAATGCCCTAGATGTGACCAAGACCTACAAATTGGGTTTCACAAAATGGCTAAAGTGTAACTTAAGTTCACCCTCAATATTTCCACCGGCCAGGTAAGGGGTGGGGTAGTGGGAGTTTCCCCCTACTTTCGTAGGGACCTAATTATGCCAAACCACTAGCCCGCTTAAGGCATTTGCCGTCCGACCGTCTTATCTTAGGCACCGATTTTTATAAGAGGGTAAGCCCAAATAACGCAAGAACCATAGTGTGAACCTAGGGCTAATGTCTACTGGATTTTATTTATGGTCTAGGTGATGCAAAGATGCATGGGAATTGTGGTTTGTGGGCTAAGGAAAGGTGATAAAATCCCCACCTTATCTTGCTTATGGGTGTTGCCCTTAGAATATTTTAGAAATGATACGCAACAAACCAAGTTCAAACAAGGGGTTCTATGCAAGCATGGAAATGCATGAGCATACTTTTGAAAAAAAATTAGAGTACTCACCTTGTCTCCCGCAATCTCCAATAATGTAATTAACAATAATTAAACAACATGGAAAAATAAATTCTATCCTAAATGATGCATGACCTAAAACATGGAAGTGTGGGTTCTACTCTTACAATGAACATTTTTATTGAAGTTCAAGTGATGATTTTTTTGTTCTTATTTAGTGAACCTATCTAACCACAAGATATGAAATGCAGAGAAATGAAATTAAAATGAAGGAGGAAAAGTTTGGATACTTACTTGAAAAGCGTTCCCTCGTTCATTTTTTTTTGAAATGAATGACTAAATCACAAAGATGAAAGAAAGAAAGGTAAACTTACCTCTGATTTTCTTTTGAGTTTTCAAGTTACTTTTTCTCCTTTTTTTTTCTGCAAAAAAGAAAAGAGAACTTTATTAGTACACTATAAACACAAGGAAAATAAGGTTCTTAAGTCAAAAATCATCATTCTTCCCTCGCAACGGCGCCAAAAATTGATAACGTGGAAGCGTATGTCGTTAGTACACGCGCGCTAACAATCTTAAAACCGAACTCGCACAAAATGATCAAAAGAGAACGTAGTACTATGGCAAGCACATGTCGAATCCACAGAGAAGAAGAGATTTTTAGACTTAAAAACTTTGGAGTCCTTTAGAAAACACTTGTGATTTTACTTTGCTTAAAGAAAATAGTGAAATGAAGAACAAACCAAACACTTAATTAAAAACACCTATGATTATGCGCCTATGCTATAGAAATTAATTGTATGAAGTGAAAAGAAGAGATAGAAGAAGGGGGTAGATAGGGAAGAAGATCAAGAACTAGATCAAAAGAACAACTCTCTTCATTAACTTAAAAGAAAGAGTATATGAAGTGCAAGATAAGCTTACAACAAAGAGGTGACAAGATTATAATGAAGTAAAATAACACAAAAGTAATAACAACAAGAGGAGCCTGAGATGTGAAGATGATAGCAACAATGGTGATGACGGTGCCGTCCTCTCTTGACCTTGGATCACGAACCACCTTGCGGAAGATATCGTCTACGCCGGGAGGAAGTCACCTTCGTCGTTAAAGCCGCCTTTGAAAGATGAATAACTTTGAAACCAAGATGAATTATGGGCTGCCCAAGAAGAAGATGTTGAAGAGGAGGAAGAGAGGAAGAACTTTTATGAAAAACTCAGAGAGAAAAAAGAGAAGAAAGCTTCAAAACGGAGGAATAACAGATTCTAGCACTTCAGATGAACAGTAAACTCACAGGATAGCAATGTGAAAAATGGGGAATAACTTAAAAACCTGAAAGAATTAGAAGCTAAGGCAGAATACGAAGTTGTAGAAAATTAAAAAAAAAAGAACTTTTTGAAGACAGTGGGAGGAGAAAATGGAAGGAAGAGGGATAAATAATGGGAATAACAGAGAGGAACACTGATTCGTAGATGAACAGGACAACACAATGAAAAATAAGAAATAACTTGAACACTAGAGAGAATTAGGAGATGACAAAGACGCATGAATTGTAGAGCATTTAAAAATGAAGAACTTTCATGAAGAACACATGAGGAGAATAGGAGCAGAAGGGGGAGAAACCGGAGTCCTAAGGTTAAGTTGGGAGAGGGAGAGAGCGAAAGAGAGAGAAAGAATGCCCAAAAAATGAAGCCTCCCTTCTCCTTGTCATAGGCTATTTATAGGGAAAGTTGGGCTGATGGAGGGTGGAGATTGTATCAAAAGGAGATGGATGACTGAGATTTAAATAGAAGATGATGTATGGGGAAAATAAAAAGGAGGTGGGCACCCCCTTTCTTGGACTTTGGGCATCCCCTTTCCCAAGGCTCATCATGTCTCTCCTTTATTTTAAACTTTGAATTCAATTTTCCCTCCAAGCAAAATATGTGTTTCTTTTCCTCAATTTCAAACTTTTGAAATTTCTTTTCCCTCCAACCAAAATATGTGATTTTGACTTGATCAAAGTGGTGATGACAGTTTTGCCCCCAGCTTCTTTTGCAATTACCTTCGGTGTCTTGCACACATATAATTACGATTTAGTCCATAAAAATTATCATAATGTGTACATGAATCATAATTGCTCATAATTATATAATGGAGAATTAATGTTCATGACTCTCAACTCCATTTTATTAAATAAAATCACCAAATTAATTAATTTACATGAAAGGTCCAATCTACATGCGAAGTTGAGATTAACGATAGATCATGCATAATTGTCTAATTATATGTACATAAAATAGTATACATGCGATAAATTATCATGGAAAATGGACGCTTATCCGTCGCTAAGATTGTCGAGAGGCCGGGCCCTCTCACAAGAAGAAGGAAAGCTGCAAACGAGGCGTTACTGACCCTCGTCGGAACAACAAATCCAGAAGAGACAGTGACAGCCCTGACTGTCAATGTAATTACACTTGAAGATTACAGCGCGGTGCCATCCACCTCATCTGAAGAAACACCAACCGAGGACAGGGGAAGCCTCCCCAGCCCTACCATCAATGATCCGACCCTGCTGATGTTGCTACAAAGATATCAGCAGGAAATTGAAGCATGAAAGAAGCAATTGAGCAAGAAGGATACTCACACCTCCGCACCCGGACAAGTCGAAATCCCCCCTGGGACATCAGGGGGCAGTAGCTAGGCATTTGAGGTCTTGCCGCAAGCCATTGCTGCACAGCCGACGCCCAATTATGCTGGGGGCATCCCTCCCCCACAACGACAACTTGCGGCTATGCCGCAGCCCTCAGTCTTGCAATTCCAAGGGGCCCCTGCTACGCCCCATGCGGCCGTGTTAACAACGCCGCATATGCAATTAGCTCACTTTTACACAAGTCCATTTGATCCGATGCGCAGATGATAAAAATGAAGCTGGTGGAAAGGAGCGATGGCGACTCCTCCTTATTTGATGTGTAACGCCCGAGAATTTTTCTAAGTATTTTTTGGATCTTAAAATATAATTATTGAGCATTTAATGGGCTATAAATGAATTTTGTTTAAATAAATCTAATTATTTAGGCCCTATATAAATCCAACAGGATTAGACCCAAGTAATAAACCCAATAGGCCCAAAAAGATTGTTTTGGACCTTAGCCCATATTCTAGAAGTTAGGAATGGGTGTAAACACGGAATTAAAGGAGATAATTACTCCTTGGTATATAAGTAAAGGGATAATAGTGAAGATAATATCAAAAGAGTTTGAACTAGTTGAAAATTCGACGCTCACGAAGTCAAGCGGTCTATCACGAGACCGCCAGGCTCTGGTAAACGGTCTAGAGCTAGACCGCTAAGGCACTGCAGTTTCGTGAGAGGAAGAAAACGTGAAAAGGATGGATTTTTAGCATCCAAATCACCTAGGATCGACTCTATCTACTAATTAGATAACTGTAGAAGGAAAATAGATCGAATTAAAAGCTTAAATGAGACTCTAAGTTCGTTCTAATCCTCAAAACCCTAGCTAACCCTATAAGTAGACCCAGAACCAACCTGCGCGACCCTTACTTTTGGCTCGCGTGGAGCTAAGGTAAGGAGAAAGAATTAAAGGTAAGTTTCTTCTAGGAATTTGTTTATTATACTTAGGACTAACTCTCCTCAAAATTTTGTTCTAGGAGATCGAGCCTACGGTGAGATAGAATCCTATAAAGTTGCTGATCTTACATCAAAAACTCAGGAAATAGTGCGGCCGACCCAAGAAGATCAGGGAAATAGAAGCCCTAAACGAGGTAATTAGATAGAAGTTCTTTATAACAATTTGTTCCCGTTAGTACCCTCTTCTTACCCTAAAAATTTAACGTCTTTAGGTCAAGAGAATCAGGAGATACAAGGGCGTGAAGTTGCTGATTTAGTTAAGGGCGAGCAGAGAACTAGGGTTGACTTTCAGCCCTGAATTTAAAATTTAAAGCCCAAGACAGAGGTAGGTTGTCTCATGAATGGCTCAAATTTGAAGTCAGGAATAAAAGCCCTTTGATTTCGTGCATTTTCATGCATTGTACTGTGAGAATTTCATGTTTTAGTCAGACTATGCATCTAAGTTTAATCCTCATGCATGAACTAGCCCTAATAAAGTAAAAAAAAAAATTCTTGTTAAATATATGATCCTATGCATACTGTTGGCCTATAATTGTTCTATCATGATTATGGAAGTTTATATATGTTAATTTCCATGCATGATGTATCTTAGTTTAGCATTTGGTTTTACTATTATTTGAACTCGAATTTTTACAGGAGTAAACGGTCGTCCTGTAGACCGCCAGGAACTCTAGCGGTCGCTCGATAGACCGCTAGCCCAAGTTAAATGGTCCTGTATTAGACCGTTTGGGATTTCTAATTTTCTGTAATATTGTTAACTCAACATATTACAGAATTAGTCTTATTAAATGTATGATAAGCTTAGTTAACTAAGTTTTAATCCTGATTTGAGCATTGGTTTCATATACTTAGTTGTATTTACTGTTCATCATAGTATATTTCATGTTTTTATGATCATTGGTCTTATTTTTTAACTTATGTTAATTTTTGACCCAAAATCATATGCTCTGATAATAAATGTGTGTTTTTCTAAAGATAGATGATTCATGATTACTGTTTTATTACGATTTTCTCTCTTCTAAGAGTCATTTTCATAAGTACATGACGCATATCCCGATATGTTGTCATTAGTTACACTTTTTGCACATTAAGAACACAATCTTGGACTTCATGACCTCTCCTTTGGATATTCCTTCCAACGGATTAAGAAATCTTGTTTCATGGCCTCCATAAGACTCCGTGAGCCTGGGATTCCCACTAGGACGCCGAGCTGGTTGTACCATTAAAACCCAATGTCTAGAAAGCACTTTTACCGATGTTTTATATATTCTGGAACCTAGCGGCCTTCTGATTGACCGCCATAGTCTGCTAGCGCGGGGAGTACTTTCTTTATAAATAAGTGAAATGTCCACGGGAATCCACATGAATTCATGAAGTACTTGCTACTAAGTGAAGAGTACATTCTTGCTAGTTACATGACTTTCTAGTGCATAGCCTTCATGGTTATGAAAATTACAATCTTGTTACGTTCTTGAAAAGGCCAGATCTACATTCTTGTTATATACTTATTCAAATCATATTCTTGTATCTCAAGTTTGATCATATCTTGTTACTTTAGCTTTTTTCGCATGATTCATCGTATTTGCATGATTTACCTTATTCTTTAGAGCAAAAATGTTAATCATTTAAATTTGCCTTCATGTTGATACGAAGATATCTACTAGGCAATTGTGCTCATTACTCTACTTTCCAATCTTTTTTAGGAAATTCTAGTGGGACGGATTCTGATTACTCAAGTGATGGATCCGGGAGTGATTAAAGGACAAACGACTCGAGAGAAGCCTTAGTTACTAAATGTCTAGTCGAATCATGATGTAATTTTTATTTTCTTGAGTCTAGTGAAAAGATCTTATGTACTTTGGGAATTATTTTATGAAATAATAAAGTTGAAAGATTTTAGTGAATTATATTGTGCAATTACTCTTAAGTGATTATCTTGCGCTCTGATTATATTGACTGGCTCGAGGCGTACTAGCCGACTGTTCACATTCCCAATTGTTTCCGCTACATAATCTCGGGACGTGACAGTTAAAGTGGTATCAGAGCTCTAGGACTAGAAGTCCTAGGGAAAATGTCATGTCATAGGTTAAGTCCAAGGTTTATAGATCCACACCTATGAAACTAGGAAAGAAATTCCCAACCTATGAGAAGAATTGGGTAGAACCTAGGATGAGATAGTCATTAGAATTAATTCTAAGATCTACCCCGCTCATTCCATTAGAATTAACAAATTCATTGCTCTTCTCAGGTACCTAACTCTCATAATGGCTCATCGTGTAGACTGGAACGGTATGCAAGAGACTGTTGCGGGTCTTACTCAGGTGTTACAAACTATGACCCAGGATGGCGCAGGGGCAAGAGCTAGAGACTTACATCGTAACTTCCGGAGTTTAAATCCTTTGCGGTTTTCGGGTTCCTCTAACCCAGATGAAGCCGAGAATTGGATAGATGAGATGAACCGCATCTTTGAAGTTATGCAATGTGCTCATCAGGAGAAGTTCCGTTTGGCAACATTCTAATTAAATAAAGATGCGCAAACGTGGTGGAAATCGGTTCCTGCACCACCAGCTGATGCACCTCATACTTGGGAGGGTTTCCTTACCCTTTTCCGAGCAAGGTATTTCTTCGAGAATGTCAAGGAGCGGAAGGCTATGGAATTCGTTTCATTACGCCAAGGCATGATGTCAGTGGCAGAATACGAACTCCAGTTTTTTCGACTGGCACCTTATGCTCCTCACTTGGTTAGCACCGGCTTATTAAAAGCTAACTGATTTATGGATGGATTGAGGCCCGGATTTATTCAACAACTTGGGGCTCAGAACATCCGTACCTATACAGAGATGGTCCAACGAGCGCATCTATGTGAGATGACCTTGGAAAAGGTCGAGAAATTAAAAGTTAACGGAGAGGAGCCTAGCCGAAGGTCTGATCGGCATGAAAAGAAAAGAAAGTTTAGTATCACGGAATCCTACAAATCCCGTGATAGCAAGAAGAGATCCCGGAATGAGAGTGGTAGTGGCTACCACAAGAATAAGAAGGTCAAGGAAGAAGACAACCAAGTCGCCACGGCTTGCACATTTTGTGAGAAGTTTGATCATTCGACCGAAGAATGCTGGAAGCATCTCGACGCTTGTCTACGATGTGGCAGTCGGGAGCACCATATGTCGGATTGCCCCCTTATGAAGGAACAATCTTCCAGTGGTGGACGTAAGCGACAGGCTCGTCTCAATGCTATTATGGAAGAGGTTGAAGCGCCCAAGAATGATGGACTAATGGAAGGTACTATCCAAATCTATTCTCATCATGTGTACGTACTATTCGATACTAGTGCTTCTCATTCCTTTATATCTTCTACTTTTGTAAAAATCTTACCTATTTCATCAGTTCCTTTACCTTCGGACCTTCCTATTACTACACCTTTAGGTCCTAGAACAGAACTTACAAATTACTATCCTGATAGTGAGGTAATGGTAGAAGGTCACAATCTTCCTGCAAATCTCGTATGCCTTGACATGGAGGGCTACGATACAATTTTAGGTGTAGATTGGCTTGTAGACTACGACGCCTATATAAATTGTAGCAACCGGATTGTTTCTTTTCGGAAACCAGGTCTTCCAAGGTTTTCCTTCCTTGGTATCAAATATAGGAAGCATCCTGCCATTATTTCATCTCTTCACGCTTGCAAACTTATTTCGTAAGGATGTGAGGCTTTTCTTGCTTCCATAATTATTACTGACTCCAAGGAGATTGTCTTAGAAAATATTCCCATTGTGAATGAGTTTCCAGATGTATTTCTCTCAGATTTGCTCAGCTTATCACCCGAAAGGGAAGTAAACTTTTTCATTGAACTCATTCCCGGAGCAGCACCTGTTTCAATAGCTCCCTACAGGATGTCCCCTATAGAACTCAAGGAATTGAAGAAACAACGTCATGAGTTATTAGATAAGGGTTTCATTCGACCTAGCACATCCCCTGGAGTGCACTAGTTCTATTCGTCAAGAAGAAGGATGGATCCCTCAGGCTATGTAGCGACTTCCGGCGACTGAATCAACTCATAATTAATAATAAATATCCGTTGCCGCGTATAGATGAGCTCTTGATCAGATTTTAGGAGCGAAATATTTTTACAAAATAGACCTCACGTCAGGTTATCATCAGCTCAAGATCAAAGATGAGAACATACACAAAACTACTTTTCAAAGCAGATATGGCCACTATAAATTTATAGTAATGCCGTTTGGGTTAACCAATACCTCAGCAACATTTATGCAACTTATGAATAATGTCTTCAGGCCTCATCTGGACCAGTTTATAGTCGTCTTCATTGACGATATTCTTATTTACTTCAAAACAAAGGAGGATCATGGAGAGCACTTAAGAATAGCCTTACAAACGCTAAGAGAGCATAAACTCTATGCGAAGCTTAGTAAGTGCAAGTTCTGGCTAAACGAGGTCTCTTTCCTTGGCCATATTATTTCAAAGGAAGGTATCGCTGTCGATCCTTCAAAAATAGAAGCAGTTAAGAACTTGAGCCGATCGACGACCGTGTTCGAAGTCAAAAGTTTTCTGGGTCTGGCTGGGTATTACCAGAGATTTATCAATGATTTCTCAAAGATCACTGTTCCTTTGACTAGACTCACAAGAAAGGAAAATCCTTTTATATGGTCAAAGGACTGCGAAGAGAGTTTTCTTACTCTTAAAGAACACCTTACCACTGCACCAATATTAACATTACCCACTAAAGGTGGTGGATTTGAAGTCTATACGGATGCGTCTGGCATTGGGTTAGGGCGTGTCCTTATGCAAAATGGCAAGGTGATTTGCTATTCATCAAGGCAGTTAAAGCGTCACGAAAAAAATTACCATATACATGATCTGGAGCTAGCTGCAGTTATATTCGCATTGAAGATTTGGCGACATTACCTTTATGGGGAGAAATTCATTATATTTTCAGATCATAAAAGTCTGAAATACCTTTTCACCCAAAAGGAGTTGAATATGCGACAACACAGATGGTTGGAGTATCTCAAGGACTTCAACTTTACTATCCAATATCATCCATGAAAAGTAAATGATGTAGCTGATGCTCTTAGCAGGAAACCAATGGCAACACTAGCAAGCCTCAGGAAAGGTATAACTTGCCTTATTGAAGATTTTTCTCATTTAAATCTTGATATTGACAGAGAAGGAGAAGGTGGTATGATTGCCAATATAAATTCTCAACCTACATTGATCGAGGACCTAGTCCAATTGCAAGAAAATGACCCTACGTTGATGGAGATTAAGGGTAATATTGCTCAGAGGCCGGAATTTTCTATCTCAAATGATGGAAGAGTATTATTTAAGGGTCGGATTTGTGTGCCAAAATATGATGATACTAAGAAATTGATCATGGAAGAAGCTCACAAATCAAGGTATGCTATTCACCCTGGTGCTACCAAGATGTATCAAGATTTGAAAAAAAACTTTTGGTGGCCCAATATGAAAAGAGAAGTAGCAGATTTTATGTCCCAGTGTCTCACTTGTCAACAAGTCAAAGTAGAGCATTTAAAACCCGCTGGTAAATTGCACCCCTTGAATATTCCCGAGTGGAAATGGGAAAGTATAGGGATGGATTTCATCATAGGTTTATCCAAGACAAGAGACGGACATGATGGTATATGGGTAATCATAGACCGATTGACTAAATCTGCACATTTTCTACCAATCAAAAGTCGATGGTCTGTGGATGTACTAGCAGCACTATACATGAAGGAGATTATCAAACTACATGGTGTCCGTGTCATCATCATATCTGACCGAGATCCTCGGTTCACATCACAATTCTGGAAGGGTCTACAACATTTATTAGGGGCCCGACTTAACTTTAGCACTGCATTCCATCCACAAACTGATGGTCAAACTGAAAGAACAAATCAAGTGGTGGAAGATATGCTTAGGGCATGTGCTATTGACTTTGGAGGAAGTTGGCACGATCACTTGCCTCTAGTCGAATTTTCATACAATAATAGTTACCAAGCAAGTATACAAATGGCACCATTCGAGGCTCTATATGGAAGAAGCTGTCGTTCACCTATTTGCTGGAATGAAGTTGGAGAAAGGTAATTTCTTGGTTCCGACATCATTAGGGATACTACTGAGAAGATAAGACTTATTCGGGAGAGACTCCAAATGGCACAAGATAGGCAAAAATCATATGCTGACAATCGAAGGCACGACTTGGAGTTTCAAGTAGGAGACTATGTATTCCTTAAGATTTCTCCCGGTCGAGGTATTTGAAGGTTTGGTATTAAAGGCAAACTTACTCCAAGATTCATTGGCCCCTTTGAGATTCTCAAAAGGGTGGGTGAAGTGGCTTATCGAATAGCTTTACCCCCTCAACTATCTGAAGTCCATGATGTATTTCATATCTCAATGCTCAAGAAGTATGTACCTGATCCTTTCCATGTCATCACTTACGACAATCTGAAAATTAAAAAGGACTTGACATACGAGCAAAAGTCAGTCAAGATCATTGAACGAGAAGTACGTCAATTGTGGAATAAAACTATTCCTATGGTCAAGATCCAGTGGACAAAATCAGGAGAAACATGGGAAACCGAAGTAGCCATGCGAAGAAGATTTTCAAAATTATTTGAATGTAAGTACACTCCCAATCTGGGAGCATTTTATCGCAGTTTCGAGGTTTCATTATCTCATTTCATCAGCACTAATTTTAGGCCGTAGGGCCCCTTTTCCGACGATTAATCAAGGGTTTTCACCTCTCTGAGAGGATGTAATTAACGTCGTGACCTTTAAGGCACGAAAGATTTTTTTATCCCGACACAAAACTCACAATCGTCTGATCAGTCAGATGGCACGTACGAGCGGCTTATTCAGAGCCCGAATTAATCGTCACTTTGTGACTGGCACGCCCACGCACTAAATAAATAAATAAGCAAATAAATAAACCGAAGAAATAAACAAACAAACGAATAAAATAAAAGAGATCCTGAAAGTGCGTCCACAAGTCTGCCACGCCTGGTGGGACATAAACTTCCCTTCATCTCTTCGCCGGGATTAGGGGCCCTACGGCCTCCTCGTGAAATTCTAAACTGTTTTACTCGCAATTGCAGGTTGTTGTATAAATGTTATTTTGATGATGTCTCACTATAACTCATTGATCAATTTACTTTAGAACTCATGGTGTGCCTTTTGAATGACCAGGTGTGAAGCAGGTCGACCTCATGCCTCCCAGTGTCGACCTCACTAGCCCTATGCTAGTTATCAAGTGTATGAAGAAAGGTCAACTTCACAATGAGCAATGTCGACCTCAGGCTCTCAGGAGGTCGACCTCAGACCCTCACAGAAAGCGTTATAAACGCTCTTCCTCATGGCTGCCTCGACTTCGTCATCAAGCGTGTCGACCTCTTCAAGCTTCCAAGACAAAAGAGTCGACTCCGAGTGTCGACCCCTTTTTACGAACGTTTTGCTGTGCCACACCGTGTCAACCTCACCTTCAATAAGTGTCAACCTCACAATCGCAACCAGCACTCTGGAAAATGACCAGCGCAAGCAGTGTCGACCTCACTTCCATAGGAGGTCGACCTCAGGCTCTTACAGAAGCTGTTGTAATTACGTTTTTGCAAAGCAGTGTCGACCTCACTTTTATAGAAGGTCGACCTTATGATCATTCTAGAAGCCATTATAATCACTCATTTTCAAAGCAGTGTCGACCTCAGTCTCTCAGCAGGTCGACCTCACTAAAGGGTAAACTCAAAAGTCTTCTGACAGATCTGTCTTTTGGAAAATCGTACAGAGGGCAAAGATGTCCGACGTAAACCTCTAAAAACACAGATTTTAAGGTATGAAGAAGATTCCTAGGACACTCAAAACATCCATGTCGTCATAAGTGTCCATGGCAATTTCTTATTCCAAATATTTGCTAGTACAACTCCTTGGAAAGGTCTCCCTCACTGACAGTTCTATCCCATGCGCCAGTCAACTGGGATTCTATCTGAAAGGAGAAAAATCTCTGGTCAAAGGACGTCCTTTCTGCTAACAGAAATTAAGGTTCAGCAAGTTTCCTTGGTCAAACCCTTTTATTTATTTCAGCTATTCAGAACTGCAAGAGAAATGGAGGGAAAAAATTATGCTTCTTGAGGCCTATATATTGGACGCCCATCCCTTGCTTCAAAAGTTGCTAGAGTTCTAAGTTGGCCTACAGGAAGAGCAGAACGTGGGAAAAAGAGAAGAGAAGAGAAAGGAGCGCATGTTCAGACTTTCATCGGAGAGAAAAGTGAAGGAAAGGAGAAGGATCCACAACCATCCAGCCAGCCCTTATTCCCTTGCTTTATTGGTTGAGCACCGTCATTCGTAGTGCTTCTTCACTCGGGACTGCTGTAGTTGCAGCTTCTTGTTTTGGTTTCTTGTATTGTCTTCATTTTTCAACAACTAATCACCTTGTGTGTGGAGTGTTGTCACCGTGTAAACTGCTGAGCAGCATGTATGTGTTTGTCTTCTTGCTTTGTCTTGTTTCTTCCTTGTGGGATTTCTTTCCCGTGTGCTTTGAGGACTTGTCCTCGTGTGTGTGTGTGTGTATGTGTGTGTGTGTGTGTTGGGGATAGTCCCCGTGTTCAGCTGGTTTCCAGCATGTGTGTGTGTGTTTCTTTTGGCCAAAGAGTGGAGGCCTCATCGTGTTGGTGAGGGGTGGATGTAGGTGTGCCATTGTGCAGCCGAACCACCGTAAAAGCACTGCGTTGTGGTTTGCTCTCCATTCCTTCTATCCCCTCTTCACAGGTGGCTTATGTTATCTTAGAGCATCTCCTATTGTTTGAGTTCTGATAATCTGCCGTCTATCTTTGCATATGTTAACTTCAGTGCTATCTTTTAATAGCTCATTTGTAGAAGTTGAAAATTTTGTATAGGATCTATTCACCCCCCCTCTAGTTCCTCTCATACAGTCCAACACAGGTCATACTTCGACAATTACGATGACTGTTAGCTTCGGACCATTAGTTGTCGCAAGCAATGCCAGGGAGGGCTACCTGGCGATTCCAACGCAATTTGGGAGCTTCCCGCCCGTGGTGGGCTTCCCCAACTTCTTGGGGGTGGCCTTCGTCCATCTGCTGGAAACTGAGTGGCCCAAGCCCGTCGAAGTCTGCATCCCCGCCACGGAGACTTCTACCACCAAACCTGCTGCTGTCGGTTCACCGGCAACTACTGTTGACCGCGTGGCGGTCAAGACCATGGGCTGTCTTGTCCACCATGTCCGTTTCGATACGGGCTCCACTAGCAAGAAGACGGCATCTCACCGAAGAAGAAGCCAAAATAATGTTGCTACTACTGTCAGGGGCGGGTCTCCAATACCGGCAAATCTGGTCTGATTATAGGTATCAGAGTTTACCTGAATGGCCGCACTGCCAAAGCGATCCCTGAGCGGATCGTGCCAAATGTCCCTGTGCGCAACTCTTTCCAAGCACTAGGGAGAATATAGAAGAAGAATGGTGGAGCGGCCCATCGGCCGAAGAATGAGCTGGCCCCAAGGCCATTCAAAACCAAACAGGTCTGGGTACCTAAATCAACTCGGGTCCCAGCACCAACTCAGCCAGGACCTGTCAAGGTTGACAGGCCTAGGAAGGAAGAGAAGGAAAGAGTGAAGAACGAGATGCTGGGAGGAGCGTCTCGTAAATCAACTATTCAGGCCTGCACCCGACAGGCGGATGATCATTTGCATCTCAAGAACTATGGCAAGATTGCCATGATCAGTCAGCCTACGGGCCCCTAGTATAGGCAAGGGTACCGCCACCCGCGGTTTACCCTGATTATGAACAAGAAGACATCACCCAGTCCATGCACGGATATCTCCGTGGCCTCGAGAACACCTCCCTAGGGAGGCAACGACTGCTACAAGCCATCATCGCCGCTGAAGTGGGTCGAGGGTATCCAACCGACCCAGATGGAATACAAGATGCAGAATCAGGGTGCTATGGACCTCCTCGCCATGAGAAGCCTACACCGAGAGTCTTGGTGTTTGAAAGATTGTCCTTCCCCAGTCAGCCGACCAGGCGGGTGAAGAGGAGAAATAGAAACATGCAAGTCTATACTTGTCATATGGCCGGGACGGCCAGCCATTATGGGGCTTTGCCTATGGAGCCCGAAGAAGTCGCTAAGATTGCCAAGAGGCCAGGCCCTCTCACAAGCAGAAGGAAAGCTGCAAACAAGGCGTTACAGACCCTCGTCGAAACAACAAATCCAGAAGAGACAGTGACAGCCCTGACTGGCAATGTAATTACACTAGAAGATTACAACGGGGTGCCATCCACCTCATCTGAAGAAACACCTACCAAGGACAGGGGAAGCCTCCCCAGCCCTACCATCAATGATCCGACCCTACTGATGTAGCTACAAAGATATCAGTAGGAAATTGGAGCATTAAGGAAGCAATTGAGCGAGAGGGATACTCACACCTCCGCACCCGAACAAGTCAAATCCCCCCTGGGACATCAGGGGGCAGCAGCCAGGCATTTGAGGTCTTGTCGCAAGCCATTGCTGCACATCTGACGCCCAATTATGCTGGGGGCATCCCTCCCCCAGAACAACAACTTGCGGCTATGCCGCATCCCTCAGTCTTGCAATTCCAAGGGGCCCCTACTACGCCCCATGCGGCCGTGTTAACAACGCCGCATATGCAATTAGCTCACTTTTACCCAAGCCTGGTTGATCCGATGGTGATGAACAAGCTCATGGTTGAGCATATGATAAAAATGAAGTTGGCAGAAAAGAGCGATGGCGACTCCTCCTCATTTGATGTGTAACGCCCAAGAATTTTTATAAGTATTTTTGGATCTTAAAATATAATTATTAAGCATTTAATGGGATATAAATGAATTTTGTTTAATTAAATCTAATTATTTAGGCCCTATATAAATGCAAGAGGATTAGGCCCATGTAATAAACCCAATAGGCCTAAAAAGATTGTTTTGGACCTTAGCCCATATTCTAGAAGCTAGGAATAGGCGTAAACACGGAATTAAAGGAGATAATTACTCCTTGGTGTTGACATGTTTTTCTTTACCTTCCTCATTTCTTTACCGGCTTAAAAGATGTCTTCCTATCCCTTCTACTAAATCAATGTGAGAAATAAATGAAAATAGAAGGGATATAGAAGCAAATAAACAAGGGTGATCGCCACCAAGGTGCCTAATGTGATTGACACACCGTACCTTGGAAAGAGGGAGACACTCGCCTTATGAGCAGCACTGCAGGGATACGCGGCATGTGAAGAACCGCCTTTCACATTGCACGGCCTCACGACATATCGCTCATCAATGCTGCAGAGGACGCATGATGTAGAACTACTGGCAGATGAACGGATCCAAGGTAACCGCAGTTGGAAGAAGAACGGGCAAAGATCCACCGCACCTCCTCTTGAACGAACGTAGGGGAACCGTTCAAGACCACCACGCCAGAAGTTGTAAGAGTCCAACCTCCACCCTTTCCGGCCGGCCAGAAAGGATGGGCCTAGTGCTAGTGGGTTGCTGACCTATGAAACAGAGTGTAGAACACGAAGAAAAGCCCAATATCAGAACTGTGAAGCGTAGCAAATGCTCAAATGGAAAGAAAGAAACATAACTAAATGAAGTGGGGGATACCTGGGGAGTTTTAAACCCAGGGGCACCAAAAAACGTGGGAGGGTGTGAATGATGCATGGGAATGACAAAAATGTGGAAGAAACGTGGAGAAGATGATGCATGCAAACAAGAGAGAATGACAGACTAATGAACTGAAGACACCACTAATGAGATACTCCCTGAACCGGAGGCCTGTATGGACGTAGAAGGCCTCCCTCCCTGGTCGTAGGTCACTCTAGAATCCGGCAGGGCTTCGCCGTGACCTGAAAATCTCCCCCCCCCCTCCGAAACTTGGCTTCTAGGGTCTATTTATAGAGCCTAGGAAGCCAGCCCCAAAATTAGGGTTTTTATCCATTTTCAGGTCGAGATTATCAAATAAAAGTTGTAGATAATCAAATTATCTTTCGACCAGAAGAAACAGCACCAAATTTGGTTCAGTATCCGCGGAGAAAAAGACGGGAGAAGTTAGGGATAAAACCACGGATAGAGAGAAAACCCTTGAAATTCTCAGGAATAGAGACGATGAACGGTCTCACGATAGACCACCCAACGGGATGAGCGGCCATCTCCTAGGCCGTCCAACCCTATCGGTGGAAATTCAAATAAATCATAAATATTATCCAACTATCCATCGAACTGACCGAAAGCCTCGTCGTTGGACTCTCATAGATGAACGGCTGATCATAGACCTTTCATCTACAAGAGCGGCCAAGAGGAAACTGCTCATCCCAGTCAGTGATAGATCAAAATAGATGAGATAAATAGATAATTATCTGAACAATCAATCGAACGCAGGACTCTGGGAGATAAACGGCTAAGTATGTACCGCACAATGGTCTTATACGGCTACGTATAGGCCGTATATATGCTTGTCGGTGATAATTCAGAAAATTAGCTAAATATCTCATAAATATATGAACGGCCCTGTATCAACCGTACATATGGTTGAACGGCTGGAGGTTGACCTCACATGTACATGGGCGCTTGAAATTCAAAGAAAAGTTCAATCAACCAAAACCAAGGCCCATTAAGCCCCAAATCAACTCGGACCTAGCCAGGGAGGGAGGCCACCCATAAAATTGGCCCATAATGTACCAAAAAATAGCCCAGCGAGTGATGGACAACTCGAGGCACCAATAAATGGGGGTAAGAGAAATGACTCAACTTTATCGGTAAAAACCGGGTGTCAACAAATGCCCCTCCTTAACGTCCTCTTTGCAGGGGAGCGAGCGGAGGTGAAGCGGAAGCGAAATGGAACATGGAGATGAAGCGAAAATGAAGCGGAGTGGACCAAAAAGCAGGTGTTAAGGTAAAACGACACCTGTTTTTACCAACAAGCGATAGGAATCTTCCGGAAAAACTCTGAACCAAACACAAGGAATGATTAGACTAAAAGCGACACCAATCTGGAGGAACTAAACTAAATAAACAGACACACACGGTCAACCTTATGGGGGACACAATCCCTCGGACCAATGAGGAGACCGGAATAAGCAGCGAAAAATAAAGAAGCAGATTAAAACTCTAGATGGGGACCTCTTAATCAACCAAATCAAGCGAATCGACCAGAGAGAACCTTCCAACTCAGAGTGGAATTGTTCCTCTTACTCAAGCACTGAACACACAGCTAACCACCACTGGTGAGACACTTCGCAGGCAAACCATGGGTCATGAATGCTCAAAAGATGCGCATGATGCATGCTGGGCAAAAATAAAAGAAATCATTAAAATAAATGTGAAGAAAGATTAAAATATAAAATACTCGAGAATAAAATTGCTAAGCTGGGAGAATCAGAGTCAAGACACTATCCGCAACCACGGCGTGCAAGATAGAACCATCCTCCTCAGGTTTTCCCAACCTAGCGGCTTATCCGAAGATTAAACACGTGAACCTGGATCATCATCATTTTTGTTAAAGGGGAACATCAGATCTTAGAACGCGCGAGCAACCAACTGGTTCTCGAGATAATATAACATAGTGCCATATAGTAATGCAATAAGGGATGTAGGGATAGAAAGCCATACCTGTGCAGGTGAAACGGCATGTTTTTAGATTTTCATTTCAGATTTTTTTTTGGATTTTCATGTATAAGATAAACAAGTATAAACATAACGAACATAACACAATGATTAACTGAACGACAAATAATACGACATAACGTGATGATCAATATAACATAACAAAGGCAAACGAGCACATATGCAAGGCATAAACAGGCAATACGCATGCATGAACACAGCATGCCAAGACAATAATGCGGCGGGACAACACACGGTTGGGACAAGAACATGACGGATGACTACGTGGTTGGGACAACACATGGAACATAGAGGGACGATATCAACATATGCAAGATAACTAACAACATGTGGTGAGGGATAAAACAACATGTGTGGGACGACAGGGTGGGACATAGACACGAGACAAGGACACTGCGGGATAAAAAGACATGAACAAAATACGTACTTCAATCAAAACCCAAGATCAGAATGAAGCAGAACTGCCAGGTTCATAATCGTGAGGCAAAACTCTCTCACAAAGATATAATCATTGCAAGCAAAAGTTGAGAAGGACACAAGCTTCAGAATAGATCGAGAGAGTGGATCGAAGAAGAGAACAGATCAGAAGATGTGGACAGGAGACAGATACAACAAATTATGGAGCAAGGAAAGCTTGAGCACCCGCAACCTGCACACTTAGCAACGGATTACGTATCTGTCCTTCAAACAAATAGATAAAAAGGAACAAAAGACAAATATTTTTTTTTGATTTTTCAATTTTCTTGATTTTTTGGCTTTTTGAAAATATTTGATTTTTTTGTTTTTGTTAACAATATTTCATTTTTTGTTTGGAATCTCATTTTTTTAGATTTTTGACAATATTTGATTTTTTTGGATTTTTGACAATAGCAATCCGCAACACCCAAAGACAGACTCGAACTACTAGCCAGGGATCGTCGTTTCTACCCCTTTCATTAAAAGCTTCCCTTAAGTAGGGCGTGCATGTGAGGGTGGCTCACCACAACCAACTGCTTCTAAAGAACGGTGCCCCTACTAAGGCCATACCCGGGATACAACCCAGCCTAAGAGGGGGAAGCAGAAGAAAAATTGGAGACAAGCTTCGTGCAGGGTGGGAGACATCAGGACTTTAATTCCTTCCAAGGCACTACCCCTCAAAGAGTAGGTCTGTTGCGCCGGGGCTTTATGTCTTCGATTTTTAGACCCATGTTTATTAGGCACCCGTGCGACCAGGTTCATGACATCCCCGCGGGGAACTTTACTGCCACTCTTGCCATGCCTTTGATTCATAATTTTGCTTTGATTTTCATATATGATTTTCATTTGACAGCCCTTACTGGCTAGATAAAACATGAAAGCTCATTTTTCAAGGGTCAAGACTGCCCCTATTTGAGACCTCTCTCGTATTAGGAAGTGCCTAGGTTGGTCATCTCATCCATCAGCCTCTTGCCCCTGCACTTGGCCGAGTAGAGAAGAGAAAGGACCTTTGTGCATACCCATAGTATGGCCACAGTAGTGTTGAGTCCCGGAGGGTGGCAATCAAGAGGGGAGGGGTGAATTGATGACCAATTAAAAGAAACTACCTACGTGAATTCTATACTAATTAAGCACACAAGCTCTAGCCTTAGACGAATAGGATCACACTCGTGAATGCGTGTGAAGTGGGTGTGATTGATAGAGAAAATGGTGAATGCTCACCTCACCGCGAAGCCCACTCGACAAGCAAACGGAATAGCAAGCCACAATAGACACACGGAATTTTTAGGTGGTTCGGGTACACTGCCGTGTCCCCTACGTCCACCCCTCACACGGAGGATTAAGGCTTCACTATGTAGTGAATCACACACACACGCTGTGTAGAACAACAAGCGCGCGCGCGCGCACACACACACACACACACACACACACACACACACACACACACACACACACACACACACACACACACACACACACACACACACACACACACACACACACACACACACACACACACACACACACACACACACACACACACGCGCGCGCGCGCGTGCGCACGTTCGTGTTACCAAACACGAAGACCACACACAAATATCTGAAATAATGATTACAAACGTATGCTCAAGTTTAAGCTAAATGATTCAGAATGGAAATAGTAAAGAATGATTGATATATCCTGGTTGGAGCTCCCCCTTTCTCTTCTGCGAATTTTATCAAACACTTGTGCAGCACGATGACCGTTCTTGACGATCTTGGCTCGGATGTGGCTGAATCTCGATTTTGCTCGCAGCCAGCAGCAGAGGCTTGATTGAAACTTTGATTCCTCCTTCTTCCCTTCACATTTACGCACACACCAAGGTGGAACAAGGGCTGGAGGTGGCTGCTGCGACCTGCACACACAAATGTTAGGAAGAAACCCAAAATCAGGACATACGAATTTCTCTTAGGGTTTTCATCTTCTACAAGATGTTATATAGGCCAAGGGTGGTCAAGGGACAGCCATGGGACAAGATCCACTTGTTATGGAGTGGATTAAGGACAGCCACACAAGTGTGGTTGGACCATTTGGTCGAAATGCCAAGAGTCCACATTCACGGTGCCGCCCAGACCAGAAAGGGTCAACCCTTGGGGTCGACCCTCGTGAGGGGCCAGATGGGCCAGAAAGCATGGGTCGACCCTTGGGGTCGACCCTTCCAGGAACCCGTGCTGTTTGAACAAATCTGGCAACTGGGGTTTTCAGGGGTCGACCCTTGGGGTCGACCCTCGAGTGAATGGGTCGACCCTTGGGGTCGACCCTTGCAGGTCTGGTGAAGGAGCCCGCTCGGTTCAAAAAATTAATCACCAGGGGTCGACCCTTGCGGTCGCCCCTTGCAGCTGGGGGTCGACCCAATGGGTCGACCCTTTCAGCTGGAGATGAAAGGCCTACGTTTAACAGAACCAGGGGGCCTAGGGGTCAACCCAATGGGTCGACCCTTGTTCCAGAACATCCAAAAGATAGATTAAAAGACTCACGAAGCCAAGAACAAGTCTAGGGGTTTCAAGATGGTTTTTAAAGCATGAGAGGGAATGAAACTCAAACCATTTAAACTTATATAGTTGTAAACCAATTTAATCCTTAAGATCAAAATAAAGAACTTCAAACCACACATTCAAAAGTCAATATGTTGAAGTCGATCTCACCAACCATCCTCGAACGTTGGTAATCTTTGGCCATATAGATTGTCCTGTCAAAACAACTTCTGAATTAGATTCTTCGTCTAAATTCAAATCAAAACACGTACTCTTGAGATGATGTTCTTGAGCCTTCTAAACGCCAAATCCTTATGTGATGTGATCACTTCCAAAATGTTAGAAAAGCTCATTTTCAGTTCATATAAATTCATTTGGTCATCATCAAAATCCATAAGACATAATACATGAGGAGGGGGTTCAACAATCTCCCCCTTTTTGATGATGACAAAATTCTATATAAAAACTTCATTCCATGAACAGTTGAAACCACATTAGCATGAATCATTCATTCCATGAACAGTTGAAACCACATTAGCATGAATCATTCCATCTCACCATATTGGACCGATATAAAAGACAACACCTTATAAAACAACACAATATGTAAGATTGATTAACATTGCATATTTCCACAAGGTCTTGTCGACAACAAGTTGTAAGGGGAGCAAAGTCTGAAATGCAAATAGCAAGATGCAATGTATGAGACTCAACTGAACACAACTGAAATGCAAACTGAAATGCAACAAGACTAAAATGCAACATTGCTAATGAACTAGGAAAATGAGGAAAGCATACATGCATGCAAGCATACATCACACAATACATATAAGTAGCCGAATAGTCTTTTCTCCCCCTTTGGCAGCATCAAAAAGGAGGGGTGAAATAAGGATAACAACTGTGCCAAATTGAAGGAGCATCATAGTCTAATTATCATTATCATCCGGAGTGGAGGGACTTGGTTGACGCCTAATATATGCCGAAATTTCTTCCATCATGTGGGTTTGGTCGGCCAAAGCGTCAGTTACGTATTGAGAGTGCTCCTGGTGAGAGAGTTTCAGATCGGATAGTTCAAGTTGCATAGCTACCATGGTCTCCCCATACTCGTCTAACCGATCATCAATAGTATCCAACCGATCCATGATTAGCTGAACCACCTCGGAAGGCATGTCCTCAACAGGAATATGTGGCTGTTGCACATCGGCTTGTGCATCATCGTCATCCTCCTCCTCAGAACTGATTTCATGTGCAGCACTTTTCAATGTCCGGACCAAGTTACCATCTCGCAGTTCATAGCCCATATTATGACAAATAGAATGAATAGTAAATATATCAGCCTCTCTAATGTCCTGAGAAGATTCTTTTGAGAGGTTGATATCCAGGTGTGCAAATATAGCAGAAAGTGCGGCGGCATAAGGAAGAGTTCTGTTCTTGTGCTTCATGCTATTACACATATGAGCTAAAAACATAGCTGGAAAATTAACTGGAATACCACCCAAGAGACAGTAAAATAAGAACATATGGATCTCTGTCACTTTGTCATGGCCTCCTCCTCTTGGGAGCAGGATAGTAGTGATCATCCTGTGTAATATATGCTGCAGGGGAGGGAAATGATTGGCGTTTAACCCAGCAAGTGAATGTGCACCTTTTTCTTCAGATGTCATCATTTGATAAACAGTTTCTTCAGGAACCACAATATCTCCAAATGTAAAGCCTCCATGAGGGAGATTAAATGCCATTCCTAAAAATTCTGTGGAGAGTATAACCCGTTGACCATTAACCATAATAATCGGATGTTCCCCGGACATGGTGAGGTTGCTATAAAATTGATGCACCAAATTCGGATAAATGCGTCGATGTTCAGACATGAAGAAATCCAAATTTGGCTGACTGCAAAGGACATCCACTAAACTCGGAAGATGGCGGTTAAGATTGACAAATGATACCGCTCGAGGTCGGAGTACCTTTCTGTCCAAGACCTTGCTGGTGGGCTGAGGTGCGGCGGTCTGAGATCGACGCCCTTGCCTGGAGCTCGAAGCCTCACCTCTGCGAGAAGTACGCTTCTTCGGGGCCATCTAAAACACAAACCGAAAGAACCCACCGATGGGGTATAGATCTTGATGGTTCAACCAAAGAGGAATGTGAGAAGTGTGAATCTATGATCCTCCACAGACATCAGAAGCTTACCTCAAGGGAATGAAGATCAAAGGATGACGCTTTAAGCCACAAGGAGAAGATTTCGCGCGGATGCCACCCGGAGAACCTCGGCTAGGTCTTGATGTCTTTGATGCCAAGGAAGGGTTTTTAGGGCTTGCAAAGGGTGGTGGCTAGGCTAGGAGGGGGGCAAGAGATATTTTATAGCCATGGGAGGGTCCAACTTAGGGTTGGAACCCATGTTCGAACGGCTTGGGTGCGGGTGAGCCGCCCCACCGGTTTGGGTCGACCCAATGGGTCGACCCCTGGTTCTCTTACCCTCGGGCAGAACCGGGTTAGCGAGGGTCGACCCTTGGGGTCGACCCATTTGCTGGGTTTGCGAGGGTCGACCCTATGGGTAGACCCGTTTTCTGGTTTTCAGCAATATGAAAGAATAACTCGAAGAGAATGTCAAGGAATGTCCGGCTCGAGTCCCCAATTGTAAAATTTTATGAAATCAAGGAATTTTGGATAAAATTTGGGGTGTAAGCAATTGGGGTATTGTTAGTCAAAATTTGAGAATATATGAGACGTGTAATGTCCTTTTGATCCGGATTTCTGACTTTGAACAAATTAGCTCCTTTGTGGGCAGTTTAATATTTCAAGAATGATTTCGGCCATAGAAATTACAAAGAGCATTGTGTGTATACAATATACATAGAAGAAATGCAGTAACACACAAAAATGATTTTTCTTTTGTTCTTCACACAATATGATGCAAGTGCATGACAAGGGATAAACTATATGCATGGAACTTGATACAATTACATGTAATGCAGTGACCTATTTATACATTGATGCACATGGCTATTATTCAGACTTGTCTATCCTACAAACCCCTAGTTCTCTTCTAAATGATGTGAACTTGTCTTCACTAAGAGGTTTGATGAAAATGTCGGCAATTTGACGATCTGTCTCAATAAAGCTGATATCAATATCACCCTTGCTTACATGATCTCTAATGAAATGATGTCTAATTTCAATATGCTTGGTACGAGAGTGATGAACTGGGTTTTTGGACAGGTTTATGGCTGATGTGTTGTCACAAAGAATTGTGGTGTTTTTAAAGGATATGCCATAATCAATCATTTGTTGTTGGATCCATAACACCTGGGCAACACAACTACCGACAGCCACATACTCGGCTTCGGCTGTTGATAATGCCACTGAATTTTGTTTCTTGGAGGCCCATGAAACCACGCATCCCCCAAGAAACTGGCAATACCCGCTGGTGCTTTTCCGATCCATCTTACAGCCCGCGTAATCGGCGTCAGAATAAGCAACTAGTTCAAAACACGAATTACGTGGAAACCACAATCCTAAGTTAACTGAACCAGCAACATATCTAAAAATCCATTTTACAACCGACATATGTGATTCCTTTGGATTTGACTGAAATCTTGCACACAGGTAAACAACAAACTGAATGTCGGGCCTGCTGGCAATTAAATACAATAGTGAACCTATCATGCTTCTAAAGAGTTTTTGGTCCACTGATTTACCTGTCTCATCTTGATCAATTTTTATTAAAGTGGACATAGGAGTTGGTTGTGGTTTTGTTGATGTCAAATTGAACTTTTTCAGAAACTCCATTGCATATTTCTTTTGATGTATGAACAGCCCATCTACCGTTTCATTTACCTGCAATCCCAAAAAAAATGTTAGCTCTCCCATAAGACTCATTTCAAACTCACTTTGCATTAATTTTACAAAGTCTTTGTTGAGAGTATCATTAATGGAGCCAAAAATAATATCATCAACATAAACTTGAACAATTAAGATTTCCTTACCATTCAATTTTGTAAAGAGGGTTTGATCAACATTATCTCGTTTGAATTCATTTTGAATGAGGAAATCACTTAACCGTTCATACCATGCACGGGGTGCTTGTTTCAGACCGTAAAGTGCCTTGTCCAGTTTGTACACATGGTCTGTATGCTCTGTGTCTTCAAACCCCGGTGGTTGCTCCACATACACGTCCTCCTGGATATAGCCATTCAAAAATGCACTCTTAACATCCATTTGAAATAATTTGATATTGTGACAACATGCAAATGCTAAGAGAACCCTCACTGCCTCAAGTCTTGCTACTGGAGCAAAAGACTCATCAAAGTCAATTACTATCTCTTGGCTATAGCCTTTGGCTACTAGCCTGGCCTTGTTCCTAGTTACCACTCCTTGATTGTTTGTTTTGTTTCAGAAAACCCATTTCGTTCCGATCACGGAGTGATTCTTAGGGCATGGAATAAGGAACCACACTTTGTTCCTTTGGAACTGGTGTAGTTCCTCTTGCATGGCCATGATCCATGACTCATCATTCAAGGCTTCTTCTATGGAGTGAGGTTCATATTGAGAAAGCAAGGCTATGTAATCCTGATTTTCAACTTCCCTGAAAGAGGCTCGTGTCCGTATTCCTTCTTCTACATTACCCATCACATTGTCCGGCGGATGGTCATTTGGAAAGGTCCATTGCATTGGTAGCTGCTGTTCAACTTGAATTTCTTGATTAGCATCATCTTCTTGTGGTTCTTCTTCTTCTTGTTTCTCAGTTTTTCTTTCTTTCTTCCCGATATCTCCAACATCCAACTCATCATCCTGCAAGACAGATTTTTCATTAGTTCTATTTTGAGATGATTCATCAATAATGACATGGGGGCTTTCCTCAACTGTAAGAGTTCTCAAGTTGTACACTCGATATTCTCTTGAGCTAAGTGAGTACCCAAGAAGTATACCTTTGTCACTTTTGAGATCAAATTTTGCCAGGTCTGTCTTACCATTGTTATGAATGTAACAGGTTGAGCCAAATGGTCTAAGATGTGAAACGTTTGGCTTCTTACCTCGGTACAGCTCATAGGGGGTTTTCTTCAACAACGGTCTTACCATGGCACAGTTGATTGTGTAGCAGGCTGTGTTCACTGCTTCAGCCCAAAAGTACCTCGGTAGATTATTCTCATTTAGCATGGTTCTTGCCATTTCGATCAGTGTTCTATTCTTCCTTTCAACAACGCCATTTTGTTCGGGGGTTCTTGGTGCGGAGAAGTCATGAGTGTAGCCTTGAGCCCTGCAAAAATTGCTGAACTCATGGTTATCAAATTCCCTGTCGTGATCACTCCGCATGGTTTTGATGCAAAACCCCTTTTCATTTTGAACCACCCTGCAAAATGCTTCAAATTCCGTTAGGGCATCATTTTTATGAGAAAGGAAGTAAACCCAACAGAATCTTGAGTAATCATCCAAAATTATAAAACCATATAATTTACCACCCAAGCTGTGTGTTCTGCTTGGTCCAAAGAGATCAATGTGGATGATTTCAAGAGGTCTCGATGTGGTCACATCATTCTTGCTCTTGAATGATGTCCTTGTTTATTTCCCCATGCTACACGCCTCACACACTCCATCATCGACGGCCTTCAATTTGGGCAGTCCAATTATCAAATCATTTCTAGATAATTTCAGCAAAACATTGAAACTAGCATGCCCAAGCCGGCGATGCCAGAGCCAAGCATCATCATTGTTCCTTGCAACTAAACAGAAATTCTCATGAGAGGCATCATTCAAGTCTATCATATAAACATTGTTATACCTGAAACCAATGAACTTTATCTCATGAGTATTTCTATTCAAAACAGTGCAGTGGTTAGAATCAAAAATCACATTGCATCCTTTATCACAAAGTTGACTTATGCTTAAGAGATTATGATGCAAATCTTTCACAAGCAATACAATTTCAATGGTATGATTTTGATTCTTACCTATCTTACCTTCTCCGATGATTTTACCTTTGTCCTTACCACCGAATGCTACCGTCCCACCATCCTTTTCATGCAGGTCCACAAACCATTGCTTGTTCCCCGTCATATGCCGAGAGCAACCACTGTCCAAATACCATTTGTTCCTTTGAGCTCTCGAGTAGACCTGCAATTCAACCAAAGTGCTTATAGAGATTTTGGTACCCAAGCTTAGGTCCATGATGGTTAGAGGCATGATGCATATATGATCTATTTCTGAATCCAGCAGAATTTTATTCATCATATTTCAGAATTCTACAATCATACATGTCATGACCCATTTTTCCACAATAGAAACAAGTGATGGATCTATCTCTTTTTCTCCTTCTACCAACATTTGAAAAGGAATTATGCATGTGTTTCTTTGGTTTGGAGGATGCTGAACTTATGGCCCAATGGGTTGTTTGTGTAGCAACCCTAGTAAATTTAAGGACTAAAAAAAAATCTAAATAAATTTAAAACCAATAGATAATCAGGGCCAGACCTTGTATATACAACCCCGAGATTTCCAAATGGGCCTTACAAGAAGATCTTATAGACCATACCCTTAAATTTTAAGGGATTTTGAATATAGAGTCATTTTAAGTAGGCATTCAAAGTCATATCATATTTTATTCAATTAATAATGAATAAATCTTGGAGAACATGTTAATTTAGATTTTTATTAATAATTTAGCAAATTTATTATTTCACATTTATTACATTATATTTTTAGTTGAAGGAATAAGGTGTATTAACAAAATCTAATCCATTAAAGATGAGTAAATGGTAAAGGAATGAGTATATAAGCAATTTCGGTCTTTTGTAGGTGGTATTAAAAGGTGCAAAAATGGAATTAACGCCTTGTTCATGGGCGTTACTTAAAGAACCAACGACTTATCACAAGTCGTTATTTTATTTAGTGAATAGTAATAGTGAATAGTGCCACTTTTTATATTAAAAGAATTTGATAAAACTAATTATATAGAAAAATAGAGAAAAATGGAAAATGTATACCCATAAAATTTCATGTCGATATCCCATCAAATAAAAAAGATAAAAATCCCTAAAGATTGTTACTCTTTAATGTTAAAAACGTAATCGGTTCAAACAAGCGTTCAAACAAACGACTTTGTTTAAGTCGTCAAATATTAATAGAAGTATAAACACGCCCTAGATGAAGGCGCGTTTTATGAAATTAAAGGCATAATAGGAGGCGTTAATTTGAGAAGTAACGCCCCCTCTCCGGGCGTCAATTCCCTGAGAGTCGGCAAAACCCACCAGGGTGTAGTGTTAGACTCGAACAAGGACTGGGAGCTTTCTGGGTAATCATAGGACTGGGAAAGGCTGTTCGACCAAGGAATTCAACGGGGAACTCAAATCCTAATTGAACTATAATAGGATTATTTTATAAGTAATACAAAGCCCGATCGAACTCTAGACTTAAGAGTCCTTTCTCCCTATAAATATCCACCGTTCTCCACCCAGCACCGGTTATTTAATCTCCTCCAGTGTTCGTCCTGTTGCTACGGTCTTCTTCCTGTTCTTCTTCCTACCTTGGCAATCGGCGGGATTATTTTCCTCCTGATACTCTCCACCGGCGCTACTCCAGAGGATTTCTTATATTTTTCCGCAGAACGGAGCTGTTGCAGAAGGGGGTTATTGATTAAAGGAGAGTCTTTTCTTCTTCTTTTGTTGAAGGGATACTGCGGGAGAGGCTCTTCTACCTTTTTCCTATTATTCTCCACATATCCCCCGACTTTTGATACTCTGTTCAAAACAGAGTGCCGGTCTCTCACCTTCAACCTAGCCATCAAGCAACAAGTAGGTTTTCGCACATCAAGCTAAAGCAGTTATAAAATCAAAGATCCTTCTGTTAATTATTCGGTTCATGCATGCATATAGTTACAGTTCTGGTTTCATGTTTTTATTTCGTATACTCAGGGAAATAGCGACCTTGCCAAAGGCGCTACTTCTATTTAAACGCGACTTTGTCGCAGTCGTCAGAATTCTTTCACACGCCTCTCAACAAGGCATCAATTTAAAAGGCGGCTTCTTTAAAGTCGTTAACTTCCATGATACTCAATAAAACAAACATATGTAAAAATCTATATAACTGGAAACTCAGTTAATTAAATTCCTGCATAAGTATAGCTCTGTAATACTTCACTTTCCTGTTTCTGATCATTATCCTATTTTATCCTAAATATCATGATTTCCTTTCCCTCACTGCTTCTGGAAAAATATTGTATCTGAGAAATTGACAGCATATACATGGCCGTCACATTCTCAGGTGATGCCTCGACCACCGGCGTCATACCCTTAATGAATGCCGTTGTCCAGGGCGCGTCATTTCTGAAATCGGTATAATTCGGTTAAATGCGTATAATCTAGTGACTTGAACCCTGTTAATATGATTATTACACATATATGTATATATGGGTCTGAAACCTCTGATTCTGTATCTATTCCCTGATTAAAGTTTCCTCCGATTTAAAGAATAGACGACAGACCTTATGCCATTAAATCATAGTGTAACACCTCTATAGAAGGCGCCTTCTAATAAAGTAACGCCACTGTAATATGTTAAACTGTAAACAACGTCTGAACCAAAGGCGCTACATATTTAAATGGCGACCCATCTTAGGGCGCTAATTCTGTAAATTTCTGAAATATTAAAAGACTGGAAAAATGTTTAATACTAAAATGCCGGCCTGAGACAAGGCGTCAATTCTGGATTTTTGGCTTTTCCGTACGTTTCCTGTAACCTGATAATAGGTTGTGTTCTGGCACTATATCCTAGTCCGTGGATGTAGTCTCTTATTTTTCGGCATTTTATCGATAAGCCCTTAACTCTCCGTGACTTATAAGCCCTCCGTTGGACATTCCGTTCCTTTGGACTAGCGAGTTTATCATAGAGACCTCCGTTAGTCTCCGCTAGCCTTGGATTCCCTCAAGGCAGCCGAGCTGGTTGTACCCTAAAAACCCATGAAACCTTGATTATTGTCATGTCACTCGGAGAAACATGGAAACCGGCCCTCATGATTTATCACACGATTATCATGAGATTCTCTGTGATTAATGGATGGTTATCTATTAATGGACAAGTCCGTTAACCTTGTCATGTACAAAATATGTACTTGTTCTTCACCCAGTTTATTCCGATTTGTCGCGAACTAGATACGTCATGCATATTCATGGTCAATTCCCTTATCATGACATTCCGTCTCCTTCTGGAGAATCCTTTTATTTGAAAGAACATAACCCTTTGACTATGTATTGGCCAACTCTGATTCTGAAATAATTAAGGGCTCTGGGTCCGCGACCAACAATGTCAGGTAGGACGGAAGTCCAATTCTGTAACCATGGTAAAATTCTGGGTGTGGCATTGCACCAACGTCTGTATATCTGTTTTGTTCTGTTATCTGTTGAATCTGTTATTCTGGAAATTCTGATATTCTGTTATTTGTTATTCTATTATTCTGTTAAATTTAGTTATTCCGCTAGACCAATTAATCTCCTTATTATTATTGAACTCTATTATATTCTGGCCAATTCTGAAGTTATGTTCATCTGAGTTTCTGTCCTTTGTTATGTTCTGTTAGCTCGACTTTGGTTCTGTAAATTGGGAATGTATTTCCTAAATCCACTTGAGCTCGTAAATTACCCTTAGCTTGTTATTCATCATCTCTACTAGATCGACTATCACGATTCTTTAGTTATTGCATTTCATGCACTGCATCTCATGAACATGTAAAATTGGCTAGTTACTTTTATCCTACTTGATGAAGAGATATAATTCCTACTGAGCGTTTCGCTCACCAGCCTATCTTTAACATTTTTCAGGTAACGACATTGAAGATAGTCCATCAGAAAGGGAAGGGCAAGAGTGATGAGCATTATGGAGAATCGTGACGGTGTCTGTTATCTTTCTTTGAGTCTCGTCCTGTTATTTGAGTCATTTCTCTTTATTAGAGTGTAATAGTGAGTCTTTTTCTCACATAAGTGGTGTCCAATTATGTAATTGACATTTGATTATCAATAAAGATTATATTTTGTACATATTGTTTGGCCTTAGAAAATTTGTGTCTTATGTATACTCTGATTATTCACGACTGTATCACTGCCGCGTTCCGAACTACACGATCCGCTGCTATCGGTTCGGGGCATGACAGTTTGTGGTATCAGAGCCTAGGCTTTCTAAGTCCTAGATCGAGTTCCCTTGACAGTCATCTTAGAAGTACCCGGTGAGATGGGGTAGAACCATGGGTTAAGAATTAAAGAAATGGAAATAAAAATATTAAAACTAGTAAGTTAGCTAATAAGGATAGCTTATATTTCCTGATGATCTTACATGGGTTTCCTCTTGTCTTGTAGAACTAGTTAGATAGCAATGGCTGCCGAGCGTGCCCAATGGCGGGACATGCAAAGAACAGTACAAGGTTTAACTCAGGCCCTTCAACGGGTAGCCGATGGTGGAGCCAACCGAAAGGCTGGAGAACTACATCGGGAATTCCGGAGTTTAAATCCCCCTAGGTTTAGTGGAACTCCTGATCCCGATTTAGCTGAAGATTGGACTAAAGAGATGGAGAGGATCTTTCGGGTCATGGAGTGTTCGGACCGGGATAAGGTATTATTGGCAACCTTTCAACTTGAGAAGGATGCAAGGGCATGGTGGGAGTCAGTAGAAGCCACCTTGCCAGATGACGAGGTTACATGGGAGGAATTTTTAGAACATTTTAACGAGAAGTATTTCTCGGAGAGAACTCGGGAGAAAAAGGCAGGAGAGTTCGCTTCACTCAAACAGAGAAGCATGACCGTGGCCGAGTACGAGGCTCAATTCTCGCGGCTGTCTAGATATGCACCTCACTTAATATCAACGGGGAAGATGAAGGCAAAAAGGTTTATGAATGGTTTAAGGATCCAGTACATCCCCCAATTGGCGCTGTTAGATATACAAACTTATGCGGAGATGGTGAAAAGAGCGCAGTTATTGGAAGATGCCATGGAGTTATCCGACAGGGTTAAAATGAGAATGGAAAAGAAGAGAACGGGTAACAATAACAAGAGGGTTAATGAGGATGACAATGTTCCAAATGGCAAGAACATCAAAGAAGAAAAGTGCAAACACTGTGGCAATGAAGGCCATCCATCTGAGAAGTGCCGCTGGAAGAATGGAGCTTGTTTTCGATGTGGGAGCAAAGAACATAGGGTATCTAATTGCCCTCTTCCAAAAAACCAACCTCAGCAGAAAAAGGACGGTAATAAGGAACGTCGTCAAGGGCGACTTCAAGCAATAAGAGTCACACCTGCTGGTCAAGGAATGGATGGAGGTATTTCCCCTTTAACTTGAGCTTTAGTCCCTTAGTTCAATTTGCTAGTCATGATTGTTGAATTAAGGAATATGGATTAGATGAACATATGATGTGCATAGGATTGAATTTGGGGACCAAATTCTTTTAAGTGGGGGAGGATGTAGCAACCCTGATAAATTTAAGGACTAAAAAAAATCTAAATAAATTTAAAACCAATAGATAATCAGGGCCAGACCTTGTATATACAACCCCGAGATTTCCAAATGGGCCTTACAAGAAGATCTTATAGACCCTACCCTTAAATTTTAAGGGATTTTGAATATAGAGTCATTTTAAGTAGGCATTTAAAGTCATATCATATTTTATTCAATTAATAATGAAGAAATCTTGGAGAACATGTTAATTTAGATTTTTATTAATAATTTAGCAAATTTATTATTTCAAATTTATTACATTACATTTTTAGTTGAAGGAATAAGGTGTATTAACAAAATCTAATCCATTAAAGATGAGTAAATGGTAAAGGAATGAGTATATAAGCAATTTTGGTCTTTTGTAGGTGGTATTAAAAGGTGCAAAAATGGAATTAACGCCTTGCTCATGGGCGTTACTTAAAAGAACCAATGACTTATCACAAGTCGTTATTTTATTTAGTGAATAGTAATAGTGAATAGTGCCACTTTTTATATTAAAAGAATTTGATAAAACTAATTATATAGAAAAATAGAGAAAATGAAATGTATACCCATAAAATTTCATGTCGATATCCCATCAAATATAAAAAAAATAAAAATCCCTAAAGATTGTTACTCTTTAATGTTAAAAACGTAATCGGTTCAAACAAACGTTCAAACAAACGACTTTGTTTATGTTGTCAAATATTAATACAAGTATAAACACGCCCCAGATGAAGGTGCATTTTATGAAATTAAAGGCATAATAGGAGGTGTTAATTTGAGAAGTAACGCCCCCTCTCCGGGCGTCAATTCCCTGAGAGTCGGCAAAACCCACCAGGGTGCAGTGTTAGACTCGAACAAGGACTGGGGGCTTTCTGGGTAATCATAGGACTGGGAAAGGCTGTTCGACCAAGGAATTCAATGGGGAACTCAAATCCTAATTGAACTATAATAGGATTATTTTATAAGTAATACAAAGCCCGATCGAACTCTAGACTTAAGAGTCCTTTCTCCCTATAAATATCCACCGTTCTCCACCCAGCACCGGTTATTTAATCTCCTCCGGTGTTCATCCTGTTGCTACGGTCTTCTTCCTGTTCTTCTTCCTACCTTGGCAATCGGCGGGATTATTTTCCTCCTGATACTCTCCACCGGCGCTGCTCCAGAGGATTTCTTATATTTTTCCGCAGAACGGAGCTGTTGCAGAAGGGGGTTATTGATTAAAGGAGAGTCTTTTCTTCTTCTTTGGTTGAAGGGATACTGCGGGAGAGGCTCTTCTACCTTTTTCCTATTATTCTCCACATATCCTCCGACTTTTGATACTCCGTTCAAAACAGAGTGCCGGTCTCTCACCTTCAACCTAGCCATCAAGCAACAAGTAGGTTTTCTCACATCAAGCTAAAGCAGTTATAAAATCAAAGATCCTTCTGTTAATTATTCGGTTCATGCATGCATATAGTTACAGTTCTGGTTTCATGTTTTTATTTCGTATACTCAGGGAAATAGCGACCTTGCCAAATGCGCTACTTCTATTTAAACGCGACTTTGTCGCAGTCGTCAGAATTCTTTCACACGCCTCTCAACAAGGCGTCAATTTAAAAGGCGGCTTCTTTAAAGTCGTTAACTTCGATGATACTCAATAAAACAAACATATGTAAAAATCTATATAACTGGAAACTCAGTTAATTAAATTCCTGCATAAGTATAGCTCTGTAATACTTCACTTTCCTATTTCTGATCATTATCCTTTTTTATCCTAAATATCCTGATTTCCTTTCCCTCACTGCTTCTGGAAAAATATTGTATCTGAGAAATTGACAGCATATACATGGCCGTCACATTCTCAGGTGATGCCTCGACCACCGGCGTCATACCCTTAATGAACGCCGTTGTCCAGGGCGTCATTTCTGAAATCGGTATAATTCGGTTAAATGCGTATAATCTAGTGACTTGAACCCTGTTAATATGATTATTACACATATATGTATATATGGGTCTGAAACCTCTGATTCTGTATCTATTCCCTGATTAAAGTTTCCTCCGATTTAAAGAATAGACGACAGACCTTATGCCATTAAATCATAGTGTAACACCTCTATAGAAGGCGCCTTCTAATAAAGTAACGCCACTATAATATGTTAAACTGTAAACAACGTCTGAACCAAAGGTGCTACATATTTAAATGGTGACCCATCTTAGGGCGCTAATTCTGTAAATTTTTGAAATATTAAATGACTGGGAAAATGTTTAATACTAAAGTGCCGGCCTGAGACAAAGCGTCAATTCTGGATTTTTGGCTTTTCCGTACGTTTCCTATAACCTGATAATAGGTTGTGTTCTGGCACTATATCCCAGTCCGTGGATGTAGTCCCTTATTTTTCGGCATTTTATCGATAAGCCCTTAACTCTCCGTGACTTATAAGCCCTCCGTTGGACATTCCGTTCCTTTGGACTGGCGAGTTTGTCATATAGACCTCCGTTAGTCTCCGCTAGCCTTGGATTCCCTCAAGGCAGCCGAGCTGGTTGTACCCTAAAAACCCATGAAACCTTGATTATTGTCATGTCACTCGGAGAAACATGGAAACCGGCCCTCATGATTTATCACACGATTATCATGAGATTCTCTATGATTAATGGATGGTTATCTATTAATGGACAAGTCCGTTAACCTTGTCATGTACAAAATCTGTACTTGTTCTTCACCCAGTTTATTCCGATTTGTCGCGAACTAGATACGTCATGCATATTCATGGTCAATTCCCTTATCATGACATTCCGTCTCCTTCTAGAGAATCCTTTTATTTGAAAGAACATAACCCTTTAACTCTATATTGGCCAACTCTGATTCTGAAATAATTAAGGGCTCTGGGTCCGCGACCAACAATGTCAGGTAGGACGGAAGTCCAATTCTGTAACCATGGTAAAATTCTGGGTGTGGCATTGCACCAACGTCTGTATATCTGTTCTGTTTTGTTATCTGTTGAATCTGTTATTCTGGAAATTCTGATATTCTGTTATTTGTTATTCTGTTATTCTGTTAAATTTAGTTATTCCGCTAGACCGATTAATCTCCTTATTATTATTAAACTCTGTTATATTGCGGCCAATTCTGAAGTTATGTTCATCTGAGTATCTGTCCTTTGTTATGTTCTGTTACCTCGACTTTGGTTCTGTAAATTGGGAATGTAGTTCCTAAATCCACTTGAGCTCGTAAATTACCCGTGGCTTGTTATTCATCATCTCTACTAGATCGACTATCACGATTCTTTAGTTATTGCATTTCATGCACTGCATCTCATGAACATGTAAAATTGGCTAATTACTTTTATCCTGCTTGATGAAGAGATATAATCCCTACTGAGCGTTTCGCTCACCAGCCTATCTTTAACATTTTTCAGGTAACGACATTGAAGATAGTCCATCAGAAAGGGAAGGGCAAGAGTGATGAGCATTATGGAGAATCGTGACAGTGTCTGTTATCTTTCTTTGAGTCTCGTCTTGTTATTTGAGTCATTTCTCTTTATTAGAGTGTAATAGTGAGTCTTTTTCTCACATAAGTGATGTCCAATTATGTAATTGACATTTGATTATCAATAAAGATTATATTTTGTCCATATTATCTGGCCTTGGAAAATTTGTGTCTTATGTATACTCTGATTATTCACGATTGTATCACTGCCGCGTTCCGAACTACACGATCCACTGCTATCGGTTCGGGGCGTGACAGTTTGTGGTATCAGAGCCTAGGCTTTCTAAGTCCTAGATCGAGTTCCCTTGACAGTCATCTTACAAGTACACGGTGAGATGGTGTAGAACCATGGGTTAAGAATTAAAGAAATGGAAATAAAAATATTAAAACTAGTAAGTTAGCTAAAAAGGATAGCTTATATTTCCTGATAATCTTACATGGGTTTCTTCTTGTCTTGTAGAACTAGTTAGATAGCAATGGCTGCCGAGCGTGTCCAATGGCGGGACATGCAAAGAACAGTACAAGGTTTAACTCAGGCCCTTCAACGGGTAGCCGATGGTGGAGCCAACCGAAAGGCTGGAGAACTACATCGGGAATTCCGGAGTTTAAATCCCCCTAGGTTTAGTGGAACTCCTGATCCCGATTTAGCTGAAGATTAGACTAAAGAGATGGAGAGGATCTTTCGGGTCATGGAGTATTCAGACCGGGATAAGGTATTATTGGCAACCTTTCAACTTGAGAAGGATGCAAGGGCATGGTGGGAGTCAGTTGAAGCCACCTTGCCAGATGACGAGGTTACATGGGAGGAATTTTTAGAACATTTTAACGAGAAGTATTTCTCGGAGAGAACTCGGGAGAAAAAGGCAGGAGAGTTCGCTTCACTCAAATAGAGAAGCATGACCGTGGCCGAGTACGAGGCTCAATTCTCGCGGCTGTCTAGATATGCACCTCACTTAATATCAATGGGGAAGATGAAAGCAAAAAGGTTTATGAATGGTTTAAGGATCCAGTACATCCCCCAATTGGTGCCGTTAGATATACAAACTTATGCGGAGATGGTGAAAAGAGCGCAGTTATTGGAAGATGCCATGGAGTTATCCGACAGGGTTAAAATGAGAATGGAAAAGAAGAGAATGGGTAACAATAACAAGAGGGTTAATGAGGATGACAATGTTCCAAATGGCAAGAAGATCAAAGAAGAAAAGTGCAAACACTGTGGCAATGAAGGCCATCCATCTGAGAAGTGCCGCTGGAAGAATGGAGCTTGTTTTCGATGTGGGAGCAATGAACATAGGGTATCTAATTGCCCTCTTCCAAAAAACCAACCTCAGCAAGAAAAGGACGGTAATAAGGAACGTCGTCAAGGGCGACTTCAAGCAATAAGAGTCACACCTGCTGGTCAAGGAATGGATGGAGGTATTTCCCCTTTAACTTGAGCTTTAGTCCCTTAGTTCAATTTGCTAGTCATGATTGTGGAATTGAGGAATATGGATTAGATGAACATATGATGTGCATAGGAAATTGAATTTGGGGACCAAATTCTTTTAAGTGGGAGAGGATGTAGCAACCCTGGTAAATTTAAGGAGTAAAAAAAAATCTAAATAAATTTAAAACCAATAGATAATCAGGGCCAGACCTTGTATATACAACCCCGAGATTTCCAAATGGGCCTTACAAGAAGATCTTATAGACTCTACCCTTAAATTTTAAGGGATTTTGAATATAGAGTCATTTTAAGTAGGCATTTATAGTCATATCATATTTTATTCAATTAATAATGAATAAATCTAGGAGAACATGTTAATTTAGATTTTTATTAATAATTTATCAAATTTATTATTTCAAATTTATTACATTATATTTTTAGTTGAAGGAATAAGGTGTATTAACAAAATCTAATGCATTAAAGATGAGTAAATGGTAAAGGAATGAGTATATAAGCAATTTCGGTCTTTTGTAGGTGGTATTAAAAGGTGCAAAAATGGAATTAACGCCTTGTTCATGGGCGTTACTTAAAGAACCAACGACTTATCACAAGTCGTTATTTTATTTAGTGAATAGTAATAGTGAATAGTGCCACTTTTTATATTAAAAGAATTTGATAAAACTAATTATATAGAAAAATAGAGAAAAATGAAAAATGTATACCCATAAAATTTCATGTCGATATCCCATCAAATAAAAAAAAATAAAAATCCCTAAAGATTGTTACTCTTTAATGTTAAAAACGTAATCGGTTCAAACAAATGTTCAAACAAACGACTTTGTTTAAGTCGTCAAATATTAATAGAAGTATAAACAGGTCCCAGATGAAGGCGCGCTTTATGAAATTAAAGGCATAATAGGAGGCGTTAATTTGAGAAGTAACGCCCCCTCTCCGGGCGTCAATTCCCTGAGAGTCGGCAAAACCCACCAGGGTGCAGTGTTAGACTCGAACAAGGACTGGGAGCTTTCTGGGTAATCATAGGACTGGGAAAGGCTGTTCGACCAAGGAATTCAACGGGGAACTCAAATCCTAATTGAACTATAATAGGATTATTTTATAAGTAATACAAAGCCCGATCGAACTCTAAACTTAAGAGTCCTTTCTCCCTATAAATATCCACCGTTCTCCACCCAGCACCGGTTATTTAATCTCCTCCGGTGTTCATCCTGTTGCTACGGTCTTCTTCCTATTCTTCTTCCTACCTTGGCAATCGGCGGGATTATTTTCCTCTTGATACTCTCCACCGGCGCTGCTGCGGAGGATTTCTTATATTTTTCCGCAGAACGGAGCTGTTGCAGAAGGGGGTTATTGATTAAAGGAGAGTCTTTTCTTCTTCTTTTGTTGAAGGGATACTGCGGGAGAGGCTCTTCTACCTTTTTCCTATTATTCTCCACATATCCTTCGACTTTTGATACTCTGTTCAAAACAGAGTGCCGATCTCTCACCTTCAACCTAGCCATCAAGCAACAAGTAGGTTTTCTCACATCAAGCTAAAGTAGTTATAAAATCAAAGATCCTTCTGTTAATTATTCGGTTCATGCATGCATATAGTTACAGTTCTGGTTTCATGTTTTTATTTCGTATACTCAGGGAAATAGCGACCTTGCCAAAGGCGCTACTTCTATTTAAACGCGACTTTGTCGCAGTCGTTAGAATTCTTTCACACGCCTCTCAACAAGGCGTCAATTTAAAAGGCGGCTTCTTTAAAGTCGTTAACTTCCATGATACTCAATAAAACAAACATATGTAAAAATCTATATAACTGGAAACTCAGTTAATTAAATTCCTGCATAAGTATAGCTCTGTAATACTTCACTTTCCTGTTTCTGATCATTATCCTATTTTATCCTAAATATCATGATTTCCTTTCCCTCACTGCTTCTGAAAATATTGTATCTGAGAAATTGACGGCATATACATGGCCGTCACATTCTCAGGTGATGCCTCGACCACCGGTGTCATACCCTTAATGAACGCCGTTGTCCAGGGCGTCATTTCTGAAATCGGTATAATTCGGTTAAATGCGTATAATCTAGTGACTTGAACCCTGTTAATATGATTATTACACATATATGTATATATGGGTCTGAAACTTCTGATTCTGTATCTATTCCCTGATTAAAGTTTCCTCCGATTTAAAGAATAGACGACAGACCTTATGCCGTTAAATCATAGTGTAACGCCTCTATAGAAGGCGCCTTCTAATAAAGTAACGCCACTGTAATATGTTAAACTGTAAACAACGTCTGAACCAAAGGCGCTACATATTTAAATGGCGACCCATCTTAGGGCGCTAATTCTGTAAATTTTTGAAATATTAAATGACTGGAAAAATGTTTAATACTAAAATGCCGGCCTGAGACAAGGCGTCAATTCTAGATTTTTGGCTTTTCCGTACGTTTCCTGTAACCTGATAATAGGTTGTGTTCTGGCAGTATATCCCAGTCCGTGGATGTAGTCCCTTGTTTTTCGGCGTTTTATCGATAAGCCCTTAACTCTCCGTGACTTATAAGCCCTCCGTTGGACATTCCGTTCCTTTGGATTGGCGAGTTTGTCATAGAGACCTCCGTTAGTCTCCGCTAGCCTTGGATTCCCTCAAGGCAGCCGAGCTGGTTGTACCCTAAAAATCCATGAAACCTTGATTATTGTCATGTCACTCGGAGAAACATGGAAACCGGCCCTCATGATTTATCACACGATTATCATGAGATTCTCTATGATTAATGGATGGTTATCTATTAATGGACAAGTCCGTTAACCTTGTCATGTACAAAATTTTTACTTGTTCTTCACCCAGTTTATTCCGATTTGTCGCGAACTAGATACGTCATGCCTATTCATGGTCAATTCCCTTATCATGACATTCCGTCTCCTTCTGGAGAATCCTTTTATTTGAAAGAACATAACCCTTTGACTCTGTATTGGCCAACTCTGATTCTGAAATAATTAAGGGCTCTGGGTCCGCGACCAACAATGTCAGGTAGGACGGAAGTCCAATTCTGTAACCATGGTAAAATTCTGGGTGTGGCATTGCACCAACGTCTGTATATCTGTTCTGTTCTGTTATCTGTTGAATCTGTTATTCTGGAAATTCTGATATTCTGTTATTTGTTATTCTGTTAAATTTAGTTATTCCGCTAGACCGATTAATCTCCTTATTATTATTGAACTCTGTTATATTCTGGCCAATTCTGAAGTTATGTTCATCTGAGTATCTGTCCTTTGTTATGTTCTGTTAGCTCGACTTTGGTTCTGTAAATTGGGAATGTATTTCCTAAATCCACTTGAGCTCGTAAATTACCCTTGGCTTGTTATTCATCATCTCTACTAGATCGACTATCACGATTCTTTAGTTATTGCATTTCATGCACTGCATCTCATGAACATGTAAAATTGGCTAATTACTTTTATCCTGCTTGATGAAGAGATATAATCCCTACTGAGCATTTCGCTCACCAGCCTATCTTTAACATTTTTCAGGTAACGACATTGAAGATAGTTCATCAGAAAGGGAAGGGCAAGAGTGATGAGCATTATGGAGAATCGTGACGGTGTCTGTTATCTTTCTTTGAGTCTCGTCCTGTTATTTGAGTCATTTCTCTTTATTAGAGTGTAATAGTGAGTCTTTTTCTCACATAAGTGGTGTCCAATTATGTAATTGACATTTGATTATCAATAAAGATTATATTTTGTCCATATTGTCTGGCCTTGGAAAATTTGTGTCTTATGTATACTCTGATTATTCACGACTGTATCACTGCCGTGTTCCGAACTACACGATCCGCTGCTATCGGTTCGGGGCGTGACAGTTTGAACTTTTGATGTTTCAAGGATGGCAAGAGCATCCTTTAGCTCTTTTATTTGAGCCATTTGAGATTGGCTTTGTTCTTCAGCCTTTACTTTTGCTTCATTGCAAGTAATGCTTTCAAGCTTTTCTTGTTCCATACCATTTTTCAATTCTTCATGCATTTTCAGGAATGTGGATTGTTCTTCTCTCATGCATGAAATCTCTTCTTCAAACAGTTCAATTTTGGATGCAAGAATTTCATTTTCATGCTTCATGTTTTCATTTTCTGATTTTAAAGCATGGCACTCTTCACATGATATTTTAGTATGCACAAAATGATCAATTTTCTTTTTCAAATTTCTATTTTCAGATTTGAATCTTTTACATTTTTCATATAAAGATTCATATGTAATTTGCCATTGTTCACAAGTAAGAGTTTCAGTTTCAGAATCTACCTTATTTCCTTCGTCGTCATTGGCCATGAGACATAGATTCTGGACTAGCTCATCTAGTCCATCTTCATTTTCGGATTCCTCCTGATCTTCATCACTCCATGTGGCCATCATGGCCTTGGGCTTCCTGAACTTGCCTTTCTTCACCTTTTTGATGATATCGGGGCACTCACCCCGCATATGGCTGGGTTTCTTGCATTCATAGCAAATCACTTCTTCTTTCTTGCTACTTTCTCCTCTGTTTGGTCCTTGCCTTCTTGGTCCCTTCCTGAACTGACCACCAAAGTTTCTTGTTCTTTTGACGAACCTTCTTGCTCTTTGTGTGATCATGGCAACCAGTTCCTCATCTTCAGTGTTGCCAATGGAATCAATGTCACTGCCCTCTGAATCTTGTGGATTCACCCTTAGGGCCAATGGTGTGACAATTTTCTTTTTCTTGTGATCCTCCTCGCTCCTTTTGATGTTTATTTCA